>CM046446.1:21213554-21843554 GCA_025506515.1 Flaveria trinervia
GTGACAACCCATTGTAATCATTGAGCGATATGAGCAATTGAATGGAATGTTTGATTGATTGATTAGAAATATTCTCCATCTATAAACATTCCTAGAAATCAGAAATTCATATTCTCTCCCTATAACGTATGCGATCTTAACGCTACATATATTGTTTGCTTGCTACAATTTGTCTAATTCGTTTGTGTATTCCGCTGCTTTACATTCTGATAAACATCAAACTTGTGATCACTGATCCTGTCACCTATTGAATGGCTTGTTGATAGGGGCTAGAGATAAGAGGTCTCCCTAGGCTTTGTTGATCTTGAGAGACTGTTGTAGGTCAACTTCATTACTGTAAAGGGACGTAATCTCTTCATCGGTTTTGAATAGAAGGCCAGTAAGGATATAAAAGTTAAACCTAGTGACTCGGGACCTTCGTCAATGTCTATAGGTATTGAGCCTATGGTGGGGCTGTCCCTTTGTGGCTGCTCACAAGAGGATAAAGACTCACCTGAGGGTTTTCAGCTTGGGTTCGGGTTCATGGGTTTGAGACTGAAGAGACACAAAACCCATATGGAAGTCAATTATGAAGAATGGTGAGACCTTAGACTGAGTTGGAGCCCATTGTTGCACTCTAGTCCTTTTGGATTGAACAGGAGAAGTTTGTTTAGTCATAGTAAATTGAACAAGGGTCGTTTGTGGCATCTTAGAAATGTGATGGTGATGGTGTGAGAAGTTAGATTTGGCAATATAAGTGGGGTTGTTGGTGTGGGTTCATCACCTATGGGGTTAAAAGGGATGCCAAGAGGAGCTATTTGCTCAGTCATACCTGGTTCATATGGGATTTGATCCCATCCCCCAGATTTGTTGGATAGAAAATGAAGAACGACATGCAGCAGGAACTTCCAGTTATAGGAAAAGTTGAACTTATAGATTGTAGACCTGATAACATCTACACCATATCCTATTTGGATGTAGGTGTTGTCCAAATCTACTTTGGGGAACTCTGTGGGGGTACCTTCATCATGAAGCTGGAGATACTCCCTGATGAGTTATTCGGTAATGACCAACTCTTGGCCATAAATGCTTGATCTTATTACTTGTACCCCCATTTGGGTTTCAATCTGGCCATTTGCCCAAAATTCATCCATATGATTTGAATAAACTGTAGGGTTAACAGTCAGAGCAGTGTAATTAAGAAGATTGGGTAAGAAAGGAAACGATATCAGAGAAGTCAGCAGGTCTTGAAAAATCTAGAAGTGCGACTTGATTGAGCTGAGGGTTAACTGCCATTTGAGAAAATTGTAGGTAGATGAGTTTGGACTTGGGTAAGTTAGAGATGAAGGATACTTTTAGGGCAGTAAAATTTGGTATGAATATGAAAGTGAGTTCCCGGGATTATTTAAAAAGGTGAATGGCGGTAAAGGGGCTTAGGATAAGATAATGTGATGTTTTAGTGGGTGATGTGACAGGGGCGGTAAGGTTTAGTTCAGTTAAATAATATGACATCATTAACAAAATCTTTATTTTTTTACAAAGTGGGCCCCAAAAGATTTCCGTTACACAGTAAAGTCATTCTTCAAAGTATAAAGTATTTCCAAAGGTAATTGTCTTCCGAAGGAAATATTTACATCCGAAAATAGAGTCCTATTTTGAGAGTAAAGATTGCTTTCCAAATGGAGACTTTTATAAGCTTCAAAAGTAGATCTGATATGTAATCAATCTCTTCTTCGAGAAGAAAATTATCCTGGGAGGAATTTGCTTCGGATGATATGTAAAACATCTTCCAAGAGTTAATTCTTCCTCAGAAGAATTTATACTTAGTGAAAATTTCAGAGAGAGACCTTTTGTGACAGGGCTTAGATTGTATTGACAGAAGACATTGCATATTTAAAAAGGTTTTTAAAAGAGATAGACTAATCAATGTTTATCATTCCAATGGTTGTAATGAGATAGTTAAATCTTTGTTCATCAAAAGCTTTGGTGAACAACTCAGCATATTGTTCATTTGAGTCAACTTTGATTAGCTTAATTAGATTTTTCTCATGAATATCTCTAATGAAATGATGCCTTATATCAATATGCTTTGTCTTGAAGTGCTTCATAGGATTTTTAGTGATGGAGATAGCACTGTTGTGTTAATGTGGATAGGAGTGCTCATGAAGTTGAATTTATACATCTAGTTCTGAATCCACAACAGTTGAGCACAGCAACTCACAACAACAATGTATTCTACTTCAGCAGTTGATGTAGAGACACATGATTGCTTCTTGCAATGCCATGAGATGATCCTTCCACCAAGAAATTGACATCTACCTAATGTTGATTTCTTGTTGATGTTGCAGCCCCCATAGTCACTGAGAAAGTAGCCATAGAGATTGAAATTGTTATTCCTTGGATACCAGAGACCTAATCTAGGTGCTCCTTTGAGGTATCTAAGGATTCTCTAAGCAGCAACTAGGTCAGACATGTTTGGAGTAGCCAGAAATCTTACACAAATGCAAGTTGTGAACATGATATCAGGTCTACTTGCTGTGAGATACATCATAGAACCAATATTGCCCTATATTGTGTTGATCAATATGCTCCCCTTAGTGTCAGGACAGAGATTATGGTTTCTGGGTATGGGTGTCTTGGCTGACTTACAACCTTCATGTCAAATCTTCTAACATGTCATGGTATACTTAGATTGATTGATGAAAAACTCTTCCTTCTTTTTTTTACCTGAATTCCAAGGAAAAAGTCCATTTCTCCAATGGAACTCATCTCAAACTTTTTCCTCATGATGCTCTCATAGTCTTTAAACATTGGTCATTTGAGGAACAAAATATGATGTCATCAACATAGACTTGAACAAGCAAGATGTTCTTTCCAGACTTCCTTATGAAAAGAGTCTTATCAATGGTACCTCTAGTGTAACCATTCTTTAGGAGAAACTGAGACAACGTCTCATACCGCAGTCTTGGTGCTTGATACAACCCATATAAAGCTTTATCCAACTTCCACACATACTTACGGTGTTGTGGGTCATCAAATCTTAGAGGTAGGCACACATAGACTTCCTTATATATATCCCCATATAGAAGGCACACTTGGCATCAAGTTGGTAGACAGTCAAATTCTTGGATGCAGCATAAGCAAGGAAGATCTAACTGCCTCAAGTCTTGCAACAGGTGAAAAGACATCAGTATAATCAATTACTTCTCCTTTGTTCTTGATGATTAAGCCTTTATCATATCTCTTGTTTTCTAAAAAACATTTTGTGTCTATAGGTACTTGACTAGATGGTAGCAGACATAGGTTCCAAAGCTTTTGTCTCTTGAATTGGAGCAGCTCCTCTTGCATCGATTCAACCCAACTACTATCTTTCAAGGCATCTTCTATCTTCTTGGGTTCCATCTGAGACAGGAAGCATGAGTACAAGCAGACAATCCCATGATGAGTCTGGTCTCTTGTTCAAACACATTCAGAGACATCCCCTATGATGCTCTTAGCTGGATAAGTCTTGTGAATTCTGAGCGAGGAATTACCTCCTGTTGCAAAGATAGATCCAGATTGGAAATATTTTGCTCAAGAGCTTGAACACCTTGTCAAGATACTATATCAAACTCATTCCATGAGGACTGATTGAATAAATAAGAAACATCATCATTTGTTAGTTGTGAAGTAGCATTAACAGTTGCCTCTTCCTTCAGGATGCTACTTGTATAATCTTTGTGTTGTACAGGGTCACCTGATGAAATTTGAGGGTCAACAGGTAAATCACTGGTTGAAGCTCCACTATCCCTTGAGATAGTTATACTGTCCGATCTGCCAATAGTGGAAGCATGATTTGTTGTAGCTCTTGGAGAATTTGGAATAGGTCCGGGTAGCTCTAATAGTTGGTTTAAGCATTTGTTCCAACTGAAACATTCTCACAAGATGGTTTAGAATAGTTTGGAAACAATTCTATGTCAAAAATATGATTAGGGTCATTCTCCCTAACAAAAGGAGTGTGCTCATTGATAACAATGTTGGATGATTCCTCAAATTGTTGATTTTTGATGTTATAAACTCTATAAGATTTAGAGTTAGAGGAGTATCCAAGAAAGATAGCATCATCCAACTTTTCAGCACATTTTTCCAAATTGTCTTTTGTGTTAAGTATGGTACACCTGCTGCCAAAGGACCTTAGAAAGCAAATGAATAGAGGCCTCTTGTTCAATATCTCATAAGAGGTTTTTCCGTGTGCCTTAACTACAAGAACCTTGTTCTGCACATAGCATGTAGTGTTGACTGCCTCTGCCCAGAATGCTTGAGGTAGTTTGGAATTAGCTAACATAGTTCGAGCAGCCTCAATAAGTGTCCTGTTCCTCCTCTCGGTAACGCCATTTTGTTGAGTAGTTTTGGGAGCACTATATTATCTGGGAATCCCTTTTGAGTTACAGAATGAGTCAACAACGAGGTTCTTAAACTTAGTTCCTTGATCTCTTCTAATTATCTTAACATTGTGATCAATTTAATTTTCTATTTTATGAATAAAAGATTTTAACATTTTAGTAGTTTCATCTTTAGATCTTAAAAGAATACCCATGTAAATCTTGTAAAATCATCAACAATCACAAGATAGTATGATTTCCTTCCAATGCCTAGTATACTTGTGGGACCAAATAGATCCATGTGTTGTAAGTGTAATGGAGTGGTGATGGAGTTAACAACTTTGGATTTATGAGATGCCTTGTGTTGCTTCCCTTTTAGAAATGCAACACATTTATCTTTGCAAAAAAAATCCATTTAGGCAACCATGTACCAAGTTAGTTTTAGCCAATTTATTCATTGTCTTAAAATTTAAATGATACATCCATTTAAGCCATAGTGTTGACTCGTCACCATCAGCTTGGAACAAAAGCATGACACTTCACCCATTGGGGAAGCATTATGCATATTAAGCTTGTACATATCCCCTTTCGTGGGATATCTAAGAAGCATCAATTCCGGAGGTATTTTCATCCCTTGTTAAGAATAATGCACTCATATACTGTGAATAGCATTTGATGCTTTTGATCACAAAACTGAGAAACACTTAACACATTGTGTTCAAGATGTTTGACAAACTGAACTTTGTTAACTTTTAATTTTCCATTGGATATACTTCCTGTGCTAGAAATATATCCTCGAGCCTCACCTCCAAACTAGACAGGACCTCTATTATAATGTTGAAATTGTTGAAGGAAAGATCTGTTCTGTTTCATGTGCCTGGAGCATCCACTATCCACTATCCACAATCTAGATATTGTTATTCATGTCATATGGATGTCCCTGCACATATGATGAGATGATTAGTTGTGATTGGAAACCCAAGCCTTATTAGTCTTGGGTTCTTCCAATGATAGTGACATAATTGAACCAAAGGTTAAGCATGGGGGTTCAATGGATATCATTGAAGAAGATGTTTGGACTGCAACATCTTCCTTCATCTTCCGATTTATCATTTGGTTGATCATGGAGGATGACCTTTTTGAGGCTTTTGCATCATGGCATTCTTCCGTAGCTTCTTTTTTCGGAAGAAGCCTTCACCATCTTTTCTTCTAAAGTAGTCTTCTTTTGGGATGGTTTCAAGGGAACTCTTTTGTTCTTTTGGTTTTGAACAGCTTTAGCTTCTGAAGCCATTTTCCCTTCCGAAGAAGTACTTTCTTCCGAAAGAAACCTTGCTTCAGAAACCAGCTTTCCCTTTTTCATCACTTGAACCATTTGATAAGGTCAAAATGAGAAACCTTCCCTGAATTCTCCTCTTTTCACATTATTTGCATAATGTGTGCTAGCAGGATTGTAATAACAATCTTTGGCCATGTGCTTTTGTAGACCACACATTATGGATGCAATGTTAGTTTTCCGGGAACTTGAGGATTGATGTTTCTTGTTCTTTTTCTCTTCATCATCAACCTTTCCCTTTAACTTCTAATCCTTTGGTAGGATAGGAGTGCTAGTACTACACCCCTTTCCTGAATCAGAGTTACCTACCACCTGGAATTCAGCTGAGATGAATACACCCTTTTGTTTTGTGTCAATCATCAGCTTATACTCTGCCACTTGCTTGGCAGTTCTTCTTGCTAATTTAGCTCTACTTCTTATGGCTTTATAGGTTAGGATTTGATCATCACCGGTAGGAGTGGGTTGATTTACATGTTCCTTCCTTGTGGTTGTTTCTATTATTGTATCATTCTTCAACTCAAGCGAAGATGGGTCAGAAAATAGGACCTCTTGCTCTTTAGTACCACATCTTGGTTGTCTTATAGACTCATAACAATGTGGTGGATCAATTTCATGGTCCCCAACCCTCTTTTGTTCTGATAACATATTTTGGAGTGGGAGGATGATGCAATAATAACATGAAAGTTTTGCTCAGAAATAACATACTTCCTCGCTTGAGCCTTAGTAATGACAAGCTGGGCTTGAGCCTTAGAAATTTGGATATTAAATCCCTTCTTTTAGTCTTATAATTTTTGTGTTCATGTTTTAATAAGGACATAGTTTTATCCAACTCCTCAATTTTTCTATGATAGTCAGATTCAGCCCTTTTAAAATAAGATTTTAAAACATTTAGAGGCTCAATATCAGATTTAATCTCCATATTGTAGTCCTCATACAATTTAACCTTAAAAATACATGCAGGAGTATAGAGATATTCATATACCTTATTATCATTTGTTCCTGCCATGAGTGCTTAAGAAGGAGTCACATCTTGTACCATGAAGCTCCAATCAACTTCTTAAGCCATTATAGCTGTCTCTGTTGACTTTCCAGTAGGATTTGGTGTAAAGGAATGTGTACCAAGTTTGTTACAGTTGTAACATTTGACCTTAGTTTCGTCAAACCCAAATTTGATGTTGGTTGGGTTCTAAGGAAATTGCCTTCAAGTTCTCTTGAACTTCTTTGCTCTGTAGGTCAAGAGAGTCATTTGTTGGACTATGTCCACATACCCCATATTATCTGGACTGAAGCACTCTAGATCATCAAAGCAATATTGATAGTCACTAGAGTGTCTAATTCATGAGACAAAGGCACAATTGTCCTGAAAAGAACTATGTTGACCCTGTTAGACCATGGAGTCTCAAGAAATGTAATGTATGGTCCAAGCGAGTAGGATGGTTGCTGGGTGTATGCCAGGTACTGTTGACGTTGTGTGGGTCCTAAGCCTTGAGCAACCATTAAAGCATTGCTAGCAGGAAGACTCAAGGGTCTGATGGCCTCTTTTGCTTTCCATCTCCAGACGGTATCCATGAAGGATGCCATGGAGTTCGGTCGTAGTGTGGGTGTTCAGATTTTCTATCCTTTTGATAGAGAGATAGTAGAATGTCCACTCATTAGGGATTGTACTCATGAACTTTCATGTGAGGCCTCTAAGTTCAAGAGTAATTACCATAGACTGAAGGGAAGAAATAAGGTCCATGTACCTAAAATACTCTTGGTTGAGAGTCTCTCTAGCAATGTAGGTGTAGTTCTCAAACTGTTGCTTTAGTGAGTCCTTCTTGGAGTCCTTGGAGGTGGAGTACATATTAGCAAGTGCATCAATCATTTATTTAGATGACTTGCACTGCTCAAACCCTACTATGATGGAGTTGGGAATCGCATCATGAGAATAGTCATTGCATTACTGTCAATGTCCAGCTTCTTCCAGTCCTCATTAGAGTAGTCTTCAACGGATTTCTCTATCATGGCACCATTTCCACTAGCTGCTGCCACCTTGGGTTTATACGGGCCATTGACAATAGATTGCCATATCTTGTTGTCTTGATACCTGATGAAGACTTCAATGTGTCTGCTCCCTAACCTGAAGTTCTTAGGGGTGATGATGGCTGCTTTAGTCATTGTCCCCATATCTACATCAGACTTGTTGAGGGCCATTTTGAGTGTGATGTATGGAGGAGTGAAAGATCTCATAATCAAGAGCCTAAGAAGCTCTAATATCAATTACAAGATCAGTTTTTTTGTCACTTAACACTTGGTTTTCTCTCATACTCACTTATACTAAACTCGGATCAGATGAAGCAAAGTCTATTCTAAGAGTTGATAATAATATAATAAGTAGCAAAGAACGCAAACAATTAATGTTCAAGGTACTTGCATATATTACTTCTCAACTCAAACTATTACAAGACTCTTACAAGCATATTACATGAGTTACAATGAGAAATTATATATACTACTACCTATAGTCGGATATGCTTTGATACCAGCTGGAAACCTATGACTACAGCATATACTACAACGCTAAAGTTAAGGTATCTTAGATAAAGTATTATCTAAGATTTGGTAGTCATGACATGTCCATGACTTACTTTTGTCACCAACTAAAGTTAGCAACTATACTAACTAATAAAGGTGAACAATGTAATAAAGTATGGTAAACTACATGGCTTTTGAGAAAAACATCATGCAGTATCTCAGAGGTCTGTAGCCGAGTGTCAGAGACACCATACTTATGTCCACTGGTTCATAGTAGTGTCTTCTGAAGGTTAGTTGGCTTCGGAAGAACAAGTTCTTTTGAAGCAACTTATGCTTCGTAAAAGGCTACTTCTTCCAAGGCTTGAGGACTTCTTCTTTTTTTCATACTTCGTAAGTTAACTTCTGATCTTTTCTTCTAAGTCTTGATCTTCGGAAATGAACACTTTGTCTTTGGAAGTAGAGTTTGTCGTCGGAAGTTGATCTGGCACTTTGTCTTCGGAAGAACTCTTTTTCCTTTAGAAGTTCCACACCTAGGTTTAGAAGTCTTTTATTAGTTGCACGAAAAGAGTCTAAGCGATTTAGTTTTGGTTGCATCAGCCTTCTTCTTGATCCAACAAAAAGGTACTTTTTCAATCAATCTAAGTATGTTAAAGACATTTTAGAAGGTTTGATATGAAATATTATAAGCTATCAAAGACTCCTATACCCAGAAATCACAATCTTTGTCATGCCTCTAAGGGGGAGGATACTGAACAATATTAGTATAAGGCAATTATTAGATCTCTGATTTGTCTCACCACAAATAAACCTAATATCATGTTTGCAACTTGCATCAGTGCAAGATAGCCGGCTGCTTCAAATATGTCTTACCTAATTGTTGCCCAGAGAATCCTTAGATACCTCAAAGGAGCACCTAAACTGGGTCTCTGGTATCCAAGGAACAATAAATTCAATCTCTATGGCTACACTGGTAGTGACTATGGTAACTGCAACATGAACAAAAAATCAACATCAGAGGATGTCAATTTCTGGGTGGATGGATCATCTCATGCCAATGCAAGAAGCAATACAATGTCTCAACATCAACTGTTGAGGCTAAATACTTTGTTGCTACTACTTGTTGTGCTTAGCCACTATGGATTCAAAATCAGATGCTAGATTGTAGATTCAACTTCATGAGGACTTCTATCCGTATGGACAATAAGATTTCCATTTCAATTAAAGAAAATCATGCCAAAAACACCAAGACAAAACACACTGACATCAGGTATCATTTCATTAGATATATTCATGAGAAATACTTGATGAAACTAGTCAAAGTTAACTCAAATGAACAATATGCAGATTTTTTCACCAAGGTATTTGATGAACAAAGATTTAAGTATCTTATTACAGCTATTGGATGATAAACATTGATTAATCTATCTTACTTGAAAACCTTTTCAAAATGTGTCTTGTCTTTGTCAAAAAATCTAAGCCCTGTTACAAAAAGGTATTTCTTCAAAATTGGCTAAGTATGAGTTCTTTCGAAGATAAATTTCCCCTCGGAATTTGATGATATATCTAATCTATTTCCAAAGCTTAACAAACTTCTTCACTTGAAAGACCTTCTTACTCTCGGAAGTAAATTTCTCTTTGGATAAAATTTACCTTGGGAAGTAAGTTGGCTTTTGGAAGAACATTACTTTCGGAAGGCTTTTACACTCAGAAGAAAGCTTTACTACGTAATGGAAATCTTTTGGGCACCACTCTGTAAAAAGGTAAGGTTTTTATTAATGATGTCAGAATATTTTAAATGATATTAACCTTACCGTCATTGTCAAATCATACCCCAAACTGTCATTTCACTTTATCCATCTGCCATTTCATCGATTTAAATACTTCCAACCTATTACCTTAATCATTTTACCACTTTAACAACCCTAAGTTTCCTTCGTCTTCAGTTTTACTCTCAAATCAAACTTCACTTCCTCTGTAACGTTCCAACAATGGCACTAAACCTTCAGCACAATCAAGTCGTGCTCCTTAACTCTTCCAAGGATGGGGACTTCTTTGAAATCATCTTGTTCCTAACCTAGTCAATCTACTTCACAACCCTAACCGTTACCCCATAGATTACTCAAACCATATTGCAGAGTTCAGGGGAATGCTCAAATCGATACCCTGAATGGATTAAGGGTCATTATTTCAAGGGTTTATAGCCAAGAATTGCTCACATCTAAAGAAACCATCAGGTAGCACCTAGAGCTCCATGATGAAGGTTCTCCTTCTAAATTCCCCAAAACCAACTTAGACAACACATATACCCAAATGGGATATGGTGGAATCAAGTATATACAAGTATAATTTCTCTGACAATTGGAAGTTTCTGCTTCATATTGTCTTTTATTATTTGTCCAATAAGTCGGGAGATAGGATCAATTCCTGATGATTTAGGATGCCTTGTTCACTGGTTTGTACAGGGTCTTATATTTAACTACTCAAGATTTGTGTTGAAAAAACATAGGGGAAACCTTTATAGGAAAAGATTCAACATGAATCCCAGGTTTATTTATCACATAATCAACTGTGAGCTGGATCTGAGTAAGCTTGTATATGAAGCTTCTCTTTCCAATCCGTCACATGAGGCCTGTCATCTTCAAGGTGCTGAAGAGAGTGTTGTAATGCCCTATTCATGGGACGCTCACAGTTAGACAATCATCGCACATAAAACATAATATATACATCTCAATTTCTAAATCATTGTAGCAGAATTCTTTTTAACCAACCATTTCATTTATATATGATTGCTTTTTGCAAAATAATACATCGTTGACATATTACAAAATATTATTTGTTGCATTACATCACAAAAACATTATAATTTAAACAAATGGTTGTCGTCCAAAATAATCCAAGTAGTTGCCCTGTGCCATCCTCAGCAACAATTACCTATCAACTGGAAACACATAAAAGTCAGCATTGTTGAGTGAGTTCTAGTTTTATACAATAAATATGTTTCTTTCATTTCAACCCATTCTTTACTTCCATACCTAATCATACATCATACATACTGCAGACCAGTGAAGGGTGGTCACTTACAACACAACAACACAAAGAGGAGAACAAACTTAACATAATCAAACTGTGAACTAGATTAACCACAATAGATGATACTAAGAACACAAGTAAGTAAGAGACAAAACAAGGAAAAAGATACACAAGTAGATGGTTTTCAAGATTGTAGTGTATTGCTTTCTCAAGTTCTATTACACGTGTTACAAAGCATATTAGAAGTTACAAGAACATGAGAGAGCCATACTTTGAAGGACAGCTGAATACAATTGACTAGACACAAAACAAAATCAATTATTGAGTCAAAAGGCACATTGCCTTTTGACTAGTGACTATTACATGTCATAGCTCACATCCTTATCTATTACATAAAAGATAAAGTACATGAAGTAGAAAGTTATAGACTCAAGACCTCAATGTACAGTTACCAAAAGCATGAACCTTTTCACCAACTCATGCAAGTTGATGACTTTACAGAGTTGCAGCGAAAAAGGGTCCAGCTTTATGGAAAAGTACATTAGATAAAGCATGTTGTTAAAAGTCTTCAGAAGAAATCTGTCTTCAAGTGTTGGCTTCGGAATACTTTGTCTATTGAAGCTTTGGAAGACTTCATCATTGGCTTCAGAAAATATTAGTCTTGGCTTCGAAAGATTTCACACTTAGAATATTTTTGTTTCATGTGTGAAACTTTTGAAGCATTCTTCTTTAGTGTAGTTATGCAGCATGCAAGAAAGACTTTGGGTGATTGGGTTGCTTCAGTCTCTTTATACAATCTATACAAACTCTCTCTAGGCTGATGCTAGGAAAACACTGATAGACTTAAGATATTGACAATACTCATCAGAATAATAACCATCCCTTTCTTCATGAGATTATCAGCATCCCTCAGACTGTCAAAATATCTTCTCATGTCAAAGAGATCATGTAGAGGCAACTCAAACATGTGTTGCCAAGTGTAGATGTCTTCAATGCCATGATCTCTGATGACATACCATCTTTCTGGATTTGTGGTGTATGTCTAGGACAAGATGGGTCTTCCTGTTGTAAGAGGAGCTGTTTCAATGGGAGTTGATGTAGCATCCTCTGACTGCACATCCTTAAGATGTTCTTGCTCATCCTGAGGTTTAGAAAAGGATGCTTCCTTCTTCTTCTTTGACTTTGGCTTTGAAGCAATCCTTTTCCTTCTCTCTATTACTTTTAACTAAGAAGACTAGCCTATAATACCTGATTGATCTTCATTGTCTTTCTTAGTTGCGTTTTCCTCTCTCAGAGGTTCAGAAGAAGAGGGAGGTTGAACCTGCTGTGGATCAGAAGATGAAGCTTGCTGAGATTCAGCAGGAGGTCCAGGATGTGTTTTCTCTGGTTGTTCAACCTTAACCTCTACTTCAGGTGGAGCTTGACTTGGAGGGGAGTGTAAGTCAATCAGTTCTCCGTTCTTTATCTTTTGCTTGATCACCCTAATATGCTCATCCATAGTGGATAGACACATGGGGCCAAATCTCTTTCTGGAGAATCCATACAGCTTCAAAAAGTTCATCATCCTCTGCCTGTCTGCAGACTTCTTCATGCTCTTTTGGATAATGGCTCTTGACTTAGCAACTTCTTCCCTAAGCATCCTTTTGGTTGTCCTTCTCTCCTTGACTATCTCCAATTCAAGTTGTTTGAGATACTCAAACTCAACATAGTCATAGAATACGGGAAGAAGTGCTTCTGTCTAATAGAAGCATGTCGCACTTAGGTAGTTGATCCTTTTGATTTTGTCTTCTTCTTTATCTACCTGAGGTTCTTGTTGACCAATCCTCATATGCAGGACTTTCTTGAACTGGGAGAGAGTAGGCACATGCTTTTATAGTTTTGCCTTTCTTTTTTCTTCTTTCATTTGAACTAGTAGCTCAACATCTTTTGCCTCTTTCTTCTCCTTTGGCATTTCCTTGTCAGCCGTTCATTTAGTTCTTCCAAGGGGAGAGAAATGACATTGCTAATGTCATAGTTCCTGGTCTACAAGTAGTTGATCCTGTCTACCCTCAACTCATCATCTTGAGTGTTTGGTCCCCTCAGCTTCCAAGGGCATTTAGAGAAATGACATTGTCAAAGTCAAACATTCATTTAGTTCTTCTAAGGGCAGCCCTAATTGCAGTTTCCATGAGTCTTGCTGACCCAAAAGAGGAACTTTCTCCCCTCAGCTTCCTTTTCCTCTCTCTCTCCTCCTCCTCAATCTCCTTAGACGTCATCTTTCTTTTCCCTTTGTCACTCACAGTCCTTTGTGACTCAGGGTGGAGAGAGCTTTGGCCTTCATTGCTTGATGTAGCTTCTGAGCTCTAGCCAGAGAGAGGTTGAGAGGCACCTTCACCAGCAAGTGACTCAAAAAGGGTATGGATCTCTACAGTAGTTGATGTTGATGGGACACGGCTCTCAGGTTCTTCCACTGGGTCTTCAGTCAAGGATTCCCCTATGAATCTAATCTTTGGGTCTGCCTCAACATCTACTTGACCGATGGCATTGCCTGATTGCCTTAGTCTTCTTCTGAAGCTGAACTCTACAATCATCCTATCCTAGATTCTTTGAGCCATTCTGTCAGCTTCTCTTGATTTTCCTGGATTGCCAAGTGGCATTGTGACTAGGTCCAGACTTTCATAGAAGTTCAAGGTGTGAAAAATGAAGATCTCTTATTGCCCTTGAACTCTAAGAATGATAAGGGCACTTCTGTTGCTATCATACCTCCACCTAATGATGTGATTTGAAGATGGTGGAGATGGCATAGCCCTTGGTATCTCTTCCTCAAATAGACTCTATATTAAGGAGTCTATAGAGTCCATATCAATATGAACTTGAGGAAGTTACTGAGTATGCACATTTGCAAGTAAGGATGGTGAGTCCTGAATGTCCATAATCTCTATAGAACTCCTAGGTTTGTGATTATAATGACTTTCTCCCCTTTTCTGGTAGTATCACCCACTTGCATAGGTGAGCTATGAGTTAGATCAATCACATTCATAGGTTCTTGTGTTCCTAGTTGAGCTCCTCTTAAAGGTCTCCTAGTTAGTTTGTCCTTAAGATATGAAATCTTAGGTTGCTGATCACTGACCCTATTTTGCAAGGTAGTCACTTGAGATTCAAGGTGACTGACCTTGGAGACTAAATTGGTGCATGTTTTTGATAGTTTTTGCACCTTTAGTTTTTGTTCCCCTGATCTTCAGATGAAGAATCATTGGGGGATGAGATGATTGGAATAGAGTCCTCTCTCTCATCACCAGCTTCAGGTTCTTGGCTACTGGTTTTCCTCTGCTTACTAACAGCCTCAGTTGAGCAGTTAGTGGGCTAAGTTGCCATGGTTAAGGTCTTAATGATGTAATCCCTTGCAAAAGTGAGAGCCTCTTCCATATGGACATCCTTAACATGTTTAGAAGTGTCCACCTCAGTAGTAGGTGACTGATGTGGGATAGAAATAAGAGACTCAGAAGCATTCATCTCTCTTTGAGTAGGGGAAAAGAAGAAAGAATTATGATACTCACTAAAACCTAGATCTTTATTAGTATTGAAGTCAAGGTTGGGGATTGGTTGGTTTAGATCTAAAGGCTGGGATTGGTAACTGTCCCCTAAAGGTTGATCACTTGAGTGTTGAGACTCAGAGTGATGGCTTAAGCCAGTTTGGCATACGAGCTCATCAGGCTGAGCATGAAGAACCACAACATTGATTATAGAAGGAATGGGAGTGGTTTGCTCCTGAGAAGAAGTGAGAGCTCTAGTGTCCACTTCTTCCTATATAGGTGAGTGTATAGGGGCCTGCACAGACTGAATAGTCTGAGTAGGGGTTCGTTTTTGTTTTCTTTGGTAGGTAAGGTTGATTTGTGGGGTGGTGGGAAGTAGAAGGTGTGGGTTCAACACTAGCTGGTGCTGCTAGGTTGTCACCTTGAACAATGAGCTCTAACATTTTTGGGACCAGGGCTATGTCTACCCCAGAGAAGCCGACAGTAGGCTTTCTCAGTTTTTTAAAGATGTTGGGCTTCATCTATCCCAATTATCAACTATTACCTGTTCCCTTTAACTGTGAGCCCAGCTCACAATTAAGAATGTATTGAACATAACTAGGGAATATGTAATACTCTAAGGAGTCTAAGTTTTCAAGCAGATTAGTATAAACAAACTGAGAATACCTAAAATTGACCCCTGAACCATCCCATGGACAATAAAGGAGAGATCTTTAGGAACCTGGTCCCATCCACCATGCTTGTTTGCTAAGTTATGGATAACCACATGGAGCAGGAATTTCCATTGGGATGAGACCTTCCCTTTCTTGAAGGTCTTGACAAAATAATCTCCCTCATATCACATCTGCACAAAGGACTGGATAACAGCTTCTTTGAGAAAGAGCACCTCACCTTTTTCATCATCTAGCTGAAGATGCATGTTGACGATGGCCGGAGTGATGAAGAATGTTCTCCCCTTCACTGTGGCAGACAGTGCCTTCTCCCCATCCATGATAACCTCTTGGCAGGTCTTCTAGAATTCTAGCAAATGATCCTTATAAAGTGGAGGATCAATGGTTAGGGAGGTGAAGTAGTTCGACAGAGCTAAGAAACGGCAAACCTCTGAGAAATGTTGAGCTTTCTCAGAGCTTAATTGAGCAACCTGATTATGTTGTCTGAGAAATGTTGAGCTTTCTGCATGGTAAAGTTTGGATCATTTTTGTGATGAGGGTTGGCCATTTTGAGATAGCTTAAGGATGAAGAAAGAAGAAAGAAAGAAATTTCAGAGATAAATTTGGGTTTTTAGGTCAGGAGGAGGATGGAGATGAAAGATAGAGGGGGAAACCGTTTGATTTATATGTGAAAAGGGATTTCAGATAAAGTTTAATGAAAGAGGATAAACTTTGAAATCTGGATGTTTTCAGTCCTACCTCTGAAAAAGTAGTTTACCTTTGTTCAAAAAGTAGTTTTCTTAGAAGTCAAAAATCTTCCGAAGGTAAATTATCTTCGAAGTTTTAATGAAAAAGCTTCCGAAACTAAAGTGACTTCGGAAGATTTTCCTAAGAGTTGTGAAAATTTTGCTTCGAAAGAAAAATTAAGACTTGAATGCTTTGTCCAAAAGAACAAAGCTTTTGAGAGTTAATTTGCTTCGGAAGAGAATGGTCCTTGAAAACATATAAGTGTCAGAGACAAGCTTTTAAGCTTCGGAAGATATTTCAGAAATTTCTTAGACAGTTATTTGTTTTGAAGGCATGATTTTCTTCAGAATATAAAAGCATATCTTTTGAAGGATCAAAAATTTTCAAAAATCTAAAGAAAGTCTTTAAAAAGATTTTCACCCGAAGAAAACAAGAGCTTATGAAAGTGATGAACTAGACAACTTAGGACACACAGATTTTAAGAAATAATAAGAATTAGTTTCAAGTAAAACCTACTCAAAGTTTATCATCCCAATAGCTGATATTAGATATTTAAATCTCTCTTCATCCAAAGCTTTCGTAAACAGATCAGCGTATTGTTCATTTGTGTGAACTTTGGCTAGTTTAATTAATCTATTTTCATAATTATCTCTTATTAAATGATACCTGATGTTGATGTGTTTAGTCCTTGAATGCAGCATAGGATTCTCTGTGATAAAAATAGCACTATTGTTGTTTATGTGAATAGGAGTCTCCTTGAAGTTTAACCCGTAGTCCAGCATTTGATTCTGAATCCAAAACACTTGAACACAACAGCTTGCACCAGCAATGTATTCAGATTCAGTAGTTGATGCACAGACACATGATTGTTTCTGGCATTGCCATAAGACAACCATTCCACCATGAAACTGACATCCCCCAGATGTAGACTTTGCTGTCATGTTGCAACCACCATAATCACTATTTATATATGCATACAGATTAAAGTCAGAATTCTTAGGATACCATACACCAAGTTTTGAAGCACCTTGGAGGTATCTTAGAATCCTTTTGATAGTGATAAGGTGAGACATCTTAGTGTTGGGTTGAAATCTTGCACAGATGCAAGTGGCAAACATAATATCAGGCCTGCTAGCTGTAAGATACATAACAGACCCAATAATATCCCTATATAAGTGTTCATCTACACACTCCCCCTTAGGATCAGGTCCAAGAGAGTGGTTTCTAGCTATGGGTGTCTTAGCAATCTTATAGTGAGTCATGTTGAACCTCTTGAGTATGTCTTGAACATACTTTGACTGACTAATGAAGATGCCATCTTCAACTTGCTTAAGTTGAATTCCTAGAAAGAAATTGAGTTCCCCCATGGCACTCATTTCAAATTTGTCCTTCATCAGCTTCTCAAAGTCTTTGCATATACATATACTTGAACTAGCAATATGTCATTTTCCTGTCCATTTATGAAGAGAGATCCATCTATAGTACCTCTTATGCATCCATGTTTGCAGAGATACGTAAGACAGAGTCTCCTACCACTTCTTGGGTGCCTGATGCAGCCCATAAAGAGCTTTGTCAAGCTTGCAGACATAATTCAGATGACCAGGATCTGTAAAACCAGGTGGTTGTTTGACGTACACCTCTTCATCAATCACTCCATAAAAAAGCACACTTTACATCACGTCATAGACCTTGAAGTTCTTGGATGCAGCAAATGTCAAGAATATGTTAACAGCTTCCAATCTTGCTATAGGAGAAAGATATTAGTGTAGTCAATCCCTTCTTCTTGGGTGTACCCTTGATTTAGTCTAGCTATGTTCTTGATGATGATGCCTCGATCATCCTTCTTATTCCTAAACACCCATTTGGTTCAAATGGTAGTCTTCCCATGAGGAAGAGAACAAAGGTTCCAAACTTTCTGCCTTTTGAATTGAAGCAACTCCTCTTGCATAGCTTCAACCCAACTTCCATCCTTTAGGGCCTCATCAACTTTCTTTGGCTCTTTTTGGGATAAGAAACCAGTGTGAAGACAAACATTGTTTCATGGGTTTGTCCTCTTGTTCTTACGCCTATGACAACATCTCCAATGATGTTTGTGGTTGGGTGAGACTTGTGGATCCTTAGTTGAGGGATCAAAACAAGTTGCTGAGAGAGATCTAAATTTGAAAAATTTAGATCTGGCATAGATGTTTCTCCCACTACATTAGCACACTTATCAAGAGAAACTTGTTCCAATGAGTGTGTGACATCATTGATGTTGTCATCCATGGAGTGGTTATCAGCATCAAGAGTCTCCTAATCACTGTCACCACCACCATTGTTTTCTTCTACATTTGAAGCATCTTTATCTGGTTGTAAAGCCTCTGAGCTAGAATTTGAAGGCATCCCAGATGTATCAGTTGAATTTGACATTGTGGTGCTAATAAATACTTCATTTGCAGAAGTAGTTACAACTAGATCTGAAGATGTATTACTTGAAGGTCTTCTTAGCTCAAATCTTGGATCAGGATCACCTGTGCTTAAGTTTTCTGCATATCCTGAAACAGTCTCACAAGATTTGTTAAAAATTTGGTAACTAAATCAAGATCAAACAACCAATCAGGACCCGAACCAGCTACACTGGGTGTCTGTTCATTGAAAGTCACATTGGCTGATTCCTCAACAATTCTAGTTCTGAGATTGTATACTTTATAAGCTTTAGCTTTGAAAGAGTATCCAATAAAATGTCCATCATCTGATTTCTCATCAAATTTGGCAATTTGATCTTTCGTATTCAAGATGGTGCAAGGACATCCAAATGACATGAGAAAACCAATGAAAGGTTTCCTCTTGTTCCAAAGCTCATAAGGAGTCTTGCCATGAGTCTTAACTACTAAAACTCTATTCTGAACATAGCAGGCAGTGTTGACTGCCTCTGCCCAGAAGGTGTTGGGTAGCTTAGAGTCAGACAACATGGTTCTTGCAGCTTCAATAAGTGTCGTGTTTCTCCTCTCAGTATCACCATTTTGTTGAGGAGTCTTGGAGCACTATATTGTCTTGTAATAGCCTTTTCATCACAAAAAGTATCAAGGATTTAGTTCTTGAATTCAGTTCCTTGATCACATCTTAGGATTTTGACCTTGTGATCAGATTGATTCTTAATCTTTTGGATGAAATTCTTCAAAATCTCAGGAGTCTCATCCTTAGTGCTAAGTAAGAAGACCCAAGTGAATCTTGTAAAGTCGTCTGTGATCACTAAACAATAAGAGGTCCTTCCTAGACTCATTACACTCGTGGGGCCAAAGAGTTCCATATGTAACAATTGTAGGGGTGTAGTGATGGAGTTTCTTTTCCTTAGGCTTGTGAGATACCTGATGTTGCTTCCCTTTCAGGCATGCAGCACAATGATCATCATTTGTAAACTCTTTCTTTGGCATTCCTGTTACCAAATCATTCTTAATAAGTTTATTCATGTTCTTAAACTTACATGGCACATTCTTTTATGCCATAGAAAAGACTCATCACTATTGGCTTTAGACAGAGAGCAAGAAACTTCTCTAGAGGGAGAGGTTTCTTGCAAGTCCATCTTGTACATGTTCCCTTTCCTGGGGGCTCTAAGCAGAATATGCTCATAAGGAATGACCACTCGGGTTTGAGAACAATATACTCATGCTCAGTAAAGAGCATGACGTGACTCTGATCACAAAATTAGGATACACTTATAAAATTGTACCCAAGCTCCTTGACAAAGTTTACCTTTTCAATGCTAAGCTTACCATTTGTGATCTTGCCCCTTCCTGAAATGTAACCACCTTCATCTCCTCCAAAAGCGACTAGTCCTCCATCAATCCTTTCAAAATTCTGGAGTAATGACCTATTGCCTGTCATGTGCCTGGAACAGCCACTATCAATGATCCAGACATTCTTGTTTGTCTTGAGTTGTCCCTGCACAAAGAAAATGACTAGTCACATTTGGAAACCCAAGCATTGCTTGTCTTGGGCTCACTAAGAGAAACAAAAGGTAATGCAACATTAATAGATCCTATGGTTGTGCTTGGAGGATTTTGAGCTATTGTTGATGGAGAATTTTCTGTCACTTGGTCTTTCTTAGACCTCCACACCACCTTTGGTAGCTTGGACTTGACCTTCGATACTTCGGAAGCTTTTGAGACTTCGGAAGTTTTGATGACTGGACCTTCGGAAGATTCCGCAGACACTGCAGCAGACTTCAGTGCTTCGGAAGTATTCCATCCTTCCGAAACCATATTGTCTTCATAAGGCAATTTTCCACTTGCCTTCTTAGTTTTGGAGTTTCCGAAGGAAACATGTTTTCCTTCTGAAGCTTGAATCTTCTTGGATCTCTTGAATGTCTTTGTCTTGGTCATGTGAAGAGTACCTTTAGGATTGTATGGACAATACTTAGCAAGATGAGCAGTACTTTCACATATGACACACTCCATTTTCTTCTATCCAAGAGCCTTCTACTGGGAACAAGACTGACTTTGGTCACATCCCATCTCCACCCTCATCTTTGTAGATGCAGAGACAGTCCTTTTGGGATGAGGATTGTTCTTGGTGTTGGATGGTCCAGGCTGTGTAGCAGTGGTACACAACAGATCAACCTTCTTCTTGGTACTAAGATGATTTAAACATGAACCAAAACTCTTAGTAGAAGAGTTTAGGTTGATGTCTTTAGTCTTTACTTCTTCAAACCGTGTAGAGAGAAAAACTTGTTTCTGCTTAGAGTCAAAAGTTGCCTTGATCTCTTGAACCCTCCTAGCTTTTCTTTTGCTCTTTTTGATCAAGTTCTTTCTCATTGACTTGGTCATCACAGTCTTCTTCTTCTCCTTAAAAGGATAGTGGCTGTTCTTAGGATCCTCCTCTTCACTCTTCTGAAATAGATTCTTCACTATCACTTCTTCATCCTCTTACTCAAAGGATCTATGAGAGGAAGCTCATCATCACAAGTTCCACACCTAGGTGATCTTATAGATAAGATTGTGTGTGGTGGAGCTACCTAGTCCCTGCTTGTTTTGATAGCACACTATTTTGTGCAGGGATGAGCATATCATGTTCTTGAAGGTCTCTTCTTCAAGAACACACTTTTCTGCCCTGGCTTTGCTGATCTCAAGCTCAGCCTGGCACTCAGTCAGCTTAGTTATGAGATCTTTGATTCGAGTCCTAAAGTTTGTAAGCTCATGTTTTAGAACTGAAATAGTTTTCTCCAAGTCCTCTATCTTCAGTTTATAATCATTTTTAGACATTTTAAAATCAGCTTTTAAGATATTCAATGACTCAAGATTAGATCTCATTTCTAAGTTGTAGGACCTCTATCTGTTAACTTTAACAATGCATTTAGAGGTAGAGAGATGTTCCAATACCTTGGCTTCATCATGATCTACCATCAGTGCTTGGTTTAGAGAAGCATCTTCCACCTGAAGCTCCAGTCAAAGCCTCCTTCTTCAACAGCAATAGCAGCTTGTTGCTTTGGCTTCTCATTCTGGGTAGATCTCAGTGTAGTTTGGTCTGGATTGTGCCTGGCCACCATTGTTCTTGGTGCCTTACACTTCCTAGCAAAGTGGCCCATCAAGTACAGTTGTAACACTTGACTTTGATTTTATCCAGCCCAAATTTCCACTGGTTGCATTGCTGGGGTACTTCCTTCTGGTCACTCTCACTCTCTTCCTATGTTCATCAGAGTAGTCAGCCACACCATTGGGTATCATACCACCAACAGTAGCAGAAGAGGTGCTTGGTATGTAAGGTCCATTCTCAACAGATTCCCACATTCTTGAATCTAGAGACCTGATCAAACCTGCCATTTGAAAAGTTTAGTATTTGTGTGAGGGTTCTTAAGATGGTAAGATCTTATATCAAGAGCCTGGAAAGCTCTTTATATATATCAAATGTAGGACTGATGAAGGGTGGTCACTTACAACACAACAACACAAAGAGGAGAACAAACTTAACTTAATCAAACAGTGAACTGGATTAAGCACAATAGATGATACTAAGAAGACAAGTAAGTAAGAGACAGAACAAGAGAACAAAATACACAGTAGATGGTTTTCAAGATTGCAGTATATTGCTTTGTTAAGTTCTATTACAAGTGTTACAAAGCTCATTATAAAGTTATAAGAACATGAGATACTTATACTTCATCCTACAGCCGGCCATACTTTGAAGGCCAACTGGATACAATTGACTAGACACAAAACAAAATCAATTGTAGAGTCAAAAGGCAGATTGTCTTTTAACTAGTGACTATGACATGCCATAGCTCACATCCTTATCCATTATAAAAAGTATAAAGTACATAAAGTAGAAAGTTACAAACTCAAGACCTCAATGTACAGTTACCAAAAGCATGGACGTTTTCACCAACTCATGCAAGTTGGTGACTTTATACAGTTGCAGCGGAATGGGGTCCAGCTTTATGGAAAAGTACCTCAGATAAAGCATGTTGTTAAAAGTCTTCGGAAGAAATATGTCTTAAAGTGTTGGCTTCAGAAGTCTTAATCTATTGAAGCTTCGGAAGACTTCATATTTGGCTTCGGAAGATATTGGTCTTGGCTTTGGAAGATTTCAAACTCAGAATATTTATGTTGATATGTGTGAAACTTCAGAAGCATTCTTCGTTAGTATACTTGTGCAGCATGCAGGAAAGACTTTGGGTGTTTCGGTTGCTTCAGCCTCGTCATACAATCTTTACACATACACATAGATACTTATTATTATTATCTTTCATAATCGTACTTCATCGTCAACATTCGTTATTTTTCTTATCGTACCGTACGTACATTCATTAACTTCTGCTGACATGTATTGTACCCCGAACATTATGCATTAAGCTGACCCTTGGGCCTGGGGAAAGTACACTCATCATTATCATTCATCTTTCATTCCGGACCAATGCCATGTGCTATACCCCGAACATTGTGCACGAAGCTGGTTACTGGGGCTGAGGTCTATCATAGACGTCGAACATTATACTCGAAGCTGACTCCAGCACCTAGGGCAAGCGACAAGGATCCTATACATATGGTCAATCACAAGGATTAGACCCCAATGTGCATCCTTTCGGTGTAGCTAACCCGCACACAGTTGAGCTAACACTCTTCATTGGGTGTGAACCTCCATAAATTTCTTGTAAGACTTTTCGTTACTTCATTCATTCATTAATGTATGTATTCTTTCAATCTTTACGTTCCTATTTTCATTATCTTCAACTTTATGTTACATAATACTTTACATTCATTGATATTAATCATACCATGCAAAGCCACAAAAAATAAACCTACACAACAAAGAACATAACAAAAACATAACCATACCATACATATCACATCCATCACATCGCATATGACATCATAAAGTCAACTAACATTAACCCCAGGAACCTCCCAAGTCAAAGCCTATATTTTACATTTCCCCAAAATTCAGAAAAATATTTCAAGTCTTAGGTGCAAGGGCACTATGTTGGAGCATGATGTTCTGGGCGCATGGGAACACTTAGGTGCATGTGGAAAGGTCTTGGGCGCATGGGCACTATTAGGGTGCATGATCCGACACTTAGTCATTCCAGGCGTTTCTAGGCGCATGGGCACTATACAGGTGCATGGGTAGTTTTGGGCACATGGACAGTTAACCAAATTTCAGCCTATTCTAGGCGCATGGATACTATTTGTGAGCATGAAGATTTGGACTCATGGGACTATAATTAGCCAAAATTTTGACTGTTGGCACATAGACCAAATCTAGACACATGGGTAGCCAACTGATCTACTAACATCATAATTAGTCCCAAATCACCAATTCATCATGTTCTAACTTAGTTCTAGCATTCTAAGCATCATAACAAGAACATGGCATCATCATACAATAAGAACACCCAAAATGATTACCTGCCCTCATTCACACACAAGAGTACAAACCCCATTTTCTCAAAAAACATTCATACATGCGTTTTTAGCCCCAACTCAGTTAAAACATGTAAAAAGGGGGTTCTAGAACTCACCTTTGACAACCTTCAAGTATTACTTCCTTCAACCTATTTGTAAATGAGTTCAAACACCTAGAAACCCACCAAAAACACACACCAAAACACAACATACACAATTAATCATAAACCGAGGTGTAGGCTGGCCAAGAACAACTCAAAGTGCTGAATTCTTACCCGAATTCAGCCTTCTTCTTCTTGATCTCCCAAAATCTGAAATTCATTGCTTTCTCTCTTTAACATCTGAGAAAAAGTTGATGTGTAAGGTGATATCGCGACAATATCACCTTTTGTACAAAATAATATATTTTATTTGTCCTTTTTGCACTTTTAACACTCAACTTGGGTAAAATTACATTTCCTTCTTTTATTTACATTAAAATCAAGTTGTTACAAATGTCCATGAACTTCTATGGAATACATACTACTCTTCATTATGGTATGATTGAGCCAATGGCTCCCGGTGACATCCCTGTTAACCCTATAGGTGACGAACCCACACCATCAATAACTACCTGAATACCAAATCTTCCTTCCTAGCCCATCAAAATTACATATCAGAGAAGCTCCAAGCAAATCCTTGTTTAATCTCATCTGATTGAACAAGTTTCCCCTGTTCAATCCAACAAGGCTAGAGTGGAAACATTGGCTCTCACTCAATCTGAGGTCCCACCATCTTTCACATTTGACCTCATTATTGGTATTGATTCTCCTTAGTCTCAATCCCATGAGCCCTAAGCCCAAACTATAAGCCCTCATAAAAAATCATTATACTCTGCTGAGCAGCCAAAAGGGACAGCCCAATCAAATGTTCAATGCCACTAGACTTTGATCAAGGTCCTGGGTCACTAGGTATAACTTCTATATCCTTAATTGACCTTCTAATAAGTACTGATGAATAAATCATGTCTCTTTATAACCATGATGTTGATCCACAACACCTATCTACAGATCAACTGAGCCTAGAGAAATTCCTAATTTGTAGCCACCATCAGCAAACCCAAACTAAGGTGAGTCCCACTAGTGTAGAGGGGACTCCTGTAGATTCAGTTGCCACTACTGAAGGTACCTTAATGTGCCTTCAGGATAGTGACAACATATTTGAGACTGAAACTATAGAAACCATGCCTTTTGATGACTATGAAAGAGATAACATTTAGCAAGGCAAACCAGGGCGCCAATAAACCACAACTGTGGTGAGGATGAACATACTAGGTATGTTGCCTCATCTCCTCGGGATTCTTTTAAAGAAGACGAGGGAAGTATGCAACTCACCATAAAGACCTACTTTCTAAAGTCTTAACCTTGAATCCAATGTTAAGACTTTTGAGGATAGGTCTGCCACTCAACAACTTGAAATTGAAAATATTAAGGCTTAACTAGCTGAGAAACAAATAGAGAGATATGTTAGGTATGTACCAATACAAGTCTCTTTGACTTCCTCCTCTAGTTCTTCAAAATCTCAAGATGATGCTACTAAAAAAGGGGAGAATGTTCAAAGAGAAACACATGTAGAGCAACAAAGCTTTGCCCTTTCTACACTATCTTCAAGATATCCTGCTAAGCAATCAACTACTTTCCCTAAGCCTCCTCCTATTATCATTGAAGTGGACCCAATGATGCTTATTGATTTTAATAGGTTCTTAACCAAATTTTTTATGAGTTCCTCACTTTAACAACCAAGTCTAGATTTTGTTGTGGCATACTTTGGAGTTGAAGAGTTTTAGAGGTTAAATGAACCATCTACCACAATCAAAGGAATTGGTCAACCTAAGGTCCATATTAAACCTAAGGTTGAATTTGAAGGGGATATGGGGACTAATGGCCTAGCAACTAAAATAGTTGGGACACAAAGTGCAATCCCACAAACTTCCTAAGCTATAGTCAAAGCTGCGGAAGAAGTATTCCAAACTTCCAAAGCTGAGATCTAAGTTGTGCAAGGGCTATATTTTCCATCTGATGATCTAATTATCATAGATGCAATCCTTGCACTAGCATCTGAGGCAAATAGTGAAGACTTTCTCAAATTCCCTCATACTCCAACACCATCTTCACCACAAGCTCAAATCATCACTCACCAACCTGAAACCTCTGCACAAGAACCTTCAAAGTGTCAAGTTTCCAAAGACATTAAAGGCAAAGGAAGTTGACTGTGAAAGAACTATAAGTGGAATAAAGGTTAGAGAAGCTCATGAGAAAAGGTAGACTTCGTAATGTGAAGCTATTAGCTGCAAGTAGCAAAGCAGCTGTAGTCAACCAAGAGGCTGTCAACAACCAAAGGAGGGTGGAAATTATTGACAGTCTTGTCCATGTAGGTGTAGGGAGTGAAGATGTTCTTATCCTAGAACTTTAGGAGTTAGTGGGGCAAGAAAAGGCAACCCTGCTACACAAAGAACAAGAAGAAGCAACAAGGTTTGCCTTAGAGGAGGAAGAACAGATAAAGAAAGAAGAAGTTGGGAAATAGCTAAAGAATGAAAGAGTAGCTTTTCTAAGCTCTAGGGGATTCTCTCCTAAGAAACTAGCTCCTCATGACAATGACACGATCTTGTGGCTTTTCAACAAAAAACAAGATCAAATGAACAAATAGAGAAAGCAGGCTTCCAGTGAAAAGTATAACGAGAAGAAGAAGAAAGAGGAAGAAGCTCAACTTGCAGCTGTCATGAAGATGGGAGACAAAACCTGGTGAAGGATTATCTCAGGGCCCATGGCTTCCCTGGCAGGCAAGTTGGCCACATGTCTTAGAAGACCCTGTAGCGATATGTTAGTGAAATCAAGTTTGACATTCGCTCAAGAAGAAGGAAGGAGATGTATAGAAGAATACAAGGTATGACTTCTAAACCAGCACCCTAATAACAACCTCAACCATAACCAACACCTTTCCCTTTCCCCCATCAAAACCAAACCAACCACTGAGCCTTACACTCTTGAGCCCACACCATCATCCACATCCTCTTCCACACCCATTACATCAAAACAACCACCACAACTACCCATCCTTAAACCCAAAACATTCCCCAAAACCCAACCATCATATACCTATCAATAGCCTAAGTCATCCTCTCAACCATCTAAACCTCTGACCTTAGAACACTTCAAAGAGATCAAGAAGAACCTCATCAATGTACTACTCTGAGTGACATCTCTTGTGAGGAGACGTACATCAAACTAACCTTCAATGAGGGCTCCTCATGTTCCTTTACAAGAGAATAATTCCTTGATCTGTCCGGAGGAACATTGGACCAGGCTCTCAAAGTCTTGGCAAATAATTATGTTCTCTTAAGGAAGAAGAGAAGAAGCTAAAAAGAAAGTTGGTGACTTTACTGAACACTAGGAAAGGAGATAAGTTACCATCTCAACCTCTTGTTCCTAGAAAGAAAATAGTCCGGTGGAGGTTCGAAGAGTCTTCTCACAACTTTGTTATGAAAATAGAGAATGGTGAAATCAGTAGGCTTAATGCCTTTTCTTTGCTACACTAACGTAGATTTGAGATTGTTGAGTTAGCAGAGAAACCATTTTCGAATCCTTCCAACTCTAAGGTAGCTCCACACATCCGAAATCATTTGGTCAATCACCAAAGGCAGAGCCTTCTTACAAATGGTTGAAGGCCCTAAATAGGAATCCATAGTTCAATGGAAGTATGACTACAACTCCTATCTACTAATTCCCTTTAGAGGGACACAACAAAGGGTACATATCATCAAAGTGACAGAAGTGATCATTTGTCTATGAAAGATTTGTACAAAATCATCAGCACCACATCTGGACAGAAAAAAGAGACAAATAAGTATCTTCTCTTCTTGGTGTTGATTGTTTTAAGAAGTAGAAACAAGTGAGGTTTTGGTAGCATCGACTTAGGGGAGTTCGTTGGATCAAGTAAGGCTGGTGCAACCAAAACAAACACTTAGAACATTTTTGGTATAATGGGAAAGAGCTTTCGAAGGCAAAAGCTGAGCTTCCGAAAGTCAAGGCTGAAAGAGGTTTTGAAGAGGAAATCTAACTTTTGAAAACAAAGTCTTCCTTCTTCTAAGATTTAACAATTAGAAGATTCCAAGACAATGACTTATGAAGAGTGAAGTCTTAGAGATCGTCATAAGCCTCGGAAGAAGTGGACTCTTCCAAAGTATAAGTGGCTTCGGAAGAACCTATTATGAACTAGTGGAGATAAATATGTTTTTTTTGAAAAGCCGCTATAACCTCTGAGATACTGCATGGTGTTTTCTCACGCCCATGTAGTTGACCATACTTTATTCAGTGTGTATCCTTTATCAGATAGTATAATTACCAACTTTATTTGGTTACAATAAGTAAGTCATGGACATGTCATGACTCCCTAATCTTAGATCGTATTTTATCTTAGATAGCTTACTTCTAGCAGTATAGTATTTGTTTAGTCATAAGTTTCCAACTAGTATCAAAGTATAACCGGCTGTAGATAGTAGTATATATAGTTTCTCATTGTAACTCATTTTGTATGATGGTAAGAGTATTGTAAAACTTTGAGTTAAGAAGTAATATATACAGGTATCTTGAAAACCTACCATCTGTTGTTCTATTTACTTAATATATTATCAACTCATAAGGGATTTTGTATCATCTAACCAAGTGTGACCTAGTGAGTTTGAGAGATAGCAACTTTGTTTAAACCATTGCTTCAGGTGTGATAAGGAAATACACATTGCTCATATCCCTACTTCATCACATAACAGACCAAGATTAAAATCACACTGTTTTAGGTGTGGTCAAGATGATTATATAGTTAAGAATTGTCCTACACTACATCATAGACATGTTAATAGGAATTGATTTGGAAATAAATTGACAAAATTAGTTAATAATTTCTTTTGTAAGAAATCTATCTCTCCTAAAACCAAGTTATTCAAACTTGGGTTCCTATCTCACCCGCTTAACCTATTCTTTATATTGTTGCAGGAGCCATCCACTAAGGTTGTAAGCAGTGTATGGCATGTGGATAGTGGATGCTCTAGGCATATGTTAGGGCTCAAAGACTTGTTAACCAACTGTCAGATTATAAATGGAGGTTATGTGGAATTTGTTGGCGACAAGAAAGGAGGAAAGATGATCAGTCAAGGAGAAGTTTCCAATGGCTCTGTAACTTTGGTGAAAGTCAATTACATACCTGAACTTGTATTTAATCTATTGAGTGTCTCTCAAATCTATGACAAAGACATTCTGGTCTTCTTTAAGTATTGATAGATATGTCCCTAGTTTATGTGCTTAATGTGAAAGTCTGTCATTGCTTACATATGTGTAATGAACATTGTAATAATGTATGATTTGTGCTTTGATGTTTACTTATATCTGATTGATATATATAAACTTATTATATAGGTTTGAAATTGTTATATGATGATTCAAGCTAATGGAAAATACTTATGGACCATATGCATGAATACGTCATGCTAAAAACCTAGTCACACGACTGAACCAGATGACTGGATCAGTCTTACGATGAGACATGAGATTGATTCAGTGGCACGACTGAACTTGTAGTCGTGCGTATGAATCAGTCGCATGGGGCAGTCACACGACTGAACAATGCTAATGGTTCAATCGCACGAATGAAGACTGCAAACATATAAAATACCACTTAATTCGTGGAAAAAGGTGACTTTTGACACATACTCATAACATAGCCATCCAGAGCATCCAGAAAGCCTATTCGAAGTTCATAGTTCGCATCTGATCTTTTCCTACTCATTCTTAACGTTTCTTTCATCGTTAGATTGATCGGTATTGTGCTCTCACTGATTGTGTCGCCAATCAAATAGGATTCCGCACTATTTGATATGGTTTCACACATAATCAGTTAGTACTCCATACCTACACGGTCCTAGCAAGTGGTATCAGAGCTATGGCTCTTGATTTTGCATATGATTCGATTAGTTTCGGTGTAAAAATCATGTTTTTCATTCAATCGAGTCACCTTCTTGAGTAAAACAGTGTTGTCAACGTCTACAGGTCTCAATGTTTACGTTTTTCGGCATACGGCAGATTAGGATTCTTGAAAACTCGTGTTTTTGTGTCAAAGTGTCAAAAACCTTCGATTTTGCAAAAACAATAGCCTTCGGTCGCACGATGGATCAATCGCACGACTGAACTCAATCGCACACCCCATTTGCACGATCGAGCTCTGTCGCTAACTCATTCATACGATTAAACACCCCATTCGCTTGTCTCCAATCGCACACTCCATACGTACGACTGAATCCAATCGCACAATTGAATTCATTCGTACACTTCAATCGCATACCTCATCTGCATGACTGAACAACTCCGGTTGTTTGAGTCCATTTATCGATTTCAATCGCACCACTGAATCCAATCCCATGATTGAATTCATTCACACCCCTCATTCGCACGATTGATCCATATGTATAGTCCATTCGCATGAGTGAGCGAGTCTAGTTTTAATGTTCAATGTTTAAAAAGATGGAAGATTAGTTCTCTGCTTTTACTGATGGTAGACTCTCAAATCCAGAACCATCTGCTTCTGGAAAATGAAATTGTGAATCACAATAAACCACAAAAACTTATAACATTAGATGATAACCCACATTGGAAACAGAGGTTCGAGATCTATCTAAATGGAGTTGATCCCAATCTTTGGGAATCCATTGAGACAGGTTATAGTATGCCAGTCGGTGTTGATGGTGTTAAGCTAACTATAGGAGGTATGATTAACAGCCAGAAAGCTAAGTACAATGTTAAAAAAAAGGTGTATGCCCTGTTGACTCAGTCGATACCGAAAGATATCTTTCATTAGTAATCTGAGAACAAACAGGTGAAAAGTTGTGGGAAGCTTTGGAGAAAAGATATGATGGGAATGCAACGTTAAAGGATTTGAACGCAAAGGCTCTCAAGAAGGAGTTTGATAACTTCTCCTCAATAAGGAAAGAAATCTTGGATGATATTATCGATTCTACCATCTAATGAGTTAGTTGCACACTCATGGGGTAACAATGTCTATAGAAGATAAAGTTTCAAGTTTTGCACATGGTTTGCCGGAGAAATGGGACTCGTTTGTGTCTAACCTGAGATAGAACGATATTCTTGCAAAGTTGGATATAAATGATTTCGTAACGAAGTTAAGAGGGGAGGAACTGAGAATGAAGTACAGGTCACATACAGGATCCTATAACAAGAATCCTTCACTTTATAACTCATCGTCCACTCCAACCAGTTCAGGAGCACCACTTCAAACTGCCTTTGTGTCTAGTTCAGCAGCTCCTTCCCAAACAACTACTTCAGGATTAGAAATGTCAGGGTCATCTTGCACCCAATATATAGCCTGAAGCCAATGCTACTAAGTTGAAGACCGAGAATCTCGGTAATATCATAGTGGAAGTTGCAAAGGAGCACATTGATCTTCTAGCAGATGTTGTCCATTCCTATGATGGTCTAGTTGCAGGGAAGATTGGCAATTGCCATCTTGCAGATGAAGATTACGAGTAGGTGGATGAAAATGAAGTAGAGAGAATGGATATCATGAGGGCCCTGGCGAGTGCTATCATAAGAGTGAAAAAGTTTGTGAAAAAGACAAGACAAAATTTAGTAGCCACAAAAGACACAACCATTCATTTTGACAAAACCAAAGTTACCTACTTTAATTGTGCTAAAAAGGGCATTTCAAATGTGAATGTGTAAAGCCCAAGAAAACAAGTAACATAAATTTGTTCTCAACCTTCAACCGTCAAGACAAAGACAGGAGTGGAACTACCTCTTCAAGCAAATAGACAAAGGTCTTGACTGCTCAAGGTGACGAAGAGCATGACTGGACCTTCCGTTTTGTGTCTCCAAGTGAATCAAACATTGCATGTGTCGAGGGATTCGATGATGGTTCTGCGAGTGAAGGTTAAATCACAGTTGAACAAGTAATATCAGATATCGAAGAAGCTGTGAATGTGGTAAATCACTTGGTTTAAGAAGAACTCAAAATGACATGTTTAGAATCTCCATCATCTAAAGAGTCTAACTCTACATTGATGGCTGATTCAACTTATTCTTCATAGGTAAGTATGAAAGACCAACTTTTTGAAAAACATGCTTGTATTGAATGTTACAAATTTTGAGAAAGCACTTATTTGAAATTTTCTAGGTTATTAGACCATAATGATAGCTTAGTAAATGATTTAGAACTGTGCACAGAAGCTAACCGTATTTTAAAACAAAATGAGTGCAGTTATAAAGAAAAAAATTAGAACTTTTAGGTAAACAACTAAGGGAAACAGAGGTTTATGCTTTTAATCAAGCTAATGATATAAATTTTTATTTAAATTCTTTGGAAGAAACAAAGAAAGAAAAATCAGTTTTAGAAGTCGACGTGAATTCTTTAAAACAAAAACTACATAGTTGGACCAGTTCTTCTAACATAGTTCAAGACTTAGTGAAAGAAAGAAATAATGGGGAATGGTTGGGCTACAAAGTAGTTCCACCACCACATGAGATCATGTTAAATACAAAATGTACACCTATAAATAACAACCCAATTAAGGATCATGTGGTGTTCACTCCTTTGGTTAGTGATCCAGATTCCACTAGTAAACCGGTGAACTCTGTCACTAAACAGAAGGAATCTACTTTGAAATCAAAGGAAAAGATGCCTATTGTAAATTTGGATGATAAATTTGAAAAGGTTAATGCAAAGACAATTTCACACATGTCTACTTCTGAACCCAAAGTGAACAAATCAGTTAACCAAACACATGCTTCACGTCAAACTCAAAATAAACTATGGCTAAAGATGGTAAAAGTGTGCAAACAATTAATTTTGTTAAAGAAGCATAAACATCTAAACGACTAGTGACTAAATCAAACTAGACTCATGTCACACCTGTATCACACTCAACCTAACATAAACTGTTTCCTCAACATGTAGATGGGAGATCATGCTACAGTTGTGGAAAGAGAAGACACATTTCTTCTAACTATCCTTATTATCAGACTCCCAGACAGAAAACTGAACTTTATGATACAAGAAAATGTTCTTTGAAAAGGAGTTCTATTACTCCACCCAAGAGAATTAATGAACCTAAAGTTCAAACTGTAAGCTAGTCGTCTATTTATCACAAACAGTCCTTACACAAAACTGGCTTATGGAAAGAAAAATCAAGTCCATTGTCTAATAATGAGAACAATAAGAAGAATGATATGCCCTCACCCTCAAATGGACAATGGGTTGAGTTTATGATGTGTGATTCCTCTAGGTCACCCAAGCCAGTTAAGGCTTGGGTCCTAAATCTAAACTAATCATTTCCTTTGAATGTACAGGGTGTCTGTTACAATGCTATCACAAATACTTGAATTGTTGATAGTGGGGTTTCTAGACACATGACCGGGAACCTGTCTCTCTTTTCAATGTCAAACAATTTAAAGGGGGACATGTATCATTTGCTGGAAATAAAAGAGGATACATCACCGCTCAAGGCGAATTAGGAAACTAGAAAGTCAAGTTTGATAAGGTCAACTACGTTGAACAAATATAGAATAACTTGCTTTCAGTCTCCTAGATCTATGACAAAGGATTCAAAGTTGTTTTGGACAACAAGAAGTGCTACATATTGAAGAAGGATTACATTATCCTGGAGGACAAAATCTTGATGTCAGCTTCAAGATATAATGACTTATATGTCTTGGATCTATCAAAAGCCTCCACAAGCGATCATAGAGTTCAATGCTTCTTGTCAAAGGAAATAGAGAGGGACTCAATCTCCTGGCATAGGATAATGGGACACATCAATCCACGAAAGATGAATCATATGATCCAGAATGATTTAGTGAATTGAGTAAATGTCAAGAATTTTAAACTTCTGGATTTTTATGTAGCGTGCAAGAAAGGTAAACAGACCAAGAAGTCTGACAAGTCAAAGTAAGTAAATTCCGTTGACCTACCTCTTAAACTTCTACACATGGCTCTGTTTGGTCCTATCAGCACTAAAAGCATCGCTGGTGATTTGTATTGTTATGTTGTCACTGATGATTACTCAAGATTCTCTTAGGTAATGTTTCTGAAATCCAAATCAGAGACATTTGAATCTTTCAAACAGCCGGTAACTACATTGGAATCACTCTACAAGCTGAAAGTGAGATAGATTCGATCAGACAACAACACGGAGTTCAAGAAACAGTGGATAGAGGCATTCTTCAAAGAGAATGGAATTGTACATCAGTTCACATCTGCCTACACTCCACAAATGAATGGAGTTGCTGAATGAAAAACAAGAGCTTGATAGAGACAGCAAGAACGACGCTAGCCGACTCGAAACTACCTATCCAATTTTGGAACGAGGCAGTTGCCAATGCATGATATACCCTCAATCGAGTCTTGGTGGTCAAATGTCATGGTAAAACGTGTTATGAGTTGCTCCAGCGACATAAACCTAATGTGTATTACATCGAACCATTTAGTGCACCATGTACGCTGCTAAAGAAAACTCAGACAGGGGAAGTTTAGTGAGAAGGCTGAAAAAGGGATCTTTCTAGGATACAGTATACCAAACAAGAGAGTTTATAACAACGCAACTGGTCAGGTAGAAGTGCGGTGCAAAGTTGATGTTCAGATATACACCACCCCCTGCTGGTAAGGGACCCTCATTCATCTTTGACTATGATGGATTCTTTAAGTCCTTGAACATCCCTCCCTCCCTTCATGATGATGAGTTATCGACCAGGATGATGTACGATGTCTTAAACACACCGTCGCTAGACTCGACAACATCAGTTCCACAAGGTGAATCTTCTAGTCCTTTAGGGGGAGCACTTGATGTAAGCGAATCCTCCTCTAACAATGAAGAAGTGGAGACTGAACAGGTGGACCGGGAGGAACAGTTCCTGCAACTGTGTCAGGATCAGTGATCACAAGTTTGATGTATTAGAACGTAACGCAGCGGAATAAGAACAAGGATTAGACAAATTGTAGCAAGAATTTGATACTCGTATGCATTAAGAACAAATACGGTTATAACGAGAGAATATATTTGTGTAACAAGGAATGTTTCTATGATATCGAATATTTCTGATCAAAATCATTCTATTATTACAATAGGTTGACACTCCTTATATAGAGTGCAATCGCTGCTGTTATCACGGGAAAGTGACAACTCGCAGATCTATTACAAAAATAACTAACTCTTAACAAACTACTGAAATGTTCACAACTACTAAGAACATATCAGAGTGTTAAGTACAAAATATGAAACTACTAATAAGAAACTACTGAAACTACAACGACTGAAGAACAAGCTCTTTAGTCGTTTTACAAAACTACTGAAAAACATAAAACTACTGATAAGCACAACAACTGAAGAAGTATTCTTCAGCTGTTGTGTCAAACTACTGAACAGATAAAACATAAAACTACTGAAAGGTAAACCGTCACAACTACTGAAGAAGACCTCTTCAGCTGTTGTGACAACGTCTCATACTTTGGTCTTCAGCACTTGTGTCTTTAGACTTTGTCTTCAGCACTTGTGTCTTCAGACTTTGTCTTCAGCACTTGTCTTCAGACTTTGTCTTCAGCACTTGTCTTCAGACTTTGTCTCCAGCACTTGTCTTCAGACTTTGTCTTCAGCACTTGTCTTCAGACTTTGTCTTCAGCACTTGTCTTCAGACTTTGTCTTCAGCACTTGTCTTCAGACTTTGTCTTCAGCACTTGTCTTCAGACTTTGTCTTCAGCACTTGTCTTCAGACTTTGTCTTCAGCACTTGTCTTCAGACTTTGTCTTCAGCACTTGTCTTCAGACTTTGTAATCAGCTGTTGTCTTCAGCTGTTGTGGTCTTCAGTAGTTGTTGTGACGTCTGTGGGACTTAAAGGTTTTTCTGATCCAGCTCATTGGTTCTTTTGGTCCAACAAACTCCCCTGAACCAATGCAGCCAAAACTTTAACTTTATTAAGGTCCCACTTATTGTTGGCAGAATGGTTGGTCTTTTTCCTTCTTGATCAGTTGAGAAGATGACCCATATAAGCATTGGCCTGGGAATGAGTCTCTGATGATTTGGTTGGCAATGTATGGATGGGAGCTCTGTATTGGGAAATTGGACACTGAGTTGTTCCCCCATCCATGAGACTCACTTCCCATGTATAAGCCTGTAGGATTCTCTGGTGTATGCTCTGAGAAACATAATTTGTTCTTCCATGGTCGGGTTCTCAGCTTCACCATCAAACAATCCTTCACGCCCATACAGCTCTGAGATGTACTTGGCCTGTTTGCCATTTTTGAGTTCAACTGTTATAATCTGTCTGTATGCAAACTCATCAGGATGAGTCCCTTCAAGTAACAGACTGAGCTTATTTTGTTTGAAGTTCTCAAGCCTCTTGTAGACTAACCCTTTTTTAATAACTCTGTTCTCTAACATCTTTTGGGGTAGCTGTTTAGTCTCATAAGCCTTCTTGAAATCTTCTACAATCTCCCAGGGTGATACTACAAGGACCACTGTGATCTCTTCATCTACGATCCTTTTTACTTGGCCCTTGTATCTCGAAGGAATGTCTTTCTTTACAATCCTGTGAGCCACCCTAGGATCAGGACATACTCTCACCTTTTCCTTCTGATATTGAAATGTGTTGGCAAGGGTGTAGAACCTCAGAGCTTCTTTCTTCATACTAATTATTGATGAAGAAGCATCATAAGTTTTGTCGATGCTTTTCAACATCTCATCATCATGAAGCCTTTGCTGCTGCTCTTCTTCAATCTTTACTCTCACAGTTTCCATCTATGAGGTCGGAGTGATGGGCATGGGTTTGGCTTTAGGCATTGTTAGGACTGCAGACAGAGGCAGCCTATCTTCTTCCACATCATCCTCTTCTTCTTCTTCTTCTAGCCTCAACACCCTTCTCTTCTTCTTCTTGGGTGCAACATCGGCTGTTGGTTTAGAGGGTAAGGGAGTTGGTTTTGTGGGTTGTGGTTGTGGTTGTTTTGGAGAGGGAATGTTGACAGGCTGAGTTAGCATTTTAGAGGTGAGTGTGGCTTTTGAGTGTTTGGCTAGCTCAGTCCTGCTCCCTGCTCCTGCTTCATTCAATGCTTCGACTACTAAACCCTTAGTGTATGCTTTAGACAAACAGATCTTGGAGGTTATGGCCAAGATACTGTCCCTGGTCCATGATTTAATCTCGATCAATGATCTCCCAAGATATTTTGCAATGAATCTGATCATGATCTCTAGTCTCTCTCTTTCTAATGCATCATAACTTGCCCATCTTGAGTTAATTTCTTCAACTTCAAGTCTCCTGATCTCTGAGTCAAGCTGTGCAGTATCGAACCCTTGTCTATACAGTTGATCAATAATGGCACCCATTGATTTACTATGTGTAGCATCTGCCATTTTGATCATCTCATCGAGTTGGAGTTCTTTCTCTTTTCCTTCACCCTTCCTCTTCTTATATGTGACATGAAAGTCTTTGTGACTTTCACCCACTTGATCATTTTCGGTTCCCTCACAGACTCCTCTTCCTTCTCAGTTTCCTTTTCTTTCAGTTTGCTCTTCCTCTTTGCTTTCACTGACTGACTCTCCCCCTTTTTGGTTGCATTGGTTGCAAGGGTTTGAGTAGCCAAAAGCCTTGTGCTCATAATCTCCTCCACCAGGGTTGTATGATTGAGGGAAGCCTCTCATCCATGGTTTTGATCACAATGTCTGTGATCATTGGGGTGATGAGAGGTAGGGATTGCTGAAAGATAGCAACTGTTTGCTCAGAGGGGTTCTGTCCCTGAGAAGCAGTGCCAGAAACAAAAGGTGGTGGCTTGGAGTTTTGAGTGGCTAACTGTGTGGGAGACCTTCAGGTGAAGGTGCCATCTGTGGTTTATGTTGGTGGCAGATGGACTTGCTTCTTGAGAGAATTGGTCAAGTAGTCTTTGTAGTCTACTGACTTCTTCCTCAAGAATTGTGTTCTGGGCCAGAACATCATAAGAATCCCAGGTCATCATCAGCAGATGGTGAATCACCTGACCTCCTGCGTGTAGCAGGATGTACATGCACTGGGTGTAGACCAGTTTTAGCATGTGCCCCTTTTTCTTGGAACTGGGGACTTCCAGCCTCAGGACTATGTCCTTCATCAGCTGTTGCCACTAGTGAGGTCTTAGCTATGTTACCAGCCTCATTCTGATCATATGCTGATTCAGAAGAGGTGGCAGCCTCACTAGATGTTCTAATCTCCATATCCACACCAGGAGATAGAACGTGTAAACCCGGTGCTGTGGGTTGTCAGAGCATGGTGATCCTCGTCCTCAATAGCTGTGGTTCTCCGTTTATTGGTGGTTGTGGGAGGGGAGAGGCATGCAGCTGAGTTAGCACGTTTGCAATGATAATGGTTGGACTTAGGGGGCGGTTGCATGGGGAGATGGGGTAAAAGCATGGGCACCTTGGGAGAATGGTGCTCTTTAATGGCAATCTCTCAAGTGAGGAAGATCCCAGATTTGTGGGTACCCCTTCTGTGGGCTGCAGGCTCCTTTTGAGAGGAATCCTGAGCGGGTGTGGCTGGTGAAGTCCTTGTATCCACTAGGGGGTTATAACCAGTGGATATAGCGTGCGTTTGTGTTGCAGGGGCATCCTCAGGGGACTCATTTCCCTGAGTAGCCTTTTTTGTCTTCTTTTTAGTGGTTTGGTGGGGACTTTGGATTTGGAGGTGGTGGCTGTGGGTTCCAGCTGCGTGGGTTTTCGCAGCTTGGCAGCCATTTTCAGTGATTGGTCAGAGTTGTGCCAGGAGTATACTTCCGGCAGTACAGCCATAGCAGGGACTCCCAGGCAAACACAGTCCCTCAGCTTGAAGCTGGTTTTCAATTATGGCCATTCTGAACCGAGGTTATAATATCCAACGGTTAGCAAGTTGTTTTTGGCCATATCCTTGAGCTCAAAAATAGTATTTCAGAAAAATTTAAAGGTTGTTGCTCAAGGATGGAGTACATTACCTGTGCCACCTTGTGGACATTTGATCCATGATGAGTCTTGGAGGAGGCATACATTTACCATATGAAATATGAGATGTTCGGCATCCTGGAAATGTTTCTTCAGTATGGTAGATGCACTAGGTTACCCTGGTATCCATGGTGGGCAAATGATTGATCTTTTGTGCCCTTTGGATAACCAGTTGGGAAAGTGGCATCATCCAGATTAAGGGTTTGGCAAAGAGTGTCTGGAGTAATGACCACTTTTTGGCCATGGACAAACGATTGAAGAGACTCTGTGTCATTCTCCTCAGAGACCAGAGTGACGTTTGTCCAGAATTGGTTAAGAGATTCGGCATATATGGTGGGATTTACCAGAAAAGCCGTTTTGTAGGGTGACGGAATCATTAAATCAATGGCGTTGTGAAACTTGGTCCAGTATGGCGATTTTGTGAGATGAGCGACACAGTTGTGTCGAGGTTTTAGTTGCATGGTCGCCATTGATGAAGAGAAGTTACAGAGTTTTTTGAACGTTAGGTTTGAGAAGAGAAGATAAAAACTCTGAAGGTGGGATAAGGTATTTAAAGGTCGGGTTAGAAAATGACTGAAGGTTTTGGTGTGAGTCATCAGTTGTTGAAACTTGATGACGTGGTATTAACTTTCAGAGGTTTGAAAAGGCTGATCGTATTGGTGTGATCAGCAGTTGTTATAAAACAACTGAAGACTTGGTTTTAACCGTCAGACGTTGAAACAGCTGAAGTCTCTGATTTAGTCATCAGTAGTTATAAAACTACTGAAGACAGTTTTGACTTCAGGTGATGAAACAACTGAAGACTTGGTATTAGTCATCAGTAGTTGTGAAACTACTAAAGACTTTGGTTTTACCATCAGTTGTTGTAAACAGCTGAAGACTTGGTGTTAGTCTTCAGTAGTTGTAAACTATTGAAGGCATAGTTTTGGATTTAGTTGTTTTAATGAAACAGCAGTTGTAAAAACAACTGAAGAGTAATTACTCATCAGCTGTTTTCGTCAATTCATAGCTTTTCAGTTGTTTTACACTGTCCTCAACACTTACTCATCAGACTTTTCATCTGCTTTTCAGGTGTTTCATAGGACATCAGTACTTATCTGCATTTCTGACATCATTAGTTGTGGCTACAACAGCTGTTGTGACTACATCAGCTATTGTAACTACATCAACTATTTTAACAGATAAAGTGCTTCAGTACTAGTGAGGTATGTAGTCTTCAGTAGTTATAAAACTACTGAGGGTAAAAAAACTCATCAGTACTTATATGTGACAATAATGAACTAATGATCATCGGTACTTGTGAGCTGAGATCATCAGTAGTTGTCACTTATTCTAGCTGCAGCATACCAAGCCTTAACACCAGGTTGTGGAAAGTTGAACTATCCAAAGGCTTAGTAAAAATGTCTGCAAGCTCATTAGCACTAGGAACAAATTTTGGATCAATCAGACCTTTTTCAAAACAATCTCTAATAAAATGGTGTCTGATTTCAATATGTTTAGTCCTAGAGTGCTCGACAGGATTCTTGACAATACAAAGAGCTGAAGAGCTGTCTATTAACAATGGGGTCTTAGTCTCTGTTATGCCATAATCCAATAGTTGGTTTTGAAGCCAGAGTACCTGAGATGTACAGCTTGCAGCGGCAATGTACTCTGCTTCAACAGTTGATGTTGCAACTGAGGTCTGTTCTTGCTCTGCCAAGAAATCAAGCAGTTGCCTAGGAATTGACATCCACCAGAAGTTGATTTCCTGGTCAACTTACACCCTGCATAGTCACTGTCAGAAAAAGCAACTAATTTACCAGAATGTCTAGTAGAATACCATAACCTAGAAATGGAGTGCCTTGCAGATATCTATAGATCCTCTTGACTGCAATCAAATGAGACTCCTTAGGTGCAGCCTGAAATCTAGCACAAACACATGTATCAAACATAATATCTGGTCTAGAAGCTGTTAAATACATCAAGGACCCAATCATACATCTGTAAAGTGTTTCAAAACCACTTTACCCTTCCGATCTGTATCCAGTTGTGTGGTGCTGCACATGGGGGTAGAACAGGGCTTACAGTTTTGTAAATCAAGCTTTTCCAAAAGATCTTTTGTGTAATTTGACTGATGAATGAAAATTCCATCAGCCTTTGTTTGATTTGCAAACCCAGAAAGAACTGTAATTCTCCCATGGCACTCATTTCAAACTTCTGTTGCATCAACTTTGTAAAGGCATCACACAACTGTGGATCAGAGGATGCAAAAATAATATCATCTACATAAATTTGAACAAGTAGATTATGCTGCCCAGTTTTCTTAATGAATAAAGTCTTATCTATGGAGCCTCTAGTGAAATTATTTTCCAGAAGAAAGTTTGATAATGTCTCATACCAGGCTCTAGGAGCTTGTTTCAACCCATAAAGAGCCTTATCAAGCTTATACACCCAATTAGGATGTTTATTGTCCTCAAAGCCTGGTGGTTGACATACATAAACCTCTTCTTTAATTTTCCCATACAAAAATGCACTTTTGACATCCATTTGAAAAACTTTAAGGTTTTGATAAGCAGCAGAAGCTAAAAACAATCGAATTGCTTCCAGTCTGGCTACAGGGGCAAAGGTTTCATCATAATCAATACCTTCTTCTTGTGCAAACCCCTGAACAACCAGTCTGGCCTTGTTCTTAACAATAAGCCCATTTTCATCAGTTTTGTTCCTAAACACCCATTTAGTGCCTATTGCACACTTACCTAGAGGTAGAGGAACCAGTTCCCACACTTGCTGTTTCTTGAACTGAAGAAGCTCAAGCTGCATGGCATCAACCCATCTATTGTCCTTTAAGCAATGTGATAATTCTTGGCTCTTGTTCACTGATGAAGAGAGCATAGAAGCAAAAATTTGACAATTGACTTCTTGTTGATACGCCAGCAGTGATATCACCAATGATTTGAGACATAGGTTGATTCTTCAGATCTTGATACACAATGAGATCTGTGCAAGTGTTTGTAGCAGGCTCAGCAGCAACAGATGGTGACGGTGAATCATTTCCTTGAAACCAATCAGTGGATGGTAATTCAAAGGAAGTTGAATTTGAAGAAATCTCATCAGCATTTGTTGTGGATGGTGCTACTGGAGCTATAGGACCATGAGGTCTAGCTGAATCAGGCAGTTGATCACTAAACCTGAAGAGGTGAGTACTGCTATCATCATCATCATCAGCACCAGCACAAACCACCAGGTGGTGAACTGTTAACAGGAGCAATAGCAGGAGTTTGATAAGGAACATATTGCAATATGTCCAAATCAAATATCTCCACAGGGCTTTGTGGAATCTTGTCCTTTGGAGATTCATTAAACTTAACATGTAGAGTCTCTTCAACCATCTTGTTTCTACAGTTGAAGACTCTGTATGCTTTGCAAGTTGATGAATAACCAACAAAGTACCCTGCATCCACCTTAGGATCAAATTTTTGGAGTTGATCCCGTGTGTTGAGAATGAAACAAGGACATCCAAATGCTCTGAAGAATGAAATTAGAGGGGCCAAATGATGAAGAACTTCATATGGAGTCTTCATCAACCTCTGATTTACTAGAACTCTATTCTATACATAGCAAGCTGTATTGACAGCTTCAGCCCAAAAAGTCATTGGCAGTCCAGAATCAGCCAACATGGACCTTGCAGCTTCAATAAGGGTCCTGTTCTTTCTCTCCACTACTCCATTTTGCTCAGGAGTTCTTGGGATGCTATACTGCCTCTTGATTCCCTTTGATAAGTAAAACTCATCAAGTGTGGTTTCTGAATTCAGTACCATTGTCACTCCTCACACACTTAACTGGTAGGGAATACTGCTTCTCAACGTGTAACACAAAGTTCATAATGGACTGCGTAGCCTCATCCTTTGAATGCAAGAAGAAAGTCCATACAAATCTGGAGTAATCATCCACAATTACCAGACAGTATTTCTTCTTAGCCATACTCATCACTCTCACAGGACCAAAGAGATCCATGTGAAGAAGCTGTAAGCAGGCAGTGGACTTAGGTTCTTCTATGGAGGGAAATGAAGCTTTGTGTGTTTTCCTTTTAAACAAGCAGTGCAGTTATCTTCACACTTGAACTCCTTCATAGGCAGTCCCCTTACTAAACCGTGGTATATCAGCTGATTTATGTTTTTGAGATTAACATGACCCAGCCTTCTATGCCATAGAATAGATTCTTGAGGGGAAGCCTTGGAAAATAGGCAAGGATGGCCTTTGAGATCTATTTTCTTGGAAAGATCTAAGGCATACACTCTTCCTGTCCTGTTGGCCTTTAGGAGAGTGTGTTCATCCAACACCTTATGAATCAAACTTAGAACTTTGGATGACAGAATCCGATAGTTCTGACTGGTGAAAAGAGCAACATGGCCTTTGTCACACATTTGACTGACACTCAAGAGGTTGTACATGAGATTTTCCACATGGTTAACATCATCAAACTTTATCTCCCCATTGGAAACAAAGCCTTTGCCGATGATGTAACCCTTTGCATCATTGCCAATGACACAAACCCCTTCCTTCCTTGAGAGTAGTCATTAAGAAGTGATCTGTTTCCTGTCATATGCATGGATCCTCCACTGTCTACATACCAGATGCCTCTGAGGTATGTTGAAGAACCCTACAAAATACAACAAATTAGTTAGATTTTGGGACCCAAACCTTTTTGGTTTTGGGCATGTTCTCATCAACAGATGGTAAACTAACATGTTTGTTGGAAACAACAGCCTGAGAGGAAGAAACTGGTGCAGAAAAGGAATCCTTTGGCTTGGACCTCCTTTTCTGTGGTTTCAACATAGAAACATCTAATTGGTTAACTCTTCCAATAGATGTTGAACCATCATAACCAGCTGTGTCTGATTTTGTGATAAGGCTTTCAGCTCTTCAGACACATTGGCATTGGAGTTTGATAAGTTCCTATGTTGCACCTTCTTCTTTTGAGCAATCGCAGCTGTTACCTGTTTAACCTCTTCCTTTTTGGATTTCTTTTTGGACTTAAGGATTACAGGATTTGATGTTGCTGGTACAAATGTGGCTTCAAACTCAGTTTTCATTTTAACCATTTTCTCTTTACTTTCCTCTTTATGTTTGAGTTTGGATCCCCTTTTGTACCAACAATCATCTGTAAGATGATTGAACAAACCACATACTTCACATGGTTTCTTCTTCATCTTATGATGATTATCAACTAAAGAGAATGAAACTACTAAAGACTTGCTCTTCAGTACTTTGGAAGCATTATTTGCTTTCTTGACTTCCTCTTTAGTAGTCTTCAAACTCTTTCTACTGATAGTTTTCTTCTCTTCAGTGCTGACAGTAGTTGGAGTTTGAACTTAGGTGTTAAATCTTGCTCTCCAGTCCTTTCAGGACTTCCAGAAATAGCTCCTGAGTTGATCATCTCTTTGATCATGTGAGTGTCAGCAGTGAAACCATCAACATCAGCTGATGGGTTCTGAGAGGGCTTAGTGCTGACTTCAACTTTTGATGATGCTCTATCAAAAAGTGAATCACATGATGAGGTGATTGGTTATTGCTTTCTCCATCAGATTTCACTTCTGCTCTTGAAGCAAAATCTGTAGGAGGAGCAGTGTGATTATAACCAATACCAAACTTCACATTGGAAGCAGATTGCTTACTAAGAAGCATTTCAAAACCTTTGCATGATTGTACTCATCGATCACACTCTACCTGGGTGACTGCAAGGGTTTCTTTGAGACTTCTCTGGTCTTCCAGAATAACCTCTAGCTTGGCCTTTTCATCATTTAATTGGCATTTAAGCTTATAAATCTCATCATGTTTACTATTGAGAGCAGACTCAAACTTAGCTTTTCTTTTGGAAATGGTTTTCTCAAACTCAAGTTTTTGATTTATTAATGCTACATTTGCCTCTCTAATGGAGACAAAGGCAGCAATGCATGATTCAGAACATAACTTGTCTTTAGCCTCTGAAGATACCTGAGTTACCTGTGAAGATGATGCATTTGAGCAGGAACCCTCAGTAGACTCCAGGGCCATGAGAGCCAGATTCCCAAAAGGACTGTTACCACTATGTTGACCAGCACATGTGAACAGTTGTTCATGACCAGACATGTCATCCGGTAAACTGCTCCAGTCAACAACTCCAGGGGTGAAGAAGCTGTGTTGTTGAGGTTGAGGAGGTTGATGAGATTGAGATGGTTGAGGTTCTGGTAGTGCATGAGGTTGTGGTACTATAGGAACTTGAACTTGATTTGACTGTGGCATGTAATAACAAGGGTAAGGATATGGCATTTGACCCTGAGGAACAAAATATGCAGGAGATTGTGGTTGAGAATGATGACTAGAATTGACAGGATGTTGCCCTCTGTGTTGTTGACTATTGCCAGGGAAAGTCACAAAAGGTGCAGAGGAATTAGATCCAGATGATCTGCATTCTCAAGCAAAGTTTCCAAGCCTGTGGCATTTGTGACACGTCAACTTACTCTTGTCAAAACCAACTTTGGTTTTGCCAGAGAGTCCTGGGAACTTTCTTCCAGTCCTTTTGTAGAACTTCTGAGATCTGATATTTATCAAGGCCATTTGGCTCAAAATATCCATCTCTTCTAAGTCATCATCAGCAATCCCCTTGAGATCGTCCATGATGAAGCATAGATTGTCATTATTACACCCAGTAAACTGACTATCAACACTCACAAATGCAGAATCAGAAGTGTTTGAGGAGAAATCAAAATGCTCATCATACTGGCATTCAGATGAAGCATATTCTAACTCATGACCAACCAAGGCAGTGTTGCCTGGTATAAAGTCTTCAGTGAGCTTTCCAGATGAAGACAGTTTTCGTTTCTGTTCTATCTCTCTCTCAAATGTGAGCAGTTTCCCATGGAGTTGGGTGAGAGATAGTTTGTCCAAAATTTGCACTAGAGCGTAGGACAATAGTATATGTGTCCGATCTCTCAGGTAGTGATCTGAGAAATCTGTTATTCATCTGGATATTGGTGTACTCAAGTTTGACCATTTTTAATTTAGAGATCAAAAAAGAACCGCTCAAACTGTTGAGTCAGTGTCTCACCCTTTCTATGAGAGAATGTCTCGTATTGTTTGGCAAGGATTTCTCTATTATTTGCCAAGACCTCATCTGTTCCTCCAAATTGTTCTTTCAAGGCATTCCAGAGGTCATGGGCAGTTTCATGATGCATTAGCCCAGAATAGATTTCATTGGGCAGTGCCATGGCCAGAATTCCATGGGCTTTTGCATCAATCTCAAACAATTTCTTATCCTCATCTGAGTATTGCTCCTTCCTCTTCGAAACCATTTGATTGGTTTCCGGGTTATTCACCATAGTCTTGTGTGGACCATGTACCACTGATGTCCAACAACCTATGCTGTTAATGGACAGGTGATGGAGCATTCGTCGTTGCCATATGTTATACTCATTCCTTACCAGCATTGGAGGCTTGGTTGAGGAACCAGTATTGTGAGGATCATTGGAAGGAGTAGTCATTTTCAGTCCAAATACAATTTAATTCAAGCTTTTAAATGTTTTTACATAGACCACAACAGACTCAATGAAAACCAAGAGAAAATCTCAGGATGAATGACCAGAAACACAGAAAATTCAATCTCTATAACCGTTTCTTTCAAAAAAAAATGCTAATTCAATCAAACTTGGATCTTGAATAGCAGTTTCAATGATCAATTATTAGATCGATCAATGATTAACCTGCTCTGATACCATTTGTGAGGATCAGTGATCACAAGTTTGATGTATTAGAACGTAACGCAGCGGAATAAGAACAAGAATTAGACAAATTGTAGCAAGAATTTGATACTCGTATGCATTAAGAACAAATACGGTTATAACGAGAGAATATATTTCTGTAACAAGGAATGTTTCTATGATATCGAATATTTCTGATCAAAATCATTCTATTACTACAATAGGTTGACACTCCTTATATAGAGTGCAATGGCTGCTGTTATCACGGGAAAGTGACAACTGGCAGATCTATTACAAAAATAACTAACTCTTAAAAAACTACTAAAATGTTCACAACTAGTGAGAACATATCAGAGTGTTAAGTACAAAATATGAAACTACTGATAAGAAACTACTGAAACTATAATGACTGAAGAACAAGCTCTTCAGTCGTTTTACAAAACTACTGAAAAACATAAAACTACTGATAAGCACAACAACTGAAGAAGTATTCTTCAGCTATTGTGTCAAACTACTGAACAGATAAAACATAAAACTACTGAAAGGTAGACCATCACAACTACTGAAGAAGACCTCTTCAGCTGTTGTGACAACGTCTGATGCTTTGGTCTTCAGCACTTGTGTCTTCAGACTTTGTCTTCAGCACTTGTGTCTTCAGACTTTGTCTTCAGCACTTGTCTTCAGACTTTGTCTTCAGCACTTGTCTTCAGACTTTGTCTTCAGCACTTGTCTTCAGACTTTGTCTTCAGCACTTGTCTTCAGACTTTGTCTTCAGCACTTGTCTTCAGACTTTGTCTTCAGTACTTGTCTTCAGACTTTGTCTTCAGCACTTGTCTTCAGACTTTGTCTTCAGCACTTGTCTTCAGACTTTGTCTTCAACACTTGTCTTTAGACTTTGTAATCAATTGTTGTCTTCAACTGTTGTGGTCTTCAGTAGTTGTTGTGACGTCTGTGGGACTTAAAGGTTTTTCTGATCCGGCTCATTGGCTCTTTTGGTCCAACAAACTGAAAGTACACAAGCATGAGATGTTGCTAACACTTCGGAACCTCACACTCCAATGGCTACAGATACTGAACGGGAAATAAAACTCTGAATTAGGAAGTAGTTGTTCCCACCACTCCCGGATCTCGAATAAATGTATATCATCCTCTAGACAACGTCATAGGGGATGTACAATCGGGAGTATAGACACGAAATCAGCTATACTCAGCTGATTATGCCTTAGTCGTGGAAAAAGGCTATCTTCACGATGGTGCTTATCGATGTTTTATGTCTCAATTTGAGCCAAAATATGTAAGTGAAGCCTTAAATGATGAGGCATGGGTTAGTGCCATGCAAGAAGAACTCCTAAAATTCAAGAAGCTAGGAGTATGGACATTGGTGGATAGACCAAAAAGTGCTAAAGTTATTGTCACTAAATGGGTCTTGAAGTGCAAGAAAGATGTCAAAGGGGTCATAATCAGTGACAAGGATCGACTTGTTGTTTAGGGTTTTAGACAAGTCGAAGGCATTGATTACAATAAAGTGTTTGCACCTGTGGCTAGAATGGAAGCAATCCATATCTTCCTAGCCTATGCATCTTACATGAAGATTAAACTTTATGAACTAGATGTCAAAACTGCATTCCTTCATGGTGAAATCCGTGAGACAGTCTACATGAGTCAACCCGAAGGATTTGAGGATCCTTATCATCGGGACAGAGTTTACAAACTGGACAAGGCTCTCTACAGGCTCCATCAAGCCCTAGAGGCTAGTATGAGAAGCTCTCGACTCATCTTGTGAAACACGGTTTTCGCAGAGGTGTGATTGATTGTACGTTATTCATCAAAGAGAAAGACGATGATTTACTGCTCGTATAGATATATGTAGACGACATTATCTTTGGTTCCAAGAATGAAGAATTATGTATTGAATTTGAACCTATAATAAAAGTAGAGTTTGAGATAAGTGCAACGGAGGAGATAAAATTCCTCCAAGGATTACAGGTGGATCAGACACCAAAACGAATCTTCGTGCATCAGACTAAATATGTAGGGAACATCCTCAGTTGGTTTGACATGGAGAATGCTTCAGTTGCTGAAACTCCACTTGTCACGAACCACGATATGGCGCCCGACGGAAATGGTGATCTGGTTGATGCTAAAATGTATAGAGAAATGATCGGATCCCTTATGTATCTCACAGTGTCTCTTCTTGATATCATGTATGCCACATGTCTTTGTTTAAAATATCAGGCAAAACAAAAGAAAATCATCTCATTGGTGTGAAACGGATTTTTTGCTATCTGAAGGGTACTCAAACTCTCAGGTTGTGGTATCCTCATGATGATGATTTTGAGCTTACAACGTATAGTGACTCGGACTATGGTGGTTGCAAGATGAATTACAAGTCAACTTCTGCAGGTTTTCAATTTTTTGTAGACGGTTAGTCACCTAGCAGTGTAAGAAGTAGACATCTGTTGCTCTGTCAACTTGTGAAGCAGAATACTTTGTTGATGCAAGTTGTTGTTCGCAGATCATTTGGATTCAACAGCAAATGCGCGGCTACGGTTTGCAATTCTCTAACACTCCTAAACACATCGGTATTAAATATCACTTTATACATGACTGTTTTGAAAAGTAATTAATCAAGGTGGTTAAAATAAATACGGATTTTCAAAGCGCCGATCTCTGCACAAAAGCATTTGATAAACTAAGGTTTTTATATTTTTAGAGGTTAATGGCGTGAAAAAGAAAAGTGATATGATTTTAAAGGAAGAAAGTGCATAGTCCGACATGTTTTTTTTATTTTATTTTATTTTATTTTATTTTCCTGTTTATTAAAATTCAAAACACAAAAATATTATTGGTTTTAGAATTCTAGGGGGAGAATAGGTTAGATTAGTATTAAATTAGGTGCTTTATTTAATTACTTAAAAATGAATGAGAGAGGAGGACAGTATGGCTAATAGAAATGAGATCAAATCTGTGATGTTCATTCAATGTTTATGGAAAATTATAGTACACAGGGAACAAATAGTTTGGAAATTTAAAAGAATTAAATGATTAAGATGCGAAATTTGAAGTATCAGTCTGAGAATTCTAAGCAAATTAAAAGGAAAAATGATAGTAAAACTAGTATGCTACTGAGATAACATAGAGAAAGTAGACCTAGAGGTTGCTAGTTCATTTTATGATATGTCAGTAGATTCAACACAATAGATTAGTAGACCTCATTGGTGGTTTTAAATTCAAACTAAGTTGTTCAACTTACTGTGGCTTCCTATTAAACTAAATTGTTCAACTTGCTGTGGCTTCCAATCTTATCCCTGGTTAACATAATCAACGTATTTCCAATAAGGGGTGACGAGCAAAATAAATGCCACAAATATGTGCGGACGACGATAAAAATGAGCAAAGAATATGGAAAAATGCTAAATGCAATCAAGCTAATAACTTATGTTGTTGGTGCATTATGTGCAAAAAGAAAAGTAAATGATCTAACAAGAAAATAGGTTGTGTGCCTCTCTGTTGTGCGGTGGCACTGACCTGAGGATAAGCATAACCTAAATATTCTAGAGTTCATTGTTGTTTACGCCTCTCTACTATCCGATGGCACTGACTTAAGGCTTGGCATCTCTTTGAAAGCTCTTAGAATAGTTTCTTCTTGAAATGTACCCGTAGACCGCTCAAAAATCTCCTGAGGAATGTTGATTACCATATAAGTGTGGGATCCATAAATGCTTGTTAAAATAGTTAAGCCTTAACACATCACCAATGTGTATCAAAAGTCTGTGTATGGATTTAAAAGGACAAGTATATTGACAATCATCATGAGCTGCAGTTCTTGAAAGTCAAAATCATTGTGTGCATCTTATAGCTCCAGAGTGTCCAAAAGCCTATTCCAAGTTTGTAGTTCGCATCTGATCTTTTCCTAATCGTTCATAACGTTTCTTTAATCGTTAGATTGATCGGGATTGCGTTCTCACTTATTAGATTCCCAATCAAATAGGATTCCGCACTATTTGATCTAGTTTCATGCATAATCAGTTAGTACTCCGTACCTACATGGTCCTAACATTAAGTCCAATGAATGTCTCTTTTTAAAATCTCAGATTGATATTCTAGATGAAATGGTACTTATGCGGGCTCCACAAAAGAATTATACATATCTTCCTGATATGGTTTCAAGGGAGTCAAAGTCTAGTGCTACGTGTCTTCTTTCTAAAGCTTCTACTTCTGAGTCTCTCTTATGGCATCGTAGATTAGGCCATGTTAACTTCAAAATTATAAACAAATTAGTGAAAAAAAATCTTGTTAGAGGACTTCCATTAAAAGATTTTTCTGTGAGCGAAAAATGTATGGCGTGTGCCAAGGGAAACCAACATAAGAAACCACACAAACCAAAACTTGAAAATAGCATAACTAGTCCTCTTAAGTTGTTACACACTGATTTGTTTGGCCCAATCAGTGTTAAGTCAATTGCTAAAAAGTCTTTTTGTCTTGTTGGAAAATATGATTTCTTAAGATATTGTTGGGTAAGATTTCTAGCCCACAAGGGAGAGGTTGCTGAGGAGTTGTAGAAGTTAATACTTTCTATGAGGACGATAACCAAGAGAAAGGTCTTGGCGATTAGAAGTGACAATGGTACTGAATTCAGAAATTAGATCTTTGATTCGTTATGTGTTGCAAAAGGAATTTGAAGACAACTTAGTGTTGCGAGGATGCCTTAACAGAATGGTGTGTCAGAACGAAAGAATCACACCCTTATTGAAGTTGCCAGTACAATGCTGATTGAATCATGTTTACCCATCATATTTTGGGCAGAGGCGGTGAATTGTGCTTCATACATTTTGAATAGGGGTTGATTAGCAAACATAAAATGAAGACTCCTTATGAATAAGTTCATAAGAGAAAGCCTTTAATTGACTTTTTTCGACCATTTGGCTGCTCGTGCACTTATTGAATACTCGGCGCAGAAGACAAAGTTTGGTGTTATGTCCGATGAATGTTACCTCGTGGCCTATTCTACTTCTCAAAAAGCTTATAGAGTATATAACAAGAGAACGCGTATTGTTCAAGAGCCCTTTTATATTGATTGGCAGGAATCCAATTCTTCTAATGTTTGATCTAAACCAGCATGGTTCTTTGACTCCGATACTGTGTTTAACTCGTTTAATCTTCCAGTTTTCAACGATGATGCGTCCATCTCCGATATTCACACAAACTTCATTCCCCCATCAGCCATTATACCTCATGACTCTCCTACAACTTCCACACCGATGCGACATCAGTTGATATTGCATCTTTATCTTCATCATTCGACCTTCAACCTCTATCTCTGCATCCCCTTCCTCCACACTTACATCTGCCTCATCTGAGCCTGTAGCACCCATCTCTCCAATTGATTCTTCACTACCATCAACTTCACCTTCATCTATCCATCCACAACCAATTAACCAACCGTCTTCATCTATTTTCCCCATGATCTCTAACTTTAAAACATTAAAAGATCACCCACATGATAACATCATAAGATCTATCACTGATGGAGTTCGGACGTATAGTCAATCTGGCCTAAAAAACATTTGTCTATTCTATTGTTTTATATCTCAAATTATCCCAGAGAATGTTAATGAAACTCTTCAGGACCCTTGCTGGGTTGAATCGATGCAATTAGAGTTACAACAGTTCAGGAAAGGCAAGGTCTGAACACTCGTCGACCTTCCACCAAACAAATGCCGAATTGGCATGAAATGGGTTTTCAAAAACAAACCCGATGACATTAGAATTGTGGCAAGAAACAAGTCTCGATTGTTTATCCAGGGCTTTGCTCAAGAAGAGGGAATCGACTATACTGAAGTTTTTGCTCCGGTCGCTCGTCTTGAAGCCATCCGAATCTTTCTCGCCCACACTGCTCATAAGCAGTTCAAAGTCTATCAGATGAATGTCAAATTTGCATTTCTTTATGGAAACATTGATGAGGAGATCTACGTGTTTCAACCACCAGGTTTTGAGGATCCCGACTTTCATAAGAAAGTTTATAAACTTGATAAATCTCTTTATGGTCTTCATCAGGCTTCTCGAATCTGGTATGAGACTTTAACTCAATATCTCTTATGCAATGGTTTTTCTTGTGGCACCATTGATATGACTCTATTCAAGAGGGAAGTGGATGGTGAAATGCTGATTGACCAAGTTTATGTTGATGATATTATTTTTGGCTCCACCTATTCACAATTGTGTCTAGAGTTCGAGGAGGTGATCCGTAGTAGCTTTAAAATGAGCATGATCGGGGAGAAGTATGTTAAAGTAATTTTGAAGAAATTCAAGATGGATGAAGCTTCTCCTGAAATAATTCCTTTTACTACTCAACGTGCCTCACTCCTGACGAATACGGGAAACCTATTGATCCTCATCTCTACATATCTATGATTGGTTCCTTTATGTACCTTACAGCAAGTCATCCAGACATCACATTTGTTGTAGGATATTATGCTTGATACCAATCTGCCCCGAAAGAATCTCATGAAAAGGCTGTAAAAAAATTTCGTTACCTTAAAGGCTCTTCGCGATTAGGTCTTTGGTATACTTATAGTGGGAATTTTGATTTACATGTCTATTCTGATATTGATTCTGATGGTTGGAGGTTAAACAGATATCAGTCACTAGAGGATGTCAATACTTGGGAAATTGTTTGGTTTCATGGCAAAGTAAGAAACAAACCATTGTTTCTCTCTCTATAGGAGAAGCAGAATACATTTATGCCTCTAGTTGTTGTTCACAAGTTCTCTGGATCCAACACAAGATGATTCACTATGGGATAAACTTTCTCCATACATTGTTGTTTTATGACAATGAAGCAGCCATTGGGATCGCCAAGAATCCTATTCATCATCCCGAACCAAGCACATTGAGACACGGATTCATGCAATCCGTGATGCTCAGGAAAAGGATTTTATTGATATTATTCCCATTGACACAAAAAATAAAAAAGCTGATCTTTTCACAAAAACATTTGATAAACCTTGCTTTTATGAATTGATCTCTATGCTAGGTCTAATATCATTTTAAAACTCTTTTTCTTTAAACTTGTACTTTCTTATTAAAAAAATAAAATAAAATAATATTATGATAAAATAAATTTTTTAATCTAGAAATTTTCACATCTTTCTTTGGTGTAGAAATTTAGGGGGAGAGTAAGTGTCAGGACCGTTTACGTAAAGAATACTAACAGATTCAGCGTGAGACCAGATCAAAGAGTGCGAAATCCTATTTGATTGGTGATCCAATAAGTCAGAAAGTTAACCCGATTGATATAAAAATGAACTAAACTTTTAGAACGAGTAGGAATCGATCAAGAACGGACTTTGAAGTTGGATTGGCTATCTTGGACATTCTGGATGGCTAGGGTTCGATAAATTATGAAGTGTTTCCAATTGTTTTTTTTTTCACGAATTAAGTGGTATTTATAGGTTTCTAGTTTCCATTCGTACGACTGAACCATTAGCATGGATTAGTCGTGCTACTGAATCATGCGACTAAGTCATACACACGACTGAAGGTTCAGTCGTGAGACTGAGTCATACGCACGAATGAAGGTTCAGTCGTGCGACTGAGTCAATCTTTATGTATCAATCATATGATTGGTCCAGTCTCCTTGCTCAGTGGTGTGACTGGTCCATAACCATGATGTATTCATGTGTATGGTCCATTAGCATGAATACTCACCCGACTAGGTTGAATACATTTCTTAATCACTATTGACTAAGAACCATGCACAACAACCTCAAACCTATATAATAAGTTCATACATATAAATTATACTTGTAACAATAATAATATGAAACAATTAAACATGAATAAACATCAACCACATATTATATTTCATTGAACCAATTCATTACTTATGTGTAAGACATGAAAGACTTTTAAATTTAAGCTCATAAACTAAGAACATCATATATCTACAAACTCAACCTTAGTCCTAGTTTACTCTATTGTCTAACACTCTTCACATGTTCTTGGAATTTCTTGTACTTCTCCACTTTTGTAACTCCTCCATTTGTTTCAAATGCGAAGCAAAGTCTTATCATGTGTTGGAACTGGAGAGCTTGTACAATATCCTGCATGTCATTGAACATTGGCCACTTGTATAATGTATAGACATCTTCAGTAGATAAGTTTGTAAGCCACATTAAGTTGAATACCCGGATAGAATCAATATTTCCATCTTTGTTCAGAACTATAATTGCTTCGCCAGTTCGCCAATCGTAATACCACCATTTGAAGTGTAGAGTGAAGTCCTGAGGCATTTCCTGTAAGGGAATCTTTAACATTGTGTGTGGGGGACTCCACTTCAGCACCACTTTATGTCATCCAGATATAGGGTCTACTTTAGACTTACGGATGAACCTCTTAGTTGTTGAGGTCTCAAGTTTACCAAGTTGGTGTGGTATTCCTTCTTTAACGCAACCTCAAACCATCATGACATCTTCCTAGGGTTAGCATACAGAAGATCTAAGCATGCTAGGCGGTTGAGCTCAAAACCAGGAAGAATCTTCACATCATGCGGATATCTAAAGTTTTCGATCCCTTTCTCTCCCTTAACAGCATAGACCTCTAAGTCTTTAAAATATGCCCATGCTTTAATCTTGCATGTCACTTTCTGATGTCACTTTACTCTATAGAGCTTGGTGTAGGCATTTGCTTTGGCGGCGCGTGTTGGGCCTTCATCTCAGCAAAACAAGCGGCCCATTCAGCTTTTTTTAACTTGATATTAGTGTCCGAAGCTTGGGCTTGGCTTTTGTCTTTTTCTTTCTCTTTTTCCATCTCTACCAGTTTCTCAAACGTAGCACTACCAAAAGTATCACCCATCTTGGGTATAACATTAACTTCGTGGTCAGTGTACTCTGGATAATGCTCTGCTGTGACATTCTCGATCTCAATCTCATCTACCTCATTCAGCTCATCATCACTCACAACATCAACTTCTAGAACATCTTATACAAGCTCGTCAGGATTCAGTCTGAACATTTCAGCGAGTTGCTCGTCTGTTAGATCATGAATAATCTCTCCCTTTTCCAGAGTGTAGCTCACAGATCTTCTGACAATCCCTTGCAAGTCAAGGATCATGGTAAGTTAAGTCTTGACTTGTTAAAGGGGTTCGATATCATATTCATCTTGTTGTTGAGTTTCATATGTTTGATTAAACATTTAACACATCACACATAAGTCATCAAACAAAACATTTAAACATAAACAAACATAGATAATCATTAATTACATTAATGTAATATATAATTCAAGTACAAAAGTTTTTTAAATACAAAGACATCGAATCATTACTTTTGTCTTGATCTGTCATTTCTTTAGCTGCAGGAGTTAAGGATGAGGCTCCTTGATCATAGTTTCACTTTGTGCACCTCTCCTGCGCTTGATTGGAGGCTGATGTAGCCGCGTAACCTTCTTAATCGTCATCATCATCTTTATTTTTACTACTCAGTCCTCCTTCATCCTCATCTTCCTCAATTCATCCTCATCTTCATCATCATCATCATGGGTAGAGTAGGTCTAGCTGTGAATGTGGATTGGGTGGAGGTACCAGCTTGGTGAGTCGTGGTTGTGATGGTAGATGTGGTGAATATAGGAGGTGGAATAAGAGTGGGATGTGGTGGAGTGGTTATGGTAGTGGTAGTGGGAGGAGTGATAGTGGTAATGGGAGGAGTGGTGGTGGTAGTATTAGCTATGGTGGTGGTGGTAGGAGATGTGGTAATGGTGGTGGCTGGAGTGGTGGCTGTAGTAGTGGGTGTGGCAGTGGTGGTGATGGCAGAAGATGTGATCATAGTAAACCTTGTCCTCTTACCCTTTTTGCCATAAGGGTGATCCATTCTTTTCTTGTTGTTGCCCTTAGAAAAAGACGCTCCCCCTTGGCTGATGGGCTGGTCAGGGTTGTAAGTAGGATGAGTGACGTCTGTAGCAGCACCCCTCGATTCAACTTGGTGTCCGCCAACCGCCTCTATCCGTTTGTCTATGGCCACAACCCGGCTCCTGACAGTCCTCAATAGTGGCTCATCATCTGACTCCTCATTTGCATCTATCAAGAAGTTTTGATGGAAGGCAGCCTTTTCTGTTCCACTAGGTGCCTCACCACCTTGACCCTGATCATGGTCCTCATCGTCATTGTCTTCTTCATTTGTGGGTGCCATGATGGGCTCAACATCTAAGTCACTTTAATCGTGACACCACTTCTTGCGAGATGGCGCCACATACTCCTCATTGGCCAAATGACCAAACAGTCTCCTCACCGGGGGCTTCACCTTCTTCCCCCGGTAGATCTTTATCCAACCTAACGTAGTATCATCCCTAACCTCCAGAACAACCGCATCATCCCTCTCTTTCGGAAGCGAAGGAAACTTTTGATCAATGATCATCTATAGAAACCTTGGGTACATGCAAAAGCCTTCCTTGCCCTTGGCCTCGAGGTTCCCGATCATATAGGAGAATATCATCTGTGAGAAACTAAACGGGTGGTTCAGTACTAGTGTACTTCATCCGTAGAAAGCATCCCCTAATGGTTAGAGGATGTAGCTTGGTCAGGTGGTCACCATCCTCACCCAGATCCAGGACTCGCCTAAGACCCATGGCAAAAACACTAATCTCCTGTCCAAAGGTCGAGCTCCAGATACTGTGGGGCTCTATGGACCTGTCAACAGTAGCACCTTCCTAGAAGGTCTGTTGTAGTGATCTGTATGGTGTGCAGGGTGTAGATATGGCCTTGAAGATCCTCTATCTTCTCAGAAAGACTATGATCCCCGCAAACTCGTAAGCATTCCGAGTAGTAGCATCTAAGTGAGCACAGATATTGTGCTTAGGGTTCCTCGTCCATCTATCAACCATGTTGTTGTAACACATGAAACATATCATTGGAGTTATGAATTGGAGATGACAGTTGAAACTTAAACTATTTTTGATCAAACTGGTTCAATCGTGCGATTGAACCATACGACTGAATTCAGTCATGTGATTGAGCATGTGGCTGAGTTCAGTCGTGCGATAGAGCTTGCGACTGAACTTAGTCATATGTTAGGCCATGCGGTTGAGCCAGTCGTGCGACTGAGTCACCGATTGATTCATTCATGCGATTGAATTGTGCGCCTGGCTCAATCGTGCGACTAAGGTTCATCGGAGTGTCCATTCGCATATTTCCCTGTTCGACACTCCAACCTTGAATCTTGGTCAAAACATGATGTTAGACGTCATGTTTAGACTCATTAGATTTGCATGGACTCTAATATCAGTTAAAGTCCTTAATATCAACGATTATGTCCATTTAAGTGGTCTATTTGAAGACTTATGCTCATTTCTTGATTTTAATAGATTAGATCTGTTAGGGTTTGTTCAGATCATTCATTTGGATCGATTTCAGTCTCATAATACCTATAGATGAATGAGAAATCAGTTAGGATCATAATCAACAAGTAATCACAATAAATGGAAATTTTGGCAGGGTGTTTGCGTATGAGAGGTTTTGAGAGCATTGAAGGGTGGCAAGGAATGCGACCGACTCACCCCTCTATTTATACTGTTTTAAAGTTCAGTCATGTAACTGGACCCATACGCATGATTCATTCATGCAACTGAGGTTCAGTCATGAAACTGGTTTATAGTTCTTCATCCATTCGTACGATTGGTTAATTCTTGTGATCCAATCGCATGGATGCCCCATACTCATAGTCCAATCGTGTGATTAGCTCATTCGTATGGTCCAATCGTGCGAATTTCTCATACTTATGGTCCAATCGTGTGATTGGCTCATACTTACAAACACTTAAACTTTTACCTTTTGATATCTAACATTTTGATTACCGATCATCTCAGACATGACCTTTTAATTGAAAATCGTTTGATCACCTTAGACATGACCCTTTTAATTTAAACCCATTTGATCACCTTAGACATTATCCTTTTAATTTAAAACTATTTGGTCACCTCAAATGTGACCACTTTTAATGAGTGATTCATAGATTTCATCTAGTTGTACAGTCCGACTTTCACGAAACAAAAGACTAGAAAAACATAAAAACAACATGAAATTAAAACAAAGCAAGACATATTTTTTTGTTTTTTATTTGAGATGGATTAAAATCTTTTAAAAAAATGTCTAATAGATTTTTCTTCCTAGACAGCACAGCTTCAAGTTAATTTGATCATTTCTGGAACGATTCATTATGGAATCATACATGTATATCAGAATCATTGGGACATTTTTATAAAACATTTTGATGCTAGATTCTTGTTTTGTTCGAGAGTCAATAGCACTTTCAGGAAACCATACTAGAGCTATAAGATGCACACAAATATTTTGAGTGTCAAGAATTGCAGCTCACGATGATTGTCAGTATATTTGTCCACTTAAATCCATACATAGATTTTTGACACAAATCAGTGATGAGTTAGGTTTAATTATTTCAACAAGCATTTGTGGATCCCACACTTATATGGTAATCAACATTCCTCAGGAGATTTTTGAGTAGTTTACGGGTACTTGACAAGAAGAAACTATTCTAAAAGCTTTCAAAGAGATGCCAAGCCTCAGGTCAGTGCCATCACACAGTAGAGAGGCGCAAACAACAATGAATTCTAGAATATTTAGGTTATGCTTATCCTTAGGTCAGTGCCACCGCACAATAGAGAGGTACATAACCTATCTTCTTGTTAGAGCATTTATTTTTCTTTTTGCACATAACACACCCACAACATAAGTTATTAGTTTGATTGCATTTAGCAGTTGTTCTATGTGCTTTGCTCATTTTTATGGTCATCCGCACACATTTGTGGCGTTTATTTTGCTCATCACCCCTTATTGGAAATGTGTTGATTGTGTAACCAGAGAAAAGATGGGAACTCATCGCAAGTTGAACAACTTAGTTTGAATTTAAATCACCAATGAGGTCTACTCATCTAATATGTTGAATCTACCGACACATCATATAATTGACTAGCAACCTCTAGGTCTACTTTCTCTATGTTACCTTAGTAGCAGACTAGTTTTACTATAATATTTCCTTTTATTTTGCTTAGACTTCTTAGACTTATACTTTGAATTTTGCATCTTAATCATTTAAATCCTTTTGAAGTCCCAGACAATTGTTTCCTGTCTAATATCATTTTCCGTAGACTTTAATAGACAGGAAAATGAAATAAAATAAAAGAAAATAAAAAGAAACAAAAAAAACATGTCGGACTAAGACCTTGTGTCTTCTAGAATCACTTCACTTTTCTTTTTCACGCCATTAACCTCTAAAATATATAAAAACCTCTGTTTGTCAACTGCTTTTGTGTAGAGGTTGGCGCGTTGAAAAACCGTATTAATTTTAGCACATCGATTAATTGCTTTTCAAAATTGTCACATATAAAGTGATATTTAATACCGATGTGTTTAGTTTAGGGTGTTGGACTGGATTTTTGGTGACAACAATAGTAGCAGAATTATCAACAAAAATAGGGGTGTTAGAAAATTGCAAACCATAGTCGCGCATTTGCTATTCAATCTAAATGATTTATGAACAGCAACTTGCAGCAGTAACATATTCAGCTTCACAAGTTAACAGAGCAACTGTTGTCTGCTTCTTACACTGTTAGGTGACTAACCGTCTACCAAAGAACTGACATCCCGTAGATGTTGACTTGTAATTCATCTTGCAACCACCATAGTTTGAGTCACTATACTCTATAAGCTCAAAGTCATCATCATGAGGATACCACAACCCGAGTGTTGGAGTACCCTTTAGATAATGAAAGACCTATTTAACTCCGATGAGATGATTTCTTTTGTTTTGCCTGATATCTTGAACAAAGACACGTATAGTGACTAAATATCAGCTCGATTGGCTATGAGATACATTAGGGATTCGATCATTCCTTTGTACATGGTAGCATCAACCAGATCACCATTTTTGTCGGTGCCACATCATGATTCGTGGCAAGTGGAGTTCCAGCAGCTGAAGCGTTATCCATGTTAAACCGACTTAGGATATCACCTACATATTTGGACTAATGCAGGAAGATTCCTTTTGGTGTCTGATCCACCTGTAATCCAAGAAAGAACTTCATCTCCCCTATGGCACTCATCTTAAACTCTGCTTTAATTACAGATTCGAATTCATTACATAATTCTTCATTTCTTGAACCAAAGATTATGTCATCCACATATATCTGTACCAGCAGTAAATCACCATCTTTGTTTTTGATGAATAATGTATAGTTAATAACCCCTCTACGAAAGCCATGTTTCACTAGATGAGTTGAGAGTTTTGTTGGACCAAAAGAACCAATGAGCCAAGATCAGAAAACCTCTAAGTCCAACATGGTATCACAACAACTGCTGAAAGCTTCATCAGCAATTTGACAAGTACTGAAGACTTCAACAGCTGAAGATCAAGTGCTGAAGACTTCAACAGCTGAATAACTAAAGTGCTGAAGTACAACAGCTGAAGAACACAAGTACTGAAGCTGAACAGCTGAAGAACACAAGTACTGAAGCTGAACAGCTGAAGAACACAAGTACTGAAGCTGAACAGCTGAAGAACACAAGTGCTGAAGCTGAAAGACCAAAGTACTGAAGTACAACAGCTGAAGAGTTTACAAGTGCTGAAGATCAACAACTGATGTACAAAGTCTGAAGACAAAGACTGAAGACATCAGCTGATGATATCTACTGAAGTCATCGGCTGATGAAACATCTGAAGGTCAAAGTCTGAAGATCAAGTACTGAAGCGTCAGTAGTTTGTCACAACTGCTGAAGAGTACTTCTTAAGTAGTTGTGATATCAGTAGTTTTATATTTCCAGTTTCAGTAGTTTTGTAAAACGACTGAAGAGCTTGTTCTTCAGTCGTTGTACTTTTAGTAGTTTTATATTTTTCAGTAGTTATAACAACTGATAACACTTAGAATTTTTTATAAGAAGATGTCAGTTGTTTTGACATCTTCATAGTTGTGTTTCAGTTGAAATAAATCTGTTAGATGTCACTATCAAGTGACATCAGCAGACGTCACATCTCTTATATAAGAGGTGTCGACCTAATCATAATTGTGACATTCTGTTACCACGAAAGCGAATATTGAATGAAATATATTTGCAGATATTCTCTCTATAACCGTCTTTGTTCTTTATTGAATATCATTTTGTTCTTGTGAATCGACTAATTCATTGTTTGAATTCCGCTGCTATACTCTTCAATCAATCAAACATAGATCACTAATCCTAACAAGTTTCTCATACCAGGCTCTCGGAGCTTGATAGAGCCCGTAGAGAGCCTTGTCCAGTTTATAAACTCTATCCCGATAATAAGGATCCTCAAATCCTTTGGGTTGACTAACGTAGACTGTGTCACGGATTTCACCATAAAGGAATGCACTTTTCACATCTAGTTGATAGACTTTATCTTCATGTAGGATGCATAGGCAAGAAGATATGAATTGCTTTCAACTGAGCCACAGGTGCAAACACTTTATTGTAATCAATGCCTTCGACTTTTCAAAACCCTTGAACCACAAGCCGAACCTTATTTCTAATAATGACTCTTTGGTCATCTTTCTTACACTTCAAGACCTATTTTGAATTCCTAGGTTCAATATCGGTAGCTATTGGAGTATGAGGTTCTGAAGTGTCAGAGGCATCAAACTCTGATGCTTGTGTACCCTTATTTGCAGGAAATTTGGTCCTCCAAATTCACATTTTCAGTCTCCACTGCTTCATCATCTGAGCAGGAGTCACTTACATCAAGCTCTCCCCCTCAAGGACTAGAAGTGTCATCTAGTGGAGCCGATGTTGTCGAGTCTTGTGGAGGAGTGTTGAGAACATCATACATCATTGTAATCGATAACTCATCATCAGGAAGGGAGGGTAGGTTGAAGGACTTAAAGAATCCATCATAGTCAAAAAAAGAAAGAAGGTCATTTTCCAGCAGGGGGGTGGTGTATCTTTGAACATCAACATTGCACCACACATCTACCTAACCCGTTGAGTTGTTATAAACTCTCTTGTCCGGTAAATTGTATCCGAGAAAGATACCTTCTTCAGCCTTCTCACTGAACTTCCCAGTCTAAGTTTTCTTCAGCAACATGCACGGTGCACCAAGGGTTCAAGAAACTCCAAGTTTGGTTTACGTCGTTGGAGTAGTTCATAACATGTTTTCCCATGACGTTTAACCACCAAGACTCCAATGAGAGTGTAGCACGCATTAGCGACTGCCTCGTTCCAAAATTGAATAGGCAGTATAGAGTCAGCTAACATCGTTCTTGCTATCTCTATCATGCTACAATTCTTTCTTTCAGCAACCCCATTCATCTGTGGAGTGTAGGCAGAAGTAAATTGATGTACAATTCATTTCTCTTTACAAAATGCCTCCATCCACTGATTTTGAACTCTGTTCTGTTGTCTCATCAAATCTATATTACTTTTAGCTTGTAGAGTGATTCCAGTGTAGTTACTAGATGTTTGAATGATTCAAATGTCTTGGATTTGGATTTCAGAAATATCACCCAATAGAATCTTGAGTAATCATCAGTTACTACATAGCAGTATAGATCTCCAACAATGCTCTGGACGATCAAGAACGGACTTTGAAGTTGGATTGGCTATCTTGGACGTTCTAGACGGCTAGGATTCGATAAATTAGGAAGTGTTTCCAAGTATTATTTTTTAGGAATTAAGTGATATTTATAGGTTTGTAGTTTCTATTCGTACGACTAAAGCATTAGCATGGTTCAGTCATGCGACTGAATCAAGCGACTGAATCATACGCACGACTAAAGGTTCAGTCATGTGACCAAGTCAATTTTATGTCTCAATCATACCACTGATCCAGCCTCCTGGTTCAATCATGCGACCGGTCCATAAGCATGATGCATTCATGCGTATGGTCCATAAGTATGGTCTATTAGCATGAATACTCACCCGACTAGGTTGAACACATTTCTTAATCATTATTGACTAAGAACCATGCACAACAACCTCAAACCTATATAATAAGTTCATACATGTAAGTTATACTTGTCATAATAATAATATGAAATAATTAAACATGAATAAACATCAACCACATATTATATTTCACTAAACCAATTCATTACATATGTGTAAAACAAGAAAGACTTTTACATTTAAGCTCATAAACTAGGAACATCATGTATCTACAGTAAGTAAATAAAAATAAAAAGAGAACTGGGAACTTGATTCGAGATGACGGGGAAATGATTGTATATCTTCTGAATATGCTTGTTTTTGTATGACTTGTGTTTAAAATAAGAAATAATAGTAAATGATGCTATTATTTGATTCACATCTAATTTTAATGTGCAAATAATAGAAAAAATAGATTCTTTAATAATATGCTTTAAATTAAAATATATGCTTAAGGATGTCTAGTTTTATGCAATCGTTTTGGCCTGCACAAAAACTAAGTCCAGACAAAAATTGGATTGAGAATTGATCTTTCACCCACGATGATACAAATCATATAAGCCATATCCTTGAGCCATGTTTGGTGTATTTATGTGTCTTGTGCTTGTGCTAATCTCCTTTGTTGTATGGAAGTACTGACCTAGAGTGATAATCTCCACTTATGTATGATAGTACTGACCTAGAGCTCTTATCGGCACATGATTAAATGGTCATCTCCTTTTGTTGGAGCATATATTGTCATATTTAGCATGTCTATCGCTTCATGAATAGTCTAGGCATAATGTAATACACCTGATATGTTGTAAACACATGAAACTGACTCATTCACAGGAGCATATACGAATGAGACTTAGTCATACAACTAAGCATGCTAATGGACCAGTCGTACGATTGAGAGATGGTATTGGGCCATTCGTAAGACTGAACCATAAGTATGGTCCAGTCGTACGATTGAACCATACGCATGGTCCAATCGTACGAATGGGCCCAGTTGCATCTTGGATCGGCTGAGGCCTATAAATACAAGTTTCATTGTGTAGAAAAGGTTTTGAGAATGTGCCCGAGGCCTAGGTGCTGCTGGATGAAAGGGGAGATCATGCTCGATCTCCCCTTGCCAAGAGTCGTGATTCTTTTCTTTAACGATCATGTAATTATTAGGTTTTATCAATGAAACCATTCTATTATTGTTCGTTCTCTTGTGTGTCTCTTGGTATTTTTCCTTGTGTCAAGAACACGCTCGGATGTCAACCGATCTAGCGCCTTCACAATTGGTATGAGAGCCAGATACTGCTCGAATGATCTAACAATCATTCTAGCAACCTGAGCTCTTGATTTCTAGATCTATTTCATGTTCTTCGACGTTAAACCCACTTCGTGTTCTTCGTGTTTTGCTCAGATCTTGTTACGTGTTTTGTTTCTTGGTTAAAATCGAACTTGGAAGCACGTTCTTATCACCCTTGCGAATCTTATGATGTCTATTTTGTTTTGGTTCATGTAAAATTCATCAAATTAGGGTTTTTGGCAGCCATGGCTACTGCATCTCTGAAAATCTGCATGCAGATCCGCTCATGCGACTGGACCATGTTAATGGGCCAGTCGTAAGACTGGACCATTCTAATGGACTAGTCATGCGACTGGACCATGCTAATGGACCATTCGTATGACTGGACCATGCGACTAGACTAGTCTTATGTCCAGTCGTGTGACTAGACCAATCTTATATCAAGTCGTGCTACTAGACCAGTCTTATGTTCAGTCATTCTACTGGACCAGTCTTATATCCAGTCGTGCTACTAGACCAGTCTTATGTCCATTCATGCTAGTGGACCAGTCTTATGATCAGTCGCACGAATATATCATTCGTATCATTCATTCACACGAATGTGATATTTGTCCTCTATGTCAAACAAACGAACGGTGTTCTAGACCAAAAAAAAACTAGAACTGGCTCTTGCATAGATTTAAGGATGAGCGAAGCACATTCACCCTTAGGTTCTTTTGTCATATAAGTTTGATGGATACCCTATTATTCATTGGACTTCTAGAATAGATAAATATAGTTAGAACACAAAAGAGAGAAGAGAAGATGTCAGTAGTCAGTGCTGACTTTGTGGGGTAGTCAGAAGCATCTTACAATTTATGGGCCAATCAAGTTATATTTATCCGCACAGAGAGGATAGTTATTCTTAGGGGGAATCCATGTATTGAGAAATTGAAGACGCAATCAAAAAGTGTGCTTGCTAACCTCAACAGCATGAGATTGTCATTTGTGGATTGGAACCTTCTACTTTTTGCCCAATACACCCTATGAAGACGCTAGGATAGCATAATGATTATATATTGGGATATGTTGAATTTGACGGGGAATTTCTGCAGGTGTTAATGTTAATCAAGATAGCCTATGTGAAGATTGGAGCAATGGAAAACTATTCATGTCATTATTTGGAAAAATCAGTCGTATGGGGAATCTTGCTTCTATGATGGTATTCTGCAGAGTAAACGAAAGCTATTGTGCCTAAATTCATTTTCCGGGATAATATAGCAACCTGATGAATCAACAACGTTGGCTAATATGGTTTTTCGTTTGATTCTATTAAAAACCAGAGAAAAGATTGACTGAAGATTATAAGAGGTGTTATCTACTATTCGCAAGCTACGTCCAAGGGGGAATTCATTGGAGAATATATTGTCATATATAGCGTGTCTGTCGCTTGACGAATAATCTAGGCATAATGTAATACACCTGATATGTTGTAAGCACATGAATGACTTCTACATTAAAGATCATAAACTAGGAACATGATGTATCTACAAACTCCCCCTTAGTCCTAGTTTACTCTATTGTCTAACACTATTTACATGTTCTTCAAATTTCTTGTACTTCTCCTCTTTTGTAACTCCTGCATGTATTTCAAATGCAAAGCAAAGTCTTATGACATGTTGGAACTGGAGAGCTTGTACAATATCCTACGTGTCATAGAACAGTGGCCATTTGTATAATGTGTATACATCTTCAGCTGACAATTTTGTAAGCCACATTGGGTTGAATACCCTGATAGTCTCTATTTTTCCTTCTCTATTCAGAACTATGACCACTTCACCCATCCTCCAATCATAATACCACCATTTGAAGTGTGGAGTGAAGTACTGAGGCATTTACCATAAGGGAATCTTTAACATGGTACACGGAGGACTCCACTTCAGCACAACTTTAGGTCTTCCGGATATGGAGTCCACTTCAAACTTTTGGATGTACCTTTTCGGTTGTTAAGGTCCGAAGTTTACCCACCTGGTGTGGTATTCCTTTTTTAATGCAGCCTTAAACCAACCTGACATCTTTCATAGACTAGCATATAGCAGATCTAATCATGCCAGTTAGTTAAGCTCAAAACCAGGAAGAGTCTTCAGATCATGAGGATATCTAAAGTACTCAATCTCTTCTCTCTCTTTATAGCATATACGTCCAAATCTTTAAAATAAGCCCACACTATAATCTTGACAGACACTTTCTGATGTTGTTTGACTCTATAAAGCTTTGTGTAGGCATTCTGATTTTGGGGTGCACACTGGCTTTCATCTCTGCAAAACAAGCTACACATTCAGCTTTATTGATATCAACATTTGTGTCTGAAGCTTGGGTTGTGCTTTCTTCTTTCTCTTTTTTTGTTTTCTACTTCTTCCAACTTCTCAAAAGTACCACTATCAAATGTTTCACCCAAGTTGGGGATAACATGTCCTTCTAGATCAGTGTATTGTGGATAATAATCAGGTGTGACATCCTCTATCTCGATTTTGTCTACATCGTTCAGCTCATCGTCACTTGCCACATCAACTGTTGGAGTATCTTTGACTAGCTCATTAGGATTCAGCCTGAATATTTCAGCAAGCTATTCATCTGTTAGGTCATGTATGATTTCTTCCTCTTTTGGAGTGTAGCTCACAGATCTTCGGACTATCCGTAGTAAGTAAAGAATCATGGTTAATTGAGTCTTGACCTGCTAAAAGGGTTGGACTTCAAATTCATCTATTTTTTGAGCTTCATCTGTTTGATTTAACATGAAGCATATCATACATAAGTCATTATATAGATCATTAAGACATAAACAAACATAAATGATCAATAATTACATTAATTTAATATATAATTCAAGTACAAAAGTATTAAATACAAAGGCATATAATCATTACTTTTGTCTTGATCTATTGGTTCTTCTGCTGGAGGAGCTGATGGACGAGGCTCCCTGATCTTGGCTTCATTTGGTATGCCACTCTTGAGCTTGAGGAGAGGCTGATGCAGCAGCATCACCATCCTGATCATCATTGTCATCCCTATATTTCCTGCTCTGTTCTCCTTCACCAACATCCTCCTCATAGTCATCTTCATTCTCATCATCATCATCATCATCACCATCATCATCATCCTTGATCTTTAATGGATTAGACTTTGATCCCTTAAGTTTTAAGAGTATCTTCTTGTTCTTCTTCTCAAGCTCGTCAATCCTCTTTGCCGACACCAGCACCAGCTCATTTTGACATGTAAGCACATGGTGGGCTTGGCCTAATGCCCTCTCGTACTGAGCACTCTCTTCGCTCAGATGCACAATCTGCTTAGCCTGGGCTGCATTCACCTCTATCATCTTGTTTATATGAGGAGCCCTTAGCTCATCAGTGGCAAGCAGCCTTAGCACAATGTTGTTGAGGTTAGAAAGCTATTCTTCTAACCTGATATGGGGTAGACTGGGTCCAGCTGTGAATGTCGAATGGGTGGAGGGACTTGCTTGGTGACTGGTGGTGGTAGTACTGGATGTGGTGAATATAAGAGGCAGAGTGTGAGTGGGATGTGGTGGAATGGTTGTGGTAGTGGTGGTGGATGGTGTGATAGTTGCAGTGGGAGAAGTGGTGGAGGTAGTGGTGGCTATGGTGGTGGTGGTGGGTGCAGATGTAGTAGTGGTGGTGTTGGTTGCAGCAGTGGTGGGTGTGATAGTGGTGGTGGTGGCAGAAGATGTGATCAAAGTAAATCTTGTCCTCTTGCTCTTCATCCTGCATTCACCTACATTATCTTGTTTAGCTGAGAAGCCCTTAGCTCATCAGTTCCCAACAGTCTAAGCACAGTGCTATTTAGGTTGGCGAGTTGTTCCTCTAACCCAATGTGGGGTAGAGTGGGTCCGGTGGTGAATGGAGTGTGTGTGGAAGGACCAGCTTGGTAACTGGTGGTGGTAGATGTGGTAAATATGGGAGATGGAATGTGTGTGGGATGTGGTGGAGTGATTGTGGTAGTGGTAGTGGTGGTGGGATGTGAGATAGTAGTAGTGGGTGGAGTGATGGTGGTAGTAGTAGCTGTGGGGGTGATGATAGGAGGTGTGGTTGTGGTGGAAGTTATGGTAGTGGTGGTGGCTATGGTAGTGGTGGTAACTGCAGTGGTGGGTGTGATAGTGGCCGTAGTGTCAGAAGAAGTAACCAATGTGAATCCCGGCCTCTTGCTGTTAGTCCTGTAAGGTTAGGCCATCCTCTTCTTCCTGGAGCCCTTTGCCAGAGGCGCTCTCCCTTGGTTGTTGGGTTGGTCCAGGGTGTAAGAAGGATGTGTGACATCAGTAGCGTCACCCCTAGACTCAGCCTGGCATCCACTAACTGCCCTGACCCTCTATAAGTGGCCACGACCCGACTCCCAACCTTCCGTACAAGCAGCTCCTCATCTGTCTCCCCTTCTTCCTCTATCTTAAAATCAGGATGGGTGGTAGCCTGCTCAGATCCACCTGGAGCAGAAGAAGTACTCGGTAGAGGTGGTGAAGTACTGGGACCTGCGTCTCCCCCACCATGACCATCATCTTGGTGATCATCGTCGTCATCGTCATCGGATGTGGCAGTCATGAGGGGCTCTGTATTTGAATCACTATCGTCGTGACGTCACTTCCTCCTAGCGGGCGCCACATAGTCTTCTCGGGCCAGGTGCCCAAACAATCTCCTGACAGGGGACTTCACCTGCTTCCCCCTGTATACTCTCATCCTGCCTTGTGAAGTCGACTTCTTGGATCGATAAACATCCGAGCATGTTCTTGACGGAAGGATAAACAACAGCAGAAAACCAAAAGTCAAATAATAATACGAACTATAATTGAATGGTTTCATTGATAAAACCTAACGATTACAAGCTCGTTACAATAAAAGTCAAGACTCTTGGGAAGGGGAAGATCGAGCATGATCTCCCCTCTCATCTGGCAGCCTAAGCTCCCGGGCACACTCTCTCTTAAACCCTTAGAGAATCCTCTTTTTGCTACACATTGAAACTGGTATATATAGGCCTCGGCCCATATTAGATGCAACTGGGCCCATTCGTGCGAGTGGACCATGCGTATGGTTCAATCGTACGACTGGACCATGCGTATGGTTCAATCGTACGACTAGACCATACTTATGGTTCAGTCTTACAAATGTCCCAGTCACATCTCTCAGTCGCACGGCTGGTCCATTAGCATGGCTAAGTCGTACGACTGAGTCTCATTCGCATATGCTCCTGCGAATGACCCAGTTTCATGTCTTTACAACATATCATGTGTATAACATTAAGCCTAGACTATTTGACAAGCGACGGACACACTATATATGACTATATATCCTCCAACAAATTCCCCCTTGGACGTTGCTTGCGAATAGTAGATAACACCTCTTACAGTCTTCGGACAATCTTTGCTCTGGTTGCCAATAGAATCAAACAAAAACCATATTAGCCAACGTTGCCGATCCATCAGGTTACTACCACATCCCTGAAAATGAATTAGGCACAATAGCTTCGTTTACTTTGCAGAACACCATCATAGCAGCAAGATTCCCCATATGACTAATTTTTCCAGATAATGATACGAACAGTTTTCCATTGCTTCAATCTTCACACAGGCTAACCTGATTAACATAACCACCTACAGAAATTCCCCCTCACATTCAGCATATCCCAATATATAGACATTGTGCTCTCCTTGCATCTTCACACGGTGTATTGGGCAAAAGGTTGAAGGTTCCAATCCACAGCTGACAATATCAACCAAATCAGCATGCACGAAGATTCATCATTGGAAACCGGTTCACATCATAACTTTCTCATCGCGTCTTTAATTTCTCTATACATGAATTCCCCCTAAGAATGAGAATCCTCTTTGTGCAGATAAATATAACTTGATTGGCCCATAAGTAGTCAGATGCTCCTGACTACCCCACAAAATCAGCACCGACTGCTGACATCTTCTCTTCTCTCTTTCGTGTTCCAATTACATTCACCTATTCTAGAAGTCCGATGAATAATGGGGTATACATCGAACTTATTTGACAAAAAGAACCTTAGGGTGTATATGCTTTGCTCATCTTCAAATCTGTGCAAGAAGCTGTTCCAGACTCTTTTTTTTTGGTCTAGAACAAATGCGGATAAGTCAATGCGGATGGCACATTCGTGCGATTGAACATACGACTGGTCCAGTCGCACGACTGAACATAAGACTGGTCCATTCGCATGGTCCAGTCGTACAAATGATCCATTCACATGGCCCAGTCGCATGAACGGGTTTGCACGCAGATTTTCAGATCTGCAGCCGCCAAGGCTGCCCAAAACCCTAATCTGGCGAATTTAACATGACCGAAACAAAGTAGGCATCATCAGATTCGAAAGGGTGATAGGAACGTGGTTTGGAATTCGATTTTAACATAGAAGCAACACACGTAACAAGATCTGAGCAAAACATGAAGAACACGAAGTGGTTTAACGTCAAGATCTGAAATTTGATCCAGAAATCAAGAGCTCGGGTTGCTATGATGTTGGAAGATCATTCCTGCAGTAACCTGGCTCTGATATGTTGGACAAAAGAACAATGAGCCAACAACTGCTGAAAGCCTCATCAGCAGCTTGACAAGTGCTGAAGACTTCAACAGCTGAAGATCAAGTGCTGAAGACTTCAAGAGCTGAAGAACTAAAGTGCTAAAGTACAACAGCTGAAGAACACAAGTGCTGAAGCTGAAAGACCAAAGTACTGAAGTACAACAGCTGAAGAGTTTACAAGTGCTGAAGATCAACAACTGATGTACAAAGTCTGAAGACAAAGACTGAAGACATCAGCTGATGATATCTACTGAAGTCATCAGCTGATGAACATCTGAAGGTCAAAGTCTGAAGAACAAGTACTGAAGCCTCAGTAGTTTGTCACAACTGCTGAAGAGTACTTCTTCAGTAGTTGTGATATCAGTAGTTTTATATTTCTAGTTTCAGTAGTTTTATGTTTCAGTAGTTGTAAAACCTGAAGAGCTTGTTCTTCAGTCGTTGTAGTTTCAGTAGTTTATATTCTGTGCTTAACACTCTGATATGTTCTCAGTAGTTGTGAACATTTCAGTAGTTTGTTAAGAGTTAGTTATTTTTGTATTAGATCTGCCAGTTGTCACTTTCCCGTGATAACAGCAGCGATTGCACTCTATATAAGGAGTGTCAACCTATTGTAATAGTGAATGAATGAATGATTTGAATGATTTGATTAGAAACATTCCATATCTATAAACATTCCTTGAATCAGAATATATTCTCTCGCTATAACCGTATGTGCTCTTAATGCATACAAGCATCGACTTCTTGCTACAATTTGTCTAATTCCTATTCTTATTCCGCTGCCTTGAACTCTAATACATCAAACTTGTGATTGCTGATCCCGTCAAATTGTATCAGAGCAGGTTAATCATTGTTCGATTTAATAATTGATCATTGAAACTGCTATTCAAGATCTAAGTTTGATTGAATTAGCTTTTGTTTTGCAAGAAACGGTTATAGAGATTGAATTTTCTGTATTTCTGGTCATTCATCCTGAGATCTTCTCTTGGTTTTCATTGATTTTGTTGTGGTCTGTGTAAAACTTTTAAAAGCTTGAATTAAATTGTTTCTGAACTGAAAATGACTACTCCCTCCAATGATCCTCACAATACTAGTTCCTCAACCAAGCCACCAATGCTGGTTAGGAATGAGTATAACATATGGCAAAGACGAATGCTCCATCACCTGTCTGTTAACAGCGCAGGTTGTTGGACATCAGTGGTACATGGTCCACACAAGCCTATGGTGAATAACCCGAAACCAATCAAATGGTTCCGAAGAGGAGGGAGCAATACTCAGATGAGGATAAGAAGTTGCTTGAAATTGATGCAAAAGCCCATGGAATTCTGGCCATGGCACTGCCAAATGAAATCTATTCTGGGCTAATGCATCATGAAACTGCCCATGACCTCTGGAATGCCTTGAAAGAACAATTTGGAGGAACAGATGAGGTCTTGGCAAATAATAGAGAAATTCTTGCCCAACAATATGAGACATTCTCTCATAGAAAGGGTGAGACACTGACTCAACAGTATGAGCGGTTCTCTTGTTTGATCTCTGAATTAAAAATGGTCAAACTTGAGTACACAAATATCCAGATGAATAACAGATTTCTCAGATCACTTGCCTGAGAGATGGGACACATATACTATTGTCCTACGCTCCAGTGCAAGTTTGGACAAACTATCTCTCACCCAACTCCATGGGAAACTGCTCACGTTTGAGAGAGAGATAGAACAGAAGAGAAAGTTGTCTTCATCTGGAAAGCTCACTGAAGACTTTGTACCAGGCAACACTGCCTTGGTGGGTCATGAGTCAGAATATGCTTCATCTGAATCCAGTATGATGAGCATATTACTTCTCTTCAAGCACTTCTGATTCTGCATTTGTGAGTATTGATGGTCAGTTTACTGGGTGTAATAATGACAATTTATGCTTCATTATGGATGATCTCAAGGGGATTGCTGATGACGACTTAGAAGAGATATTTTTGAGCCAAATGGCCCTGATAAATATCAGATCTCAGAAGTTCTATAAAAGAACTGGAAGAAAATTCCCAGGCAAAACCAAAGTTGGTTTTGACAAGAGCAAGTTGAGGTGTCACAAATGCCAAAGGCTTGGACACTTTGCAAGAGAGTGTAGATCAACTGGATCTAACTCCACTGCACCCTTTGTGACTTTTCCTGGCAATAGTCAACAACACAAAGGGCAACATCCTGTCATTTCTAGTCATCATCCTCAACAACAATCTCCGGCATATTTTGTTCCTCAGGGTCAAATGCCATATCCGTACCCTTGTTATTACATGCCACAGTCAAATCAAGTTCAAGTTCCTATGGCACCACAACCTCATGCACTACCAGAACCACAGCCATCCCAATCTCATCAACAACTCAACCTCAACAACACAGCTTCTTCACCCCAGGAGTTGTTGACCGGAGCAGTTTACCAGATGACATGTCTGGTCATGACCAACTGTTTTCAGGTGCTGGTCAAATGTTGGTGACAGTCCTTTTGGGAATCTAGCTCTTATGGCTTTGGAGTCTGCTGATACTTCATTTTCTAATGCCTCTACACCTCAGGTATCACAGGTATCCTCTGAGGCAAAAGCCAAATTATGTTCTGAACCATGCATAGCAGCATTTGCTTCCATTAGAGAAGCAAATGTAGCTCTAATTAATAAGAACATTGAGCTAGAACAAATAATTTCCAAAAACAAGCTGAGTTTGAGTCTGTGCTTAAAGATAAAAATGATGAGATTTATAAACTGAAATGCCAAATAATTGATGATAAGGCTAGAGAAGAGGTACTTCTAGAGAAGTACAAAGATCTCAAAGAAACCCTTGTAGTTACCCAGGTAGAGTGTGATAGATGGGTACAATCATGCAAAGGTTTTGAAATGCTTCTTAGTAAGCAATCTGCTTCAAATGTGAAGTTTGGAATTGGTTACAATCACACTGCTCCACCTACAGATTTTACTCCAAGAGCAGAAGTAGAATCTGAGGGTGAGAGTGATAACCAATCCATCACATCATGTGATCTACCTTCTGATACAGCACAATCAGAAGTAGCAGTCAGCATCAAGCCCTCTTTGAACCTATCAGCTGATGTTGATGGTTCAAATGCTGACACTCACATGATTAATGAGTTGATCAACTCAGGAGTTAATTCTGAAGGTCCTGAAAGGACTAGAGAGCAGGATTTAACACCTGAAGTTCAAACTTCAACTGCTGTCAGTACTGAAGAGAAGAAAACTGCCAGTAGAAAGAGTTTGAAGACTACTAAAGAGGCAGTCAAGAAAGCAAACAATGCTTCCAAAGCATTGAAGAACAACTCTTCAGTTGTTTCACCCTCTTTAGTTGATGATCAACCTAAGATGAAGAAGAAACCATGTGAAGTATGTGGTTTGTTCAATCATCTTACAGATGATTGTTGGTACAAAATAGGTTCCAAACTCAAACAAAAAGAAGAAATTAATGAGAAAATGGTAAAAATGAAAACTGAGTTTGAGACCACATTTGTATCAGCAACATCAAATCCTGTAACCCTTAAGTCCTCAAAGAAACCCAAAAAGGAAGGGGTTAAACAGGTGATAGCTGAAAGTGCTCAGAAGAAGAAGGTGCAACATAGGAACTTATCAAACTCCACTGGCAATGTGTCTGATGAGCTGAAAGCTTTATCACAAAATCAGACACAGCTGGTTATGATGGTTCAACATCTGTTGGGTAGACTTAACCAACTAGATGCTCCTATGTTGAAACCACAGAAAAGGAGGTCCAAGCCAAAGGACTCCTCTTCTACACCATCTTCTTCCTCTCAGGCTGTTGTTTCAGATAAACCTGTTAGTTTACCCTCTATTGATGAGACCAGGCCCAAAACCAAAAAGGTTTGGGTCTCTAAAACTAACGGATTGTTTATTATTGCAGGTTCTTCAACATGCCAAGTAGCATCTGGTATGTAGACAGTGGGGGATCTATGCACATGACTGGGAATAGCTCTCTTCTTCATGACTACTCTCAAGGAAAGAAGGGATTTGTTTCTTTTGGCAATGATGCTAGGGGTTACATCATTGGTAAGGGCTTTGTCTCCAATGGAGAAATCAAATTTGATGATGTTAATCATGTGGAAAATCTCAAGTACAATCTCTTGAGTGTCAGTCAAATGTGTGATAAAGGCCATGTTGCTCTTTTCACCAGTCAAAACTGTAGGATTCTGTCATCCAAAGTTTTGCACTTGATTGACAAGGTGGTGGATGATCACACTCTCCTGAGAGCCAACAGGACAGGAAGAGTGTATGCCTTAGATCTTTCCAAGAAAATGGATCTCAAAGGCAATCCTTGCCTATTTTCCAAAGCCTCTTCTCAAGAATCTAAACTGTGGCACAGAAGGCTTGGTCATGTTAATCTCAAAAACATGAATCAGCTTACCCACAATAGTTTAGTCAGAGGCTTACCAATAAAGGAGTTCCACTGTGATGAAACCTGCACTGCTTGTTTAAAAGGAAAACAGCACAAAGTCTCATTCCCTCCTATTGAAGTGCCTAAGTCCACTGCCTGCTTGCAATTACTGCATATGGATCTATTGGTCCTGTGAGAGTAATGAGCATGGCAAAGAAGAAATACTGTCTGGTAATTGTGGATGATTACTCCAGATTTGTATGGACTTTCTTTCTACATTCAAAGGATAAGGCTGCTCAGAAGATTATTCACTTTGTGTTGTATATTGAGAAGCAGTATTCCCTTCCAGTCAAGTGTATTAGGAGTGACAATGGAACTGAATCAGAAATCATACACTTGATGACTTCTATCTTTCAAAGGGGATCAAAAGGCAGTTTAGTATCCCAAGGACTCCAGAACAAAATGGAGTAGTGGAGAGAAAGAACAGGACCCTCATTGAAGCGGCAAGGTCCATGCTGGCTGACTCAGGTTTGCATTGACCTTTTAGGCTGAAGCTGTCAACACAACTTGCTATGTGCAAAATAGAGTTTTAGTAAATCAGAGGTTGATGAAGACTCCATATGAAGTTCTCCATCATTTGGCTCCTCTGATTTCATTTTCAAAGCATTTGGGTGTCCTGTTTTATTCTCAACACAAAGGATCAACTCCATAAGTTTGATCCTAAGGTGGATGCAGGGTATTTTGTTGGTTATTCATCTACTTGCAAGGCATACAGAGTCTTCAACTGCAGAACAAAGATGGTTGAAGAAACTCTACATGTTAAGTTCAATGAATCTCCAAAGGACAAGATTCCACAAAGCCCTGTGGAGTTATTTGATTTGGACATACTGCAATATGTTCCTTATCACTCCTGTTGTTGCTCCTGTCAACAGTTCACCACCTGGTGGTACTGCTGATGATGATGATGATTGCAGTACTCACCTCTTCAGGTTTAGTGATCAGCTGCCTGATTCAGCTAGACCTGATGTTCCTGTAGCTTCAGTAGCACCATCCACAACAAATGCTGATGAGATCTCTTCGAATTCAACTTCCTTTGAATTACCATCCACTGATTGGTTTCAAGGAAATGATTCACCATCACCATCTGTTACTGCTGAGCCTGCTACAAACACTTGCACAGATCTCATTGTGTATCAAGACCTGAAGAATCACCCTATGTCTCAAATCATTGGTGATATCACTGCTGGAGTATCAACAAGAAGTCAATTGTCAAATTTCTGCTTCTGTGCTCTCTTCATCAGTCAGCAAGAGCCAAAGAATTATCACATTGCTTTAAAGGACAATGGATGGGTTGATGCCATGTAGCTTGAGCTTATTCAGTTCAAGAAACAGCAAGTGTGGGAACTGGTTCCTCTACCTCCAGGTAAGTGTGCAATAGGCACTAAATGGGTGTTTCGGAACAAAACTGATGAAAATGGGCTTATAGTTAAAACAAGGCCAGACTGGTTGTTCAGGGGTTTGCACAAGAAGAAGGTATTGATTATAATGAAACCTTTGCCCCTGTAGCCAGACTGGAAGCAATTCGATTGTTTTTAGCTTATGCTGCTTATCAAAACCTTAAAGTTTTTCAAATGGATGTCAAAAGTGCATTTTTGTATGGAAAAAATAAAGAAGAGGTTTATGTGTCAACCTCCAGGCTTTGAGGACAATAAACATCCTAATTGGGTGTATAAGCTTGATAAGGCTCTTTATGGTTAAAACAAGCTCCTAGAGCCTGGTATGAGACATTATCAAACTTTCTTCTGGAAAATAATTTCACTAGAGGCTCCATAGATAAGACTTTATTCATTAAGAAAGCTGGGCAGCATAATCTACTTGTTCAAATTTATGTAGATGATATCATTTTTGCATCCTCTGATCCAAAGTTATGTGATGCCTTTACAAAGTTGATGCAATAGAAGTTTGAAATGAGTGCCATGGGAGAATTACAGTTCTTTCTGGGGTTGCAAATCAAACAAAAGGCTGATGGAATTTTCATTCATCAGTCCAAATACACAAAAGATCTTTTGCAAAAGTTTGATTTACAAAACTGTAAGCCCTGTTCTACCCCATGTGCAGCACCACACAACTGGATACAGATCAGAAAGGTAAAGTGGTTGATGAAACACTTTACAGATGTATGATTGGGTCCTTGATGTATTAACAGCTTCTAGACCAGATATTATGTTTGCTACATGTGTTTGTGCTAGATTTCAGGCTGCACCTAAAGAGTCTCATCTGATTGCAGTCAAGAGGATCTTTAGATATCTGCAAGGCACTCCATCTCTAGGTTTATGGTATTCTACTAGACATTCTGTTAATTAGTTGCTTTTTCTGACAGTGACTATGCAGGGTGTAAGTTGACCAGGAAATCAACTTCTGGTGGATGTCAATTCCTAGGCAACTGCTTGATTTCTTGGCAGAGCAAGAAACAGACCTCAGTTGCTACATCAACTGCTGAAGCAGAGTACATTGCTGCTGCAAGTTGTACATCTCAGGTACTCTGGCTTCAAAACCAACTTTTGGATTATGGCATTACAAGACTAAGACTCCATTGTTAATAGATAGTGCTTCAGCTCTTTGCATTGTCAAAAATCCAGTCCAGCACTCTAGGACCAAACATATAGAGATCAGACATCATTTTATAAGGGATTGTTTTGAAAAAGGTCTGATTGATCCTAAGTTTGTGCCTAGTGCTGATGAGCTTGCAGACATTTTTACTAAGCCTTTGGATAGTTCAACTTTCCAAAACCTGGTGTTAAGGCTTGGTATGCTGCAGCTAGAATAAGTGACAACTACTGATGATCTTAGTAATAAGTACTGATGATCATTAGTAACTATGTCACATATAAGTACTGATGAGCTCTTTTACCCTCAGCAGTTTTTATAACTAATGAAGGCTAAATGTCTCACAAGTACTGAAGTACTTCATCTGTTCTAAACTACTGATGTAGTTAAAACTACTGATGCAGCTACAACTACTGCCATCAGTAAAAACAGATAAGTACTGATGTCCTATGAAACAACTGAAATCAGCCAAAAGGCTGATGAATGTGTTGAGGACAGTATGAAACAGCTGACAAGCTAAGAATTGACGAAAAAGCCTGAAGAGAACTTTCTCTTCAGTCGTTTCTACAACTGCTGTTTCATTCTAAACAACTGAAGCAAAACCATGTCTTCAGTAGTTTTATAACTACTGATGACTAATACCAAGTCTTTAGTTGTTTACAACAGCTGATGACAAAACCACTGTCCTCAGTAGTTTCATAACTACTGATGACAAACACCAAGTCCTCAGTTGTTTCAATCATCTGAAGTCAAAACCACGGTCTTCAGTAGTTTTCTAACTTCTGATGCCTAACACCACGACTTCAGCTGTTTCAACGTCTGAAAGGATAATACCATGTCAACGGTCGTTTAAAACTACTGATGACTAACACCACATCCTTCAGTCGTTTTATTCCCCGCACCCTATAAATACCCCTGACCTAAGTCCTCAATGCTTCATCTTCTTCAAACCTAACGTTCCTCTCCAAAACTTCCCTCTTCTCAATGGCGTCCATGCAAATTAAACCGCGACACAACTGTGTTGCCTACCTTACTAAATCACCTATCTGGACTAACTTTGATACTGCTATCGATCTTATGGTTCAGTCCAAATACAATACGGCATTTCTTCTGAATCCCATACTACATGCCGAATCCCTGCACCAATTTTGGATGAACGTTACTATTACCACTGGGGAGAACAACACACCATCTCTCCAGTCGGTCGTCAACAACAAAGAAGTACTCATCACTCCTGCAATAGTCCGCCAAATTCTTCATCTGAATGATGCTAGTTCTCCTGCTGGATATCCGAAGGGCACCACAGATCTATCCTTTGCCCAACATGGATATCAAGGCGATCTCAGTGCCTCCACTATCATGAAGAAACACTTTCCTGACGCTGAACGCCTAATTTTTCACATGGTGAATGTATGTTTGGCTCGTAAGACGTCGTCTGGGATCAAATGTCGACAAAATGGCAGCAGGTAATGTATTCTATTCTTGAGCAACAACCGCTAAACTTTTCAGCAATAATATTTTCGGAGCTCAAGGATATGGCTCAAAAACTAACTGCCAACCGTTGGATACTATATCCACGGTTCATAATGGCCATCATTACAAACCAGCTTAATGCTGAGGGGCTTGTTGGCTTGGGAGTCCCTGCTACGGCTGTTCTGCCGGAAGTATACTCCCGGCACAACTCTGACCAGACACTCAAAATGGCTGCCAAGCTGCGAAAACCCACGCAGCTGGAACCCACAACCACCACCTCCAAATCAAAAGTCCCCACCAAACCCACCAAAAAGAAACCCAAAACGGCTACTCAGGGAATTGAGTCCCCTGAGGATGCCCCTGCACCACAAACGCAGGATATATCCACTAGTCCAAACCCCCTAGTGGATACAATGACTCTTCCAGCCATAGCCGCTCAGGCTTCCTCTCCACAGGAGCCTGCAGCAACCACACAAGGGGTACCTACATATCTGGGATCTTCCTCACTTGAGGGGATTGCCATTGAAGAGCACCAACCTCCCAGGTGCACACTGCTTCTATCCCTTCACCCCAAACAACAGCCCCTCACAGCCCAACTTTAATAGTTGCACAAGTGCTGACTCAACTGCACTCCTCACCCCCTCCCCAGACACCACTTACTACTGGGAACACCTTTACAATTGAGGGGGAGGAACACAGTGCACTTGAGAACCCATAGCACAGGGGTTTACCACTTCTATCTCCTGGTGTAGACAAGGAGCTTAGAATATCTGGTGAGGCTGCCACCTCTTCTGAATCAGCACATGATCAGAATGAGGCTGGTAACATTGCTAAGACCTCACTAGAGGCAACAACTGATGATGGACATTGTCCTGAGGCTGGAAGTCCTCAGTACCAAGCACAAGGGGCACATGCATCAACTGGTCTACACCCAGTGCATGTAAATCCTGCTCTAAGCAGGAGGTCAGATGATTCAGCTTCGGCTGATGATGACCTGGGCTTTTTCTACGATGTTCTTGCCCAGAACACAATCCTTGAAGAGAAAGTCAGTAGGCTGCAAAACCTACTTGACCAACTCTCATAAGGAGAAAGACCATCTGCCTCTACCAACCCACAGATGGCACCTTCACTTGAAGGTTTCCCAAACACTGAGCCACTCCAAACTCAACCACCTGCCTCTGCTTCAGGCCCTATTTCTCAGGAACAGAACCCTCCTGAGCAAATAGGTGTTGTACTTCAAAATTCCCTCCCTCTCATCACACCCATCATCACTGATATTGTGACTAAAGCCATTGATGAGAGGCTTTCCTCAACTTTACAGCCCTTGATTGATGCTGCTGTACAAAAGACTCTTTCTGCGGTACAAACCCCTTCCTCCAATGCATCCAAAAAGGGGGAGAGTACTGCAGTGAAAGAAAAGAAGAGGAAAAGAACAGAGGAAAAGAAGGAAGAGAAGCAAGCCCAAGAGGAGGAGAAAGAAAAGCAACCTCTGCTCACTTACAAGACAAAGAAAAGTGCTGATGATCATACTGCTGAAGACAAATCCTTGGAGGAGCTGGTAAAAGAAGCTGACACTACACATAGCCGATCCATGGATAAAATAATTGAACAACTCTTCAGCAGGGGTTTGACACAGCCACACTGGATAGTGAGATCAGAAGGTTAGAAGTGCAAGAGATACAAACCCGATGGGCAGGGTATGATGCTCTTGAAAACGAGAGATTGGAAATAATGATCCGCTTCATTGCAAAATACTTAGGAAGATCATTAATGGAGATTCGCGCGTGGACCAGGGACAGCATTCTGGCTATAGCCACCAGAATCTGTCTGTCTAAGCAATTCAACAAAGGGATTATTGTGGAAGCCCTTGATGAGGCTGGGGCTGGTAAAAGGTTAGAGATGGCTAAACTCACAAAGGCGAAACTAACTACAAAGATGCTGGATCAACCTTCCCTTCCACCCACTCAAACAGAGCCTATCCCTTAAATCTCCCAACCAATCTCTAAGCCAAAATCCAAACATCTTCATTCTCCAAAACCAATTCCTTCACCAACCCAACCATCATCCAGTGATGCACCTAGAAGGAGGAGAAGGGTGCTGAGGATGGAAGAAGAAGAAGAAGAGGAGGATGAAGATGATAGTCTGCCACTCTCTGCTGTTCTAAAGCTACCAAAACCCCGAAGTCAACTCATGATCACACCTGACTCTCAAAGGGAAATGGTCAGAGTCAAGATAGAAGAAGAAGAACAGCAGAAACAGCACGATGAGCAACTGTTGAAGATGGTTGACAAGGAATTTCCTCAGTCATCATCTATTCAAGCCATGAAAGGGCATGCTCAAAGGCTGTACACTCTCAGGCACACTTTTCAGTATCAGAAGGAGAGAGTGAGAGTATGGCCAGACCCCAGGGTGAGTTCTAGAATCCATAAAAGAACTATTCCACACAGATACAATGGCCAGGTACGAAAAACAATAGATCTACCATCATGTTGGCCATTGTAGTCTCACCTTGGGAAATCATTGATGAATTCAAGAAAGCTCACCAAGCAAAGAAGACCCCTCAAGCTTTACTAGAAAACAAGATGATTAAGATGGGGTTGTTATATAAAAAGCTTGAAGACATCCAGAAGAATGAGCTCCAGTTACTCCTTGAAGGCAACCATCCTGATGAATTTGTATATAGGGAGGTAACTACGGTGGAGCTGAAAAATGGCAGGACCATGAAGTACTTATCAGAGTACTATGGTCCAGAGTTCTTCTTCGAAGGAGGAGTAGAAGAACTCTCTCAGGAGGAACAAGTTGTTCTCCTTGAGGCCTATGTTCGAGAGTCATACAGACTGATTATGGGGAATTAAATCTCATGAATGGGATAACAACTCTGTGTCCAGTTCCCCAAAACAGAGTTCCCATTCATACCCTGCCAAACAAATATCTGAGATTTCTTCCCAGGCCGGAGCTTACATGGGTCATCTTCTCTACTGATCAAGAAGGAAAAAGACCAACATTTGGCCAACAATAAGTGGGATAATAAATAATTTAGAGGTTTTGGCTGCATTGGTTCAAGGGGAGTTTGTTGGACCAAAAGAACCAATGAGCCAAGATCAGAAAATCTCTAAGTCCCACATGGTATCACAACAACTGCTGAAAGCCTCATCTGTAGTTTGACAAGTGCTGAAGACTTCAACAGCTGAAGATCAAGTGTTGAAGACTTCAACAGCTGAAGAACTAAAGTGCTGAAGTACAACAGTTGAAGAACACAAGTGCTGAAGCTGAAAGACCAAAGTACTGAAGTACAACAGCTGAAGAGTTTACAAGTGCTGAAGATCAACAACTGATGTACAAAGTCTAAAGACAAAGACTGAAGACATGAGCTGATGATATCTACTGAAGTCATCAGCTGATGAAACATCTGAAGGTCAAAGTCTGAAGATCAAGTACTAAAGCCTCAGTAGTTTGTCACAACTGCTGAAGAGTACTTCTTCAGTAGTTGTGATATCAGTAGTTTTATATTTCTAGTTTCAGTAGTTTTATGTTTCAGTAGTTTTGTAAAACGACTGAAGAGCTTGTTCTTCAGTCGTTGTAGTTTTAGTAGTTTTATATTATGTGCTTAACACTCTGATATGTTCTCAGTAGTTGTGAACATTTAAGTAGTTTGTTAAGAGTTAGTTATTTTTGTATTAGATCTGCCAGTTGTCACTTTCCCGTGATAACAGCAGCGATTGCACTCTATATAAGGAGTGTCAACCTATTGTAATATGTGAATGAATGAATGATTTGAATGATTTGATTAGAAACATTCCATATCTATAAACATTCCATGAATCAGAAATATATTCTCTTGCTATAACCATATGTGCTCTTAATGCATACAAGCATCGACTTCTTGCTACAATTTGTCTAATTCCTATTCTTATTCCGCTGCCTTGAACTCTAATACATCAAACTTGTGATCGCTGATCCTGTCAGATACCAATTGCGAAGTTGGCTTCTTGGATCGATAAACATCCGAGCATGTTCTTGACGGAAGGATAAACAACAGCCCAAAACCAAAAGTCAAATAAAATACGAACTATAATTGAATGGTTTCATTGATAAAACCTAACAATTACAAGCTTGTTACAACATAAGAATCAAGACTCTTGGGAAGGGGAAGATCGAGCATGATCTCCCCTCTCATCCGGCAGCCCTAGGCCCCCGGGCACACTCTCTCTCAACCCTTAGAAAATCCTCTTTTCGCTACACATTGAAACTGGTATATATAGGCCTCGGCCCATATTAGATGCGACTGGGCCCATTCGTGCGATTGGACCATGCGTATGGTTCAATCGTACGACTGGACCATGCGCATGGTTCAATCGTATGACTAGACCATACTTATGGTTCAATCTTACGAATGTCCTAATCACATCTCTCAGTCGCACGGCTGGTCCATTAGCATGGCTCAGTCGTACGACTGAGTCTCATTCGCATATGCTCCTGCGAATGACCCAGTTTCATGTCTTTACAACATATCATGGTATAACATTAAGCCTAGACTATTTGACAAGCGACGGACACACTATATATGACTATATATCCTCCAACAAATTCCCCCTTGGACGTTGCTTGCGAATAGTAGATAACACCTCTTACAGTCTTCGGTCAATCTTTGCTCTGGTTGCCAATAGAATCAAACAAAAACCATATTAGCCAACGTTGCCGATCCGTCAGGTTACTATCATATCCCTGAAAATGAATTTAGGCAGAATAGCTTTCGTTTACTTTGCAGAACACCATCATAGCAGCAAGATTCCCCATATGACTAATTTTTCCAGATAATGATACGAACAGTTTTCCATTGCTTCAATCTTCACACAGGCTAACCTGATTAACATAACCACCTGTATAAATTCCCCCTCACATTCAGCATATCCCAATATATAGACATTGTGCTCTCCTTGCGTCTTCACATGGTGTATTGGGTAAAAGGTTGAAGGTTCCAATCCACAGCTGAAAATATCAACCAAATCAGCATGCACGAAGATTCATCATTGGAAACCGGTTCACATCATAACTTTCTGATCGCGTCTTCAATTCTCTATACATGGATTCCCCCTAAGAATGAGAATCCTCTTTGTGCAGATAAATATAACTTGATTGGCCCATAAGTAGTCAGATGCTCCTGACTACCCCATAAAATCAGTACCGACTGCTGACATCTTCTCTTCTCTCTTTCGTGTTCCAATTACATTCACCTATTCTGGAAGTCCGACGAATAATGGGGTATACATCGAACTTATTTGACAAAAGAACCTCGGGGTGTATATGCTTTGCTCATCTTCAAATCTGTGCAAGAAGCCGTTCCAGACTCTTTTTTTTGGTCTGGAACAAATGCGGATGGCACATTCGTGCGATTGAACATACGACGGGTCCAGTCGCACGACTAAACATAAGACTAGTCCATTCGCATGGTCCAGTCGTACAAATGGTCCATTCACATGGCCCAGTCGCATGAACGGGTTTGCACGCAGATTTTCAGATCTGCAGCCGCCAAGGCTGCCCAAAACCCTAATCTGATGAATTTAACATGAACCGAAACAAAGTAGGCATCATCAGATTCGAAAGGGTGATAGGAACGTGGTTTGGAATTCGATTTTAACATAGAAGCAACACACGTAACAAGATCTGAGCAAAACATGAAGAACACGAAGTGGGTTTAATGTCAAGATCTGAAATTTGATCCAGAAATCAAGAGGTCGGGTTGCTAGAATGATTGGTAGATCATTCCAGCAGTAACCTGGCTCTGATACCAATTGTGAAGTTGGCTTCTTGGATCGATAAACATCCGAGCATGTTCTTGACGGAAGGATAAACAAAAGCACAAAACCAAAAGTCAAAAAATAATACGAACTATAATTGAATTGTTTCATTGATAAAACCTAATGATTACAAGCTCGTTACAACATAAGAATCAAGACTCTTGGGAAGGGGAAGATCGAGCATGATCTCCCCTCTCATCCGGCAGCCCTAGGCTCCCGGGCACACTCTCTCTCAAACCTTAGAGAATCCTCTTTTCGCTACACATTGAAACTGGTATATATAGGCCTCGTCCCATATTAGATGCGACCGGGCCCATTCGTGCGATTGGACCATATGTATGGTTCAATCGTACGACTGGACCATGCGTATGGTTTAATCGTACGACTGGACCATACTTATGGTTCAATCTTATGAATGTCCTAATTGCATCTCTCAGTCGCACGGCTGGTCCATTAGCATGGCTCAGTCGTACGACTGAGTCTCATTTGCATATGCACCTGCGAATGACCCAGTTTCATGTCTTTACAACATATCATGTGTATAACATTAAGCCTAGACTATTTGACAAGCGATGGACACACTATATATGACTATATATCCTCCAACAAATTCCCCCTTGGACGTTGCTTGCGAATAGTAGATAACACCTCTTACAGTCTTCGGTCAATCTTTGCTCTGGTTGCCAATAGAATCAAACAAAAACAATATTAGCCAACGTTGCCGATCCGTCAGGTTACTACCACATCCCTGAAAATGAATTTAGGCACAATAGCTTTCGTTTACTTTGCAGAACACCATCATAGCAGCAAGATTCCCCATATGACTAATTTTTCCAGATAATGATACGAACAGTTTTCCATTGCTTCAATCTTCACATAGGCTAACCTGATTAACATAACCACCTGCAGAAATTCCCCCTCACATTCAGCATATCCCAATATATAGACATTGTGCTCTCCTTGCGTCTTCACACGGTGTATTGGGCAAAAGGTTGAAGGTTCCAATCCACAGCTGACAATATCAACCAAATCAGCATGCACGAAGATTCATCATTGGAAACCGGTTCACATCATAACTTTCTGATCGCGTCTTCAATTTCTCTATACATGGATTCCCCCTAAGAATGAGAATCCTCTTTGTGCAGATAAATATAACTTGATTGTCCCATAAGTAGTCAGATGCTCCTGACTACCCCACAAAATCAGCACCGACTGCTGACATCTTCTCTTCTCTCTTTCGTGTTCCAATTACATTCACCTATTCTGGAAGTCCGACGAATAATGGGGTATACATCGACCTTATTTGATAAAATAACCTCAGGGTGTATATGCTTTGCTCATCTTCAAATCTGTGCAAGAAGCCGTTCCAGACACTTTTTTATGGTCTGGAACAAATGCGGATAAGTCAATGCGGATGGCACATTCGTGCGATTGAACATACGACTGGTCCAGTCGCACGACTGAACATAAGACTGGTCCATTCGCATGGTCCAATCGTACGAATGGTCCATTCACATGGCCCAGTCGCATGAACGGATTTGCACGCATATTTTCAGATCTGCAGCCGCCAAGGCTGCCCAAAACCCTAATCTGACGAATTTAACATGAACCGAAACAAAGTAGGCATCATCAGATTCGAAAGGGTGATAGGAACGTGGTTTGGAATTCGACTTTAACAAAGAAGCAACACACGTAACAAGATCTAAGCAAAACATGAAGAACACGAAGTGGGTTTAACGTCAAGATCTGAAATTTGATCCAGAAATCAAGAGCTCGGGTTGCTAGAATGATTGGTAGATCATTCCAGCAGTAACCTGGCTCTGATACCAATTGTGAAGTTGGCTTCTTGGATCGATAAACATCCGAGCATGTTCTTGACGGAAGGATAAACAATAGCACAAAACCAAAAGTCAAATAATAAAACGAACTATAATTGAATGGTTTCATTGATTAAACCTAATGATTTCAAGCTCGTTACAACATAAGAATCAAGACTCCTGGGAAGGGGAAGATCGAGCATGATCTCCCCTCTCATCCGGCAGCCCTAGGCTCCCGGGCACACACTCTCTCAAACCCTTAGAGAATCCTCTTTTCGCTACACATTGAAACTGGTATATATAGGCCTCGGCCCATATTAGATGCGACTGGGCCCATTCGTGCGATTGGACCATGCGTATGGTTCAATCGTACGACTGGACCATGCGTATGGTTCAATCGTACGACTGGACCATGCGTATGGTTCAATCGTACGACTGGACCATGCGTATGGTTCAATCGTATGACTGGACCATGCGTATGGTTCAATCATATGACTGGACCATACTTATGGTTCAGTCTTATGAATGTCCTAATCGCATCTCTCAGTCGCACGGCTAGTCCATTAGCATGGCTCAGTCGTACGACTGAGTCTCATTCGCATATGCTTCTGCGAATGATCCAGTTTCATGTGTTTACAACATATCAGGTGTATAACATTAAGCCTAGACTATTCGACAAGCGACGGACACACTATATATGACTATATATGCTCTAACATGCCTAAGTTGGTATCATCCATCACCTCAAGCATCACTGCATCATCTCTCTCCTTTGGCAGTGAAGGAACCTTCTTGTCGATAATCAGCTGTAAGAAGCGTGGATACATACAAAAACCTTCCTTGCCTTTAGCCTCAAGGTTCTCAATTAGATAGGAGAAGATCATACGGGAGAAACTGAACGGATGGTTCAGTACCAGTGCAACATATGCATTCTAGATTTGGTTGGAGAGCTCGTCAAATCCTCCACGCCCGAAGGCTTACACTTCAGTATCACATGTGCCAAGTATTTGAATTGCGGGCACATGTTACTCTTGTTAAGCACTCCAGCATTTATGTCACCAGCGTACTTAGTCCTCAAAAAGCATCCCCGGACCTAAGACCCGTCTCAAGTCATCCTCAGTAATCTCTATCTGTTCACAAATATAGAGCTCTGTTTGTAGTGTGGCTCAACTGATCGGTCAACCCTGGCGCTTTCCCAGAATGCCTGCTGTATGGATCTGTAAGGTGTGCATGGTGTCGAGATGGCTTTGAAGATCCTTGATCTCCTAAGAAATGCAATAATCCCAGCAAACTCGGAAGCATTCCTAGTGGTGGCATCCAGGTGATCACATATGTTGTGCTTAGTGCTCATAGTCCACCTATGAGCTATATTGCTGCAACACAAGAGACATATACGTTAGATTTATGGATTACAGAAGACAGTTGAAACTTAAACTGTTTTGGATCAGTCTGGTTCAATCATGCGATTGAACCATACGACTGAGTTTAGTTGTGCAATTGAGCATGCGGCTAAGTTCAGTCATGCGATTAAGCTTGCGACTGAACTTAGTCGTGTGTTAAGCCATGCGGTTGAGTCAGTCAAGCAACTGAGTCACCGAATGATTCAATTGTTCGAATGAATCTTGCGCCTGGCTCAATCATGCGACTAAAGTTCATTCGAAGTGTCCATTCGCATAATGCTATGTGCGACACTCCGACCTCGAATATTAGTAAAATCTTGATGTTAGACGTCATGTTTAGACTCATTAGATTCGCAGGAACTCTAAATATCACTTAATGTCCTTCATTTTAACGATTATGTTCATTTAAGTGGTCTATTTTAAGAGTATTATTAATTTCTTGATTTTAGGCGATTAGTTCATTTAGTGTTTGATTACACTGATCATTTTGACTGATTTTAGTCCCATAATACCTGTAGATGAACAATAGATCAGTTAGTAACATAATCGGCAAGAAATCAATATGAGAAAAAATTTTGGCAGGGTGTTTATGTATGAGCAGGTGTTGAACGATTTGGGGGAGGTGAGAAATGCGACCGACTCACCCCTCCTTTTATACTGTTTTAAAGTAAAGTTGGGCGACTGAACCCATACTCATGCCTTAGTCGTGCGACTGAACCCATACTCATGCCTTAGTCGTGCGACTTGACCCATACTCCTTGATCCATTCGTATTAATGGCTCAATCTTATGGTCCAATCGCATGGATATCTCATACTCATGGACCAGTGGTGTGACTTGCTCATACTTATGGTCCAGTCGTGTGACTGGCTCATACTTATGGTCCAGTCGTGTGACTGGCTCATACTTATGGTCCAGTCATGCGATTGGTTCATACTTATTGTCCAGTCATGCGATTGGCCCATACTTATTATCCAATCGTGCGATTGGTCCATACTTATGAGTTTTGCCTCGTACACTTTCAAACACTTAAAACTTTTACCTTTTGATATTGAACATTATGACCGATAATCAACTTAGACATGACCTTTTAATTTTAAAACCGAATTTGTCACCTCAGACTTGACTCATTTTAATTTTGAACATTTAGGTCACCACATACGTGACCCCTTTTGAGTGAGTGATTCATAGAATACATCTAGTTGTAGAGTTCGATATCTACATAACAAATTAGTAGAAAACAAAAAAATTGAAAACACTTTGAAATTTAAGACAAAACAGGAAGTGATGATGTGAGTTGGTTTCTGATGATGAATCTGAGTGCGTGCTGATTTGTTTGAGATTGTCAGCTGTGGATTGGAACCTTCTACTTTTTTCCCAGTACACCATATGAAGACGCCAGGAGAGCACAATTTTTATATATTAGGATATGCTGAATTTGAGGGGGAATTTCTGTAGGTTTTAATGTTAATCAGGTTAGCCTGTGTGAAGATTGGAGCAATAGAAGATTGTTCATGTCATTATCTAGAAAAATCAGTCAAATGGGGGATCTTGCTGCTATGATGGTGTTCTACAAAGTAAACGAAAGCTATTGTGCGTACATTAATTTTCAGGGATCTGTAGCAACTTGACGGATGAGCAACGTTTGCTAATATGGTTTTTCGTTTGATTCTATTGGAAACTAGAACAATGATTGACTGAAGATTGTAAGAGGTGTTATCTAGTCTTCGCAAGCAACGTCCAAGGGGGAATTTTTTGGAGCATATATTGTTATATATAGCGTGTTCGTTGCTTGACGAGTAGTCTAGGCATAATGTAATACACCTGATATGTTGTAAACACATGAATGACTTTTACATTAAAGCTCATAAACTAGGAACATGATGTATCTACACCTTTGTTATACGTGAGTATAGACCTGTATCTCTCACCATTTCGGTATAAGTAGTGTAAAATCATCTATAACGATGAATTCATCACAAATAAAAATATTATGTTGATTGTCACTTGCATACTAATGCACAAGCCTTCTTCTGTAAGATCGTAACAAAATTCAAGAAATCCTGAGTTTGGGTGAGGGTTTTTGCCAAAAGATTGTAGGGTCCTAGCATTATAAAGTATTTAATCAAACCTTAACGAATCATCTGATGCTTGTTGAAAAAGATAGGGCATTGGTTTAAGTGGAAAAACATATCAGCAATCGTTTTTGATCTGTTTGAGGATTTCAAAACGTTCAAATTTTGTGATTAGATTCAGTTATCAGTGTGATCGTATTGCTTGTCGATGATTAATTTACTCTTTGTGCAAAAGTATATCTTGAGGATGTGATCTCATGATCAATTCAGTTCTCGGTTATAATAAATAATAATATTTTTTTCTAAAAAACTTTTTAAGTTCAGCGAAAGTATACTTTCGCAGATAGTTTCGCAGGGCGAAATTGTAGTTTCGATTTCGACCAGAGTTTCGCCTGGCGAAACTGTAACTTCGCCTGGTGAAACTGTAGCTTCGCCTGACGAAACTCCAGTTTCGATCACTACGAAACTATTTGCTATATAACACATTTTGCGAAATTACTATCTCATTTTTGCAAAATCGAGGGTTTGGACTTCTTAGGGTTTAAAGTGACCTCCGTATGCGTCTTTGATTTTCAGTGCTTTTGTTTATTAATTGACGTTTGTATCTTGTTCGAAAGTGAGTTTCGAACTCAGGACTGTAATAATCGATGTTTTTCGGTGACATTGTGAATCTATTTAATTGAGACTATTCGGTACCTTCACAGTTCTTCATGCGAAAGTACTGATAGTCCAGGGAAACTGAACCAAAGTTCATGATTTTTCAGCGAAATTGTGAGGTTATGTTGTCCGAGCGAACTTAACAGTTTCGTTGACTAAACTTCAGTTTCGTTGTGCCGAAACTATACTTTCGGCCTATCGAATCTACTTCACTGTCTTGACGAAACTAAAGTTCCTTTGCTAGCTAAACTATACTTTCGTCTACCGAAACTAAAATTCATTCTGCGGATCTATAGTTTTTACCAGTGAAATTAATTTAATTTTCGTGTAATCTTTATTCTTTTCTTATTCTTATTTAGTATTATCATTTAATACATTATTCTAATGCATTTCATTTGGCTTTCAGATTCAATGGCGAATCTAAAGTTTGATGAGAGAAACAACATCACTGTCATCTTAGACGATACACATCCTAAAGCAGCTGGCTTTAGAGACTATTCGCCGGCTACAAAGATCTCCTATTGCTTATGCTATATCTCATTCTACTACCATCTATGATCTTCACATCAGAGATTTCTGGAGATCGGCTGAGTATGATACTAGAGGAAACACAGAGGATTATTGCCAAAGTCTTAGAGAATGAGGTGATTATTATAGGAGAGATAGTCTCGAGGATACTAAGATTAGACGAAGATATAGGAAAGGAGGTTACTTTTACTGATTTGGAAGTGTTTAAGGTGTTTAGGTAGATGGGATATGTGGGACTAGTCTTTGGCACCAGAAAAGAGATCAACAAGTCCTTCCTCTCCAAGGATTGGAGATACATAGCTCACGTCTTTATATGTGTTTAGATCACTGTAAAGGTGGATCAGATGGACTTAATCTAGACTGGGCAAAAGCCATGGTGCTATGCTGCAAAGGAGAGAAGGCAACATTGCTAAACTGATTTTTGCATGTATGGCTGAGAACGTGATGGCATTGAAGAAGGATAAATGGCTGCTTTATCCTAGATTTTTGTAGATTATTTTCGAAGATCTAATTCCTAGTTTCCAAGACACGACGAGATTAAAAGGCTAGTGCCTATGAACACCCGTATCTTCGCAGACTGTAGTGCCATCCATCACGATTTTAGTGGAAGAATTACTCATATATGGGAAAACATGTATCCACTGAAAGATGGAGTTATGTCAGGAGGGTGGACGAGTCTGAAAACAAAAGGGTTGAAGAGACTAGGGAACAACAGACAAATGCTTCTATGAAAAGAAAAAGATATGCGAAGGAAAAGGATTATGACTTTGAAGAGGAGGTGAATGAAATGGTTGAGGAGGTAAGGGTTAAGAAAGAAAGAAGGTCAAAGAAGAAAGCTAACGTGGGAGAGTCTGAAAGAAGAACTAAATAAAGGCACCAATCATTTACAGAGACCTCAAGGAGATAGGAGAGATGTGGATTAGATGAGGATGTGATTAGAAACCTCAACGACTCTCTTGCTAATGAACTAAGCATGATGAAAACAAAACTTACTAATCAAGAGATGAGAAAGTGTCAAAAGGATGAGTTGATTGAAGGTATGAAGATGTTGGTGGATCAAAGCTTGTTGATAAAGAAGCTGTTTGAGGAAATAAATGAGTTAAAAGCTGTTGCTGGCCTGCCCAATCAACTAACTCAATCTGAGTTAGATGATTTCACTCATACTTCCAAATACCCATTCTTTAATGTGGGTACATCCTCTAGGGTAAGAGAGGGAAAATCTGGTGCAGCAACCGGAGGAGTGGGAGGTTCTGGAATGGAGAAAGAGAATGAAAATATGGAGAATGTGGAGGAGATACTGGAAGCTGGGTTTGTCAATATGGGATTTGACATAGACAAAGATTTGGTGGGTGAAGAGGTAGTGAGAGAGAAATATATTGAAAAGGAAGCTGAAAAGGAGATAAGGCTAATTGATGAAGAAGAAGATGATGAACAGCTGATCGATTATGATTCAGATTCAGAATTTTATGAGGTTGACAAGAGGCCCTTAGTGTATGTTTCCAAAAAGGGAGACTCGGATGGAGATGTGTTTGAAATGGCTAAAGAGGAATGGTTTATCAAAGAAAAAGAGCCTGAAGAACTGACTCCCCTATTCCAAAGCATAGAAGGGTTAAGAAAAAAGGAGGCTGACAAGAGAATCATCAGTTGATGTTATAACCTCGACCTCAAAATGTTTATGATCAAGAGGAGAGGGGGTGGTATCTTTTACATGCACAAGAGGAAGGCTTTTAAGACCTTACCCAAATGGGATCTGAGGAGGTTGGTAGTATTGCCATTACTGAACGCTCATCTAAGTGAAAGAGCCTCATTGTTGGAAAAGGAGATAAAAAATGGCTTGAATGGAAATTTTGAGTCATTCGGATTTATGAAAGCGGAGTGGAGAAGATCGAAGAAAGACAAGGATTGGGAGACAGGGAAGGTAAAGATTGTGCTAAGGGTGAAACCCCCAAAGACCTTGAATAGGGTCAGATTGGCAAATCCCCTCCCCCAGCAATTGCAGAACTTTGAGAAATGGTTTTACGACAACAAAACGGGGGAGGTGTAATCAAAGTAAAGAATTGCGGTGAATTCAAAATAATTGATCCGATAGAGCAGTTCAGTTTTTTGTGATGAAGACCTGTTTTTTCTTTGCGAGATTCATATTAAAGCAGATGCAGGTGATGAAACGAGAAAGAAAGCAAGTCTATTTATGACTGTGGCCAATAAAATCAGAGGTGTGAGGGCGGAGGTGAAAAAGCTTGCAGAGAGAGTGAGGGCCCAAGATGATTTAAACATGGATTTTCAAGATTTGGCTAGACAATTAGACCAAGCTAGTGCTCATCCCGAAGGGGCTAATAAAGCCAAAAGAGACCAAAGTGAATCATTTGTTGAAGTCCTTAAGGAGGTTGTTGTAGAAGCTGTAAAGGACATATCAGAGGCAGCGAGGGAGACTGGAACTGACGAGACAAATCAAGGTCATTGAAGGCAGTGAGTTCCAACCTAGGGGGAGTATTGAAGATCATGTATACGTTGGACTCTCTTTAGATTAGATTGTTTATATTTCTTTGTAATAGGTCATATATTAGTTTACTTTTGTATGTATTTAGATTTATTTTGTTTCGCAGTCCAGCGAAACTGTGAGATAGTCAGTTGTTTAGTTCTCTTGGCGAAACTATTGTTTCTGTCGGGCGAAACTATAGTTTCGGCAGAACAGTTTCGCTGGCAGCAAAACTGTCTGTGAAACTAAGACTACTATATATAGTTTAGATCATTTTCATTAGGGATTAAGCTTGCAAAAACCCTAATCGTTTATCCTTGTTGCAAGTGAGTATTGTAAACAGTTTATTCACATATATATCATTGTGCTTTCTTATTATTGACTATGTTAATCATCATTGCCTTATTGTGATTCATTTGTGGTTGTTCTCAATCTTCATCATCTTTGTTTCTCTATTGTTTGTTTTGATATTGAACAATCCAACATCTTATTTGTACTACAAATCGATCTAGTGGACCAACCAATTAGTTATTTCTTACAGTAGTTGTTAAGCTTTTGTCATTTCTTGATTTCACACTTATTGTAATTGTTTCAATTAAGATAACAATATAAAGAATGTTATTTACTATTGCGTTCAAGTTCATTTGATTCTACTTAATCTTCTTACCGTGAACGACTATATTTCACATTCTACTCATGAGATCGATTGGTCGTTATTGTTTATCCTTACAGTTTTGTAAAGCTATTTGAGTCAACTATGTTTAATCTTTGAGCGTCATAATCTAATTTGGATCTTAGGTGGGTAACTATAGTTGATCATTGTTTTACACCCACAGGTCCAAGTTGGGGTACACTGCACCAGTTAGGAATAGTCTATGTCGAATTTGTTACCATCTTGTATTTTTTATGTATAAATTAGAAATTGATTGTTTAAAGTCAATTTTTATTTTATATTTACACTACTAGATATTTGCATTATCTTGTCTTAGATTGAAGTCGAATGGTCATATTGAAAGACAAAATATCAAGTGTGCAAAAACACATGAACACATGCATATCTTTTTAGCTTGATAAGAGAGTAACTTGAGATGGCATATGACAACGTTAAAATCATCTTTATCAAAATTTTCTCGCATCTCACTCCTATTAAATAATTATCTTAATTACTACTAATATGAATTAAGATTTTTTAGATTTAATAAATTAAAATAGATCTATTTATTAATGTTATTCTAAATAAATAAATTTTATATAAAATAAATTTTTTTCTAAAGCATAAAACGTTTCTAAAAATACGAGATATTTTAAATTTATTATTTTTAAAAATGCAATTTTTAAGCCACAAAATAATTAAATTTGGGAGTTATAATAAGGAAATTTTATAAATGTCATTTTTATATGGTTTGTTTTAGAATAAAATTTTTAATTTTTATTTCGGAAATATATTTAAAAACAAATTTTAAAAAGTTCATATCATTATTTTATTACAAATAATAATTTTCTTATATTATTTTATAATTAATAAAATTTATTATATTAATATTTGATTTATTTAAGTGTGTAATACACGTGTTTACTAAATCTAGTTTTGCTTAAAAAGGGTTTTTGAAAACTACTAGTTATTATCAATATAAGCTTTTATACGTTAGGATATAAGTTATTCGTTGTTTAATCTTTTTGTTAGAAGTTTAGTCATTTTTATGTTGGTTATTTCCTGTTTATTTGGAAAAATAAATCTTTTCATAAGGAAAATATTTGTACTTTAATAAAATAGTAATTTGAGATGTTATATAACAGCACTACAATCAACCTCACCAAAAAAATTTCTGTCTTTCTCTCCTGTTAAATAATTATCTTAATTACTAATAATATTTTCGACACTCTTTTAGATTTAATAAAATAAAAAAGAGATCTATATATTAATGTTATTTCAAAATAAAAAATTTATATAAAATAGTACTTTTTTCTAAACCACAAAAAGTTTCTAAAAATACGAGACATTTTAAAACAATTTATTTTTAAATTCAATTTTTAAAAGGAAAAATAATTAAATTTGTGAGTTATAATAAGGAAATTCTTTTAAATGACATTTTTATACGGATTGTGTTAAAATAAAATGTATATTTTTTATTTTGAAAAAGAATGTAAAAACAAAATTTAAAAAGTTGATAAAACAATTTTATTACTAATAATTATTTTCTCATATTATTTTATAATTAATAATTTTATTATATTAATATTTTATTTATTCATGTTATGTAATATACTAAAGTTAATTTTGCTTAAAAAAGGTTTGTGAAAATTACTAGTTAGATTATCAACAAAAGCTTTTATTCGTTGTGATATAAGTTATTGGTAGTTTAATCTTTTTGTTAGAAGTGTTGTCACTTTTATGTTGGATATTTCATGTTTATTTGAAAAAAAAATCTTTTCATAAGGAAATTTTTTCTACTTCAACAAAAGAGTAACTTGAGATGCCACACGGCAACACCACATTCATCCTTACCAAAATTTTATCGTCTCTCTTCTATTAAATAAATGTCTTAATTACTAATAATATTTTTTACACTCATAAACCAAAAGAGAGATCTATATATTAATTTTATTTCTAAATAAATATTTTTTCTAAAGCATAAAACATTTCTAAAATTAGAAGATATTTTAAATTTAGTATTTTTAAAAATTCAATATTTAAACCAAAACTATTTAAATTTATGAGTTATAATAAGGCAATATATTTAAATTATATTATTATACGATTTGTTTTAAAAATTGTTAATTTTTATTTTGGAAATAAATTTAAAAAAAAAAATTTTAAGTTGATATAGGTATTTTATTACTTATAATCATTTTCCTCATATTATTTTATAATTAATAAATTTTATTATATTAATATTTAATTTATTCAAGTTATGTACTACATTTGTTTACTAAAGCTAGTTTTGCTTAAAAGGTGTTGGATCAAGAAGGTTGGTGCAACCAATATCAAACAATTAGACTATTTTGAGTACAACTAATGAAGTTCTTCCGAAGACAAGTTCAACACTTCCGAAGGTATATGCTGAACTTCCGAAGCAAAGCTCAAACGAACTTCCAAAGATAAGCTTCAGCTTTCGAAGACCAAGTCTCTGCTCTTCCGAGAATTCAACACTTAGAAGAAATGAAAACTACAACTTCCGAAATATGAAGTCCAAAGGAAGCCTCAGAAGAAGTAACCAATTCCGAAGTATAAGTGACTTTGAAAGAACAAGTTCTTCTGAAACCAGTTAACCTTCGGAAGTATCTACTACGAACCGTTGGACATAAGTATGGTGTCTCTGACACTCCATTGCAAATCTCTAATATGCTACATGGTATTTTCCCACGCCCATGTAGTTGATCTTACTTTAATCCATTATTCACATTTTATCAGCTAGTATAGTTTACAGTTGCCAACTTTAGTTGATGACAAAAGGTAAGTCATAGAAATGTCATTACTACCATGTTAACTTTTCCATGTTTATTTGAAAAACTAATCTTTCATGTTTATTTGGAAAAACTAATATTTCCATAAGGAAAACATTTTACTTTTAATACTATCATGTTAATTTTTCAACTAATAAAATAAAGCTTCCAGAAAGTTAAATATAAAGTATTGTGATGTTCATTACATAACGTTAACCGTAACATCCCTAGCGCAAGGTTAATATATCCAACAAGAATTATCTATCTTGCCAATCATCTTGACGTCAGATATATCACTAGGAACCACCAATGATCCTCATTATTCTAAGGTATATAGTTTTTTAATTGTAAAAATCAAATAATCAAATATATACAAAAGACCGACACAAATGTAATTTTCTTTCATGTAAGTTATGAAATGGTAAGACTTTCTAGTGTTTAAAAAGATATTCCAGATCCATCGTTAATTAGGTGCCTTCACATTGACTGATAAATCAATATCTTGCACGACAATGACAATGCATAGTTAAAGGATTAAAGACAAGACATCAAATTGAGAGTGGTGTTGTCATCGTCTTAAGAGATTGTCACATTCACAAAATTAGAATGAGACGAAAGGGTTCTCATATTTGAATCTATACCAATTAATTATTGCCTAATAAGTTAGAACTTGTAATTGTTTCCGGTGGGCCGACAGTATGACAGTCAATCAAAACAACTTTTTATGGAAAAAAATATCCGGCGTTAATTTTAATGATACCTTTAAAAAGTGGGTTTTCTATAAAATAGCGTTGGTGAAATAACATATCATCTATGAAAATAACAATTTTAAATAAATCACTTGTCCGTCACTTCTAATTTCATCGCATAAAAACATTTTACATAGGTTTTGAAAACTTTAATGAAAAAGTTGCGAAGTACAAGATAGATGTATGGTTGAATACAACCTTATAAGTGGTACTTCCGAAAATTATTATTGGGTTTAACTTTTCTTTCATAAAACTTATGGAATTGGTTTGTCTAATAAGCAAAAGACTATCAAATTAATTATCCACGCCGTACATTTTTTAAAGACCTAGTTATGTTCATAATTTTATTGGAAAGACGGTTTTAAAAGTGGAAAATGTCATAAAATATTAATCAAGTTTTAAAAGTGTTCTAATTTAGTTATTCATATATATTTTTTTTCAAATTGGACCACCAACAATCAAATGGAGTCATTACCAAATTTCATTATGACAAGAAAATAATGATAGAAAAGACGTGAGTGTCAGAATTTTCAAAATATAAAATTATATTAAAAATTAAAAAAAAACATGTTAGTTATGAAAAAAATATAAAAAAGTGCCTAAAGTTTACGTTAACGTTCCATATCCGTATCAAAGGATAGAAAAAAATATTTTTTAACTGAATCCAAAAGTATAACATCCTAAAAAATATGTTATAACTTTTAATTTGTATAAAATATAAGAACTGAATGATTTAATTGAAACATTTTTAAAACTTGAGTTACCTAATTGTAACACTTTTGAAAGTTAGTTACAAAGTTACCCCGTTTTAAAATATAGCTTTGACAGGAAACACATTGTTAAATTCCCATATACGTTTAAAATTTTAATAGAAAATACATTTTATTTTCATTCCGTGTTGTATCATTAAATTTATTATTTAAAATCCAAGTTACGAAAACAGAATGTTTGTAAAAAACATTTTTAAACCAAGTATAAATATATAAATATGAATATAAAAGCACACTTGTATTTATTTTAACTACTATATAATATATAAACAATGGACAATATTGTAATAAGATGCGTCAACGATGTTTATAAAGGAATGCTTTGGATTCTATTTTGAGCACAATTCCACTTACATTGCTTCATGAAGTCCATGTATGTTTTTGGATTGAGTTATTTCAGTTATCCTTCATTGATTTGCTATGTTTTCATTTGATCTGGGGCTCCGATTGAGTAGTGTTTGTCAAAACTTGTAAGTTATGTTGACCTTGACATAGATTTAGTGGTTTTGTGCGAGTATATTAACAATGTTCAAAGTTATTATTCAATCTTTGTCGCATGTGGGGTGCATTTGGTTGGAAAAGTTATTATTCAATCTTTGTCGTATTTGGGGTGCGTTTGTTTGGAAAGAATAGAATAAATTTGAGAAACTAATATAATTTTCAAGTAATATTATGTTTGAATAGGTAATGAAATGTAAAACGCACGGGAATGTTTCAATTCAAAATGCACTGGTTGTGGGATTCAAAATTCCCTTTCTAGGTGGAATGATTTTGACATCCCACAACCAAAGGAATTTGAGATGAAACATTTCTTTGGATTTTACATTTCATTATTCACTCAAACATAATTACTTGAAAATTATATTAGTTTTTGAATTCTATTTCATTCATTACAACCAAACGCCTTCTTAATGTTTTTCTTTGACTAAACAAGAGGCTGCAATATAAACATCAATCTGTGTTAATCTTTGCTTAGCAATAGTAAGTAGAAGTGTGCTAGATGGTTTTAAGGTGGGTGCTGATATTTATTTTGTTATGTAGTTTGTGCTTTAATCATTGTTGATGTATATGTGCTTGTAGAGTGAAAGTGATGGACAACCGTGTTACTGTTTCGGTTCATCCAGGTTAGGTGCTTTTGTTTTGCATGTGTCTTCCACTATTTTTGTTTTTGTTCTTTTAGTGAGACTAAACGATTTGTTTGTATGCAGCTACCTGCTCAGATTGAAATAACAAAATAGTTATCGATTTTGAAAAGGGATATTATTCAAATGTGGAAGAATTGGAGGTGTGTGTTTGTTTGTTATGCATATAAACTTATCAAAGTTTTAGCTCGTGATCTGTTAATTCATGAATAGTTCGCATAGTGTTGACAAAGTTCCAAAGCTGTTACAAACGCATGAGATGAGCTGATTGAGGGTAATGAAAATTTAAGCTTTTAAATATAACAATTATATGCATGTGGTTCCGAATCCACACCAAGATAAGGGGGTTGTAATAAGACTTGAATCTTGATCTGTTTAATTACCTCCATCTTTAGCGTTTCAGCGAGCTTTTGAGATGGATTAGCAGAAAATAAGGTAAAATTCCTCAGGATCTTTCTTACATTGGAAAGCAGACCATTTTTGTCACACCAGAGTTTGCCGGTGATTTTTACTATACATGCGATCACACCATTGATAGTTTGCCGGTAATTTTTACTATACATTCGATCACACCATTGATAGTTATAACTGGCATTAATTAATTTACATTTGTATATATCTGTAGATGAGAGTGAAACCATGCCAAGCATAGTTGTATAGGTAACTAATATAACATTTTGATATATTCCTATGTGAGTGTAGTGTTTTTTTAGAATTCTATCAAATTTCTTTAATTGGTTATCTGTGATTAACTAAGATGGTTATTAACTTCTTATGTTGACCATAGATGAGAGCATTGTAAATATGTTTTTGCATGTCGTGCTTAGCTATATTGGCAGAGTGAATATATGGTATATCTATGCTTGTTACTATATTCATTTCTAATTTACTATATATAAATATTCAATCCCATGATGTATCATCTTCACCATGAATTGCTGAATTTCATCCTCATTGCTACTCAGGAAGTGAGGTAAATTTCCAAGGTGTTAAGAATTTTAGCCATCATCATGGTCCAAATCAATTGATTTAATACTTGCATTACCAATTTCCTAAAGACTTGCGGTCACTTCCCGGCAAAAACGTAAAATGTTTGTGTGTGACTCGTCAGTTCAAAACACATTGATTATAAAGACATACAAATCACAACAATAAACTAAACATTACTTTCATTAATATATAACTTAGACTATTACATATTACAAAATTTAGTTTAACATACTAGACTTATACATTGTAATCCTAATCAAAGGTATATCTTCAACATATCACATATCTCCAGCTAGTAATGAACGTGAACGTCCATGTAAAACAAGTCAATATTCAACCATAAGCACAACTTTCCTAGGTAGCCATGTTGTAAGGTTTCATATAAGGCTGATGCAATCCAAAACATCCAAATAGTCTGTCCTGCATGCATGCACAGAGTGCTGAAGTAGAATGCTTTAAAAGTTTCACATTCTGCATTAGAAAACATTCTAAGTGTGAAATTTTCCGAATCCAAGACCAATATTTTCTGAAGCCAAATATGAAGTCTTCCGAAGCTTTAAAGACATGTAAGGCCCCGTTCCCGGGACGCTTAAAGCTGTTCAATCATCGCACATAAAACATACATTTACATCATCTTATATAAAAACATTGCAGCACAAACATTTAATCAAAACATTCCATTTCAAAATAAAGGCTTTTGCAATATAATACATTGTTATCAAGTAACAAAATACATGTTGCATTACATCACAAAAGCATTATAAAAAATGGATGCCATCCAAAAGAGCTGAGTAGCCGCCTCGTGCCATCCTCAGCAATCATTACCTGCCAACTGGAAACACATAAAAGTCAGTGTTGCCGGGTGAGTTTTAGTTTTATAATAAAACATAATTTTCTTTTGTTAAAACCGCTCCTTACTTTCATCCGATCATACATCATACGTACACATAGATAATATCATTATTATATTCATCATTCGTTACTTTCATTCACATTCATTCATATTGATTACTTTCATTCGTACGTACATTTCTTTCGATGACATGTACATTACCCCGAACATTATGCACGAAGCGGGTAACTGAGCCTAAGGTCTTTCATAGACCTCGAACATTGGGCACGAAGCTGGCTCCAGTACCTAGGGCAAGTACATTCATCACTTATCTTTTCTCTTTCATTTTGGACCAATGCCATATGCTATACCCCGAACATTATGCACGAAGTGGATAACTGAGCCTCAAGTCTTTCATAGACCTCGAACATTACACACTAAGCTGACTCCAGCACCTAGGGCAAGCGGCAAGGATCCCATACATATGGTCAATCACAAAGATTGGAGCCCAGTGTGCATCCTTTGGGGTAGCTAACCCGCACACCGTTGAGCTAACACCTTCATTGGGTGTGCACCTCCATACGTTTGCTTGCAAGCCTTTCTTATATTCATTCATTCATCAATGCATGCATTCATTCATCATGTTCCTCTTTCAGTATCTTCCATTTTACGTTACATAATACTTTCGTTTCATTCGTTAACATAACACGTAAAGCCACGTGAAAGATAAACATACATCATAATAAGGAACATCATGTAAATCCAGGATGATCATACTTGAATCAAATCATAAAGATTATAGACCAAAATATAATAAACACACTAAAACCCCTTTGATCTTCAATATAATTGCAAATAATAATTACAATTAATCCCTTAATCAATTGGTCATTCAACCATTAACCAACACTAATGACAATTAACCTATTTATAGTCTAGACTGTAGGGGATCGAGATCTAGTTTTAACAATTAGATTAAGATTTGCAGCGGAATAGCACACAAATTAGACAAAATTTTAGCAAGAATAATATGAATATTCAATCAAACAGTAACGGTTATAGAGAAAGAAAGTTTTCTGCAAAAAGAATGTTTTCATTCACGCACATGCTTCCCGTTCAAGGAATTAGGTCAACATTCCTTTTATAAAGGAATATGACATCAGCTGACGTCACTTGATAGTGACAGCTAACTGATTTATACAAACAACTGAAAGTAAACTAAACTACTGAAGATATAACATCTGAAGTGTAAGAACTTCAGATGTTTTACATAATATAAACTACTGAAGAGAACTACTTCAGCTGTTTTGAAAACTTCTGAGAACTTTGTCTTCAGACTGTCTTCAACCTTTATCTTCATACTTTGTCTTTAGACTTTGTCTTCAGACTTTGTCTTCAGACTTTGTCTTCAGACTTTGTCTTCAGACTTTGTCTTCAGACTTTGTCTTCAGACTTTGTCTTCATACTTTATCTTCAAACTTTGTCTTTAGCTGTTGTAGACCACTTCAGTTATTTTGATGTCTGTGGGACTTAAAGGTTTTTCTGATCTGGCTCATTGGTTCTTTTGGTCCAACAAACTCCCCCTGAACCAATGCAGGCAAAACCTTTAAGATTATTGAAGTCCCACTTATTGGCAGAAACATTATCTGGATCAGCTCAGAAATCTTCAATTAAGCTCAGGCCAGGGAAGAAGTTTCAGAAGGTTTGATTGGCAAAGGATGAATGGGAACTCTGTCTTGGGGAATTGGACACAGAGCTGTTACCCCATCCATGAACCTACTTCCCAATGATAAGTCTGTAAGACTCTCTAACATAGGCCTCAAGGAAAACAACTTGTTCTTCCATTGTGAGTTCTTCAGCTTCACTTTCAAAGAAGAACTCAGGCCCATAGTACTCTGATAAGTACTTAATATGCTTTCCATTCTTCAGCTCCACAGTAGTTATTTCTCTGTATGCAAACTCATCAGGATGAGTGCCTTCAAGCAACAACTGGAGCTCATTTCTTCTTATTTCTTCAAGCTTCTTGTAGATCACCCCTTCTTTACCATTTTGTTTTCTAGTAAAGTTTGTGGAGTCATCTTAGACTTGTAAGCTCTCTTGAAGTCATCAAGGATTTCCCAGGGTGACACTACAATGGCCAGCATTATCACAGCATCTACAATCTTCTTTACTTGGCCATTGTATCTAGTTGGAATCTTCTTTTTATGAATTCTGTCACTTACTCTAGGGCCAGGCCAAATGCTCACTCTCTCTTTCTGATATTGAAATGTAAATCTGAGAGCATACAACCTCTGAGTATGTTTCTTCGTAGCTTGTATGGATGAAGACTTAGGAAACTCTTTATCAATCATCCTTAACAGCTGCTCATCATGTTGTTTGTGCTGTTCTTCTTCTTCAAGTTTGACTTTTACCATTTGCCTTTGGAAGTCAGGTGTGATTGTTGTTGGTTGACTCCTGGGCTCAGGCATCTTTATTTTAAGAACAGCAGAGATTGGCAGACTATCATCCTCATCATCATCATCTTCTTCTTCCATCCTCAACACCCTTCTCTTCCTCTTGGGTGCATCATTGGTCGTGGGTTGAGTAGGTTTCTTGGGTAAAGGAGTTGATTTTGAGGGTTGTGAAGTTGGTTGTTTTGGTTTGGGTGATTGTACAGGCTTCTCTAGCATCTTGGTTGTGAGTGAAGCTTTGGATAACTTTTCCATATCAGACCTTTTCCCAGCACCAACTTCATCAAGAGCTTCTATGATCAATCCTTTGTTGAATACTTTAGAAGAACAGATTCTGGTGGTTATCTCCAAAATACTGTCTCTGGACCATGACTTCACTTCAATGATTGATCTTTCCAGATGTTTTGATATAAATCTTGTCATAGCTTCCAGCCTTTCCCTTTCTTTCTAACTCCAACTTGCCCATCTATGTTCAATCTCTTGAATCTCTAGCCTTCTGATTTCAGAGTCAAGTTTGGTTGTGTCAAAACCTTGTCTGAAGAGTTGATCAATAATCTTATCCATAGATCTGCTATGTTGATCATCAGCTTCTTTGATCAGTTCTTCTAACTTTTTCTCACCTTCAATCTGTTTAGAGCTTTTCTTTCTCTTGTAGGTGATCATTTCCTTTTCTTTCTTCTCTTTTTCTTCTTCCTCTTTAACTCTCTTTCTTTTGTCTACTTTCACTGACTTATAATCCCCCTTTTTGGTTGCATTGGGTTCAGGGGTGTGAATGTCAAATAGTCTCTTAGAAACATCAACATCAACTAAGGATTGAAGATTTGAGGAAAGCCTCTCATTAATGGCTTGATGCACAATGTTTGTGATTATGGAAGTGATGAGAGGTAAGTATGATTGAAAGGCAGCAACCATTTGCTTAGAGGGGTTCTGTCCCTGAGAAATGGTGCCTGAATCAGAGGCTGGTGGCAAAGTTGTTGGGAGTGGCTCAATGTTTAGGAGAGTTTCAGGAGAAACTGCCATCTGTGGGTGAATGTGGGCAGATGGACTTGATTCTTGTGACATTTTGGCAAGCAGTTCTTGTAGTCTGCATACCTCAGTCTCAAGAATGGTGTTGTGGGCTAGAACATCAAAGAAAAAGCCCAAGTCATCATCAGTCTTTGCTAAATCATCTGACCTCCTGATGAAATCAGGATGAACATGTGCTGAGTGTAGATCAGTATTCACATGTGCCCCTATTTCTTGGAACTGGGGACTTCCTGCCTCAGGACTATGTCCTTCATTGGCAGTTGCCTCTGGTGAGGACTTAGAAATGATACCATCTTCATCTTGGTGATGTGCTGAAACAGGAGAAGAGGCAGCCTCACCAGATGTTTGAATCTCCTCCTCTACATAGGGAAATTGAAATTTGTAATCCTTGTGTTGTGGGTTATCAGCCACATTATAATCCACTCCCTCAACTGTTCAGGTTTTCTTAGTGGTAATAGGTTTCTGGGGAGGGGTAGAGGAATGTAGTTGAGTCAGCACTTGTGCAATAACCACAGTTGGGCTTGTAGGGGTGGCTTCAGTGGAGATAAGTGTGAAGAGGATTGCACCTGGGGTGAATGGTGCTCTTCCATGGCAATCTTCTCAAGTGAGAGAGATTCCAATAATGTGGTTTCCCCATTTTTGGTTGCATCAGGATCCTGTGGAGAGGATACCTGAGCGGTTTCAGCTGGTAGAGTCATGGAAACTACAGGGGGATTACTACCCATAGTTTCATCCTGCCTTTGTGTTGTAGGGGCATCATCAGGGGACTCAACTCCCTAAGTATCCTTTTTGGTTTGTTTGGAATGTTGTTTGGAGGGGACTTTGGATCTGGAGGATAAGGCTGTGGGTTCCTTCTGCTTGGGTTTTAGCAGTTTGGCAGCCTCTTTGAGGTGTGGGTCAGAGTTGTGCCTGGAGTATATCTCTGGCAAAACTGCTACAGTAGGGACTCCAAGGCCAATAGGGCCATCAGATTTTAACTGATTCATGATTATGGCCATAAGAAACCTTGGATATGATAGCCATCTGTTAGCTACAGGTTTCATTGCCAGATCTTTTAATTCAACAATATAATTTCAGAAAAAATTAAGCTTTGGCGTTCAAGGATAGAATACAATATCTGCTGCCACCTGGATGACATTTGATCCCATGAAGAGGATTGGGGGCAAGGCGGACATTGATCATATGATAGATTAGGCGTTCAGCATCAGGGAAGTGCTTCTTCAGAATGGTTGTAGCACTTAGGTCGCCCGCATATCCATGGTTGATGAATGATAGATCAATGGTGCCCTTCGGGTATTTGGTGACAAAGGTGGCATCATTCAGATCTAGCGTTTGGCAAATGATAGCAGGAGTGACTACCACCTTCTTCTGGTTTACAAATGACTAGAGAGTGATCGCGACTTCATTCTCACCAGTATGGATAGTGACATTTGTCTAGAATTGGCGAAGGGTATCAGGATAGATGGTTGGATTCAGAAGAAAAGCATTTTGATACGGGGAATCAACCATCAGATCAATGGCAGCATCAAACTTAGTCCAAAAGGCCGATTTTGTGAAGTAGGCAACACAGTTGTGTCGTGGTTTGATTTGCATGGTCGCCATTAATGGAAGATGAACGTTCGGAAAAAGATTTATTAAAAGTTTGAAGTTAGGGTTAGGTATTTATAGGTTATGAAACGGCTGAAAGAAAACAACTGAATGTTTTGGTGTTAGTCATCAGTTGTTAGAAACCGACTGAAGACATGCTTTTAACTTTCAGATGTTGTAAACAACTCAAGACTTGGTGTTTGTCATCAGTAGTTGGAAACTACTGAAGACTTGGTTTTGGCTTCAGTTTTTTTGAAATGAACCAGCAGTTGTTTGAAACAATTGAAGATTAAAATTACTGAGTAGCAGTTGTTGTCATTAGTTCACATATCTCAGTTGTTTCATTTGACCTCAACACTTACTCAGCAGATTATCTGATTTTCAGATGTTTCATTGGTCATAAGTACTTATCTGTTAGAACCACATCAGTACTTTGCAACAAATAAAATACTTTAGTACTTTTAAGTAATTTAGTCTTCAGTAGTTATGAAAACTGCTGAAGATAAAATAACTTATCAGTACTTATTTTTGACAGCTGTATACTAATGCTCATCAGTACTTGGGAGCTGAGATCATCAGTAGTTGTCAAATCATTCAAGCTGCAGCATACCAAGCCTTAGCACTAGATTTTGGAAAGTTGCACTGTCCAAAGGCTTAGTAAATATATCTGCGAGCTCATCAGCACTAGGAACAAACTTTGGATCAATCAGACCTTTTTCATAACAATCCCTGATAAAATGATGTCTGATCTCAATATGTTTAGTCCTAGAATGCTGGACAGGTGTCTTAACAATACAAAGAGCTAAAGCACTATGCATCAATAAAGGAGTCTTAGTCTCTGTGATGTCATAATCCAGTAATTGATTCTGAAGCCAGAGTACCTGAGATGTGCAACTTGCAGCAGCAATGTACTCTGCTTCAGCAGTGGATGTAGCAACTGAAGTTCGTTTCTTACTCTACCAAGAAACTAAACAATTGCCTAGAAATTGGCATCCACCAGAGGTTGATTTTCTGGTTAATTTACACTCTGCATAGTCACTATCAGAGAAAGCAACTAATTTGCAAGAGTGCCCAGTGGAATACCAAAGTCCTAGAGATTGAGTTCCTTGCAAATATCTAAAGATCCGTTTGACTGCAATCATATGGGATACTTTAGGTGCAGCCTGAAATCTTGCACAGACACAAGGTGCAAACATAATGTCCGGTCTAGAAGATGTAAGGTACATCAAGGAATCAATCATACATTTGTAAAGAGCTTCATCAACTGTAATTCTCCCATGGAACCAATCATAAATGTGTAAAGAGTTTCATCAATTGTAATTCTCCATTTGTAAGGGATCAAGATCTAGTTTGATTATTTAGATTAAGATTTGCAGTGGAATAGCACACGAATTAGACGAAATTTTAGCAAGAATAATATGAATATTCAATCAAACAGTAACGGTTATAGAGAGAGAAAGTTTTCTGCAAAAAGAATGTTTTCATTCACGTACATGCTTCCCGTTCAAGGAAATTAGGTCAACATTCCTTTTATAATGGAATATGACATCAGCTGACGTCCCTTGATAGTGACAGCTAACTGATCTATACAAACAATTGAAAGTAAACTAAAGTATTGATGATATAACATCTGAAGTGTAAGAACTTCAGATGTTTTACATAATATAAAACTATTGATTACAAACTACTGAAATGTAAACCATCACAACTACTGAAGAGAACTACTTCAGCTGTTTTGACAACTTCTGAGAACTTTGTCTTCAGACTGTCTTCAGACTTTGTCTTCAGACTTTGTCTTCAGACTTTGTCTTCAGACTTTGTCTTTAGACTTTGTCTTCAGACTTTGTCTTCAGACTCTGTCTTCAGACTCTGTCTTCAGACTTTGTCTTCAGCTGTTGTCTTCAGACTTTGTCTTCAGAATTTATCTTCAGACTTTGTCTTCAGCTGTTGTCTTCAGACTTTATCTTCAGACTTTGTCTTCAGCTATTGTCTTCAGCTGTTGTCTTCAGACTTTATCTTCAGACTTTATCTTCAGACTTTGTCTTCAGACTTTGTCTTCAGACTTTGTCTTCAGCTGTTGTAGACCACTTCAGTTGTTTTGATGTCTGTGGGACTTAAAAGGTTTTTCTGATCTGGCTCACTGGTTCTTTTGGTCCAACATAGACTAATATTCACTAATTGCACTTAACCCCACTAGACTTAGGCTAATTAATACAAAATTATATAGTAAGCATAAAAATGACTAAAAACAAGATAAAATATATTTTGTTCCCACAAAATATATTTATTTCAATAAAACTCCTAGTCATCTAAATCTTCAACGTCTCGTCTCAGATCTTCATCTAAAACATGTCAGGTTTGACTTTTGTTGACTTTGACCGTGACGTTGACTTTTATTGACTTTAACTGTGTTGATAATATAAGCTATCTTGTACAGCTCCAACAATACTCCCCCTTAGTCTATCATTATCAACTTTTTAAAATGAATTCAGCACCGAGAAGTCAACATTAGAAACATCTTTAAATTGAAGCTTTCCGAATATGATTAGAAAGATTATTCATCTTATAAGCTCCCCCTATTTATATGCCCCCCTTTTCGAGTACAAGCTTTGCAAGGATATTGGAACAGCTTTCCTAAATCTCTAATCTTAAGTGCTTTAGAAGATGTAGGAGGAAGATTCCTAGCTTGGTATCTTCTGCAAACTTGAAAAACTGTAAGGCCCCGTTCCCGGAGACCTCACAGTTGGTCAATCACAGCAGCTAAAACATTAAACATTATAATTATACAAACTTATGTAGTGGAAATAATTTATCAAAAACCATCCATTGCATTAAAAACACTATTGTTAAGCAATACATCATAGTTTAACTGTTTACAAAAGAATTCTTTTACTGCATTACAAAACAACAACAACATAAAATGCGAATAGATGTCAGTCTTTCCCTGCCGAGTAGTTTCACCCTCGTGCCATTCTCAGCAATAATTACCTGCCAACTGAAAATGTATAAAAGTCAGCATTGTCGAGTGAGCTCTAGTTTTATAAGTAATAAAATACTTTCTATATGTTGTATATGAAAAAATACTCTTTTCTGTAAAATACAACTCTGTACTGTATGTGCGAGCACGCATTAACTATATGAACAGGTACTGTTCGATCTCTTTACTATATGCCTTGTCTGTTCTGTAAACTTTTATCTTTTTGTATGGACCAGTGAGCAATACCCTAACTATATGCGCGATGTTAAACGGGTGATGGGCCATCTATATCCCTCGAAAGGGTCAACTGTATCCCTCGAAAGGGTTAACTGTATCCCTCGAAAGGGTCAACTGTATCCCTCGAAAGGGTAAACTGTATCCCTCGAAAGGGTCAACTGTATCCCTCGAAAGGGTCAACTGTATCCCTTGAAAGGGTCAACTGTATCCCTCGAAAGGGTCAACTGTATCCCTCGAAAGGGTCAACTGTATCCCCTGAAAGGGTCAAATGTATCCCTCGAAAGGGTCAAGTATATCCCTCGAAAGGGTCAATTGTATCCCTCGAAAGGGTTCTGTGTACTATGTATAAGGCCAACCCAATCACCCGGGGCACGCTAGAAAGGTTCTGCCAATCTCAACTGATTGACCGTGTGTGCATAATATGGTAGCTAACCCGCAGCACAGTTGAGCTAACGACAACATGGTCGTGTACCTCCTATAAGCTTGCAAGACTTGTTAACATTTTCATTAATATTCGTCTTCTTTTCTTTATTGTTCTTTCACTTTATTATTATGATATAATCTACATTACAATAATAACATACCACGTGAAGTAACATACTATAAGTAATAACAATAATAGCAATAGCAATAATAAGGAACAATCATAAGTAATCATATCATGCATAAAACATCATCATTAATAAGCCCTTAGTCACCCTTGGTCAAAACCCTAAAGCATAGACTCCTAGAAAATTCTATTAAAATTTCTAAGTGCTTAGGCGCATGGGAACTATTTGGGCGCATGAGCCCTGTTTGGGCGTTTCATCACTATGTAGGCGCATTGGCCAACACTTAAGCATTTATCACTTTAGGCGCATGAACTATTCAGGCGCATGGGCACTATTTGTGCGTATGAACACTTAGACGCATGGATAATTCGAACGCATGGACACTTAGGCGCATGAGCCACTTGGGCGCATGAGCCACTTGGGCGCATGGGCACTATTGGGGCGCATGGCCCTACAGTTAGTCGTCCGGCTAACTTTTCTAGGCGCATGGACCACTGTTCAGGCGCATGGGCTATACTTAAACATTTCTAAGGTAATCTTAGGCGCATGAACTACTTTTTAGTCGCATGAGCTACTATTTAGGAGCATGGATTACACTTAAATCTTTCTAAGGCATTTTCAGGCGCATGAACCTTATCTAGGCGCATGAGCCTTATCTAGACGCATGAGCCTTATCGAGGTGCATGGACCTTCTGTTTAACATGTTTCCAGTATGTTTTCAAACCCAATCATCAAACCTATCTGTTCTAAGCTTAATGTGGTTATTCTAAACATGAACAACCTATAAGCATTCAAGAATCAACATCCAACAAGCATAATACATACGAGTAACATACATAAACTTTGAAAATCGTTTTAATACATTTTCAGCCCCAAAGATCGTTTAAAACACGTAAAAACCGGGGTCTAGAACTCACTTGATGCAACTTGGGTATTTCTTCCTTTTCAACCCGCTTGTAATGAGTTCAAACACCTAAACACAACACCAAACACACATTTCTCTGATAAGGGTACACTGCTCAACTGATGATCAGCCATCACTTAAAGCAAAAATCTGAAACACATTCTCAATCACAATCTCAACATTTCTAATTAGATCATTTCATTTTAACAAAATAAACCCGTGTTTATCTGTGTGTGAAAAACAAGCGAACCCGTGTTCGTTTGTACGCAATTTCTGTGAAATGCATGAAAAATAATAAAATTGTAACATCATAATATAGAAGACCTAAAAGAAACTGAAATGAAATTTTTTATAATTTTTTTTTTTTTTTATTATATATATTTAATATAACATTTTTATTTATATTTTTTATCTATTATTAATTTTATAACCGAGAACTATATCGATCATGAGATCACATCCTCAAGATACACTTTAGCACAAAGATGAATTAATCATCGACAAACAATGAGATCACACTGATAATTGAATCTAATCATAGTCTTTGAATATTTTAAAATTCTTAAACAGATCAATAACGATTCTTGATATGTTTGTGCACTTAAACCCATGCCCTATATCTTTTTCAACAAGCAGCAGATGATTCATTAAGGTTCGATTAAATGCTTTAGAATGCTAGGACCCCATAATCATTTGGCAAAAACCCTCACCCAACCTCAGAATTTCTTGAATTTTGTAACGATCTTAACAGAGCAAAGCTTGTGTATTAGTGTGCAAGTGATTATGAACAAAATGTTTCATTCTATGATGAATTCATCATTTAGATGATTTGACACTACTTAGACCAAAATGGTGAGAGCTCCAGGTCTATACTCACGTATAACAAAGGATATGACCATTTAATCATGTGCCGATGAGAGCTCTAGGTTAGTAATATTGTACAACAAAGTAGATCATCACTCCAGGTCAGTACTATCATACAATAGATGAGATTAGCACAAACACAAAACACATAAATACACCAATCATGACTCAAAGATACGGCTTATATGACTTGTATCATGGTGGGTGAAAGATTAATTCTCAATCCAATTTTTGTCGGGACTCGATTTTTCGTGCAAGCCAAAATGATTGCGTAAATCCAGATGTCCTTAAGCATATATTTTAATTTAAATCATTATGTTATTGTCTACTTTATTATTCAGGCTGAATCTACCAAGCATATCATTAAAGCATCTGTTTGTTTTTTTATTATTTGCAATAAAAAATAAGATGTAAATCAGATAACAACATGAGTTACCATCATTCTTCATTTTAAAAACGCAATTCATGCAAAAACAAGGATTTCAAGAAGATTACAATCATTTATCAATCATCTCGAATCAAGTTCCCAGTTCTCTTATCATTTTTATTGACTTATACTCTCCCCCTAAATTTTTATTTTTGCAAACTTATTATTTTTTTTATTTTTTATTATTATATTTTATATTATTTATTTTTAATTTTTTTTATAAAACTGTACAAAAATAAAATTTTATCAAAGAAGGTCTTCCAAACTACACTGATATGAAGATAAGAATGAATGCTCAAGAAATATACAGTGATTATGAAGTGAGAATTATGATTGTGTAGATAAAAATCCAGATTGTGGATAAAATACCATGACCTTAACCTGTTTGTTTCGCATCAAATTTGAATTATGAATAATCCCTGTCAGTAAACCAGATTACTAACAGTCCTCCTGAACTCATAAACAGATTAGTTAGAAAGGGGAACCCAGACCATCATAGTCCTAAAAGTTCATTTTTCATCAATATAAGAAACCTGCTTCTGCACACAACCATTTAAAGAATCAGGAATATTCGTATCCGTCTTTTTAATTTGCCAAATTTTTTCGGTTAAATTAACTTGGATTTGAATGAATTAAATTTGGAAATCATTTTTTGTTTAAGACCCAAAGGAAAAGATTTTGGTTTTAAACCTTTGCTCATTTTCATCATTGAATCATGTGAAACCGACTTCACATGAAAAGGTTTGGATGGAGGGGTTTTCATCCAACCATTCAAAGATGTGTGCTTTTTACCTCTTGATCCAAAGAAGCAACCCATGTTGCCTTTACCATCTTGAACATTCTTTGTAGACTTACAGCTGGAGAAGCAATTCATTTTGCCTTTACCATCCGTAGCAAGCCTTTGAGGACATTTCTTTACCACATGACCTTCTTTTCCACACTCAAAACAAGCCTTGAAAGGCTTTTGATGCTTGACTGAACCGTGTGATGCAGGTGGGGATGAGGATTGCTTTGAGCTTGTAGTAGATTCTTGCTTGTTCTGAATTTTCCCATGCTGAACAGGGAATGAGATCTTCACTGACTGACAGGGTTGTTTTGCAATTGGAGAACAGATCCTTATTGGTCTTAATTCGGCTTTTTGAAGCTTTTGATACTTGACAATGTCAGGAGATATCTTGATCTGTGAGGAACCAACACGCTCCTTTGTGTTTCATTCATCATCTGAGCTTATCCCGTCTCGTATACATAGATATGCTTCCAAAGGATCTTGATTGACATCTCCTATTGTGTTGGCTTTGATTATAGGATTTTGATTGCCTGATGATTCAACAACTGTTCCTTCTTTGACAAACCTGGCAGGAACAAACGAAGGAATGTTACCTATTTTAAATTTGTTGAAGAAGGTTGGAGAAGTCACTGATATTAGTGATGAAGTATCAGAAGTGGAATCATCATTAATCTTCTTATCAGACCCCTGCCTGAGGAATCCCAAACCTATAGGTGAATCCTGCACATCTCTAACCTCTTTAAGATTAATGCTGCATAAACCTACATTTAAGCGATTAGTTTTTGCAACTTCAATCAAATCATGTGTTGAATGAGGTCTGGGGATTGGTGAATAACATAAAGTAGAAGGAGGTGAAACTAAATTAAATACAGTTTCACCATCAGATTTATATCCAATCCCATGTTTTACCCGCGCCCTTGTTGTTTAGCAATAAGCTCATCCTTTTTCATATGTGAAAGGGTTCATTTATCAAGCTTTGTTTGAAGCTGAGTTGTTTCAAATTGATCTAAAATAGCCCTTTGTTTCAAAATATTAATTTCAACGTTACGCTCCAAAATGGTTCTTCTTAAAAGATCATTTTCAACAAATGCTTCATTAAGTTTCCTTGAAAAAGCAATTCATTTTTCTTTAATTCCTGATTGATTATTTTTAATTCCTTTTCATTTTCCAGTAACAATCTGTTGGCCTTATAAATCCCAAATAACCTGATTTTGCAAGATGACGAACACATATCCTGAACAGTATCGTAAGGAAGACCCATGATACTTCGTTCTGCAGCTAAGCTCTTTTCACAGCTGCAAACCCTTGTGATTTTTTGTTGTTCCTCTTCTGTTACCTTTAGCATCTCCTTAGTCTAAAATTCTTTCTTTCTATTATTAGCTTTTTCCAGCCTTATCATCATCGGTTCTCATAGACTTCAGTTTACTATCATTGTCGACTCTTAAAGATTCATGATTCTCTTCAACAGTTTCTCTGAATCTAGAGTTTAAATCTGAATCAGTTCTAAATAATTTTAACTTTTCAATCATCTATGTTTTGTTATCAAGTATGCTTGGTATAGAAGAAACTAGATCAGCATTAAGCACGTGGGTTTGATGTGGGAACACGACTTGCTGAAATTCGTTTCTTTGGATATCCAGCTCGAGAGATTTTAGTCTGTTGATCATATCTATAAGTTTTGTGTCGATATAACCTCTTTTTTGCTTCAGCATTTTAAATTGATGATTCCATGCAGACGGAAGAGAGTCAAGAAGCTTTTGAATTTGTTCATGATTACTGAGATCTAGAACATGCTTCTTTAGATTATTTGTCACCTTTAAGAATCGATCAATCAAATCTGTTAATTTTTCTTTCTTCATTGCTGCAAAAGAGTCAAACTGGCTTTCTGCCATTGTGAGATTATCTGATTTAAAAGCATCCAAAAATGACATTTTTTTTAAAAAAATTAAACAATTAAACACCCCAAAATTTTTTTTCCCAAAAATTATAAAATAATTCTCCCCCGGGTAAAATATTATTTTTTATATAAAAGTTTTTAAAATTGATGACAATTTCTTTATTGAGATGAACTCAATTAATCCCAACTAGGGAGAAAAAGTCATCTTTAACGGTCGAATTTCACTGAAGAAATGATAGTTTCGCTGAAATTATAGTTTCGCAGAGCTAGTTTCACTATGAACTCTAGTTTCGCTGAGCCGACAGTAGTTTCGCTGGAAATTTTGGCAGCAGTTTCGCTAGCCAAATGCCTAAAACAACTTAGTTTCGCCGACAAGTTCGCACGAAACAAGCTTGAACTTTTGTTCAATGATACTTTCGACAACAATTTCCCTTGTAATATGCACACAAGCACTGTTGAACTTTCGTTCAAGATCACTACTTTCGCTGAGATGTTGAAATTAACTACAAAGTGTAAAACACTTGAAGTTTCGCCGAAAGAACATGCAGTTTTGCTGGATGAATTGGTAATTTCGCTGGACGAAGCTGAAAAGCTTTTTCAACATGAAATCAATCTGAAAACGCCAAATCTCAATGTATTTGAAACCTGATGATTAACAAAGCTTTCCCAACCAATAACAAGAAAACTTCAATCAATTGCCATATCTATAACACTCAAATTTGATTAGAAATTGATGAAAACAAGATATTGAACAAAAACAACCAAACCTCAACTTCTCTCTCTAAAAATCTTCAAATCTTCAGTGAAATTGATCCAAAATGGCTCCGATACAAAATTGTAACTCCAGGATAAACAAACTTGAATCAAATCATGAAGATTATAGATTAAAATATAATAAACACACTAAAACCCCTTTGATCTTCAATAAAATTGCAAATAATGTTTACAAGTAATCCCTCAATCATTGGTCAATCAACCATTAACCAACACTAATGACAATTAACCTATTTATAGTCTAGACTAATATTCACTAATTGCACTTAACCCCCTACACTTAGGATAATTAATACAAAATTACATATTAAGCATAAAAATGACTAAAAACAAGATAAAATATATTTTGTTCCCACAAAATATATTTATTACAATAAAACTCCTAGTCATCTAAATCTTCAACGTCTCGTTTCGGATTTTCATCTCGAACGTGTCGGGTTTGACATTTGTTGAATTTGACCATGACATTGACTTTTGTTGAGTTTGACTGTGTTGATAATATAGACTATCTTGTACAACTCCAACACATCAACATACCGATAACATCATCATACAGGGCAACATTATACATACATAACATACGTCATGCATAATCATGCAATATCATCATCATCATGCCCAACATAACCTCTAAGCCCTCAAACGTCATCTTACATGAACTTACGGGAACCTTCCACGTCAAAACTTATATCTGTATTTTCCCCTTAAAGTTAGTAATTAAACAATGCTTTTCCTCAGGCACAACAGCCCTATTTGGGTGTATGGGCACCCTTCAGTCGCATGGCCTCCAAGCGACTGAACATCATGCGAATGGACTAATGCGAATGAACAACTATGCGGATGAACACCCAATCGTGCGAATGGACCTCATGCGGATGAACACCTATGCAGATGAACACCCATGCAAATGGACCTCATGTGGATGGACTCAATGCAGATGAGTCCTATGCGAATTGAGCTAATGCGAATGGACCTCATGCAGATGAAACTAATGCAGATGAAACTAATGCGGATGAGTACTTATGTGAATGGGCCCTCAGTCGCATGACTCCCTATGCGACTGGACCTCAATCGTGTGAATGGACCTAACTCGTGCAAATGAGCCTCAATTGCACCTCATTCAGTCGTATGGCCTCCATTTGGTCGCCTATCCCTAGCTGATGCAGAATGCAGTTCATCCCGAACCCAATCTGCCATTTTCAACCTCCATGCTCATCCAAACTATTCTAAGCCCAAATCAACCTCCTAAACCTTAGGAATGCATACCGCAACACTATTCAAGCACACACAAGACCGGAAACAAACTCCAAACGCATCACATACAACCACATACCAATGGGTCAAACACACACACATGCAAAAACGGGTTTCAGATGTGTTCCAGCCCCAAAATCGACGAAAAACGTTAAAAGAGGGGTCCTAGAACTCACACAAACAACACCGAAGAGTAGAGCTTTGTTTGGACCCGCTACACATTGATTTTCAAGCTTGAACCCACTCGAATCAAGCCTTTTTCTCTCTTTTATCCCTTTCTTCTTCTCCTCTCTTTTCTTTGTTGAATTTTAGAGATGTGGGGAGGGTGTGGGTTGCCCTCCCCTCTTATTCTCCTTCTCTCCGAACTTTCTCTTGTTTTGGCAAGTTTGGTCCCCCGACCTTGGACTTTATTTCTTTTTCTTCTTTCGTCGGCTTCAAAGAAAATATCCGGGTGTTACAAGTCCACCCCCTTATATAGGTTTCATCCCCAAAACCTATTATTCCTTGAACAAACGTGGGTAATACTGCCTCATTTCTTCCTCGGTCTCCAACGTTGACTCGGATTTCTTCCTATGCTTCCACTGTACACACACAAAAGGAACCACTTTATTTCTCAACTTCTTTTCTTTTCGATCGATGATTGCCACTGGTTGCTCCACATAATTGAGTCGTTCGTCTACTTTGATATCCTCCAGTGGAATAATCATATCTTCATCTGCCAAGCACTTCCTTAGATGAGATACGTGGAATGTCGGGTGAATTCCACTTAACTCATCTGGTAACTCCAATCTATAGGCCACCTATCCTACTCGAGCAATGATTTGGAAAAGGCCTCTATGTATCTCGGGCTCAACTTGCCCCGCTTTTGAAAATGAATGATACCCTTCCACGGTGAGACCTTTAACATAACCCGGTCACCCACCTGGAACTCAATCGTTTTGCGTCGTTTATCAGCATACGACTTCTGTCTATCTTTGGCTTCCTTCATGAAGGCTTTGATCCTTTCAAGCTTCTCAGTCGTAGCCTCAATCACCTCGATGCTCCACAAATCTTTATGACCAATATCACCCCAACAAATGGGTGTTCTGCAACTCCTACTGTATAGCATCTCATAGGGTGGCATACCAATACTGGCATGATAGTTGTTGTTGTATAAGAATTAAGCTAACGGTAACTGGTCATCCCAACTTCCCCCAAAATCAATAACACATGCCCGGAGCATGTCCTCCAATGTCTGAATGGTCCTTTCTGACTGACCATTAGTCTAGGGATGATAAGCCGTGCTAATATGTAACCTCGTCCCCATGGCGTCGTGGAATTTCTTCCATAATTTCGATGTAAACCGGTGTCACGATCAGACACAATGGACCCCAGTACATCACGATGAGTTAAAATTTCCTTTATAAACAAGTCAGCCAACCTCTCAGATGAATATGTCTCGCGGATCGGTAGGAACTGAGCACTCTTCATCAAGCGGTCAACAATCACCCATATAACATCACACCCTTTCGGAGTACACGGCAGTTTGTAATGAAATCCATGGTGATGTGCTCCCACTTCCATTCCGGTATATCCAAGGGTTGGATCTTTTCATACGGCTTTGATGCTCGGCCTTCACTTGTAAGCCAGTAAGGCACTTACTCACATACTCCACCATATCACGCTTTATACCCGGCCACCAATAGCCTTTCTTCATATCGTGGTACATCTTTGTGGCATCGGGATGAATAGCGTATCGAGCCTTGTGAGCTTCATCCATGATTTTCATACGTAGATCCCCAAAGCGAGGAATCCACATTCGTCCAAACCGGGTTCTAACACCAAATGTGTTTTCACCAACTCCGCGACCAGATCTCTCATTCTTTCTGAGTTAAGATGATCTTCTTTCAAGGCCTCATCTTGAAACTCTTTGACTTGCTTCATCACATCTGAGGTCATGATCAACTTATGTGCTTTCAGCCGAATCGGCTCGGGTCTCTCTTTTTGGCTAAGGGCGTCCGCAACACATTGGCTTTGCCTAGATGGTAGTAGATCTCACAATCATAGTCCTTTATAAGTTCGAACCACCGTCTCTACCTCATGTTCAGATCTTTAAGCTCAAAGAAGTACTTCAAGCTCTAGTGGTCAGTGAAAATAGTGCACTTCGTCTCGTAAAGATAGTGCCTCCAAATCTTTAGTGCAAAGACCATGGCTACTAGCTCCGAGTCATTAGTAGGATAATTGACCTCGTGAAACTTCAACTGTCGGGATGCATAGGCTATAACCTTCCATCTCTGCATTAACACACACCCCAACCCCGAGTAGGAGGCATCAGAATAGATCACCAGATCTTCACTTCGATCGGGTAATGACAGAACAGGAGCATGAGTCAATCTCGCCTTCAATTCTTCAAACTTTCTCTTGAGCTTGACCATATACAAATTTCACATCTTTCCAGGTTAACCTGGTTAGTGGAGAAGCAATCTTAAAGAAGTCTTGGATGAATCTTCTGTAGTAGCCCGCCAAACCCAAGAAACTACGAATCTCGGATGGCGTCTTTGGAGACTTCCATTGCATCACTGTCTCCACCTTAGCCGGATCCACCATAATACCGTTAGGATTTACCACATGACCCAAGAACTGAACTTCCTGCAACAAAAATGCACACTTGGAGAACTTGGCGTACAACTTCTCCTTTCTCAGCGTTTCCAAAACCTCCCGAATGTGACCGGCGTGCTCGATCTCATTCTTTTAATAAATCAGAATATCATCAATGAACACAATTACTGAATTATCCAACATCGGCCGACACACATGCGTCATCATATCCATAAAAGCAGTGGCGCATTGGTCAAACCAAAAGACATGACAAGAAACTCATAGTGACCATAACACGTGCGGAAGGCTGTTTTAGGGATATCCTGCTCCTTCACCTTCAATTAATGGTAACGAGATCGAAGGTCTATCCTTGAAACCCAACTGGTACATTGAAGCTGATCGAACAAATCATCTATTCTCGGTAAGGGGTATCGGTTCTTCACCGCCAACTTGTTTAGCTTGCGGTAGTCAATGCACATCCTCATACTACCGTCTTTCTTCTTCAATAACAGGACCGGAGCGCCCCAAAGAGAGATACTCGGTCAAATAACCCCTTAACAAGTAGCTCTTGCAACTGCTCCATAAACTCTTTCATCTCCGTTGGAGCCAACCGATACGGTGCCTTGGCAGCAGGTTAGGCACCCGGTATCAGATCAATCTGAAACTTGATCTCTCGGTCAAGTGGCACTCCTGGTAAGTCTTCTGGGAACACGTCTGGAAAGTCACACACAACCGGTACATCAAAAAGTTATGGTTTTGGCGTATCCACATCCTTTACATAAGCGAAGTAGGCGTTACATCCACGCCTCATACACTTTCCCACCACCACCATTGAGAAATTCTGGTAACGAGATCGAAGGTCTATCCTTGAAATCCAATTGGTACCTTGAAGCTGATCGAACAAATCATCTATTCTCGGTAAGGGGTATCGGTTCTTCACCGCCAACTTGTTCAGCTTGCGGTAGTCAATGCACATCCTCATACTACCGTCTTTCTTCTTCAAAAACAGGACCGGAGCACCCCAAAGAGAGATACTCGGTCAAATAAACCCCTTAACAAGCAGCTCTTGCAACTGCTCCATAAACTCTTTCATCTCCGTCGGAGCCAACCGATACGGTGCCTTGGCAGCAGGTTAGGCACCCGGTATCAGATCAATTTGAAACTTGATCTCTCGGTCAAGTGGCACTCCTGGTAAGTCTTCTGGGAACACGTCTGGAAAGTCACACACAACCGGTACATCAAAAAGTTATGGTGTTGGCGTATCCACATCCTTTACATAAGCGAAGTAGGCGTTACATCCACGCCTCATACACTTTCCCACCACCACCATTGAGAATTTCTGGTAACGAGATCGAAGGTCTATCCTTGAAATCCAACTGGTACCTTGAAGCTGATCGAACAAATCATCTATTCTCGGTAAGGGGTATCGGTTCTTCACCGCCAACTTGTTCAGCTTGCGGTAGTCAATGCACATCCTCATACTACCGTCTTTCTTCTTCAAAAATAGGACCGGAGCACCCAAAGAGAGATACTCGGTCAAATAAACCCCTTAACAAGCAGCTCTTGCAACTGCTCCATAAACTCTTTCATCTCCGTCGGAGCCAACCGATACGGTGCCTTGGCAGCAGGTTAGGCACCCGGTATCAGATCAATCTGAAACTTGATCTCTCGATCAAGTGGCACTCCTGGTAAGTCTTCTGGGAACACGTCTGGAAAGTCACACACAACGGTACATCAAAAAGTTATGGTGTTGGCGTATCCACATCCTTTACATAAGCGAAGTAGGCGTTACATCCACGCCTCATACACTTTCCCACCACCACCATTGAGAAATTCTGGTAGACATACCTATGGCAGTTTCTACATCAAAGGCCGCATCAACACATCTACTACAAACAGGTAGCTTAGCATAGAAAGCAACATAAATAAAACATTTACCGGCACCCAAATCAAATAACACAGAAGCTAAAGTTTGGTTCACCAGAAATGTACTAGACATAACATTAGGGTCCGTCCTAGCTTCCTCCTGTATCATGGTCAATGCCCTGGCGCTCGCCCTCAGTCCTTCACTTCCCATCTTCTTCACCCCAAAACCGTCAGCCCTCGGCCTTTTACAGTCTTTACTCACATGACCCACTTTCCCCACAGTTGAAGCACCTCACACCCCTACAATCTCTAGCTATATGACCAGGCTTCCCACACTTGAAACAAATGTTCAACCCCCATCTACACTCTCCACTATGCTCCTTCCCACATTTGCCACACTTTTTCGATCCTGTACTCGGTGTGGCTAGACGGCGATCATCCACTCGTTCCTTCTTGTTACACGTTGAGGCATCGCCCCGAACAAACCTCCTCCCATGCCAGTTTCGATCACCACCACCCCTCTTGCTACCTTCAGCCACCACCTTGTAAGGCCCTATTCCGAAGCCAGTCTATGAGGACAAATTTCTTCCAAAGACTTTTGAGTACATGTTTTATCTGATGTACCTTATACCAAAAAGCTAGACCACCTTTACCCTGCAACTTTGCTTGACTTACCATCTTTCACAAGTTGGTGAAAAGGTTCATGCTTTTGGTAAACTGTACATTGAGGTCTTGAGTCTATTTCTTTCTACTTTATGTACTTTTTATCATTTTTGTAATATATTAGGATGTGAGCTATGGCATGTCATTGTCACTAGTCAAAAGCCAGTCTTCCTTTTGACTCTACATTGATTTTGTTGTTGTCAAGATCATATATCAAGCTGGCCTTCAAAGTATGTCCAGCTATAGGATGTAGTATAAAGTATCTCTGGTCCTGTGTATCTAAATATATGTTTGTTAACACTTGTAAGGACCTAAAGAGCAATATACAACATTCTTGAACACCAAAAATTGTGTATTTTATTCTTGTTCTGTCTCTCATTTACTTGTGTTTCTAAGTATTATTGGAACCGGTTTCTAGTTCCCCACTTGATCTGTTAAGTGTTCTAAATCAATCTCTACTCATTATGCGTTGTGTTGTAAGTGACCAAACCCTTTCAAATGATCCTACAATTGGTATCAGAGCTTTCAGGCTCTTGATAAGAATATCTCACCATCTTAAAATCCCTAACACACATAATACTTAACATCTCAAATGGCCACTATCACTAAAGTTGATACGGAAACTAGAACCATGACTAAGTCCCCACTATCACTCTTGAAGATTTTGACACTTAGTGCCAAAGAATGGAAGGTTTCATCAAGTCTCAAGATTCCAGGATCTGGGAATCTGTTGTTTTAGGACATTACATACCAAATACCACTTCAGCTTATGGAGGTGGTATGATTCCAAAGGTTGTTGCTAACTACATTGATGAAGATAGAAAGAATGTATATATTTATCAGAAAGCCTTGACAGCCCTTCAGACTGCTCTTCCGAACTCTACATACAGAGGTTTCAAGAAATGCAAAACAGCTAAGAGGTTATGGGATGCATTGAAACTAATGTATGAGGGTTCTACTGAATTCAAGGAGAACAAGAAGGATCTCTTGAAGCAGCAGATTGAAATTTTCACCTTTAAAACAGGTAAAACCTTGACTCAGTAATATTTTAGGTATGTTGAGATTATGGACACTCTAAGGGATGTTGGTATCACACCCTCAAAATCCACGCGCGGAGTTTTACCACAAGGCGTGTGAACAAACCAGGATCACAGTCACTAGTTACTCAGAGTGACACTATATGCCACATTCAAAACAAAGACTTTTGAGTACATGTTTTATCTAATGTACCTTATACCATAAAGCAGGACCACCTTTCCGTTGCAACCTTTCTTGAATTACCATATTTCACAAGTTGGTGAAAAGGTTCATGCTTTTGGTAAACTGTACATTGAGGTCTTGAGTCTATTTCTTTCTACTTTATGTACTTTTATCATTTTTGTAATATATTAGGATGTGAGCTATGGCTTGTCATATTCACTAGTCAAAAGCCAATCTTCCTTCTGACTCAATATTGATTTTGTTGTTGTCTAGATCATGTATCCAGTTGGCCTTCAAAGTATGGCCAGTTGTAGGAGGTAGTATAAAGCATCTTTAGTCCTTTGTATCTAAATGTATGCTTGTTAACACTTGTAAGGACCTAAGGAGCAATATACAACATTCTTGAACACCAAAAATTTGTGTATTTTATTCTTGTTCTGTCTCTTATTTACTTGTGTTTCTAAGTATTATTGGAACCGGTTTCTAGTTCCCATTTGATTAGTTAAGTGTTCTAAATCAATCTCTACTCATTATGTGTTGTGTTGTAGTGACCAAACCCTCTCAAATGATCCTACAATTGGTATCAGAGCTTTCAGGCTCTTGATAAGAAGATCTCACCATCTTAAAATCCCTAACACACATAATACTTAACATCTCAAATGGCAACTATCACTAAAGCTGATACGGAAACTAGAACCATTACGAAGTCCCCACTATCACCCTTGAAGATTTTGACACTTAGTGCCAAAGAATGGAAGGTTTCATCAAGTCTCAAGATTCCAGGATGTGGGAATATGTTGTTTTAGGACATTACATACAAAATACCACTTCAGCTTATGGAGGTGGTATGATTCCAAAGGTTGTTGCTAACTACATTGATGAAGATAGAAAGAATGTATATATTTATCAGAAAGCCCTCACAGCCCTTCAGACTGCTCTTCCAAACTCTACATACAGAGGTTTCAAGAAATGCAAAACACCTAAGAGGTTATGGGATGCATTGAAACTAATGTATGAGGGTTCTACTGAATCCAAGGAGAACAAGAAGGATCTCTTGAAGCAGCAGATTGAAATTTTCACCTTTAAAACAGGTAAAACCTTGACTCAATAATATTTTAGGTATGTTGAGATTATGGACACTCTAAGGGATGTTGGTGTCACACCCTCAAAATCCACACGCGGAGTTTTACCACGAGGCGTGTGAACAAACCATGATCACAGTCACTAGTTACTCAGAGTGACACTATATGCCACATTCAAAACAAAGACTTTTGAGTACATGTTTTATTTGATGTACCTTATACCATAAAGCTGGACCACCTTTCCGTTGCAACTTTGCTTGACTTACCATATTTCACAAGTTGGTGAAAAGGTTCATGCTTTTGGTAAACTGTACATTGAGGTCTTGAGTCTATTTCTTTCTACTTTATGTACTTTTATCATTTTTGTAATATCGTAAGATGTGAGCTATGGCATGTCATAGTCACTAGTCAAAAGCCAATCTTCCTTTTGACTCGACGTTGATTTTGTTGTTGTCTAGATCATGTATCCAGCTGGCCTTCAAAGTATGGCCAGCTGTAGAGTGTAGTAAAAGCATCTCTGGTCCTTTGTATCTAAATATATGCTTGTTAACACTTGTAAGGACCTAAGGAGCAATATACAACATTCTTGAAAACCAAAAATTTGTATATTTTGTTCTTGTTCTGTCTCTTATTTACTTGTGTTTCTTAGTATTATTGGAACCAGTTTCTAGTTCCCATTTGATTTGTTAAGTGTTCTAAATCAATCTCTACTCATTATTGTTGTGTTATAAGTGACCAAACCCTCTCAAATGATCGTACAATTGGTATCAGAGCTTTCAGGCTCTTGATAGGAATATCTCACCATCTTAAAATCCCTAACACACATAATACTTAACATCTCAAACGGCAACTATCACTAAAGCTGATACGGAAACTAGAACCATGACTAAGTCCCCACTATCACTCTTGAAGATTTTGACACTTAGTGCCAAAAAATGGAAGGTTTCATCAAGTCTCAAGATTCCAGGATCTGGGAATCTGTTGTTTTAGGACATTACATACCAAATACCACTTCAGCTTATGGAGGTGGTATGATTCCAAAGGTTGTTGCTAACTACATTGATGAAGATAGAAAGAATGTATATATTTATCAGAAAGCCCTGACAGCCCTTCAGACTGCTCTTCCGAACTCTACATACAGAGGTTTCAAGAAATGCAAAACAGCTAAGAGGTTATGGGATGCATTGAAACTAATGTATGAGGGTTCTACTGAATCCAAGGAGAACAAGAAGGATCTCTTGAAGCAGCAGATTGAAATTTTCACCTTTAAAACAGGTAAAACCTTGACTCAATAATATTTTAGGTATGTTGAGATTATGGACACTCTAAGGGATGTTGGTGTCACACCCTCAAAATCCACGCGCGGAGTTTTTCCACAAGGCGTGTGAACAAACCAGGATCACAGTCACTAGTTACTCAGAGTGACACTATATGCCACATTCAAAACAAAGACTTTTGAGTACATGTTTTATCTGATGTACCTTATACCATAAAGCAGGATCACCTTTCTGTTGCAACTTTGCTTGAATTACCATATTTCACAAGTTGGTGAAAAGGTTCATGCTTTTGGTAAACTGTACATTGAGGTCTTGAGTCTATTTCTTTCTACTTTATGTACTTTTATCATTTTTGTAATATATTAGGATGTGAGCTATGGCTTGTCATATTCACTAGTCAAAAGCCTATCTTCCTTTTGACTCTACATTGATTTTGTTGTTGTCTAGATCATGTATCCACCTGGCCTTCAAAGTATGGCCAGCTGTAGGATGTAGTATAAAGTATCTCTGGTCCTTTGTATCTAAGTGTATGCTTGTTAACACTTGTAAGGACCTAAAGAGCAATATACAACATTCTTGAAAACCAAAAACTTGGGTATTTTGTTCTTGTTCTGTCTTTCATTTACTTATGTTTCTTAGTATTATTGGAACTAGTTTCTAGTTCCCCATTTGATCTGTTAAGTGTTCTAAATCAATCTCTCCTCATTATGTGTTGCGTTGTAAGTGACCAAACCCTCTCAAAGGTCCTACAATTGGTATCAAAGCTTTGAGGCTCTTGATAGGAAGATCTCACCATCTTAAAATCCCTAACACACATAATACTTAACATATCAAATGGCAACTATCACTAAAGCTGATATGGAAACTAGAACTATGACTAAGTCCCCACTGATCACTCCTGAAGATTTTGACACTTAGTGCCGAAGAATGGAAGGTTTCATCAAGTCTCAAGATTCCAGGATGTGGGAATCTGTTGTCTTACGACCTTACATACCAAACACCACTTCAGCTGATGGAGGTGGTATGATTCCAAAGGTTGTTGCTAACTACATTGATGAAGATAGAAAGAAAGTATATATTCATCAGAAAGCCATGACAGCCCATCAGACTGCTCTTTAGAACTCTACATACAGAGGTTTCAAGAAATGGAAAACAGCTAAGCGGTTGTGGGATGCATTGAAACTAATGTACGAGGGTTCAACTGAAGCCAAGGAGAACAAGAAGGATCTCTTGAAGCAGCAGATTGAAATTTTCACCTTTAGAACAGGTAAAGCCATGACTCAACAATACTTCAAGTATGTTGAGATTATGGACACTCTAGTGGATGTTGGTGTCACACCCTCAAAATCCACGTGCGGCGTTTTACCGCGAGGCGTGTGAACAAACCAGGATCACAGTCACTAGTTACTTAGAACGACACTATATGCCACATTCAAAACAAACCAACCAAAATTCAAAAGTTTAAAAACCATGAGGAAGCATTTTGCAAAATAAGACAAACCCAAAGTAAATGAATTCATAATATGGCAACGATGTGCCATCCCAAAGTTTAAAACCCATATATAAAAGAGAAACAATTTGTCTGTGAAATAAAGCCTTAGGATTCATGCTGGACCCGTGTTGTGCTCCTAATGGCATGTTGAGTTAACGATCTGAGAATAGCATACTAAAAATGTCAACACAATGGTTGGTGAGTTTAAGAGTTTGCATTTAACATAAACATAACAGTTGTATAACATAAGAAGTGTATTGAATAAGATAGCTAGTCCATATTCACAAGTAATAAGCAATCCTGTGTCTCTGCATCAACTACTAAAGTTGAATACATTCCTGCTGCAAGCTGTTATGCTTAAGTACTTTGGATTCAGAATGAGATGCTAGACTATGGGTTCAACTTTAAAGAGACTCCCATTCACATAGACAACAATAGTGCTATCTCTATTAAAGAGAATCCTTTGCAATACTCAAGAAGTAAACACATCAATATCAGGTATCGTTTGATTAGAGATTACTTTGAAAAGGGCTTGATCAAACTAGTGAAGGTTAAACAAATGAACAATATGCTGATTTGTTCACTAAAGCTTTTGATGAGCAACAGATTTAAATATCTCATATTAGCTATTATGATGATTAACCTTGAGTAGTTTTTCTCTTAAAACTAATTCATATTATTTCTAAAAATTGTGTGTCCTAAGTTGTCTATTTCATTATCTTCATAAGCTTTTATTTTCTTTGAAAGAAAATCTTTTAGAAGATTTTCCGTAGATTTTTGAAAATCTTGATCTTTTCTGTCCTTTGGAAGATATAGTTTTATCTTTAGAGAAACCTTATGCCTTTAAAACAAACAAATGCGTAAGTAAAATTGCCTTCAGAAGAAATTTCTAAAATATCTTCCGAAGCTTTATATTTTCCTTAAGCATTTGAAAGTTTCGAAGGACAACTTTCTTCTGAAGCAAATTATATCTCAGAAGCTTTATTCTTAATTAAATAAAGTATTCAAGACTTAATTCTCTTACGAAGCAAAATTTCAAAACTCTTAGGAAATTCTTCCGAAGGTATTTTAGTTTTGGAAGCTTTTTCATTAACACTTCCGAAGACAATTTACCTTTGGAAGATTTTCGACTTCTAAAAAAACTAGTTTTTGAGAAAAAACAAACTACTTTTTCAGAGGTGAGACCGACATCGGATTTCAAAGTTTATCTTCTATCAATAACTTTGTCTTAAATCCATCTAATATATAAACCCAACAATTCCCCTACTTCCTTTATCATCTGCATTTTCTCCCAGACCTAAATTCCTAAACTTCTCTCTAGAACCACCTTTGTTCTTCTTTTCCTTCACCACTAAGCTTTCTCAAATGGCCAACACCAACCACAGAAGTGACCTAAACTCTGAGAAAGATCCATATTTCTTAAAGGTTTGTTGATTATTGAATCTATCAAACTACTTCACCTCCCTTACCATTGATCCTGTTCTTTATGAGGACCATTTGCTTGATTTCTAGAAGACCTGTCAAGAGGTCATCCTAGATGGGGAGAAGGCACTCTCTGCTACAGTGCAAGGGAGGACAATCTTAATCACTCCAGCTATCATAAACACCCATCTTCAGCTGGATAATGAGGAAGGTGAATTGTCCTTTCTCAAATAAGCTGTCAACTAATCCTTTCAGCAGATGGCTATGAGGGGGATTTCTCTGTAAAGATCTTCAAGAAAGTGAAGGTCTCATCCTAGTGGAAGTGCTTACTACAAGTGGTTATCCACAGCTTGTCCAACAAGCATGGGGGTTGGGACCAGATTCCTGAAGATCTCTCCTTCATAGTGCATGGAATGGTTCAAGGGGTCAAGTTCAGGTACTCTTAGTTTGTTTATACAAATTTGCTTGCTAAATTGGACTCTTTAGAGTATTATATGTTTCCTAGATATGTTCAACACATTCTCAATTATGAACTAGGCTCACAGATAAGGGAAACAAATAATATTCTTAAATTGGGACAGATGAACCCCAACATCTTTAAAATTTTGAAGAAGCCAACTGTTGGCTTCTATGGGGTAGAAACAGTCCTTGTTCCCAAAATGTTAGAGCTCATTGCTCAAGGTGACAACCTAGCATCACAAGCTAGTGTAGAACCCACACCTTCAACCTCTTAACCACTAACATAGCCACAAATCACCCTTACCTACCAAAGAAAATCCAAACGAACCCCTGCACAAGTTACTTAGTTTGTGCAGGCCCCCATACTACTACCCACATAGGAGGAAGTGGACTTTGGAGCTCTCACTTATCCTAAGTAGCAAGCCACTCCCATTACTTTAACTATTAGTTCTGAGGTTCCTCATGCTCAAGCTGATGAGCTCATTAGCCCAACAGCTTCACTCTAAGTCCTAACACTCTAGTGAACAACCTTTAGGGGAAAGTTAGTATCTCCAGCCTTAAGATCTTAACCAACCAATCCCTAGCCTTGATTTCTATGACAGGAAGACTTAGGATTTAGTGAGTATCATGAGTCTTTCTTCTCTTCCCCACTCAGAGGGAGATGACTGCTCCTGCTTCTTCCTTGTCAAGCCCACATCATCTACCCACTACTAACATGGATGTCCCTGATTGTGCTCAAGAAGTCCATATGAAAGAGGCTCTCACTTCTGCAAGTGATTACATTTTTAAGACCTCAACCATGGCAACTGAGCCCACTGATACTCCATTGGATGTAGTCGGTGAGTAGAGGAAAACCAGCAGCCAAGAAAATCATGTTGGTGGTGAGACTGAGGACTTGGTCCAATTATCTCATCCCCTAATGAATCTTCTTATGAAGAGGAGGGGAATCTAATCCTAAAGGTGCAAAAACTATCAAAAACATGCACCTATCTAGTTTCTAAGGTTAGTCACTGGAATCTGAGGTGACTACCTTACATAACATGGTCAATGATCATCAACTTGAGACTTCTTATCTTAAGGAGAAACTAGTTGGGAGAGCTTTAACAAGAGCTCAACTAGGAACATAAGAACTTGTAAATATGATTGACCTAACTCCTAGCTCACCTATGCAAGAGGGTGATGCTACCAAAAAAGGGGAGGAAGTCATTACAATTACCGAACCTGGGAGTTCTTCAAAGAGCATGGACTTTGAAGACTCACCATCTTCACTTGAAACTGTATATACTCAGCAACTTCCTCAAGTTCATATTGATGTGGACTCCATATTCATTCAGAGTCTTTTTGAGGAAGATTCCAAGGGTTGTGTCATCTCCACCTCGAGGAACTTCCAATTACATCATATGGTGGATGTATGATGCCAACAGAAGAGCACTTATTCTTCAAAGAGTTCAAGGGCAACAAAAAGTCATAAATTTTCAGACCTTGAACTACTATAAAGGTCTTGACCTTGTCAACATGTCAGTTGCCAATCCAAGCCAATCTAGACAAGCTAATTAGTTGTCTCAAAGGATTCACGATAGGATTACTGAAGAGTTCAGCCTCAAAATGAGTCAAAGGCAATCAGCCAATGTCATTAGTCAACTAGATGTTGAGGTAGACCCTGAGATTAACTTCTAAGGGAAAACCTTGACTAAAGGCCTAATGATTGAACCTGAGAGTCCTATTACACCTACAACTACTTTAGAAGTCCATTCCCTTGATGAGACACCTACTGGTGAAGGTGCATCTTACCCTCTCTCTGGCCAGAGCTTAGATGCTACACCAAGCAATGAAGGCCAAAGCTCTCTCCACCCTGAGTCATAAAGGTCCGTGGGTGATAAATTAAAAAAGGAAAATGATTGCTGAGGACATTGAGAAGGAGGAGAGAGAGAGGAAAAGGAAGATAAGGGGAGAAAGTTCTTTTGCTGGGTCTGCTGGCTTCATGGAAGCTGCAATTAGGGTTGCTTCCAGACCAAACACTCAAAATGATGAGTTGAGGGCAGTCAAGATTGCCTACATACATACCAGGGCTTATGATATTAATAATATCCTCTCCCCTCCCTTAGAGGAGCTAAATGAAGTGGCTGGCATGGAAATGTTAAGAGAAAGGAAGGAGGCAGAGGATGCAAGATTGCTTCTTCTTATTAAGGAAGAAAAAAGTGAAAAGGCTCTACAAACATGTTCCTACCCTTTCACCAGTTCAATAAAGTTCTGAACAAGAATTTATGGCTCCACAAGAACCTTAGGTAGACAAAGAAACTGATAGGATCAATATGATCAACTACCTAAAAAGGCTCTACAAACAAGTTCCTACCATTTCCCCATTTGATCTGTTAAGTGTTCTAAATCAATCTCTCCTCATTATGTGTTGTGTTGTAAGTGACCAAACCCTCTCAAACGGATCTACACATGCTGATCACTATACATGTTGAAGGTATACATAAGATTATAATACATTTTACTAACATGAAAAAAAATACTTAAAATTGTCAACAAACAGTTTGTGCGAACATCGGTTTAATTGATATAAATCATTTTAAATTTATGCAATACAATCAAATCCACAACCAAAGCTATACACCTGTCAAGTGCTTCATAACTGTCATATACAAATCACACAATCAAATAGTATATCATCATCGCCCTCATCTCAGCATATGCAGGTTCACATTTCTTAAGTAGCGCTACCTATATTATTTGACTGTTTCTCATTCGAATTAATGGTTGTGTCAATATTATAGTAACAAATCAAAATTTAAAAAATGCAACAAATTCAACACAACAATTTTGCTTTTTCCCACAAAATTTATAAATCAGAAAGGGGTCATCTTACTCAATTAATTCAAGCCAATAAGTCAAATAGTTCCTATAATTGTTTTTGTTAGAATAATCAAATTTCTTTAAAATTTTCAGTATTTTAAATCACAAAAATTGCCAAAATTCCAATTCGATAGATTTTTTATTCAAAAATACCAAAATTTATCACCCTAAACATTGTGAAATGTATATTATTCCATAAAAGTTTAGATTAATAACTCATAACAAAAAATTTCTAGAATTTTTACAAGTTTTATATTAATTGGCAGAAATAGTTAAACATCTCTAAAATTCCAAAATTAACACATACTATTCCACTCTGGATATCATAATTTATGTAAAGTTTTTATGATTTATCTCACTATTTTACTATTTCTTTCAATTTTATATTTACAGGATACTCTAACATATAAAACTCAGTTATACATGCAAATCAAGTCAAGAAATGTATTCAGTATTTCCTATAAATATAAAGGTTATTATATAATATTATCATATTTTTACCAGGTTCAAAGCTTCTGTTTAACAGTTTCCTTTTATTCCTGTTAGGACCGTGTACGTACAGAGTACTAACTGATTATGCGTGTATACCTAATCAATAGTGTGGAATCCTATATGATTGGCGATCCAATCAGTGAGAACTCAGTTCAGATCAATCTAACGATTAAAGAAACGTTAAGAACGATTAAAACGGGATCAACTGCGAACTATGAAGTTGGAACAGGTTCTCTGAAATCTCTGGACGGCTAGGGTACGAATGTGAGTCGAAATTCTTCAAGTGTTAGTTTTTCCACGAATTAGGTGTTATTTATAGGTTAAGGTTTGTCAATCGTACCACTGAAACATTAGCATGATTCAGTCGTGTGACTGAATCATGCGATTGATTCATACGCACGACAGAAGGTTCAGTCGTGCGACTAAGTCAATCTTATGTCTCAATCGTACGACTGATCCAGTCTCCTGGTTCAGTCATGCAACTGGTCCATTAGCCTGAAGTATTCATGCGTATGGTCTGTAACACCCAGTTATTTATTCATTTATTTTGAAGCCGACTAAAGAAGAAAAGAAATAAAGTCCAAAGTCGAGGGACCAAACTCGCCAACGAAAGAAAGTCGGGTGAGTGGGAGTATATAAGGGAGAGGGCAGCCCTTACCCTCTCCCCACACACTCACAAAATCAGCCATCAAAGAAGAAGAAGAGAAAAAGAAGAGAAAAAGAGGAAAAGTGTCGGTTCGGGTTAGTTCGGGTCGCCAAAATCATCGTGTAGCAAGCCAAATCGATGCCCTTGTCGTTGTGCTCGTTTGTGTGAGTTCTAGGACCCCACTTTTACTTGTTTTCAACCGATTTTGGGGCTGGAAAGCATAAAAACCCGTTTTTGTATGTGTATGTGTTTGACCCATTTGGGGTGTGTTGCGTATGATGCGTTTGAGTCTTGATTGTGAGCTTGTGCGTGCTTGAATGGTGTTGTGGTATGCATCCATAAGGTTTAGGATGCTCGATTTAGGCTTAAAATGGGTTTAGATGAGTTTGGAGGTCGAAAACCCTCGGCTGCAGTCGGGATGAACTGCATTCTGCATCAGCTAGGCTAGGCGACCGACTGGAGGTCAAATGGAGGCCATACGGCTGAGTAGGGTGCAATTGGGGTCCATTCTCATGATTGAAGGTTCATTCGCACGATTAAACGGCCAGTCACATGGGGATCATCCGATTGGAGGTCCAGTCGCATATGTGCTCGTCCGCATTAGTCCGATTCGCATGAGGTCCAACCGCATTGTCTATTCGCACGACTGGCTGTTCATTCGCATAGGTGTTCATCTGTATTAGTTCATTCGCATGATGTTTAGTCACATGGAGGTCATGCAACTGAAGGGTGTCCATACGCCCGAATAGAGCTGTCACACACCCGAGGAAAGTGTAGTTGACTTCTGACTTTCGGAAAAAGGGCAGATGTATGTTTTGATGTAAAGGTTCCCGTAAAGGCATGTAAGATGACAGTTGTGATCTTAGAGAGTATGTTGGGCATGATGATGATGATGTTGCATGTTTATGCTGGTTATGTATGTATGATGATGCCCTATACGATGATGTATGTATATCTTTCCATAACTTTATGTGTTATGATAATGAATGAACGAAGTATTATGTAACGTAAAGTGGAAGATAATGAAAGAGGAACATGATGATGAATGCATGCATTAATGAATGAATGAAAGAGGAACATGATGATGAATGCATGCATTAATGAACGAATGAAAGAAGTCTTGCAAGCATTGGATATCAGGGTCCTTCATTGTGATTGACCAAACGTGTAGTGCCTCTACTGCTTACCTCTAGTACTGTGGCATACGATCAACTGTTCATTTATTGACTTCGGCCCAGTAGCTAAATTGTTTGGGGTGTAGCATATGGTATTGGTACAAGAGATATCCGATGTGCATGTAAAGTTATAACAAACGAATGAATGAATGAACGAAAGAGATAATAAAGGTATTATCTATGTGTACGTATGATGCATGATCACATGAAAGAAAAGAATGGTTTTAGTGAAAACAAAGTATGTTTTATTATAAAATTAGAACTCACTCAGCAATGCTGACTTTTTATATGTTTTCTAGTTGGCAGGAAATGATTGCTAAGGATGGCACCGCGAGGCTACTCAGCCCTTTTGGGAATGGCATTCTTTTGATTAATGTTTTTGCACCATAATGCGAACAAGTTATTTTGTAATGAATGTTATATTAATTTGCAAAAGCATTTACATGAAAATGAAGATGGTTTTAGTTTTCCGTTGCGATTTTATGTAATTGCATGTTTTATGTGCGATGAGAACCCAACTGTAAGCGTCCCGGGAACGGGGCCTTACAAGTTGGTATCAGAGCCAAAGTTTAAGTGAAATGGGTAAATTTTCAAAATAAACCTAATCTTAAACTGAGAATGGGACAAAATGGGAATGGGTTGCCAATTTGAGTAGCTGCGTGCCATCAGGTATTTTCGTAAAGTTAACCGGTTTTATGTGCGCATGGTATGTGGTTATGTGTTGTATGTAGATTTAAATACTGATGTAGTCAGGACAGGTAATGCTCGGGGTGTGAAGAGTAAAGTAAGTGGCTAATCACAACTGGCCACTGTAATTAGGGACTTAATATACTTGACATAAATTGAGTTTTTCCCTTGAATGACCATGTTGGTGTTTGAATCTTTCAGTGTGTGTGATGGCCGGAGGTAGATCTTCGAAAGCTTCAAGGGGTGGAGGTCACGGTGCTGAACCGCGACCCAAGAGAGGGAGACCTAGAGTTGAGAAGGTGGTTCAGGAAGAACCCGAAACCCCTCACCCGGAGGGTGGTGATGAGAGTGCGAACCTTAGGGCCTCGGTGAAAGAGGCAGTGGTTGAGGAAGTTCATCAGGTCATGCAGACGATCTTGTCATCTGTAGTGACCAAGTTATCAAAGCTAAAAGAGAAGGGGAACGAAAGGAAAGAAATAGGTCCTCGGGAGGACGGGAGCAACCGGATTCTAACTGATGATGAGGAGGAAGAAGAAGAGCCCGTGTAGGAGGTAGCACGAGGCTGTAACTATGGGGAGTTTATGAGATGCAAGCCCCCTACTTCGATGACAATGGTAATGCTGCCGCTGCTCACCGATGGGTGAGAGAAATGGAGGCTGTTCTCGACATCAGCGGGTGCCGGGAAGATCAGAAGGTGAAGTTTGCCACTCATTCTTTTGTTGACTCAACACTATGCTGGTGGGACAACATTGTCCAAGCAGAGGGTAACCGGGCAATAGGAAGGATGAGGTGGGAGGAGTTGAAGAACATGGTGATTGAGGAGTTCTGTCCTCATAGGGAGATGGATAGAATAGAGAGAGAGAGTTCCTGCAGCTGGAGGCGGGAACCATGACACACCAGTAGTACACCACCAAATTCAATGACATGGCATTGCTCGTGCCTGATCAGGTGACGCCTTTGTCTCGGAAGATCAAGAGGTACATTCAGGGCTTACCTAGGGATGTCCGCAGGCATATGATCGCCGCCCGACCAAGCACATTTAGGTCGGCGGTTCATTTGGCGGGAGACCGTATGACGAGCAGGAGGTGGTGGTGACTGAAGCGAGTAAGAAGGGTGGTGGTGATCGGAACTGGAGTGGGAAGAGGTTTGGTCGGGGTGATGTCTCGATGGGTAACAAAAAGGTACGAGTGGATGACCGTCTTGGGGCCACGTCCAGTGTGGGGTCAAGGAGGTGTGGCAAGTATGGAAAGGAGCATGGGGGAGAATGTAGGCTGGGTTTGAACGTGTTCTTCAAGTGTGGGAAGGCAGGGCATATGGCAAAGGATTGCCTAGCAGGCAAATGTTTTAATTGTGGGGAAAGTGGTCATATGAGCAGGATTGTAAGAAGCCGAGGACTGAGTGTTCGGGGGTGAAGAAGACGGGAAGTGAAGGACCGAGGGCGAGCTCCAGGGCATTCACTATGACACAGGAGGACGCTAGGACGGACCCTGATGTCGTGTCTGGTACGTTTCTAGTGAACCAAACTTTAGCTTCTGTGTTATTTGATTCGGGTGGCAGTAAAACTTTTATTTCTGCTGCTTTCTGTGCTAAGCTGCTTGTTAGTAGTAGACGTGTTGATGCACCCTTTGATGTAGAAACTGCCATAGGTAAGTCTACCAGGATTTCTGAGATGATAGAGAGCTGTGATGTGGAACTGGAGGGTCACAAGTTTCCTGTTAAACCGTTCGTGATGACCTTAGGTGGTTTCGATTTGGTTCTTGGAATGGATTGGTTGGCGGACTTCGAGGCAAACATTGTGTGTCGCAAGAAGATGATTTGGTTGAAGGCGCCTGATGGGAGTTTGGTGACGGTTTATGGCGACCGAGTCAAGACGATTCCAAAGGTGATTTCGATGGCGGTAGCGAGAAAGTGTATGCGGCGTGGATGTAGTGCCTACTTGGCCTATGTAAAGGATGTAGATGCACCAACACCATAACTGTCTGATGTACGGTTGTGTGTGACTTTCCAGACGTGTTCCCAGAAGACTTACCAGGAGTACCACCTGACAGAGAAATTGAATTTCAGATTGATCTGATACCGGGTGCCCAACCTGTTGCCAAGGCACCATATCGGTTAGCTCCGACGGAGATGAAAGAGTTGATGGAACAGTTGCAAGAGTTGCTTGATAATGGGTTCATTAGACCGAGTATCTCTCCTTGGGGTGCTCCGGTCCTGTTTGTAAAGAAGAAGGATGGTAGTATGAGGATGTGCATTGACTACCGCGAGCTGAACAAGTTGACGGTGAAGAACCGATACCCCTTACCGAGGATAGATGATTTGTTTGATCAGCTTCAGGGTGCCAGTTGGTTTTCAAGGATAGATCTTCGGTCTGGCTATCATTAGTTGAAGGTGAAGGAACAAGATGTCCCTAAAACAGCTTTCCACACACGCTATGGTCATTACGAGTTTCTTGTCATGTCCTTTGGTTTGACCAACGCGCCAGCTGCTTTTATGGATCTGATGAACCGTGTGTGTCGGCCTATGTTGGATAAATCAGTGATTGTGTTTATTGATGATATCCTGATTTACTCGAAGAGTGAGATTGAGCATGCCGGTCACATTCGGGGGGTTCTGGAGACGCTGAGAAGGGAGAATTTGTATGCTAAATTCTCCAAGTCTGCGTTCTGGTTGTGCGAAGTTCAGTTTTTAGGTCATGTGGTGAATCCCGACGTGATTATGGTAGACCCGACGAAAGTGGAGGCGGTTATGCAATGGCAATCACCAAAGACGCCATCCGAGATTCGTAGTTTCTTGGGTTTGGCAGGCTACTATAGAAGATTCATCCAAGACTTCTCTAAGATTGCTTCTCCACTAACTAAGTTGACCCAAAAGGATGTGAAGTTTGTATGGGGTCAAGCTCAAGAGAAGGCGTTCGAAGAGCTGAAGGCAAGACTGACTCAAGCTCCTGTTCTGTCATTACCCGACGGAAGCGAAGATCTGGTGGTCTATTTTGATGCTTCCTATTCAGGGTTGGGGTGTGTGTTAATGCAGAGAGGGAAGTTACAGCATACGCATCCCGACAGTTGAAGGTTCATGAGGTCAATTACCCTGCTCATGACTTGGAGCTAGCAGCCATGGTCTTTGCACTAAAGATTTGGAGGCACTATCTCTACGGGACGAAGTGCACCATATTCACCGACCACAAGAGCTTGAAGTACTTCTTTGAGCAAAAAGATCTAAACATGAGGCAGAGGCGATGGTTGGAGCTTATAAAGGATTATGATTGCGAGATCCATTACCATCCGGGCAAAGCTAATGTGGTGGCGGATGCCCTTAGCCGAAAGGAAAGGCCCAAACCGATTCAGGTGAAAGCTTATCAACTAATCATGACCTCTAATGTGATGAAGCAAGTCAAGAAGTTTCAAGATGAGGCATTGAAAGAAGATCATCTTAACTCGGAAAGAATGAGAGGTCTAGTTGGGGAATTGGGTGAAAACACACTCGGTGTTAGAACTCGATTCGGTCATGTGTGGATTCCTTGTTTTGGGGATCTACGGGTGAAGATAATGGATGAAGCTCACATGACTCGATACTCCATTCATCCAGGTGCCACGAAAATGTACCAAGATATGAAGATGAATTATTGGTGGCCGGTATGAAGCGCGATGTGGTGGAGTATGGGACTAAGTGCCTTACTTGCTTACAGGTGAAGACCGAGCATCAAAAGCCGTATGGGAAAATCCAACCTTTGGATATACCGGAATGGAAGTGGGAGCACATCACCATGGACTTCATTACGAAGCTGCCGCGTACCCCGAAAGGGTACGCTGCCATATGGGTGACAGTTGATCGTTTGCCGAAGAGTGCTCACTTCCTACCAATCCGCGAGACATATTCATCTGAGAGGTTGGCTGATCTGTTCATCAAGGAATTGTAACTTGTCATGGTGTGCCGGTGTCTATTGTGTCTGATCGCGACACTCGGTTTACATCTAAATTTTGGAAGAAATTCCACGACGCTATGGGGACGAGGTTACATATCAGCACGGCTTATCATCCCCAAACTGATGGTCAGTCAGAACGGACCATTCAGATGTTGGGATATGCTTCGGGCATGTGTGATTGATTTTTGGGGAAGTTGGGATGACCATTTACCGTTAGCCGAATTCTCATATAACAATAGCTATCATGCCAGCATTGGCATGCCACCATATGAGATGCTATACGGTAGGAGATGCAGAACACCCGTTTGTTGGGGTGATATTGGTCAGAAGGAATTAGGGAGCGTCGAGGTAATCGAGGCCACGACTGAGAAGCTTGAAAAGATCAAAGCCTTTATGAAGGCAGCCAAAGATAGACAGAGGTCGTATGCTGATAAAAGACGTAGGCCGATTGAGTTCTAGGTGGGTGACAGGGTTATGTTGAAGGTCTCACCTTGGAAGGGTATCATCCAATTAAGGAAGCAGGGCAAGTTGAGCCCAAGATATATAGGCCCTTTCCGAATCATCGCTCGAGTAGGAGAGGTGGCCTATAGATTGGAGTTACCAGACGAGCTAAGTGGAATTCATCCGACATTCCATGTATCTCATCTAAGGAAGTGCTTGGCGGATGAAGACATGATTGTTCCACTGTACGATATCGAGGTAGACGAAAGGCTCAATTATGTGGAGCAACCAGTGGCAATCATCGACAGAAAAGAGAAGAAGCTACGAAATAAAGTGGTTCCTCTTGTGCGTGTACAGTGGAAGCACAGGAAGGGATCCAAATCAACGTGGGAGACTGAGGAAGAAATGAGACAGCATTTTCCATGTTTGTTTGAAGAATAACAGGTTTCGGGGACGAAACCTATTTAAGGGGGGTGGACTTGTAACACCCGGTTATTTATTTATTTATTTTGAAGCCGACTAAAGAAGAAAAGAAATAAAGTCCAAAGTCGAGGGTCCAAACTCGCCAACAAAAGAAAGTCGGGTGAGTGGGAGTATATAAGGGAGAGGGCAGCCCTTACCCTCTCCCCACACACTCACAAAATCAGCCATCAAAGAAGAGAAGAGAGAAAGAAGAGTAAAAGAGGAAAAGTGTCGGTTCGGGTCGCCAAAATCCTCATGTAGCAAGCCAAATCGAAACCCGTGCCATTGTGCTCGTTTGTGTGAGTTCGAGGACCCCAATTTTACTTTTTTAATTGATTTTGGGGCTGGAAAACATAAAAACCCGTTTTTGTATGTGTATGTGTTCGACCCATTTGGGGTGTGTTGCGTATGATGCGTTTGAGTCTTGATTGTGAGCTTGTGCATGCTTGAATGGTGTTGTGGTATGCATCCCTAAGGTTTAGGATGGTTGATTTAGGCTTAAAATGGGTTTAGATGAGTTTGGAGGCTGAAAACCCTCGACTGCAGTCGGGATGAACTGCATTCTGCATCAGGTAGGGCTAGGAGACAGACTGGAGGCCGAATGGAGGCCATACGGCTGAATAGGGTGCGATTGGGGTCCATTTGCGCGATTGGGGTCCATTTGCACGATTGGGGTCCATTCGCACGATTGGGGTCCATTTGCACGATTGGGGTCCAATCGCACGATTGAAGGTTCATTCGCACGATTGAACGGCCAGTCGCATGGGGGTCATGCGATTGGAGGTCCAGTCGCATAAGTGCTCATCCGCATTAGTCCCATTCGCATGAGGTCCAACCGCATTGTCCATTCGCACGACTGGATGTTCATTCGCATAGGTGTTCATCCGTATTAGTTCATTCGCATGATGTTCAGTTGCATGGAGGTCATGCGATTGAAGGGTGTCCATAAGCCCGAATAGGGCTGTCACACCCTAGGAAAGTGTAGTTGACTTCTGACTTTCGACAAAAGGGCAGATGTAAGTTTTGACGTAAAGGTTCCCGTAAAGGCATGTAAGATGACAGTTGTGATCTTAGAGAGTATGTTGGGCATGATGATGATGATGTTGCATGTTTATTCTGGTTATGTATGTATGATGTTGACCTATACGATGATGTATATTTATCTTTCCCATAACTTTACGTGTTATGATAACGAATGAACGAAGTATTATGTAACGTAAAGTGGAAGATAATGAAAGAGGAACATGATGATGAATGCATGTATTAATGAATGAATGAAAGAGGAACATGATGATGAATGCATGCATTAATGAACGCATGAAAGAAGTCTTGAAAGCATTGGATATCAGGGTCCTTCATTGTGATTGACCAAACGTGTAGTGCCTCTACCGCTTACCTCTAGTATTGTGGCATACGATCAGCTGTTCATTTATTGACTTCAGCCCAGTAGCTAAATTGTTCGGGGTGTAGCATATGGTATTGGTATGAGAGATATTCGATGTGCAAGTAAAGTTATAACAAACGAATGATTAATGAACGAAAGAGATAATAAAGGTATTATCTATGTGTACGTATGATGCATGATCACGTGAAAGAAAATAATGGTTTTAATGAAAACAAAGTATGTTTTATTATAAAATTAGAACTCACTCAGCAATGATAACTTTTTATATGTTTTCCAGTTGGCAGGAAATGATTGTTGAGGATGGCATCACGAGGCTGCTCAGCCCTTTTAGGAATGGTATTCTTTTGATTAATGTTTTTGCACCGTAATGCGAACAAGCTATTTTGTAATGAATGTTGTATTAATTTGCAAAAGCATTTACATGGAAATGAAAGATGGTTTTAGTTTTCCGCTGCGATTTTATGTAATTGCATGTTTTATGTGCGATGAGAACCCAACTGTAAGCGTCCCGGGAACGGGGCCTTACATGGTCCATTAGCATGGTCCAATCGCATGAAGACTTAATACGATCAAGTTTGAACACGTTTCTCAATCATTATTGACTAAGAACTATGTACAATAACCTCAAACCTATATACTTAGTTCAATATGCTTTAATACACAATATACAATGAACCACTAAACATTATAAGCATCAATCACATATTGTATCTCATTCAACTCATTCATTACATATATGTAAGACATGACAGACATTTTACATTAAGCTCCTAAACTAGGTACATATGTATCAACAAACTCCCCCTTGGACCTAGTTTACATTAGTGTCTGACATTCTTCATTAGCTCCTCAAATTTCTTGTACTTCTCCTCTCTAGTAACTCTTGCATTATATCTCAAATGCAAAACAGAGTGTTATAACATTCTAGAACTCGAGGGCTTGTACTATATCTTCCACGTCATAGAATAGTGGCCACTTGTATAATGTATAGACATCGTCTGCAGATAAGTTGGTTAGCCACATAGGGTCGAACACCCAGATAGTTTCCATTTCGCTTTCTCTCTGTAGAACTATAACCGCTTCGCCTGTTATCCAATCATAATACCACCATTTGAAGTGTGGAGTGAAGTCCTGTGGCATTTCTCGTAAGGGAATCTTGGACATTGTGCGCGAAGGACTCCACTTCAGCACCACCTTAGGCTTTCCAGAAATGGGATCAACTTCAGACCTTTGGATGTACCTCTTTGGTTGTTGAGGTCTGAAAGTTACCCACCTGGTGTGGTATTCCTTCTTAAGTACAGTCTCAAATTAGCCTGACATTTTTCTCGGATCAACATATAACAAGTTTAAGCGTGCCAGCTGGTTTAGCACAAAACCAGGGAGAGTCTTCAGATCTTGAGGGTATCTAAAGTACTATATTCCCTTCTCCCTCTTAACTACATAAACATTAAGATCCTCAATATACGCCCAACAATAATCTTGCGCGACACCTATAGATGTTTCTTGACCATGTAGAGCTTGGTGTAGGCATTTGGCTTTTGAGCAGTGCGTTGGGCTCTTATCTCAGCAAACCAAGCCACCCACTTCAGCCTTCTTTATATCAACATCAGTGTCCGAGGCTTGGGCATGGCTTTCATTCTTCTCTGTCTCTTTTTCCATCTCATCCAGTTTGTCAAACGTAGCAGTGCCGAGAGTGTCACCCAAGTTGGGGATCACATTGCCCTCTCGGTCAATGTACTCTGGATATTACTTAGCTGTGACATCCTCGATCTCTATTTCATCTAATTCATTTAGCTCATCGTCACTTGTCATATCAAAATTAGGTGTATCTCTGACAATCTCATCTAGATTTAGCCTGAACATCTCTACATGTTGATCATCAGTCAAGTCATGTATGATTTCTCCTTCTTCGGGAGTGTAGCTCACCGACCTTCTGACAATCCCTTGAAAATCAAGAATCATTGTGAATTGAGACTTGATTTGCTATAGGGGAGCAACATCGTATTCATTTTGCTGAGATATTTGATCTACTTGATTTAAACATGTAACACATTAACCATTAGTAATTAATTAAGACATTTAAAGTTTTCAAGTACAAAAGTTTTTAAAAACATTTAAACATGTAACAGAATTGTAATACAAGATTCAAGTACAAAAGTTTTCAAAAACATAAACATATAATCATTAATTTTGTATTGAGTGTAGGCTTCTTAGCAGGAGGGTGGAGGACGAGGCTCCTCGATCTTGATTCCTTTTGGTCCTCTTCTCTTGAGCTCTAGGAGAGGCTGATGCAACAGCATCACCTTCTCCATCATCATCATCATCATCTCCTTTCTTCTCACGTGGACCTACATCATCACCTTCATCTTCTTCATCTAAATCATCCTTATCATGTCAGCATTATCATCATTGTCATTAGCACCCTTGATCTTAAGAGGCTCACTCTTTGACTGTTTTAGCTTGAGCATGATCTTCTTGTTCTTACTCTCAATTCTTTGATCCTTTTCACCAAAGCCAACACCAGCTCATTTTGTCTTGTAAGAGCATGGTGTGCTCGGCTTAGAGCTCACTCATACAAGTCAGTCTTCTTACTGAGCTCCACGATCTTCTAAGCTTGAGATGTGTTTACCTCCATCATCTTATGTAACTCATTTGCATTAAGCTCATCAGTGGCAACCAGCCTAAGCACTGTGCTATTGAGATTAGCCAGATGTTCCTCTAACCCGATAAGGGGTAGAGTGGATCCTGGTGTGAATGTAGGCTAGGTGGAAGTACCTGCTTGGTGGCATGTGGTGGTAGATGTGGTGAATATGGGTGGTGGGATAGGAGTGGATGGTGAAGGGTTGGCTGTAGTAGTGGTGGTTAGAAGTGTGCTAGTAGTGGTAGGGGTTGTGGTAGTTGTGGTGGTAGCTGTTATGGAAATGGTAGATGTGGTGGTGCATGTGGCAGTAGTGGTGGTTGTGGCAGTAATGGTGGCTATGGCAGTGGTGGTAGCTGTGGCAGTGGTAGTTGATGGGGTCAAAGTAAATCTAGGCCTTTTACCCTTTTTGCCATAAAGTTCATCGGTGTGTCCATTCACATATGTCTCTATACGATACTGTAGAATCAGTTCTTGGTCTACACTTGATGTTAAATGTTTAGGTTAGACTCACTTGACTCGCAATCAATCAAAATAACAATTAGTACTAAATAAATCGACGATTAAGTCCATGTTAGTGGTTAATTTTGACGGTTTTTGTCTCGGTTTAGTTTTCTCCCAATTAGGTCATTAGGGCGTGATTATACTGAGCATTTTGGTCGATTATAGTGTCCGATTACCCATAGAAACAAAGCGTAATCGTTAGTGTCACAATCAGGAAGCTAAATCACGGATATGAAATTTGGGTAGAGTAACCTTGCTTTCATACGATTTAAGTGCGATTTGGGGGTGATGAGTGTTTGCGGCCGACTCCCCTCTATTTATACTAGGTTTTCCTTTAGTCATGTGCCTTACCCTATTCGCACTCTTGATTTGTGCGACTGGGGCTCAGTCGTGGGACTGGCTTAGTCGGTCACATTCAGTCGTGCGACTAGGTTTAGTCGTGCGTCTAACTCATTTGGTCACCTCCATTCATGCGATTGGTTCATTCTGGTGATCCAATCATATGGATTGACCATGATTATGGTCCAATCATACATCTGGTCCATACCTGTGGTTTAGTCGTGCGATTGGACTCAATCTTGCGACTGGTCCATACTTATGGTCTAGTCGTGCGAATGGCTCATACTTATAAGTTTGACCTTATGACCATTCAAACACTTAGCCTTTTTTTAACTATAGATAAAACGTTATGATCGATGATCATCTCAGACATGATCCTGTTAACTTTGAAAACTGTTGATCACCTCAGACGTGATCCTTTTAACGAAAAACCGATTGGTCACCTCAGACATGACCTCTTTTAAGTGAGTGTTTTATAGATTGAATTTCCATGCCCAGTCCAACTTTTACCAACTAAATGACTAAAATTTAAAAAATAAAGCAACTAGAAAATTTAAAAGACAAAATTAAGACATATTTTTTGTATTTTTAATTGGAGATGGATTTTAAACCTATTAGAGTAATTCTAGTAGATTTACTTCCTCTACAGCACAACTTCAATTTCTGTTTATCATTTCTGGTACGATTCATTTTGGAATCATACAGGTAAATCAAAATCACTCAGGACATTTTAATAAACAATCTTGATGCTTGATCCTTGTTTTCACTGATAGTCAATTGCAATTTTAGGAAATCATACTAGAGCCACAAGATGCACATAAAGATTTTCACATTCAAGAACTGCAGCTCATGATGATTGTTAGTTTACTTGTCTTCTTAATAACATACATAGATTTTTGACACACATTGGTGATTATTTAAGGTTTAATTATTTCAACAAGTATTTGTGGATCCCATGGTTATATGGTAATCAACGTTCCTCAGGAGATTTTTGAGTGGTCTATGGGTATATTCCGAGAAGAAACTATTCTACGAGCTTTCAAAGAGATGCTAAGCCTCAGGTCAGTGCCATCACACAGTAGAGAGGCGCAAACAACAATTAATTCTACAATATTTAAGTTATGCTTATCCTCAGGTCAGTGCCACCGCATAGTAGAAAGGCACACAACCTATCTTCTTGTTCGAGCAATTATTTTATTTGTGCACATATCGCACTAACAACATAAGTTATTAGCTTGATTGTGTTTTGCAATTTTCATGTCCTGTGCTCATATTTTATGGTTGTTCACACACACACGTGGCATTTATTTTGCTCTTCACCCCTTTTTGGAACAACATTGATTGTGTTAACCAGGGATAAGATGGGAACCCACAACAGGTTGAACAACTTAGTTTGTAATTGAAACCACCAATGAGGTCTACTTGTCTATTGTGTTGAATCTACTGACACATCATATAATGAACTAGCAGCCTCTAGGTCTACTTTCTCTATGTTACCTTGGTAGCCTACTAGTTTTACTATCATTTTTTCTTTTATTTTGGTTAGACTTTTCAAACTTAAACTTTGACTTTTGCATCTTAATCAGTTAAACATTTTAAAGTCCCAAATAATCTATTCCCTGTGTACTATAATTTGTCAAATATGTTGAATCAGTATCACAGATTTGACTTCTTTCATTTTAGCTAAGCTATCCTCCTCCCTTGTTTTTTTAAGTAATTAAATAAAACGACTAATTTAATACTAATCTAACCTATTCTCCTCCTAAAAATCTAAAATGAAAATATTTTTTGAGTTTCTGGATTTTATAGAAACTGGAAATTAAAATAAGAAATATAAAAGAAAATAAAAATAAAAAAGTTGTCGGACTATTCATTTTCATCCTCTGTGATCACATCACTTTTTCTTTTTCACACCATTAACCTCTAAGAGATATAGAATATCGGTTTATCAAATGCGTTTGTGTAGTGGTCGGCATGTTGAAAATCCATATTTATTTTAACGACATCGATTGAATGCTTTTCAAAACAATCACGTATAAAGTGATACTTAATGCCGATTGTTTAGTTTTAGGATGTTGACTGGATTTTTTGTTACGGTTATAGCAGCAGAACTATCAACATAAATAGGAGTGTTAGAGAATTGCAAACCGTAGTCCCACATTTACTGTTGAATCCAAATGATCTGCGAACCGCAACTTGCAGCAGCAACATATTCAGCTTCGCAAGTTGACAAAGCAACCGATGTCTTCTTCTTACACTTCCAGGTGACTAATCTTCTCCCAAAAAATTGACATCTGCAGACATTGACTTGTAGTTCATTTTGTAACCGCCATAATCCGAGTCACTATATGCTATAAGCTCAAAATCATCATCATGAGGATACCACAATCCGAGTGTTGGAGTACCTTTCAGATAACGAAAATCCGTTTAACTCCTATGAGATGGTTGAATTTCGGTTTCGCCTGATATTTGGAGCAGAGACATGTAGTGTTGATACATGTATGTCCCTAGATCATGATATGATTGTATTAGATCTTGTTTGTCTGATTCTGGTGTAAGTTGATATGATGAATGAAATGATATTAGTAGACTGTGATTTGTGATGATTAATATTTCAGTAATAAGTTGATATAAAATTGGTTAATTAGGTTAGTGATTGTCTGAATGTTTACATATAATGTTTATTAATCAATACATTCAAACTTAACATAATGAATTTCTCATGCGAATGGCCCATGCGAATGGACCATTAGCATGAACAACTTCATACGAATGACTCAGTCGCAGGACTGACCTGGGTGACTGGATTAGTCATATGATTGACACATATATTGGCTCAGTCGCATGACTGAACACTCAGTCGTGCGAATGAATCAACTGCATGGTTCAATCGCACGACTGAAACATACTAATGGTTCAGTCGCACGATTGAATAATACCAACCTATAAATACAACTCAATTCGTGAAAAATAAGGACTCTCGATTAATTACGATTCCAGACGTACCCTAGCCGTCCAGAAGCCTCCCAAATTCGTTCTCCAAGTTCATAGAACACATTAGATCGATTCCCAATCGATTTCAAACGTTAGGTTCAATTCTTGATTGATTCTTCGGGTGTTCTCACTGATTGGATCGCCAATCAAATAGGATTCCGCACTATTTGATCTGGTTTACACGCTAATCACTAAGTATTTCGTTCAAATACCAGGTCCTAACAAGTGGTATCAGAGCATGGGCGTACTTTGAAGATCTAAATACCTATGCAGTTAAGAGAGAACAGGGCATAGAGTACTTCAGATTCCCACATGATCTGAAGACCCTACCAGGTTTTGACCTCAACCAGCTGGCCAAACTAAGGCTTTTGTATGCTGACCCGAGGAAGGTGTCAGGCTGGTTTGAGACTACCCTAAAGAAGGAGTACCACACTAGATGGCTTAACTTCAGACCTCAACAGCCTACTAGGTATATGAGAAGGTCTGAGGTTGATGTCATTACTGGCAAGCCTAAGATAGTGTTGAAGTGGAATCCTCCTCGCACAATGTTGAGAATCCCACTCAGGGAAACGCCACGGGATTTCACTCCACATTTTAAGTGGTGGTATTATGATTGGAGAACAGCTGAAGCGGTCATAGTCTTAAGTAAAGAGGGACAAATGGATACTATCAGGGTATTCGACCCGATGTGGCTTACAAATTTGTCGGAAAGTGATGTCTATACGCTATACAAGTGGCCACTATTCTATGATACGCAAGATATTGTACAAGCTCGTCAGTTCCAGAAAGTTATACGACTCTACTTCGCGTTTAAGATTCACACGGGAGTCACAAAAGAGAAGTACAAGAAATACAAAGAGGTTATGCAGAAAACAAGAGATTAGAGAGATCTAGGTCCAAGGAGGAGTTTGTTGATACATGTATGTCCCTAGATCATGATATGATTGTATTAGATCTTGTTTGTCTGATTCTGGTGTAAGTTGATATGATGAATGAAATGATATTAGTAGACTGTGATTTGTAATGATTAATATTTCAGTAATAAGTTGATATAAAATTTGTTAATTAGGTTAGTGATTGTCTGAATGTTTACATATAATTTTTATTAATCAATACATTCAAACTTAACATAATGAATTTCTCATGCGAATGGCCCATGCGAATGGACCATTAGCATGAACAACTTCATACGAATGACTCAGTCGCACGACTGAACTGGGTGACTGGATTAGTCGTATGATTGACACATAAGATTGGCTCAGTCGCATGACTGAACACTCAGTCGTACAGATGAATCAACCGCATGGTTCAATCACACGACTGAAACATACTAATGGTTCAGTCGCACGATTGAATAATACCAACCTATAAATACAACTCAATTCGTGAAAAATAAGGACTCTTGATTAATTACGATTCCAGACGTACCTTAGCCGTCCAGAAGCCTCCCAAATTCGTTCTCCAAGTTCATAGAACACATTAGATCGATTCCCAATCGATTTCTAACGTTAGTTTCAATTCTTGATTGATTCTTCGTGTGTTCTCACTGATTGGATCGCCAATCAAATAGGATTCCGCACTATTTGATCTGGTTTACACGCTAATCACTAGGTATTTCGTTCAAATACCAGGTCCTAACATGCAGCGTACATGATATCAGGTCGTGAGGCTATAAGGTACATGAGGGATCTGATCATTCCTTGGTACATGGTGGCATCCACCAGATCACCATTTTTTTCGGGTACCACGTCGTGGTTTGTAGCAAGTGGAGTCCTAGCTGCCGAAGCATTCTCCATATCAAACCGACTAAGGATATCGCCTACATACTTGCTCTAATGTTGAAATATTCCCTTTCGTGTCTCATCCACCTGTAACCCGAGAAAGAACTTCATCTCTCCCATGGCACTCATCTCAAATTCAGCTTTCGTTACTACTTCAAATTCGTTAAATAATTCTTCATTTTTGGAACCGAAGATTATGTCATCAACACAAATCTACACTAGCAGTAAGTCACCATCCTTTTCTTTAATGAACAGTGTGCAGTCAATCACTCCTCTGTGAAAGCCGTGTTTCACAAGATGAGTCGAGAGCTTCTCATACCATGCTCTTGGGGCTTTGTGGAGCCTGTATAGAGCCTTATCCAGCTTGTAAACTTTGTCCTGATGATACGATACTCAAATCCTTCGGGTTGACTAACATACAGTCTCCCGGATTTCACCATGAAGGAATGCACTCTTCACATCTACTTGATAAAAATTAATCTTCATATAAGATGCATAGGCTAGGAACATACAGATTGCTTCCATTCTTGCCATAGGTGCAAACACTTCATTGTAATCAATGCCTTCGACTTGTCGAAATCCTTGAATTACAAGTTGAGTCTTGTTTCTGATTATGACCCCTTGGTCATCTTTCTTGCATTTCAAGACCCATTTAGTGCAAATGACCTTAGCACCTTTTGGTCTATCCACCAGTGTCCACACTCCTAACTTCTTGAATTAAAGAAGTTCTTCTTGCATGGCACTCACCCATGCCTTATCATTTAAGGCATCACTTACATATTTTGGCTCAAATTGAGACACAAAGAATCGATAAGCACCGTCTTGAAGATAGCCATTTTCTATGACTAAGGCATAATCAGCTGAGTATAGCTGATTTCTTGTCGGTACTCCCGATTGTACATCCCCTATGACGTTGTCTAGACATTGATATACATTAAGTCGAGATTCGGGAATGGGGGGAATGACTACTTTTTGATCCAGATTTTGAATTCCTGGTTGAGTATATGTAGCCATTGGAGTACGAGGTTCCGAAGTGTCAGAAGCATCAACATCTGATGCTTGTGTACTTTTAGTAGAAGGAACCTGTTCCTCCTATTCCACCTTAACATTTTCCACTTCTTCATCGTTAGAGGAAGAGTCACGTACCTCCAATGCTCCCCCTGAAGAACTAGAAGACTCACCTTGTGAACGTAATGTTGTCAAGTCTAGTGACGGTGTGTTGAAGACATCGTACATCATCTTGGTCGATAACTCATCATCAGAAGGGGAGAGAAGGATGTTGAAGGACTAAAAGAATCCATCATAATCGAAGAAGAATTCAGGTCCTTTTCAAGCAGGGGGTGGTGTATCTTTGAACGTCGATGTTGCACCACACTTCTACTTGACCCGTTGAGTTGTTGTAAACTCTCTTATTCGGTATGTTGTATCCTAGAAAAATTCCTTTTTCAGCCTTGTCTATGAACTTCCATGACTGATTTATCTTCAGCAGCGTACATCATGCGCCAAACGGTTCGAGATACTCTAGATTAGGTTTACATCGTTGGAGCAGCTTGTAACAAGTTTTACCATGACCTTTGACCACCAGGACTTGATTTAGGGTGTAACGTGCATTGGCAACTGCCTCATTCCAAAATTGGATGGGCAGTTTCGAGTCAGCTAGCATTGTTCATGCTGTTTCTATCAAGCTCATGTTCTTCCTTTCAACAACTCCGTGCATTTATGGAGTGTAGGTGGATGTGAACTGATGTACAATTCGTTTCTCTTTGCCGAATGCTTCCATCCACTGGTTCTTTAATTCCGTATCTTTTTCTGAGCGAATCTGACGTACTTTCAGCTTGTAGAGAGATTCCAATGTGGTCACCAGCTGTTTAAATGATTCAAATGTTTCTGATTTTGATTTTAGAAACATTACCCAATAGAATTTTGAGTAGTCATCAGTGACTACATAACAATACAGATCACTAGTGATGCTCTTGGTGCTCACAGGACCAAACAGATCCTTATGTAGAAGTTCGAGAGGGAATTCAATAGAATTTACTTTCTTTTCCTTGTGAGGCTTCTTGGTCTATTTTCCTTTCTTACACGCTACACAAAAATCCAGAAATTGAAAATTCTTAACATTAACTCCATTTACTAAATCATTCTGAATCAGATGATTCGTCTTCCATGGATTTATGTGTCCCGTTCTCCTATACCAGGAGATTGAGTCCCTCTTAGTTTCCTTTGATAAGAAGTATTGTACTTGATGATCGGTTGTGGAGACCTTGATAGATGCAAGACATATAAGTCATTATATCTTAAAGCGGATATTAGGATTTGGTCTTCTAGGATAATGTAATCCTTCTTCAACACATAGCACTTCTTGTTGTTAAAAACAACCTTGAATCCTTTGTCATAGATCTAGGATATAGAAAGCAACTGATTCTGTAATTGTTGAACGTAGTTGACCTTGTTAAACTTGACTTTTTGATTTCCACTTCACCTTGGGCGATGATGTATCCTCCTTTATTTCCAGCAACTGAGACATGCCCCCCTTTAATTTGTTTGAAATTTGAAAGGAGAGACAGGTTCCCGGTCATGTGCCTAGATGCCCCACTATCAACAATCCAGGTGTTTAAGATAGCACTGTAACAGACACCCTGCACATTTAGAGGACATTATTAGTTTAGGTTTGGGACCCAAGCCTTAACTGGCTTGGGTCAGCCAGAGGAATCACACATCATAAACTCAACCCACTGTCCATTGGAGGGTGAGGGCATCGTTCTTCTTAGTGTTCTCAGTATCAGACACTAGACTGACTTTTCTTTCCGTAAGCCAATTTTGTGTAAGGCCTATTTGTGATAAACAGACGACTGGCTTACGGTTTGAACTTTTGGTTCATTACTTCTTTTTGGTGGAGTAATAAAACTCCTTTTAGAAGAAATTTGTTTAGTATCATGAAGTTCCATTTTCTTTCTTGGTGTCAGATAATAAGGATAGTTAGAAGCGATGTGTCATCTCTTTCCATAATTGTAGCATGATCTACCTTCTACATGTTGGAAAACTCATCTCTGTTGGGAAGTGTGTGATACCGATGTGACTTTAGTTTGGTTGTGTTTGGACACTTCTTGTTTAAATGTTTTAATTTCTTTAACAAAATTCATTGTTTGAACATTTTAAACATATTTAGCCTTTTATTTGTTTGGACTATGACGTGGAGCACGTGGTCGGTTAATTGGTTTGCTCATTTTGGTTCAGAAATAGACATGTTTGAACTTGACTTTACATTAACCTTTTCAAACTATTCTTCCAAATTCACAATAGGCATCTTACCTTTAGATTTCAAAGTAGCCTCCTTCTGTTTAGTGACAGGTTCCACCGGTTTACACATGCAATCTGGATCACTAACTAGAGGAGTGGACACCACATGATCCATAATAGCATTGTTATTTACTGGTCTACATTTTGCATTTAACAATATCTAATGTGATGGTGGAACCACTTTGTAACCCAAACCCTCCCCGTTATTTCATTCTTTCACTAAGTATTGAACTATGTGAGAAGAACTAGTCCAACTATGTAGTTTTTGTTTTAATGAGTTGACTTCAACTTCTAAAACGGCCTTTTCTTTCTTAGTTTCTTCTAGGGAGTTTAAGTAGAAATTTATGTCATTGGCTTGATTAAAAGAAACAACTTCGGTTTCCTTTAGTTGTTTATTTAAAATTTCTATTTTCTTTTTATAATTGTGCTCATTTTGTTTTAAAATTCGATTAGCTTCTATGCACAGTTGTAAGCCATTTACTATGCTATCATTTTGGTCTAATAACCTAGCAAATTCTAAATTTATGCTTTCTCTAAATTTGTTACATTTAGTACAAGCATGGTTTTAAAAGAGTTGGTCGTTGGTACTTACCTATGAAGATTCGGTTGAAACACTCATCGGCGCAAAGTTCGATTCTTCAGAAGCTGGAGATTCTGAACATGTCGTTCTGTGATCTTCTTCAATCAGGTGATTGACCACATTCGTAGTATCTTCATTACCTGGCAACACTAGTTCAACTGTGATTTCACCTTCACTAGCAGAGGCGTCGTCCAAACCTTCGACATTGGCAATGTTCGATTCACCCGGAGACACAAAACTAAAGGTCCAATCCTGATCTTTGTCACCTTTAGCAGTCAAGGCCTTTTTCTCTTTGCTTGACGAGGTAGCTCCACTTGTCAGTTTGTCTTGATGGTTAAAAGACGAGATTGGATTCCCGTTACTTGTCTTCTTGGGCTTTACACATTCACGTTCGAAGTGCCCCTTTTCTCCATAGTTAAAGCAAGTAACTTTGGTTTTGTCGAAACCAAAGGTAGTATCTTTTGTGGCTATCAAGTTCTGTCTAGTCTTCTTCACAAACTTTTTCGCTCTCCTAACAACACTTGCCATAGACCACATAATATCCATTCTTTCTAGTTCATTCTCGTCCACCTTCTCGTAATTCTCATATGCCAGATGGCAATTTCCGACCTAACCTGCAACTAGACCATCATAGGGATGAACAACCGCTGCTAGAAGATCCATATGCTCCTTAGCAACCTCCACAGTAATATTTTCGAGATTCTCAGTCTTTAACTTCATAGCATTTGCTTCAGGTGCAATATATTGGGTACTAGATGACCCTGGCATTTCAGATCCTAAAGCTGTGGTTTGAGAAGGAGCAGTTGAACTAGACATAAACGCTATTTGAAGAGGTGCTCCTAAACTGGTTGGAGTGGAAGAGGAGTTATAGAGTGAATGAACTAGTCATAGGATCCTTTTTGTGACTTGTACTTCATCTTGAGTTCCTCCTCCCTCAATTTTAGGAAGAAGTCGTTGATGTCTAATTTTGCCAGTATATTGTTCTGTCTCAAGTTAGACACAAACAAGTCCCACTTCTTAGGTAAACCATGAGCAAAGCTTGACACTTGTCTTCCATTGATGTTGTGACCCCATGAGTGTGCAGCTCACTCATTCAATGATAGAACCTGTCTATGACATCATCCAAGCTTTCTTTTCCCATCGAAGAGAAGGTATCAAACTCCTCCTTCAAAGCATTTGCCTTTAGAGCTTTCAACGTTGCATTCCCGTCGTATCATTTCTCCAAAGCTTCCCATAATTTCTTTTTCTGTTTGTTCTCAGAAAAATGATGGAATATGTCTTTTGGTATTGACTGAGTTAACAGGACATACACCTTCTTTTCTGCATTATACTACGCTTTCTGGCTGTCAGTCATCCCACCCAAGGTTAATTTAACACCATCAGCACCAACCGGCATACTGTAACTTATCTCAATAGATACCCAAAGGTTGGGATCAATTCCATTAAGATAGATTTCATATCGCTACTTCCATTGTGGGTAATCATCTAACGTTATAAGTTTAGGTGGTTTATTATGATTCTCAATCTCATTTTCCAGAAGCAAAAGGTTCTGGATCCGTGAGTCCCTACAGTAGTAAAAGCAGAGAATTGATCTTCCATCTCTTTATCTTTGAACTTTAGAGCTCAAATGATTTACTAGTGCGAATGGATAGATGCGAATGAGTCACTCGTGCGATTGGACTAATGCGGATGCGTCAATCGTGCGAATGAGAGGTGCGAATGAATTCAATCGTGCGATTAGATTCAGTCGTGCATATCGAGTGTGTGATTGGAGAGAAACGAATGAAGATGTTCAGTCGTAAGAATGAATGAGCGACTGAGTTCAATGGTGCGAATGGGAGGTGTGATTAATCATGCGACTAAAGGTTGCTGTTTTGAATATTCGAAGTTTTTGATACTTTGACACAAAAACATGATTTTTCAAGAACCCTAAACCCTAAACCCTAAACTTTTAAACCTGGAGACGTCAAAAACACTATTTTACTCAAAAAAGGTGGCTCTTTTGAATGAAAAACGTGATTTTTACACTGAAACTAATCAAATCATATACAAAATCAAGAGCCAAAGCTCTTATACCACTTGTTAGGACCGTGTACGTACGGAGTACTAACTGATTATGCGTGTATACCTAATCAAATAGTGTGGAATCCTATTTGATTGGCGATCCAATCAGCGAAAATGCAGTTCAGATCAATCTAACGATTAAAGAAATGTTAAGAACGATTAGAACGGGATCAACTGCAAACTATGAAGTTGGAACAGGTTCTCTGGAGTCTCTAGACGGCTATGAATGTGAGTCGAAATTCTTCAAGTGTTAGTTTTTCCACGAATTAGGTGGTATTTATAGGTTAGGGTTTGTCAATCGTACGACTAAACCATTAGCATGGTTCAGTCGTGCGACTGAATCATGCGATTGATTCATACGCAGGACTGAAGGTTCAGTCGTGCGACAAAGTCAATCTTATGTCTCAATCGTGTGACTGATTCATGCGTATGGTCCATTAGCATGGTCCAATCGCATGAAGACTTCATACGATCAAGTTTGAACACGTTTTTCAATCATTATTGACTAAGAACTATGTACAATAACCTCAAACCTATATAGTTAGTTCAATATGCTTTATTCACAATAAACAATGAAACATTAGACATTATAAGCATTAATCACATATTGTATTTCATTTAACTCATTCATTACATATACGTAAGACACGACAGACATTTTACATTAAGCTCTTAAACTAGGTACATATGTATCAACAATTCCATTGAATTAAATATATAAATTAATCTACCCAATATTATATATCAAAATTTACAGATTATTGTTTATGATACTTTCTAACAAGTTCCAAATTTTCTTCCTACAATCACGATCATTTAAATAATTAATTCAATTCATCTATTTTCAATCCTTTAAATTTGGTATTTTTATTAAATCTTTGATTTTTATAAAAATAATCAATTTCATAGTTCTTGAACTCTCTTTCTTACTGATTTTTGAATAAAATCATATGTTAATGAGTTTTTATAAATATTCTTGATTGTAACATCTCGTGTTTTTGGTAATTAAAAGTTATCGTCATTTATTCTTGTAAGGACTATTGTCGTCAATTGTGAAATTTATGGTTATTTTATGCTAAATTCTTGGTTGACATTAAATTTAATGTAGGAACGTTTAAAATTTAAATATTAAAATGCACAATAATAATAAATATAAAAAATTTAATAATAACTATAACTAAGATAACGGTAAAAATAATAATTATAAAGATTTATAAAAATTATTAAACTTAAAAATGATTAAAACTTAAAGTAATTAACTATAAGGGTTTGTTTTGTCATTTTAGAAACCTCAAAAGAAAGTTAATTACATGAAATAATAAGAATTCAAAGTTGGGGGGGCTTAAGTACAATAAAAGAAAACCTAACCCCGTTACCCCTGTTTTTCCAGTCGTCGGCCGGCAAGCCCCACCGCGGCTCCGGCGACCCCCTGAAACGCCTGAAACCCACGAATTTTAACACTAAATTTATGTCAATCGCTTCGTGGAACTGTCTCGAACCTAATGGTATGTGTTAATTTCAGTTTAGGTCGGTTATGGAGACGTTTGAGCAAGGTAACCGATCACCATTAAACTTTAAACCGTTCAAACATTAAACCTCAATAATAACCCAACTAACTCAACCTAATCAATCATCTATCTATTCCTAAACATGTAATCAACATAATTTCATCTGAAACACAATTTCATCACAATTGATTATATCTTCATCGCGAATCTGCAACATACTCAAAGCCCACCTCTCGAGCGATTTAAACCAAAATCAACATAGGTCTTTGCATCAAGAACATCATTCGAAGCTACCCACGAGTTTAATTTGATTTTCATAATCGTTTGCACACGAATTGAGTTCAACCTTAGTTGCGGTCTATTCTTCATTGTTTCTTGACGTGTTAACCTTCAAATCGGGTAATTGAAACCATCTACATACTCGTTCTATCATAGGGAACAAAAGCCCTATGGTTCCAAGTATTTTCCTAATCGATTTGAACTTCAATTTAGGGCTAAACGATTCTAGGGTTCTTGGGAAATTTAGGGATTTACGGAAGTCTTGTTTTTAAGATTTAAAACCAAATCCTTAACGTGGCTGAGAGCCTTAGTTCACTAGTTACCCTTTTTCATCTCAACCTAGAGATCCCGAGTTCGAACCCGGGCACCCTCTTATTTAAAAAATGGCTTTTTAGCCTTAATTCAATCATAGAAAAAATTTATTAAATATATAAATGATTTTTACAAACTTCTAATATTTTTAAAATCATCTAAATATTTTATGTAAATTTATTCTTATAAAACATTTTAACATTTTATTATAAAAATTATAACTAAGTATTTTTATAATAATGGATTTATATAATAATTTAAATTATTAAATTATTATTGGACCTTATGTTTTCTTTGATTAGAGATTTATCATGACAATTATGGTATTCAAATATATGTTATAGTTAAATACACAAGTTATTTACAAAAGATTTAATTTCTTTAAAATTTTATAAATGGTACCTTCTTTTTGAACAAAATACAATATAAGAGTTCACTAATTTTATTATAAAAAAACCCAAATTTGAATACCATAGTTCATGTTAAACCATTATTCTTATTAACCTAAATCTTGTAAATATATACATATTTAGGTACCTTGTGAAGGCCCACGTTAGAACGTTACTTATTATTCTTATTAATCATCATTTATAAACTATTTAATCATGTGAGTTTTCCTTGCCTCTTTTTATATTATTTCACACCATTTTGGGGTGAAACATGTTAATCTTATCAACTACACTTGTAAACGTTTTAATCTTGTAAGGCACTTATTGATACATATGTACCTACTTTAGGAGCTTAATGTAATATGTCTTTCATGTCTTACATATATGTAATTAAATGGGTATGAATGAAATACAATGTGTGGTTGATGCTTATAACGTTGAATATTTCATTGTTTATTGTGGGATAACACATGTTGAACTAACTATATAGGTTTATGGTAGTTTACATAGTTCTTACTCAAGAATGGTTGAGAATTGTGTTTAAACTTAATCATTTGAAGTTCTCATGCGAATGGACCATGCTAATGGACTATACACATGAACACTTCATGCTAATGGACCAATCGTATGACTGAACCAGGAGACTGGATCAGTCCCACGATTGAGACATAAGATTGACTTAGTCGCACGACTGAAGATTCAGCCGTGCAGTTGGAACAATAGTATGATTCAATCGCACGACTGAACCATACTAATGGTTCAGTTGCGCAAATGACAAACCCTAACCTATAAATACCACTTAATTCGTGGAAAAACATGACAATTCGAATACCTACGCACCTAGTCATACCCTAGCCATCCAGAGACTCAAGAACACCTGTTACAAGTTCATAGATCGCAGTTAAGCATCTTACAATCATTCTTAACATTTTCATTCATTCTTAGATCGATTGTACTTGCGTTCTCACTGATTGGATGGCCAATCAAATAGGATACAACACTATATGGTTTGGTATACACGTAAATCAGTTAGTACTCCGTACCTAAACGGTCCTAACAAGTGGTATGAGTACAACAGTTTTGTTTTAAACGGTCCTAACAAGTGGTATCATCCATTCGTACGACTGAACACCCTATTCACATTGTTCATCTGTACCTGTTCAATCGCACGAATAGCCTAATCGCATTCTTTCATTCACACCAGTACAACAGTTTTGTTCTAAAATCCAAAGTAAATAGTAATGGAAGATCAGTACTCAATGTTCACCATAGGTAGGGATTCACATATCCAGAATCTATTGCTTCTAGAAAATGAAATGGGAAATCACAATAAATCCCCCTAAGCTCATAACGTTAGATGATTATCGACAATGGAAGCAAAGGTTCTAGATATACTTAAATGGAGTCCATACTAATCTGTGGGAATCAATAGAGACAGGGTATAGCATGTCGGTTTGTGTTGATGGAGTTAAACTTACCTTAGGTAATAGGACTGATAGCCAAAAGGTAAAGTACAATGTAGAGAAAAAGGTGTATGCTCTGTTAACTTAGTCAATCCCTAAGGATATATTCCATCAGTTTTCAGAGAACAAGCAAGCAAATAAGCTATGGGATGCTCTAGAAAAACGATATGAAGGGAATGCATCATTAAAAGCTCTAAAGGCTAAGGCTTTGAAAAAGGAGTTTGATAACTTCTCATCGATGGGGAAGGAGAGCTTGGATGATGTCATTGACCATTTCTACCACTTGATAAGTGAGCTGCACACTCATGGGGTTACTACATCCATGGAAGACAAGGTGTGAAATTTCGCAGATGGATTGCCAGAATGTCGGTCTCATTTGTGTCAAACCTCAGACAGAATGATATGCTGGCAAAGTTGGATATCAATGATTTCATTCTGAAGCTGAGATAGGAAGAGTTGAAGATGAAGTACAGGTCTCAAAAGGCTTCATATGATCAGAACCTGTTACTTTACAACTCAACTCCTCAAGCAAAAACGTCTGGAGCACCACTTCAAACCGCATTCATGTCGAGTTCAGCCGCTCCGTCTCAAGCCACTACTTCAGGATCTAACATGTCCGGGTGGTCTTGTACCTAATACATAGAACTGAAGCCAATGTTATGAGATTGAAAACCAAGAATCTCGGTAATGTGATTGTAGAGGTAGCTAAGGAGCATATGATTCTCCTAGCAACTGTTGTTCACTCCTATGACGGTCTAGTTGCGGGGAAGATTGGAAACTGCCATCCGGCAGATGAAGACTACGAGCAAGTAGATGAGACTGAGCAGGAAAGAATGGATATCATGTGGGCATTGGCAAATGCTTTCCGGAGAGCAAAGAAGTTTGTTAAGAAGACATGATAACATGATTGCCACAAAGGATACAACCTTTGGTTTTAACAAAACCAAAGTTACTTGTTTTAACAATGGAGAGAAGGGGCATTTCAAGCGTGAGTGTGTGAAGCCCAAGAAGATAGGTAATGGCAATCCGTTCTCATCCTTCAATCTCCAAGATAAATCCACAAGTAGTCCTGCATCATCAAGCAAGGATCCAAAAGCCTTGACAGCTCAAGATGACGAAGGGAAAGATTGGAACTTTTGGTTTGTGTCTCCGGGAGAATCCAACATTGCATGCGTTGAGGGTTTGGATGATGACTCTACAAGTGAAGGTGATATATCAATGGAACTCGTGACTTCGAATAATGAAGAAACTGCAAATGTGGTCAATCACCTAAATGAAGAAGGTCAAAGCACAACATGTTCAGAATCACCTGCACCAGAAAAGTCAAACTCTGCTATGATGGCTAATTCAACAGAACCTTCTCAAGTAAGTTCCACAGACTAACTTTTCAATAATCATGCTTGTTCTGATTGTAATAAATTTAGGGAAAGCATAGATTTGAAATTTTCTAGGTTATTAGATCACAACGATAGCTTAGTAAAAGGACTTGCAACTGTGCACTGAAGCAAATCGCATTTTATAACTAAATGAGCACAATTACAAAGAGAAAATAGAATTGTTAAATAAACAACTTAAGGAAACCGAAGTTGTGGCTTTTAACCAAGCTAATGACATTAAGTTCTATTAAAAATCCCTAGAAGAAGCTAAGAAACAAAAAGTAGCTTTGGAAGTCGAAGTAAATTCATTAAAACAAACACTGCACAGTTGGACTAGTTCATCTCACATAGTCCAGCACTTAGTGAGAGAACACAACAACGGGGAGGGTTTAGGTTACAAAGTGGTTCCACCACCACATGAGACCTGTTGAATGCAAAATGCAAACCAATAAATAACAACCCAATCAAGGATCATGTGGTTTCCACTCCTCTTATAAGTGATCCAGATTTTACAAGTAAACCTAATGAATCTGTCACTAAACAAAAGGAGACCACTTTAACGTCAAAAGGGAAAATGCCTATTGTTAATTTGGATAAACAATTTGAGAAGGTTAAGGTAAAGTCGGGTTCAAACACATCTAATTCTAAACCTGAAAAGACCAAACAAGTTAACCAACCATGTGCATCATATCTAAGTCCAAACAAACAAAAGGGTAAAGATGATGAAAAGGTTCAAACAGTAAATTTTGTCAAACAAGATAAAACATCTAAACAAGAAGTGTCAAAACCCAAACAGAATAATGTCACACGTGTGTCGCACACTTCTCCACAGAAACAGTTACACCAACATGTCGAAATAAATCATGCTACAACTGTGGAATGTATGGACACATCGCATCTAATTGTGCTTACTATCAGACACCAAGGAAAAGAATTGAACTTTATGAGACTAAAACGAGCTCTTCAATAAGGAGCTCCGTGACTCTACCAAAAGGAGTCAGTGACCCTAAAGTTCAACCCATTAGCCAGTCCTCTGTTTACTACAAACAGGCCTTACACAAAACTGGCTTATGGAAAGAAAAATCTAGTTCAATGTTTGATAATGAGAACAAGAAGACGAATGATCTTCCCTCACCCTCAAATGGACAATGGGTGGAACTTATGATGTGTGATTCTTCTGGGTCACCAAGCTAGTTAAAGCTTGGGTCCCTAACCTCAACTAGTGATTTCCATTGAATGTGTAGGGTGTTCGCTATAGTGCTGCCACAAATACTTGGATCGTAGATAGCGGAGCATCCAGGCACATGACTGGAAACCTGACACTCTTGTCAAATGTCAAACAAATTAAAGGAGGTCACATTTCATTCACTAGAAACAAAGGAGGTTACATCACCACTCAAGGGGAAGTGGGCTACCAGAAAGTGAAGTTTGATAAGGTAAACTATGTTCAACAACTTCAAAAAAACCTATTTTCTATCTCACAAATATGTGACAAAGGCTTTAAGGTAATTTTCGACAACAAGAAGTGCTATGTTCTGAAAAAGGACTATGTGATCCCGGAGGACCAAGTCTTAATGTCAGCTTCAAGATATAACGATCTTTATGTATTGGATCTATCAAAGGCCTCCACAACGGATCATCAAGTTTAGTGCTTCTTGTCAAAGGCTACAGAGAAGGATTCGATCTCCTGGCATAAGAGCATGGGACACATCAATCCCTGGAAGATGAATCACTTGATCCAGAATGATCTAGTGCGAAGAGTAAACGTCAAAAACTTCCAATTACCGGATTTTTGTGTCGCGTGCAAGAAAGGAAAACAAACTAAGAAGTCTCATAAGGAAAAGAAAGTTCATTCCATTGAACTGCCTCTCAAGCTTCTTCACATGGATCTGTTTGGTCCAAACAGTACAAGGAGCATCACTGGTGACTTGTACCGTTATGTAGTTACGGATGACTACTCAAGATTCTCTTGGGTAATGTTTCTGAAATCCAAATCAGAAACATTTGAGTCATTCAAAGAGCTGGGAACTACATTGGAGTCACTCTACAAGCTGAAGGTAAGACAACTACGCTCATACAATGGTACCGAGTTCAAGAACCAATGGATGGAGGCACTCTACAAAGAAAAGGGAATTGTGCACCGGTTCACTTCTGCCTACACTCCTCAAATGAATGGAGTTGCTGAGAATAAGAATCGCAGCTTGATAGAGACATCACGGAGAATGCTAGCAGACTCGAAATTGCCCATCCAATTTTGGAATGAGGTAGTTGCCAATACATTTTACACTCTAAATCGAGTTCTGGTTGTAAAACGTCATGGTAAGACGTGTTACGAATTACTCCAACGACGTAAACCTAATCTAGAGTACCTCGAACCGTTTGGAGCACCATGCACTCTTTTGAAGAAAACTCAGGAAGGCAAATTCAGTGAGAAGGCTGAAGAAAGAATTTTTCTAGGATACAACATACTGAGTGAGAGAGTTTACAACTACTCAACGGGTCAAGTAGAAGTGTGGTGCAACGTCGACGTTTTGAGATACACCACCCCCTACTGGCAAAGGACCACATTCTTTTTTGATTATGATGGATTCTTTAAGTCCTTCAACATCCCTCTGTCCACTTTTGAAGATGATTTAGCAACCAAAATGATGTATGATGTCTTAAACACACCATCACAAGACTTAACAACATTTGGTTCACAATATGAGTCATCTAGTGACTCAGGGGGAGGACTTGAGGTATGTGACTCCTCTTGTGACGCTGAAGCCGTGGAGAACGATCTGGTTGATCAGGAGGAACAAGTTCCTATTACTGCAAGTCCACAAGCATCTGATGTTGATGGCTCTGATTCTTCGGAACCTCAAACTCCTACTGCCTCAGATCCAGAACCAAGAGTTCACAATCTCGATAGGTAGTCGTTCTCACCACTCCTGAATCACGCTTAAATGTCTATCATCCTCTGGACAATGTCATTGGGGATGTAAGATCAGGAGTTCAGACAATATATCAGCTATACTAAACTCATTATGCCTCGGTAATGGAAAATGATATCTTCACGATAGTGCGTATAGTTGTTTTGTGTCTCATTTTGAGCCTAAATATGTCAGTGAAGCCCTAAACGATGAGGCATGGGAGAGTGGCATGCAAGAAGAACTTCTTCAATTCAAGAAGTTAGGTGTGTGAACACTAGTGGACAGACCTAAAGGTGCTAAGGTCATTGGCACAAAATGGGTCTTGAAATGCAAGAAAGATGACCAAGGGGTCATAATAAAAAACAAGACTCGACTTGTAGTTCACGGATTTAGACAAGTCGAGGGAATTGATTACATTGATGTATTTTCACCTATGGAGAGAATGGAAGCAATCCGTATCTTCCTAGCCTATGCCTCTTACATGAAGATTGAAGTTTATCAACCGGTTGTAAAGAGTGCATTTCTTCATAGTGAAATTCGGGAAAAAGTGTATGTCAGTCAACCTAAAGTATTTGAGGATCCATGTCATCGGGACAGAGTTTAAAACTGGATAAGGCTCTCTATGGGCTCCACTAAGCCCCAAGAGCATGGTATAAAAAACTCTCAACTCATATTGTGAAACACGGATTTCACAGAGAATTAATTGACTGTACTCTGTTCATCAAAGAAAAGGATGGTGACTTACTGCTTGTTCAAATCTACGTTGATGACATAATCTTTGGTTCCAAGAACGAAGATGTATGTAAAGAATTTGAAGTAGTAATGAAGGCTAAATTTGAGATGAGCGCCTTAGGAGAGATGGAATTTTTTCTCGGGTTACAGGTGGGTCAGACACTAAAGGGGATATTTCTACATCAGACCAAGTATGTGGCAATATTCTCAGTCAGTTTGATATGGAGAATTCTTTTGCAGTTGGGACTCCACTTGCTACAAACCATGACCTAGCACCCGACGAAAATGGTGATCTGGTGGATGCCACTATGTACCGAGGAATAATCGGACCCCTCATGTACCTCACTGCCTCAAGACCTTATATCATGTATGTAACGTGTCTGTGCTTCGGATATCAGGCCAAAACGAAAGTCAACCATCTCATCGGAGTTAAAAGGATATTTCGTTATCTGAAGGGTACCCCAACACTTGAGTTGTGGTATCCACATGACAATGACTTTGAGCATACCGCGTACAGTGACTCGGATTATGGCGGCTGCAAAATGAACTTCAAGTCAACTTCAGCAGGTTGTCAATTCTTTGGGAGAAGATTAGTCACGTGGCAGTGTATGAAGCAGACATCAGTTGCTCTGTCAACTTGTGAAGCTGAATACGTTGTTGCAGCAAGCTACTGTTCTCAAATCATCTGGACTCAACAGCAAATACGGGACTACGGTTTAACATTTTCTAACACTCATATATTTGTTGATAATTCCGTTTCTATAGCCGTAACTAAAAATTCGGTCCAACATCTTAAGACCAAACACATCGGCATTAAATATCACTTTATACGTGATTGTTTTGAAAGGAGTTTAATCGATGTTGTTAAATTTAATACAGATGTCAACACGCTGACCTCTACACAAAAACTTTTGATAAACAACGTTTTCTATATCTGTTAGAGATCAACGACGTTAAAAAGAAAAGTGAAGTGATTCCAAACAATGAAAGTGCATAGTCCGACAAGTCGAGTTAATTTTAGTTTTTTATTTTATTTTATTTTATTTTAGTTCATTTCTTCCCCTATTAAAATTCTAAATGAAAAACAATTTTGGTTTTAGAATTTTAGGGGGAGAATAGGTTAGACTAGTATTAAGTAAAAAAAACGAGGTAGAAGAACAGTCTAGCTAATAGAAATGAGATCGTATCTGTGATACTGATTAATGTCTATGGAAAATAATAGTACACAGGAACTAAGAGTTTGGAACTTTAAAAGAATAAAAATTGTTTAAGATGCAATAGTTGAGGTTTAATTATAAGAAGTTTGAGCAACATAAAATGATAAATGATAGTAAAACTAGCTGCTACTAAGGTAACACGGAGAAAGTAGACCTAGAGGTTGCTGTTGGACCAAAAGAACCAATGAGCCAGATCAGAAAAACCTTAAAGTCCCACAGACATCATAACAACTGAAGTGGTCCACAACAGCTGAAGACAAAGTCTGAAGACAACAGCTAAAGACAAAGTTTGAAGACAACTGCTGAAGACAAAGTCTGAAGACAACTGCTGAAGACAAAGTCTGAAGACCAAGTTCTCAGAAGGTGTCACAACAGCTGAAGTAGTTCCTTTCAGTAGTTGTGATGGTTTACTTTTCAGTAGTTTGTAACCAGTACTTTTATTTCATGTAAAACATTTGTAGTTCTTACACCTCATATGTTATAGCTTTAGTAGTTTTATGTTAGCTTGTACTTAGCTTTTTGTGAAGGTGTCCTCAGTTGTTGTGGACATCTTCAGTAGTTTAGCCTCTTTCAGTTGTTTGTATAAATCAGTTAGATGTCACTATCAAGTCTGAAGACAAAGTCTGAAGACAAAGTCTGAAGACAAAGTCTGAAGACAAAGTCTGAAGACAAAGTCTGAAGACAAAGTCTGAAGACAACTGCTGAAGACAAAGTCTAAAGACAACTGCTGAAGACAAAGTCTGAAGACCAAGTTCTCAGAAGGTGTCACAACAGCTGAAGTAGTTCATTTCAGTAGTTGTGATGGTTTACTTTTCAGTAGTTTGTAATCAGTAGTTTTATTTCATGTAAAACATCTAAAGTTCTTACACTCCAGATGTTATAACTTCAGTAGTTTTATGTTAGCTTGTACTTAGCTTTTTATGAAGGTGTCCTTAGTTGTTGTGGACATCTTCAGTAGTTTAGTCTGTTTCAGTTGTTTGTATAAATCAGTTAGATGTCACTATCAGGTGACATCAGCTGACGTCACATTCCTTTATAAAAGGAATGTTGACCTAATTTCTTGTATCCGAAGCGTGTGCGCGAATGAAAACATTCTTTTTGCAGAAAACTTTCTCTCTGTATAACCGTCACTGTTTGTTTGAAAATTCATATTATTCTTGCTTAAATTTCGTCTAATTCTTGTTCTATTCCGCTGCAAATCTTAATCTAATTGATCAAACTAGATCCCGATCCTTTCAAATGGTATAAGAGCTGGTTAATCATTGATCGATTTAACAATTGATCATTAAAACTGCTCTTTTGATATCTAAGTTTGATCGAATTAGCAAATTTGCAAGAATTGGTTATAGAGTTTGATTTTCTGTTGCTTCCGGTGTATTATTTTGAGATTCGTCTTGTTTCTAACTGAGTTGTTGAGTTTTTGAGCTAAATCTGTTAAAATTTAATTGAACCTGTTTGAATTGGTGAAAATGGCTTCTTCAATCAATGATCCTCACAATACTGGCTCCTCAACAAAGCCTCCGATGCTTGTTAGGAGTGAGTATAACATATGGCAACGCCGAATGCTCCATCACCTGTCTGTCAACAGTTCAGGTTGTTAGAAATCTGTGGTTCATGGACCATATAAGCCTATGGTGATTAATCCGGAAACCAATGAGATGGTTCCGAAGAAGAAAGAGCAATACTCAGATGAAGATTTGAAACTGTTTGAAATTGATGCTAAAGCCCATGGAATTCTAGCCATGGCACTGCCTAATGAAATCTATTCTGGACTTATGCATCATGAAATTGGTCATGATCTCTGGGTTGCTCTGAAAGCACAATTTGGAGGAATTGATGACGTCTTGGCAAACAATAGAGAATCCTTGCCTAGCAATATGAGACATTCTCTCATAGAAAGGGTGAGTCACTAACGTAACAGTTAGAGCGATTTTCTTGTTTGATATCTGAGCTGAAAATGGTTAAACATGAATATACAATCAGTCAGATGAACAACAGATTCCTCAGATCCCTGCCTGAGAGATGGGACACATATACTATTGTCCTACACTCTAGTGCAAATCTGGACAATCTATCTCTCACCCAACTTCATGGGAAACTGTTAACATTTGAAAGAGAGATAGAACAGAAAAGGAAACTAGCTTCATCTGGGAAGCTCACTGATGATTTTGTACCAGGGAATACTGCTCTGGTCGGTCATGAGTCAGAATATGCTGCATCAGAAAGTTCTTATGATGAGCATATAGATTTCTCTTCAAACAGTGGAGATCCTGCTTTTGTTGGTGTTGATAGTAATTCAGGGTGTAGTAGTGATAATTTGTGCTTTTTGATGGATGATTTGAAAGGAATTGCTGATGATCTAGAAGAGATTGATATTTTAAGCCAAATGGCATTAATCAATATCAGATCTCAAAAATTTTACAAAAGGACTGGTAGAAAATTTCCTAGTCTCTCTGGAAAAACCAAAGTTGGTTTTGACAAGAGCAAGTTGAGGTGTCACAAGTGCCATAGACTTGGACATTTTGCAAGAGAATGTAGATCATCTAGATCTAACTCTTCTGCACCCTTTGTGACCTTTCCAAGCAATAGCTCACAAAACAAAGGGCAACATTCTACCAGTTTTGGTCATCATTCACAAAGTCAATCATCTACTACATATTTTGTCCCTCAAGGTCCAATGCCATATCCTTATCCCTGTTTTTACATGCCTCAGTCCAGTCAGGTTCAAGTACCATAGCTCAACAACCACATGCCCTACCTGAGCCTCAACCATCTCAATCAAATCAACAATCTCAATCTAAATCACATCAAAGCTTTTTCACACCTGGAGTTGTTGACTGGAGTAGCTTACCAGATGATCTTTTTGGTTATTCTAAACAATTGTTTTCTAGCGTTGGTCAACATGGTGATGAAAATCCTTTTGGAAATCTTGCTCTTATGGCCCTGGAGTCTACTGATGGTTCATGCTCAAATGCTTCATCATCACAGGTACCATAGGTATCTTCTCAAGCTAAGGCCAAGTTGTGTTCTGAGTCATGCATAGCTGATTTTATCTCAACTAGAGAAGCAAATGTAGCTTTAATTAATCAAAATCTTGACCTAGAGAAAGTGATTTCCAAAAGAAAAGTTGAGTTTGAGTCTGTCTTAAAAGAAAAAGATGATGAGATTTACAAATTAAAATGCCAAATCACTGATGAAAAGGCAAAGGTAGAGGTCATTTTAGATAATCATAAGAATATCAAAGAAACACTTGCAGCTACCCAAGTAGAGTGTGAACGCTGGGTGACATCCTGCAAGGGGTTTGAAATGCTTCTCAGTAAGCAAACTGCTTCAAATGTGAAGTTTGGGATTGGGTATAATCACACTGTACCTCCTACAGATTTTACTCCCAAGATCGAAGTAAAATCAGAAGGTGAAAGCAATTCCCAAACCACATCATCATGTGTGTCATCTTTAAGTGATAATCCAAAATCAGAGGATGAATCAGTATTAGTACCTCAGCTAATCAATCTACTGATGGTCTCACTGCTGATAAACACATGATCAAAGAAAAGCTTAGCACTTCAGGTGTTGTCTCACAAAGTATTCTAAGTAATGAAGGGCAAGCAACAACACCTGAAGAGCATTTCAAACCAAATGAAAACAAACATGGTTTGAAAACTACTGAAGAGTCTATCAAGAAATCCAAAAGTACTGATAGAAAACCTCTCAAGAACAAATCTTCAGTTGTTACAAATCCTTCAGTACTTAACATAAGTACTGAGAGGAAGAAAGTACTGAAGAACACACCTTCAGTAGTTTCATCTTCTTCAGCAGTTAAACAACAGAAGATGAAGAAAAAGCCATGTGAAATATGTGGTCTATTCAATCATCTCACTAATGAATGTTGGTACAGAAAGGGTTCCAAATTCAACAAAGATAAAATCATAAAAAGAAAATTAATAAAATGAAAGATGAATTTGAAACCAAGTTTGTGCCACAAATATCTCAATCTGATAACCCAAAGGTCTTACAAAAATCTAAAAAGAAGGAAGGGGTTTATCATAAAACAGCTGAAAGTATTCCTCATGGAATATCAAAACACCAGACTAAGTTTGTGTCTTTCAAAAAGGAGGACATGGTGAGTCACAGGAACCTATCAAAAACAAGTATTGATGTGTCTGCTGAACTGAAGGCTTTAACAACCAATCAGCCACAACTTGTTATGATGGTTCAACATCTGTTGGGGAGAGTTAACCAAATAGATGCACTTGTGATTAAACCACTGAAAAGGAAAACTAAGCCAAAATCAAAGGAATCCTTTTCAGCACCATCTCCACCTTCAAAGGCTGTTAGTTATGACAAATCAGTTAGTATAAAATCTGTTGATGAGAACAGGCCCAAAACCAAAATGGTTTGGGTCTCAAAAGCTAACTAGTTTCTTGTGACAAATGCAGGTTTCTTCAGCATGCTATAGAAGCATCTGGTATGTGGATAGTGGAGGATCTATGCATATGACTGGGAGCATTTCTCTTCTTCATGACTACTCTCAAGGAAAGAAGGGATTTGTTTCTTTTGGTAATGATGCTAAGGGTTACATCATCGGCAAAGGTTTGTGTCAAATGGTGAGATAAGATTTGATGATGTTAACCATGTGGAGAATCTCAAGTACAACTTGTTGAGTGTCAATCAAATGTGTGATAAAGGGCATGTTGCACTTTTCACCATCCAGAACTGTCGGATTCTGTTTTCCAATGTTTTGAGAATGATTGACAAGATATTGGATGAATATACTCTCCTGAATGCCAACAGGATTGGAAGAGTATATGCCTTAGACTTATCAAAGAAAATTGATTAAAAGCCCATCCATGTCTGTTCTCCAAGGCCTCTCCTCAGGAATCTGAACTATGGCACAAAAGACTTGGTCATGTGAATCTTAAAAACATGAACCAGCTTATTCATCATGGTTTAGTGAGAGGTCTGCCTTTAAAGGAGTTCAAATGTAGTGACAACTGCTCTGCTTGTTTAAAAGGAAAGCAACACAAAGTATCATTCCCTCCAATAGAAGAACCAAAGTCCACTGCATGCTTGCAATTACTGCATATGGATCTTTTTGGTCCAGTAAGAGTGATGCGCATGGCAAAGAAAAAATACTGTCTGGTAATTATGGATGATTATTCTAGATTTGTATGGAGCTTCTTCTTACATTCAAAAGATGAGGCTGTTCAAAGCATCATCTACTTTGTGTTGCATGTGGAAAAGCAGTACTCCCTTCCAGTCAAGTGTGTGAGGAGTGATAATGGCACAGAATTTAGAAACCACACACTTGATGAATTCTATTTATTTAAGGGAATCAAGAGGCAGTTTTGCATTCCAAGAACTCCTGAACAAAATGGAGTGGTGGAGAGAAAGAACAGGACCCTTATTGAAGCCGCAAGGTCAATGTTGGCTGATTCTGGTTTGCCACTAACCTTTTGGGCTGAAGCTGTCAACACAGCTTGCTATGTGCAAAATAGAGTGTTAGTAAATCAGAGATTGATGAAGAATCCTTTGAAGTGTTACATCATTTGGCCCCTCTGATTTCCTTTTATACAGCATTTGGGTGTCCCTGTTACATTCTTAACACAAAGGATCCACTTCAGAAGTTTGAATCAAAGGTGGATGCAGGGTACTTTGTTGGGTATTCATCTACTTGCAAGGCATATAGAGTCTTCAGTTGCAGAACAAAGATAGTTGAAGAAACCTTGCATGTAAAGTTTAATGAATCTCCAAAGGATAAAATCCCACAAAACCCTGTGGAGTTATTTGATTTGGACATACTGTAATATGTTCCTTATCAACCTGCAACTGTTGCAGATTCTGTGAATCCATCATCTCCTGCAACTAGTCATCCATCTGATGGTACAAATGTAAGGTTTAGTGATCACCTGCCTGAGTCTACTAACCTTGATGTTCCTGTTGCTTCAGTAGTTCCATCTACAACAAATGCTGATGAGATCCCTGATTCCTCTACTTCATTTGAATTGCCATCTCATTCTAGGTTTCAAGAGTCTGAATCAACATCTGTTGCTGCTGAATCTCCTACAAACACTTGCACAGATCTTATTGGTACCAAGAACTGAAGAATCACCCTATGTCACAGATCATTGGTGACATCAATGCTGGTGTCTCAACTAGAAGTCAGTTGTCAAATTTATGCTTTTATGCTCTCTTCATCAGTCAACAAGAGCCAAAGAACTATCATATTGCATTAAGAGACAATGGATGGGTTGAAGCCATGCAACTTGAGCTTCTTCAGTTTCAAAAGCAGCAAGTGTGGGAACTGGTTCCTCTACCCCAAGGTAAGTGTGCAATAGGCACGAAATGGGTGTTTAGGAATAAAACTGATGAAAAAGGTCAAATTGTCAAGAACAAGGCTAGACTAGTTGTACAGAGGTTTTCACAAGAAGAAGGTACTGATTATGATGAATCCTTTGCCCCTATAGCCAGACTGGAGGCAATCAGATTGTTCTTAGCTTATGTTGCTTTCCATAATCTTAAAGTTTTTCAAATGGATGTCAAAATTGCATTCTTATATGGTAAAATAAAAGAAGAAGTTTATGTGTCAACCACCAGGTTTTGAAGATCATAAACATCCAGATTGGGTGTATAAGCTTGATAAGGCTCTTTATGGGTTAAAGCAAGCTCCCAAAGCCTGGTATGAAACACTGTCTAACTTTCTTCTTCATAATAATTTCACTAGAGGCTCCATAGATAGAACTTTGTTCATTAAGAAAGTAGGCATGCATAAGCTCCTTGTTCAAAGTTATGTAGATGATATTATTTTTGTATCCTCTGATCCATAGTTGTGTGATGCCTTTACTAAGTTGATGCAACAAAAGTTTGAAATAAGTGTCATGGGAGAATTACAGTTCTTTCTGGGTTTGCAAATCAAACAAATGGCTGATGGAACTTTCATTCATCAGTCAAAATATACAAAGGATCTGTTGAAAAAGTTTGATTTACAAAATTTTAAGCCCTGTTCTACTCCCATGTGTAGCACCACACCACTGGATGCTGATCAGAAAGGTAAAGCAGTTGATGAAACTCTTGACAGATGTATTAGTGGTTCCTTGATGTACCTTACAGCTTCTAGACCAGAAATTATGTTTGCAACTTGTGTCTATGCTAGATTTCAGGCTGCACCTAAAGTATCCCATATGATTGTAGTCAAAATGATCTTTAGATACTTGCAAGGAACTCAATCTCTAGTACTTTGGTATTCCACTGGGCACTCTTGCAAATTAGTTGCTTTCTCTGATAGTGACTATGCAGGGTGTAAATTAACCAGAAAATCAACCTTTGGTGGATGCCAATTTCTAGGCAATTGTTTAGTTTCTTGGTAGAGTAAGAAACAAACTTCAGTTGCTACATCCACTGCTAAAGTAGAGTACATTGCTGCTGCAAGTTGTACATCTCAGGTACTCTGGCTTCAGAATCAATTACTAGATTATGACATTACAGAGACTAAGACTCCTTTACTGATGGACAGTGCTTCAGCTCTTTGTATTGTTAAGAATCCTATCCAGCATTCTAGGACCAAACATATTGAGATCAGACATCATTTTATCAGGGATTGTTATGAAAAAGGTCTGATTGATCCAAAGTTTGTTCCTAGTGCTGATGAGCTTGCAGATATATTTACTAAGCCTTTGGACAGTGCAACTTTCCAAAACCTAGTGCTAAGGCTTGGTATGCTGCAGCTAGAATGATTTGACAACTACTGATGATCTCAGTTCACAAGTACTGATTCGCATTAGTATACAGCTGTCAAAAATAAGTACTGATAAGTTATTTTATCTTCAGTAGTTTTCATAACTACTGAAGACTAAATTACTTAAAAGTACTAAGTACTTTATTTGTTGAAAAGTACTGATGTAGTTACAACTACTGATGTGGTTACAACTACTGATGTCTGTTCTAACAGATAAGTACTTATGACCAATGAAACATTTGAAAATCAAATAGTCTGCTGAGTAAGTGTTAAGGTCAATGAAACAACTGATATCTGTGAATTGACGACAACAACCGATGAGAAATTTCTCTTCAATTGTTTCAAACAACTGCTGTTTCATTTCAAAACAACTGAAGCCAAAACCAAGTCTTTAGTAGTTTCAAACTACTGATGACTAACACCAAGTCTTCAGTTGTTTACAACATCTAAAAGTTAAAACCATGTCTTCAGTCGTTTTCTAACAACTTATGACTAACACCAAAACTTTCAGTTGTTTTCTTTCAGCCGTTTCATAACCTATAAATACCTAACCCTAACTTCAAATTTTTCAAAAGCCATTTTCAGAACTTTCATCTTCCGTTCTTGGCGACCATGCAAATCAAACCACGACACAACTGTGTTGCCTACTTCACAAAATCGGCCTTTTGGACTAAGTTTGATGCTGCCATTGATCTGATGGTTGATTCCCTGTATCAAACTGCTTTTCTTCTGAATCCAACCATCTATCCCGATACCCTTCGACAATTCTGGAGAAATGTCACTGTCCATACTGGTGAGAATGATGTCACAATCACTCTCCAGTCGTTTGTGAACCAGAAGAAGGTGGTCATCACTCCTTCTATCATTCGCCAAACCCTAGATCTGAATGATGCCACCTTTGTCACCAAATACCCGAAGGGCACGATTGATCTATCCTTCATCAACCATGGGTATGAGGGCGACCTAAATGCTACCACCATTTTGAAGAAGCACTTCCCTGATGCTGAACGCCTAATCTATCATATGATCAATGTCCGCCTTGCCCCCAAATCCTCTTCATGGGATCAAATGTCATCCAGGTGGCAGCATGTATTGTATTCTATCCTTGAACGCCAAAGCTTAAATTTTTCTGAAATTATATTTTTGGAATTAAAAGATCTGGAAATGAACCCTGTGGTTAATAGATGGATATTATATCCGAGGTTTCTTATGGCCATAATCATCAATCAATTAAAATCAGATGGCCTTGTTGGCCTTGGAGTCCCTGCTGTGGTAGTTTTACCTGAGGTATACTCCAGGCACAACTCTGACCCAAAACGCAAAGAGGCTGCCAAACTGCTAAAACCCAAGCAGAAGGAACCCACACCGTCATTCTCCAGATCCAAAGTCCCCTCCAAACCACAATCCAAACAAACCAAAAAGGCTACTCAGGGAGTTGAGTCCCCTGATGATCCCCCTGCAACACAAAGGCAGGATGAAACTACTGGCAGTAATCCCCTTGTAGTTTCCAAGACTCTACCAGCTAAAACCGCTCAGGTATCCTCTCAACAGGATCCTGATGCAACCAAAAATGGGGAACCACATTACTGGAATCTCTCTCACTTGAGAAGATTGCCATTGAATAGCCCCATTCACTCCAGGTGCAATCCTCTTCACACTTATCTCCCACTAAAGCCACCCCTACAAGCATAACTGTGGTTATTGCACAAGTGCTGACTCAACTACATTCCTCTACCCCTCCCCAGAAACCTATTACCACTGGGAAAACCTCAACAGTTGAGGGAGAGGATTATAATGTGGCCGATAACCCACATCATAGCGATTACAGAGTTCTATCTCCCTGTGTAGAGGAGGAGATTCGAACATCTAGTGAGGCTACCTCTTCTCCTGTTTCAGCACATGAACAGGATGAAGGTGGTATCATCTCTAAGACCTCACCAGAGGCAACTGCCAATGAAGGATGTAATCCAGGGGCAGGAAGTCCCCAGTTCCAAGAAATAGGGGCACATGTGAATACTGATCTACACTCAGCACATGTTCATCCTGATTTAACCAGGAAGTCAGATGATTTAGTAAAGACTGATGATGACCTGGGCTTTTTCTTTGATGTTCTAGCCCACAACACCATTCTTGAGACTGAGGTATGAAGACTACAAGAATTGCTTGCCAAATTGTCACAATAATCATGTCCATCTGCCCAAATTCACTCACAGATGGCAGCTTCTTTTGAAGCTCTCCCAAACACTGAGCCACTCCCAACAACTATGGCACCAGCCTCTGATTCAAGCACCATTTCTCAAGGACAGAACCCCTTTGAGCAAATGGTTACTGCCTTTCAATCCTCCTTACCTCTCATCACTCCCATCATCACTAACATTGTGCATCAAGCCATTGATGAGAGGCTTTCCTTAAATCTTCACACCTAAGTTGATGATGTTGTTTCTAAGAGACGTTCTGATATTCAAACCCCTGAACCCAATGCAACAAAAAAGGGGGAGTCTAAGTCAGTGAAAGCAGACAAAAGAAAGAGAGTTGAAGAGAAAGAAGAGAAGAAAGAAAAGGAGATGATCACATACAAGAGAAAGAAGAGTGCTGAACAAACTGAACATGAGAAAAAGTTAGAAGAACTGATCAAAGAAGCTGATGAGCAACATAGCAGATCTATGGATAAGATCATTATTCAACTCTTCAGACAAGGTTTTGACACAACCAAACTTGACTCTGAAATCAGAAGGCTAGAGATTCAAGAGATTGAACATAGATGGGGAAGTTGTAGTGAGAAAGATTGTGAAAGGCTGGAAGCTATGATAAGATTCATATCAAAGCATTTGGGAAGATCAATCATTGAAGTGAAGTCATGGTCCAGAGATAGTATTTTGGAGATAACCACCAGAATCTGTTCTTTTGAAGTATTCAACAAAGGATTGATCATAGAAGCTCTTGATGAAGCTGGTGCTGGGAAAAGGTCTGATATAGCAAAGTTGTCCAAAGCTTCACTCATAACCAAGATGCTAGAGCGGCCTGTACAATCTACCACACCAAAACAACCAACTTCACAACCCTCAAAACCAACTCCTTTACCCAAGAAACCCACTCAAACCACTACCAATGATGCACCCAAGAGGAAGAGAAGGGTGTTGAGGATGGAAGAAGAAGAAGAAGATGATGAGGATGATAGTCTACCAATCTTTGCTATTCTTAAAATAAAGATGCCTGAGCCTAGGAGTCAACCAACAACAATCACACCTGACATCCAAAGGCAAATGGTACAAGTCAAATTTGAAGAAGAAGAACAGCACAAATAACATGATGAGCAGCTGTTAAGGATGGTTGATAAATAGTTTCCTAAGTCTTCATCCATACAAGCTATGAAAAAACATGCTCAGAGGTTGTCTTCTCTCAGATACGTATTCAATATCAGAAAGAGAGAGTGAGAATTTGGCTTGACCCCATAGTAAGTGGCATAATTCATAAAAAGAATATTCCAAGTCGATACAATGGCCAAGTAAAGAAGATTGTAGATGCTATGATAATGCTAGCCATTGTAGTGTCAGCCTGGGAAATCTGTTAGGACCTGGTATTTGAACGAAATACCTAGTGATTAGCGTGTAAACCAGATCAAATAGTGCGGAATCCTATTTGATTGACGATCCAATCAGGGAGAACACACGAAGAATCAATCAAGAATTGAATCTAACGTTAGAAATCGATTGGGAATCGATCTAATGTGTTCTATGAACTTGGAGAACGAATTGTGAGGCTTCTGGACGGCTAGGGTACGTCTGGAATCGTAATTAATCAAAAGCTCTCTCTTTTTCACGAATTGGGTTGTATTTGTAGGTTAGTATTATTCATTCGTGCGACTGAACCATTAGTATGGTTCAGTCGTGCGATTGAACCATGCAGTTGATTCATTCGCACGACTGAGTGTTCAGTCATGTGATTGATCCAATCTTATGTTATAATCATACGACTGATCCAGTCTCCTGGTTCAGTCGTGCGACTGAGTCATTCGTATGAAGTTATTCATGCGTATGGTCCATTCACATGGGCCACTCGCATGAGAACTTCATTCTGTTAAGTTTGAATGTATTAATTAATTAATATAACATTATGTGTAACAATTCAAACAACCACAAACCTAGTTAACCAATTCAACGTCGACTCATTAATGAAATATTAAACATTATAAATAACAAACAAACAATATCATTTCATTAGTCATTCCAAGCATTACCTCAAAATCAGACAAACATGATCTGTTACATTCATATCATGATCTAGGGACATATATGAATCAACAAACTCCCCCTTGGACCTAGATCTCTCTAATCTCATGTTTTCTACATAACCTCCTTGTATTTCTTGTACTTCTCCTCTTTTATGACTCTCGTGTGAATCTCAAACGCGAAGCAGAGTCGTATAACATTCTGGAACTGGAGGGCTTGTACAATATCTTGCGTATCATAGAACAGTGGCCACTTGTATAGCGTATAGACATCATTTTCCGACAAGTTTGTAAGCCACATCAGGACGAATACCCTGATCGTATCCATTTGTCCCTCTTTGCTTAGGACTATGACCGCTTCAGCTGTTCTCCAATCGTAGTACCACCACTTAAGTTGTGGAGTGAAATCCTGTGGCATTTCCGTGAGTGGGATTCTTGACATTGTGCGCGAAGGATTCCACTTCAACACTATCTTGGGCTTGCCAGTAATGGCATCAACCTCAGACCTTCTGATATACCTAGTAGGCTGTTGGGGTCTGAAGTTAACCCATCTGGTGTGGTACTCCTTCTTTAGGGCAGCCTCAAACCAGCCTGACATCTTCCTCGGGTCAGCATACAAAAGCTTTAGTTTGGCCAGCTGGTTGAGTTCAAAACCTGGTAGAGTCTTCAGATCATGTGGGAATCTGAAGTACTCTATGCCCTGTTCTCTCTTAACCGCACAAGCATTAAGATCCTCACAATACGCCCATGCTATGATCCTTCCTGACACCTTGTGATGTTTCTTGACTCTATAGGGTTGGTGTAGGAATCCTTCTTTGGTGCAGTACGTTGGGCTCTAACTTCTTCAAAACATGCAGCCCACTCATCCTTTCGAATGTCGACATCATCATTTGAGGCTTGGGTTGTTCCTATTGCTTTCTCTGTTTCTTGCTCCATCTTGTTCAGCACCTCAAAAGTATCGCTGACAAGGGATTCACCCAGATTAGGGACCACATTACCCTCATTGTTAGCGTACTGAGGGTAATCCTCAGTAGTGACATCTCGATCTCGACTTCATCAACATTGTTGAGCTCTTCGTTACTAGTCGAATCGCATGTCGGAACATCTTTCACTATCTCATCTGGATTTAGATTGAAGAGCTCTGCCAGTTGCTCATTTGATAGGTCATGAATTATTTCCCCTTCTTCAGGGGTATAGTTCACTGACCTCCTGACAATCCCTTGCAGATCAAGAATCATTGTTAGCTGAGTCTTGACCTGCTGAAGTGGAGCAACATCAAAACTCATCTCTTTGGTAATTTGGATCTGTTTGATTTAAACATTCAACACATAAGTCATTAGTAATTAATCAAACATAAATGCATTCACTTAATATAAACATTCAATACATCGTTTTCAATACAGGATTCAAATACAAAAGTAAATAAATACATAAACATCTAGTCTTTACTTTTATCCTGTATCATAGTCTCATCACTTGGAGGAGCAAAAGTAGAAACTGATTGATCTTGTCTGTTCTTTGACCTTTTCTCTTGACCTATAGCAGAGGCCGATGCAGCTGCATCCCCTCCTCTGCTTCATCATCATCGTCCTTCTCCTCTGTCCTGTCCCTTTGGTTTCTTCATTCTCCTCAGTATCACTCTCAACATCCTCATCATCATCTTCATCATCATCATCTCTGTCCCCTTCATTGATCTTCAATGGCTCCTCCTTAGATCCTTTCAGTTTTAACAGGGTAGTCTTCTTTGCCTTCTCCAACTCCTCTATTTTCTTGCTTGATGTGACACTATGTGCTTGGAGTTGGGCTACTCGGTGCTCTGAGAAGCCATCTGTTAGGCTTGCTCCTCTATAACTCGAGCCTGCTCTGCAATTTGGTAAGATTGTTTAGCAGTCAGGTCAGTAAGCTCGCGGATCTGGACTGCCTTTTTCTCATCTGCAGCCAGTAAGGGCATCACCATTCTGTTAAGCGCAGACAGCTGTTCCTCTACCCCGATTGGAGGTAGAGGTGATCCATAAGTATGTGAGGGATGGGCTGAGGGTATTGCTTGGTGTGAAGTGGTGGTGGTGGTGGCTGTTGTAAAGATAGGTCTGTGAAATGACGGAGGTGATGTGGGAGTAAAGGATATGGTGGTGGATGGAATCTGTACTATTGTGGGAGGTATGGTGGTGGTTGTGGTAGTTGTGGTGGATGTGGTGGCTGTGGTGGATGTGGTGGCTGTGGTAGCTGTGGTGGATGTGGTGGCTGTGGTGGATATGGTGGCTGTGGTGGATGTGGTGGTTGTGGTGGTGAGGAAGGTCACCCGACGCTTCTTCTTCTTCTGACCATGGGGTTTAGCCATCCGCTTCCTCCTCGTCCCCGTTGAGGTGGAGGCTCCCCCTACAACCCTGCCTGCGGACCCCGGTGCATAGCTTGGGTCAGTATCAGTCTCTCCGAAGTCTCTCGGGTGTTCACCAACCACCTTAGCCCATGTTCTGTGGGAACAACTTTGCTTCCCACAGTTCGCGTTAGGGGCTCTTCATCTCATCTCTCCCCTCCCTCCTCCGCACCATGAACGAAATCCTGATCAAATCCAGCTGACTCGGCTGCTTCTCTAGCTGGGACGGACACTGGAGCAACAACATCACACAATGCCTCTAGGTGGAATAGGCATACCGTCTCCAGCATCCCCACTGTCATCATCATCTGAGTCATGAGTGGGTAGAGCAATCTGCTTCACATCAGAGTCACTATCATCGTGGCGCCACTTTCTCTTTGCTGGAACCATGTAGTCTTCCCGGGCCAGATGCCCAAACAACCTCCTGACAGGGGGCTTCACCTACTTTCCCCTGTACACGTTCATCCTTCCCAAGGTAGTGTCATCCATCACCTCGAGGACTACCGCATCCTCCTTTTCCTTTGGCAGGGAGGGAAGCTTCTGATCTATGATTATCTGTATAAACCTCAGGTTCATACAGAAGCCTTCCTTCCTTTCCCCTCGATGTTCACCACCAGATAGGTGAAGATCATCTTCGAGAAGCTGAAGGGTGGTTCAGCACCAACGCAACATACGCGTTCTGCATCTGGTCAGATAGCTCATCAAAACCTCCCTTTCTGGAAGCTATGCACTTAAGCAGCACGTGCGCTAGATATTTAAACTGGGGACAGAGGTTACTCTTGTTGAGTACCCCAGCATTGATGTCCCCATAGTACTTGGCTCTAAGAAAGCATCCTCTGACTGTGAGGGGGTGTAATCGAGTCGGACAATCAGTGTCATCCCCCAACTGTAATACGATCCTCAGATCCTCCTCTGAGATATTAATAGCCTCTCCAAAGATGGTACTTATGATGCAATGAGACTCAGACGATCTATCAACTGTAGCGCCTTCCCAGAAGGCTTGCTGAATGGATCGATAAGGAACAAGGAGTAGATATGGCATGTGCAATCCTCGATCTCAGTAGAAATATGATGATGCCAGAGAAATCGGCAGCGTTTATGGATGTCAAGTCTAGATGAGCACATATATTGTGCTTCGTGCTCATAGGCCATCGACTCGCCCTGTTACACAAAGAGAGTAAACGTTAGAACCATTGGCTAAGAAAGTCATGAAACACTTAAACTTGAAGAAAATCTTTCTGTCATACGATTGAGATTGTGCGAATGGGGTTCAGTCGTGCGATTGAACGGTGTGAATGGGGTTCAGTCGTGCGACTGATCCCATACGTATCGCTAAGTGTGCGACTGGGCTCGTACGTATATACCCTCATGTGGTTACACCAGTCATGCGACTGAACTTCATACGCATGGTTCAGTCGTGCGTTTAAGCAGTTCTCACCCTTCAGTCGTGCGACTGAAGTTCATCAAGCCGTCCATTCGCATGATGTACTGACTGTTCAATTCAAATTCACTTTTTCACCACTTTTGAGTTTTAGACATCGTTGTCTGGTTCATTTGACTCGCAATACATTCTTATAACACCTAACATCTTTACTTTCTTATGTTGAGTCATTTAGTTGGGTTATTTAGTCACTAAGTCTCGGTTCTTTTGCGAGTCCAAATGTACCAATTTTGCATCAAATTAAAAGTCATGGGAGTGCCAATTTACCGTAAATTACCTGTAGAGTCGATGTATATGGTTAGTAATCAAGAAATGGGGGTATTTAGAGATCAAATGAAATTTTTGCAGAGTGGTGTTAAGTCGTGCGATTCAGGGTTATTTTGAAGGTGGTGAGTCTCTGCGACCGACTCCCCCTCTATTTATACTAACCCTATATTCAATCGTGCGACTTACCTCATATGCACCATTCAGTCGTGCGAGTGGGACTCAGTCATGCGATTGGTTTAGTCGTCCTTCTTCAGTCGTCCGACTGGATCTCAGTCGAGCGACTGACTCACTCATCCACCCTTAAGCATCCGACTGGGCCAATCGTATGGGCCATTCGGGTGGATGGTCCATATTCATGGTCCATTCGTACGAATGGCTTCCATTCGTATGATTGGTCCATACGTATGGTCCATTCGTGCGAATGGGTCATACTTATTAAATTTTCTGCCAATTTGAATATTTAACTTTTAAAATCCCTTTAATTGCAGAAATTAACGTTATGAGCAGTTGATCATCTCAGACATGATCGTTTTGACTTGAAAACCCGTTTAGTGAGTTGATCCCCTACTGATTTTCCTGATGTAATCCGACAAGCAAACAAACTAAAATGACTAACTAAATTAGAAAATTAAACTAAAAAAATCAAAATAAGAATTGTTTTTGCTTTTTGTGAGAGATAAGTCCTGAGATGGAAATCTACTGGATTTGGTTCCGGAATAGACAGCTTCAACTTAGATTTACCATACCTAGACCAATTCAATTTTGGAATCATACATACAAGGCAAATCATTTTGGACTTGTTATCAAAATCTTTTGATGCTCAATTCTTGGTGTTCATCCAGAGTCGTTAGCAACTTAGGAAATCATACTGAAACTCTTAGATTACCACATTGATTTGAACCTTCAAGAATTGCACCCACAATGATTGTCAATATGTTTCCACTTAAACCATACACCGACTTTTGACACAAACTGGTGATTGTTTTAGGTTTAATTATTTTAACTAGCATTTGTGGATCCCACACTTATATGGTAATCAACATTCCCCAGGAGCTTTTGAGCGGTCTACGAGTATTATTACATGGATAAACTATTCTTAGAGCTTTCAAAGAGAAGCCAGTCCTCAGGTCAGTGCCATCGCACAGCAGAGAGGCGGCAAACAACAATGAATTCTAGAATATCTAGGTTATGCTTATCCTCAGGTCAGTGTCATCGCACAGCAGAGAGGCACACAACCTATCTCCTTGTTAGAGCAGCTTAATTTTATTTTGCACCAAATGCATCAACAGCATACGTCATTAGCTTGATAGTATTTTCTTTCATTTTTTCGTGCTTTGCTCCATTTGGTCATCCGCACACATTTGTGGTGTTTACATGCTCATTACCCCTTATTGGAATATTGTTGATTGTGTTAACTAGTGATAAGATGGAAGCCCACAGTCAGTTGAACAACTTAGTTTGATCTTGAGATCACCAGTCAGGTCTAATCATCTATTGTGTTGAATCTACCAACATATCAATTGTGGTCTAGAAACCTCTAGGTCTACTCTCATGTGTTACCTTAGGAGTTACCGGTTTTTCTATCATCTTCCCTTTTATATTGCTTAGACTACACAGACTTATACTTTGAATTTTTGCACCTTTTGTAAATTAAAATTTTAAAGTCCCTCTTGACTTGTTCCTCTGTATTATCATATTCCCAAGGTTTGAATCGGTATCACAGATACGATCTACCTTAAATCAGCTTTCCACTCCTTCTCCCTCGTTTTTTTAATAATGTTACTTGCTGACTTATTCTCCCCCTAAAATACTAAAATCATAAACTGGTTTAATTATTTTAGGATTTTAATAACCAACAAAATAACATGAGTTTAATTTAAACAGACCAAAATAAACCAAATAAAATAAGAAAGAAAAATTAACTAACCTACATCGGACTACACATGATCATCAACAGGAATAACATCACTTTTCTTTTTAACGCCGTTGACCTCTAGAAAATATTAAAAACGTGGTTTATCAAAGGCTTTAGTATAGAGGTCAGCGTTGAAAATCAGTATTAATTTTTGCCACATCAATTAAGTTCTTTTCAAAACAGTCTCTTATGAAATGGTATTTAATACCGATATGTTTGGTCTTAGGATGTTGGACCGGATTTTTAGTTACTGCAATTGCAGCAGAGTTATCAACACAAATAGGAGTAGAGGAGAACGTTAAACTGTATTCTCGCATTTGCTGTTGAATCCAGATGATTTGTGAACAACAACTTGAGCAGCAACATATTCGGCTTCACAGGTTGACAATGCAACCGATGTCTGCTTCTTAAACTGCCAAGTAACTAGTCTTCTCCCAAAGAATTGACACCCTGCGGATGTAGGCTTGTAGTTCATCTTGCAGCCTCCGTAATCTGAGTCACTATACACAGTGAGCTCAAAGTCATCATCATGAGGATACCACAACCCAGTGTGGGTGTACTCATCTCAAACTCTTTCTTCTTAACTGCTTCAAACTCTTTGCATAACTCTTCGTTCTTTGAACCGAAGATTATGTCATCAACATAGATCTGTACGAGCAGTAGGTCGCCATCTTTTCTTTAATGAACAGCGTGCAGTCAATGACTCCCCTGCGAAAGCCGTGTTTCACAAGATGAGTCGAGAGTTTCTCATACCAAGCTCTTGGAGCTTGATGAAGCCCGTATAAAGCCTTGTCGAGCTTGTAGACTCTATCCTGATGATAAGGATCTTCAAATCCCTCGGTTGACTGACATAGACTGTTTCTCTGATTTCCCCATAAAGGAATGCACTCTTCACATCTAATTGATAGACTTTAATCTTCATGTACGATGCATAGGCAAGGAAGATACGAATGGCTTCCATCCTTGCCACGGGTGCAAACACCTCATTGTAGTCAATTCCCTCGACTTGGCTAAAACGTTGAACCACCAATCGAGCCTTGTTCCTGATAATTACCCCTTGGTCATCTTTCTTGCATTTTAAAACCCAATTGGTGCCAATGACCTTAGCACCTTTAGGTCTATCAACCAGAGTCCATACACCTAATTTCTTGAACTGAAGAAGTTCTTCTTGCATGGCACTCACCCACGCCTCATCATTTAGTGCATCATTAGCTCAAACTGTGAGACAAAACACCGATAAACACCATCATGAATATATCCTTTTCCATAACTGAGGCGTAATCAGCTGAGTATAGCTGATTTCGGGTTTGCACTCCTGATCTGACATCCCCAATGACATTGTTTAGGGGATGATAGACGTTTAGTCGTGATCCTGGAGTAGTAGGAAGTGCTACCTCAGAGCCAAGATTATGAACATTTGGTTCTACAGCTGAGGTAGTTGGAGTTTGAGGCTCCGAAGTCAAAGGTACATCACTCGTAGATACTTGTGGACTTTCAGGAACTAGAACCTGTTCTTCCTGACTGTTCTGGTTATTTTCTTCAGCTTCATCTTCAGAGGAGGAGTCACTGTCGTCGACTACTCCCCTGACTGAATAGATGATTCTCCCTGTAAGCTAGATGTTGGTGTATTCAAGATATCATACATCATCCGTGTAGCTAACTCGTCATCCGAGGGAGAGAGAGGGATGTCGAAAGACTTGAAGAATCCATCCTAGTCAAAAAAGTAGGCAGGTCCTTTTCCTGTAGGTGGTGTGGTATATCTCTGAACGTCAACATTACACCATACTTCTACTAGACCCATTGAGTTGTTGTAAACTCGTTTGTTCGGTATGTTGTATCCTAGAAAGATTCCTTCATCTGCCTTCTCGCTGAATTTACCCTCTTGTGTCTTCTTCAGAAGTGCGCACGACGCGCCAAATGGTTCGAGATACTCCAGATTCGGTTACGTCTTTGTAGTAGCTCGTAACATGTCTTTTCGTGGCGCTTGACATCAGGACTCGATTCAGTGTATAACATGCATTCGCCACTACCTCATTCAAGAATTGGATAGGCAGTTTCGAGTCTGCCAGCATAGTTCATGCTGTCTCTATCAAGCTTCTGTTCTTTCTCTCAGCAACGACATTCATCTAAGGCGTGTAGGCAGAAGTGAACTGATGCACAATTCCCTTTTCCTTGCAGTATGCCTCCATCCACTAGTTCTTGAATTCTGTTCCGTTGTCTGAGCGTACTTGTCTAACCTTCAGCTTGTAGAGAGATTCCAGTGTTGTTACCAACTCCTTGAATGACTCAAATGTCTCTGATTTGGATTTCAGAAACATTACCCAAGTGAACCTTGAGTAGTCATCAGTGACCACAAGGCAGTACAAGTCGCCTGCAATGCTTTTTGTACTGACCGGACCAAAAAGATCCATTTGAAGAAGCTCAAGAGGAGTTCTATTGAATGAACTTTCTTTTCCGAATGAGACTTCTTTGTCTATTTGCCTTTCTTGCAAGCTACACAAAAGTCAGGAAGCTAGAAGTTATTGACATTAACTCCTCTCACCAGATCCTTCTGAATCAAGTGATTCATCTTCCTTTGACTAATGTCTCCCATTCTCCTATGCCAGGAGATGGAATCCTTCTCAGTAGCTTTAGATAGAAAGCACTGAACCTCATGATCCATTGTAGAAGCTGTGACAGATCCAAGACATAAAGATCTTTATATCTTGAAGCAGTCATCAAAACTTGGTCCTCTGGGATCACGTAGTCTTTCTTTAGCACGTAACACTTCTTGGTGTCGAAGATGACTTTAAAACCCTCATCACATATTTGGGAAACAGAAAGTAAGTTATTTTGTAGTTATTGAACGTAGTTCACCTTATCAAACTTAACTTTCTGATTCCCCACTTCTCCCTGGGCTGTGATATAGCCTCCCTTGTTTCTAGCAAACGAAACATGACCTCCTTTTATTTGTTTGACGTTTGATAAAAGAGCCCTGTTTCCTGTCATGTGCCTGGATGCTCCGATGTCTACAATCCACGTGTTAGCTTCAGCACTGTATCGAACACCCTGCACATACCATGTAAAGGATTAGTTTGGGTTAGGAACCCAAGCCTTTACTGGCTTGGGTTTCCCAGAGGCATCACACATCATAAATTCTACCCATTGACCCTTAGAGGATGAGGGCAGCTCGGGTTCCTTCTTGTCATTATTAGCAGACACAGAGGATGTCTTCTCCTTCCATAATCCAGATTTGTGCAATGTCTGTTTGTGATAAACAGTCGACTGACTTACAGGTTGAATTTTAGGTTCACTAGTTCTTCAAGGTGGAGTTAGTGAAATCCTCTTAGCAGACCTAGGCTTTGAAACCTGAAGTTCAATCTTCTTCCTAGGTGTCTGATAGAAGTGACAATAGGATGCAATGTGTCCATATTCACCACAGTTGTAGCACGACCTGCTATCAACTTTATGATTAAACTTTCTTTGTGGAGAAGTGTGTGACACTCTAGTAACATAACTCACTCATGTGAAAGATTAACCTTAGAAGTCCTTTTAGGTTCTGATTTGAGTTTGTTTGATCCTGACTTTAAGTTAACCTTTTGAAATTCTTTTTCCAGATTAACACAAGACAATTTATCCTTTGCCTTTGACGTGGCCTCCTTTTGTTTGTTTCCAGAGTCAATAGATGAACATAAGGAATCTGGATCACTAACAAGAGGAGTAGACACCACATGATCATTGATGGGATTACTATTTATTGGTCTAGTTTTAGTGTTCATCAAAGTCTCAGGTGGTGGTGGAACCACTTTATAACCCAATCCCTCCCCGTTGTTACTTTCTCTTACTAAGTGTTGGACTATGTGTGAAGAACTAGTCCAACTGTGCAGTTTCTGTTTTAATGAATTTACTTCTTCTTCTAGAACTGCCTTTTGCTTCTTAGTGTCTTCTAGGGAGTTTAGATAATACCTAATGTCATTAGCTTGGTTAAAGGCAACTACTTCGGTTTCCCAAAGCTGTTTAGTCAAAAGGTCTATCTTTTCTTTATAACTATGCTCATTTTGTTTTAATACCCTATTAGCCTTAGTGCACAGTTGCAAATCTTTTACTCAGTTATCATTATGATCTAATAACCTAGCAAAATTTTCATCTATGGTATTCCTAAAAGTATCACAATCAGAACAAGCATGATTATCAAACATTTGGTCAGTAGTACTTACCTGAGTTAATTCAGAAAAGTTAGCCATCAACGCAGCATCAGATGTCTCTAGTTCTCGTGATTCATCTTTTCTGTCTCTGGCATGGTAGTCTCCTCTTTAGGCTTGTAACTGACCTCGGTTTCAGTTGCTTCTTCACTATGTGACATCGCTATCTCAACTACTAGATCTCCTTCACTAGCGGAATCACTGTCAATGTCTTCTACACTTGCAATGTTTGATTCCCCTGGCGAGACAAACCTTAAGCTCCAATCCTGTCCTTCATCATCATGGGCAGTCAAGGCCTTTGGATCCTTGCTTGATGAAGTAGAACTGGTAGCTTGCTTGTCTTGACGAGTGAAGGACGAGAACGGGTTCCCGTTACCCGTCTTCTTAGGCTTGACACATTCTCTTTTGAAGTGCCCCTTCTCTCCACAGTTGAAGCAGGTCACTTTGCTCTTGTCAAAGCCAAATGTGGTATCCTTAGTAGCTACTAAGTTCTGTCCGGTTTGTTTTACAAACTTCTTTGCCCTCCGGACAGCACTAGCTAAGGCCCACATTATGTCCATCCTCTCAAGCTCCATTTCATCCACTTGCTCGTAGTCCTCGTCGGCCAGATGGCAGTTTCCAATCTTCCCAGCAACAAGTTCATCATAAGAATGGACCATTGCAGCCAAAAGATCCATGTGTTCTCGAGCTACTTCCACAGTCACATTTCTGAGATTCTCGGTCTTCAATTTAGTAGCACTTGTTTCGGATCCAATATGGTTGGTGCAAGAGAGTCCCGACGTGTCTGTTCCTGAAGGAGACGCATGTAATGCAGTCTGGAGAGGTGCCCCACACGTCTTAGCATGAGGCGTGGCGTTGTACAAGGCTGGATTTTGATTGTAAGAAGACTTTTGAGCTCTGTACTTCATCCTAAGTGACTCTTCTCGCAACTTAAGAATGAAGTCATTAATATCCAGTTTTGCCAGCATTCCATTCTGTCTAAGTTTAGACACGAATGAGGTCCACTTTTCAAGCAATCCGTCTGCAAAGTTAGTAACTTTCTCTTCCTTGGTAGTTGCCACCCCATGTGTATGCAGTTCACTCATCAGATGGTAAAATCTATCTATAACGTCGTCTAAACTCTCGTTTCCCATCGATGAGAAATTATCTAATTCCTTCTTTAACTCCTTAGCTTTGATTGCCTCTAATGAAGCATTCCCGTCATACCTCTTTTCTAGCTCATCCCAAAGTTTCTTGGACTGCTTATTCTCTGAGTACTGGTGGAATATGTCTTTAGGAATAGACTGTGTAATCAATGCATAAACTCTTTTCTCTGCATTGTATTTAACTTTCTGCACATCTGTCATCCCTCCTAACGTTAGCTTAACTCCATCAGCTCCCACCGGTGTACTATATCCAATCTTGATGGCTTCCCACAGATTTGGATCCACTCCATTGAGGTAGATCTCAAACCGTTATTTCAAGTGGGGAAACTCAACTAACGTCAAGAGCTTTGGTGGTTTATTATGATTACCCACCTCACTCTCAAGCAACATCAGGTTCTGTATCCTAGAGTCCTTTCCAGTAGTAAAGGCTGACATTTGATCTTCCATGGCGAAGAACTTTAAGTCTAATAAAACAAACTGTCACTGGTGCGACTGAAGGATTGCGAATGGTCTAGTAGTGCGTATGAACTCTGCGGTTGGTTCAATCATGCGGCCGAACTAAGCGATTAGCTCAGTCGTGCGAATGAATTTGATGCGTATGAGCAATGCGAACGAACGGTTCAGTCGTACGAAAGGAGATACGACTAGGTCCAATCGTGAGTTTGGACTATGCGAATGAAGTCCAGTCGTGCGAATGGCACACTCGTGCGACTGAGGCTGTTGTTTTGCGAAAATTTCTAGGTTAAACGTGTTTTAGCCGTAAGAATTCAAAATTTCGCAAGGTCTAATCGCCTAAGTCCGTAGAAACCTAACTTTGATGAGCAGGGAACGTCCAAGATCACTGTTGACACAAAAGATTGCGTTTTTAGTGTAAAAACACAAACTTTTTATCAATCTTGATTCAATCACACGTAATCAAGAGCCAATGCTCTGATACCACTTGTTAGGACCTGGTATTTGAACGGAATACCTAGTGATTAGCATGTAAACCAGATCAAATTGTGCAGAATCCTATTTGATTGGCGATCCAATCAGTGAGAACACACGAAGAATCAATCAAGAATTGAATCTAACGTTAGAAATCGACTGGGAATCGATCTAATGTGTTCTATGAACTTGGAGAACGAATTGTGAGGCTTCTGGACGGCTAGGGTATGTCTGGAATCGTAATTAATCAAAAGCTCTCTTTTCTTCACGAATTGGGTTGTATTTATAGGTTAGTATTGTTCATTCTTGCGACTGAACCATTAGTATGGTTCAGTCGTGCGATTGAACCATCCGGTTGATTCATTCGCACGACTGAGTGTTCAGTCATGCGACTGAACCAATCTTATGTTACAATCATACGACTGATCCAGTCCCCTGGTTCAGTTGTGTGACTAATCCAGTCTCCTGGTTCAGACGTGCGACTGATCCAGTCTCCTGGTTCAGTCGTGCAACTGAGTCATTCGTATGAAGTTATTCATGCGCATGGTCCATTCACATGGGCCACTCGCATGAGAACTTCATTCTGTTAAGTTGGAATGTATTAATTAATTAATATAACATTATGTGTAACAATTCAAACAACAACAACCTAGTTAACCAATTCAACGTCGACTCATTAATGAAATATTAAACATTATAAATAACAAACAAACAATATCATTTCATTAGTCATTCCAAGCATTACCTCAGAATCAGACAAACAAGATCTATTACATTCATATCATGATCTAGGGACATACATGTATCAACAAAATCCTTGAAAACTTCAAGATAGCTTACAAGTCTAAGATGACTCCACAAACTTTACTAGAAAACAAAATGGTGAAGAAGGGGTTGATCTACAAGAAGCTTGAAGAAATAAGAAGAAATGAGCTCCAGTTGTTACTTGAAGCTTGATGAGTTTGCTTACAAAGAAATAACTATTATGGAGCTAAATAATGGAAAGAATGTTAAGTACTTATGAGAGTACTATGGTCCTGAGTTCTTCTTGAAAAGTGAAGCTGAATAACTCACAATGGAAGAAAAAGTTGTATTCCTTGAGGCCTATGTTAGAGAGTCTTACAGACTCATCATTGGGAAGTAGGTCTCATGGATGGGGTAACAGCTCTGTGTCCAATTCCCTAAGACAGAGTTCCCATTAATCCTTTGCCAGTCAAACTTTCTGAAACCTCTTCCCTGGCCTGAGCTTAATTTGGTGATTTCTGAGCTGATCCAGAAAATTTTTCTGCCAATAAGTGGGACTTCAATAATCTTAAAGGTTTTGGCTGCATTGGTTCATGTGGAGTTTGTTGGACCAAAAGAACCAATGAGCCAGATCAAAAAAACCTTTAAGTCCCACACACATCATAACAACTGAAGTGGTCTACAATAGCTGAAGACAAAGTCTGAAGACAATAGCTGAAGACAAAGTCTGAAGACAAAGTCTGAAGACAAAGTCTGAAGACAAAGTCTGAAGACAAAGTCTGAAGACAAAGTCTGAAGACAAAGTCTGAACTCAGAAGGTGTCACAACAGCTGAAGTAGTTCATTTCAGTAGTTGTGATGGTTTACTTTTCAGTAGTTTGTAATCAGTAGTTTTATTTCATGTAAAACATCTAAAGTTCTTACACTCCAGATGTTATAACTTCAGTAGTTTTATGTTAGCTTGTACTTAGCTTTTTATGAAGGTGTCCTTAGTTGTTGTGGACATCTTCAGTAGTTTAGTCTGTTTCAGTTGTTTGTATAAATCAGTTAGATGTCACTATCAGGTGACATCAGCTGATGTCACATTCCTTTATAAAAGGAATGTTGACCTAATTTCTTGTAACCGAAGTATGTGCGTGAATGAAAACATTCTCTTTGCCGAAAACTTTCTCTCTCTATAACCGTCACTGTTTGATTGAAAATTCATATTATTCTTGCTTCAATTTCGTCTAATTCTTGTTCTATTCCGCTGCAAATCTTAATCTAATTGATCAAACTAGATCCTGATCCTTTCAGTTCCTAGACCATTAGATGACGTGTCGAATTCAGCAGAATAGATAAGTAGACCTCGTTGGTGAATTCAAGCTCAAACAAAATGGTTCAACTAGCTGTGGGTTAACATCTTATCCCTGGTTAACACAATCAACACAGTTCCAATAAGGGGTGACGAGCAAAATAAACGCCACAAATGTGTACGGATGACCATAAATGAGCAAAGCACATGACGAATGCAAAATGCAATCAAACTAATAACCTATGTTGTTGGTGTGATCTGTGCAAAAAGAAAACACTTGCTCAAACAAAAAGACAGGTTGTGTGCCTCTCTGCTGTGCGGTGGCACTAACCTGAGGATAAGCATAACCTAAATATTCTAGAATTCATTGTTGTTTGTGCCTCTATGATGTGCGGTGTCTCTGACCTGAGGCTTAGCATCTCTTTGAAAGCTCTTAGAATAGGCTCTTCTTGTCAAAATACCCATAGACTGCTCAAAAATCTCCTGAGGAACATTGATTACCATATAAGCGTGGATCCACCAATGCTTGTTGATGTAATTAAACCTTAAATCATCACCAATGTGTGTCAAAAGTCTGTGTATGGATTTAAGTGGACAAGTATACTAACAATCATTATGGCTGCAATTCTTGAAAGTTCAAATCACTGTGTACATCTCGTAGCTCTAGTATGATTTCCTAAACTTACTAGTGACTCTCGATGAAAACAAGAATCTAGTATCAAAAGACTTTGGTAACAAGTCCTAAATGATTTGATAAACCTGTATGATTCCATAATGAATCATTCCAGTTATGGTCAGAATAACTTGAAGCTGTACTGTTCAAGAAATAAATCTGTTAGATATCTATTTTATGATTTTCAACTCACATAAAATTACTAAAATATGTTTTAGTTTTGTCTTTCAGTTCAAGCTGTTTTAATTGGTTTAATGTCTATTCAGTTTGGTAGGTAAATGTTGGACAATACATTGGAATTCTATCTAGGATTTAGTCACGAAAAGGGTCATGTCTGAGATGACCAATGGGATTTTCAAACGTTAAAAGGGTCACGTCTGAGGTGACAAATTGTTTTACTATTAAAAGGATCATGTCTGAGGTGATCAAAGGTTCTCTAAGTTAAAATGGTCATGTTTGAGATGATCGAAGGCTTGAAATGTTTTATAATAGTTAAAAGGTTAAGTGTCAAATGGTCATAAAGTCAAAATCATAAGTATGAGCCATTCGCACGACTAGGCCTTGAGTATGGACCAACCGTACGATTGGACCATACGTATGAGCCCAATCGCACGACTAAACCACACGTATGTCCCAGATGTGCGATTGGACAATCCATGCGATTGGATCATCAGAATGAACCAATCACATGAATGGAGGTGACCGGATGAAACAGTCGCATGACTGAAGGTGACTGACTGTGCCAGTCGCATGACTGACCCTCAGTCGCACAAATCAGGTATGTGACTAGGTTCAATCGCACGACTAAAGGAAACCCTAGTATAGATAGAGGGGGAGTCAGTCGCAACCACTCCATCACCCCTTAATCGCTCACTGTATCGCATGACACATTATTACTCTGCCCGATTTTCTTGTGATTGCTCTAAACTATTGACCTTTGTGATCTAACAATTTCTAGTGTTTATCCAGGTTATGCGCGATGATATTCAGTCCAATGTTAAATCAATTTGTGTCCTAATGATCGAATTTAAGCCCTAATCAGAACCATGACTTAGTGTGACCAAGAACCTGTAAAACTAAGTATATTGTTCAAATAAAAGTTAGTAGGTGTTAAGTTGGTCATTTGCAAGACTAATGAGTCAAACCACAACGTCTAACACCAAGTTTTGTTCAAAATTTGAATTAACTGCGAAAAAGATCTGTTATGAAAATGGACACCCTGATGAACTTCAGTCGCACGAGTGAGCTAGGCGAATGGCTAAATCGCATGACTGCTCCATGCGTATGAGTTCAGTCGCATGACTAGTGTAAAAACATGGGATAGCATACGACTGAGCCCAGTCGCATGCTCAGTCGTACGTATGAGCTCAATTGCATTACTGGATCTCAGTCGCATAGTTCATTCGCACAACAGAACTGAAGATTTCAATTTCAAATGAATCAGATTGTTACACATGGTCACACACTTACGTTTATTTACATTGTGTAACAGATGGCTATTCGTTGGACTATGAGCATGAAGCATAACATTTGTGCTCATCTGGATCTGACCTCCCTGAATGCAGCTAACTTCTCAGGCATTATTACATTCTTAAGGAGATTGAGGATCTTCCGTGCTATATCGACTCCATGCATGCCACACCGTTTAGTTCAGCAGGCTTTCTGGGAAGGTGCGGTTGTCGACAGGACCCTAGAGCCCCACTTTCTCACGAGCTCTATTTTTTGGTCAGGCTATTGAGATCACTAAGGACGATCTCAGGATAGTTTTGGAGTTTGGGGACCATGCTGACTGGCCTACAAGATTACACCCACTAACTGTACGAGGCTGTTTTCTGTGGGCCAAGTACTCGGGGGATATCAACGCAGGTGTGCTCAACAAGAGCAACCTGTGCCCCCAGCTTAAGTACCTAGCCGATGTATTACTTAAGTGCATTGCCTTATGGAAGGGAGGCTTTGACGAGCTATCCGACCAGATACAGAACGCCTATGTGGCATTGGTGCTGAACCATCCGTTCAGCTTCTCAAGGATGATCTTTACCTACCTGGTGGAGAACATCGAGGCGAAGGGCAAGGAGGGATTTTGCATGTACCCTCGCTTTATGCAAATTATTATTGATCATAAGCTCCCTCTACTGCCAAAGGAGAAGGAAGATGCAGTAGTGCTTGAGGTGATGGACGATACCACCTTGGGCTGGATGAAGGCGTACAGGGGGAAACAGGTGAAACCCCCTGTCAGGCGATTGTTTGGGCATCTGGACCGTGAGGATTATGTTGTGCTAGCTCGGAGGAAGTGGTGCCATGATGATAGTGACTCAGATACTAAGAAGATTGTGCTCCCTGCTGATGATTCAGATGATGATGATAGTGGTGATGGTGGAGATGCAGGCCCCATCCAATCCAGGGCCCCTACCATTGATGTGGCATCTCCATCAACCACCCGAGAAGGAGCAGAGGCTGTGGGCTTCCATCAGGATTCCAGACTTGATGAGGAGGAGGAGAGTGATGAGGAGTTGTTGACTCGAACGGTGGGCAACAAGGTGGTTGCCACCGAGCGAGGGATTCGGGCAGTTGGTGAACGCACAAGCGGGTCTGGGAGACTATGACTTATCCAACCTACACCCCAGACCAGTCCAGCATCCCAGGGGGAGCATCCTCCTTGAAGGGTTCGAGGAAGAAAAGGATGGCTCAACCCCATGGGATGAAGCCCTAGAGATGGAGGTACACGTTGATCACTACCTCCTCCACCACGGCCACCACAACTGCCACCACCACACCACCCATATCCATAACACCCTTCATCACTACAAACATATCACCCTCCACCACTACCACCATACCACCCACCATCACTACCACACTGCCTGCCACCACCACTACAGCCAATCCTTCACCACCCACTCATATACCACCACCCATATTCACCATTGCCACCACTACCACCACCAGCCACCAAGCCGGACCATCATTCCAACCGATATTCCACACAAGATCGTCTCTGCCTCCCACTAGGGTAGAGGATTAGCTGTCAGCACTAAACCGAATGGTGCTGAAGCTGTGGGCTGCTAGTGAAGATAAAGTTGTCCAAATACGTCAGCTTGTGGAGCAAAACGCTATCCAAGCATAGCAGATCTCACAGCAGGCCCAGCTGATTGAGTACCAGGCTCAACAGATGGCTGCATAGGGTCAGGAGATTGCCCAACTCCAGGAGCATAATGTCCAATCAGAAAAAAAGATAGAGGAGTTGGAGGCTGCTAAAAAGACCATCATGCTCACACTCAAAGGATCAAACGATGAACCACTTAATATAAGAGAAGGGGATATGGATGATGATGATGATGATAAGGATGATAATGATGAGGATGATGATGAGGATGACACAGAAGAAGGAGGTGATGATCGCACATGAGAGGAAGATGGAAGAAAAAAGGAGGAAGGAGATGATGCGGCTGCATTGGGTGCCACACAAGCCAGAGAAAGGCGGACCAAGAAGATGCAGGATGAGGGTGCCTCGACCGCAGCCCTGCCTGTGGAAAAGCACATAATTCAGGATAAAAGTAATGCTTAGATGTTATGTAATTTTAAATCTTGTGTAGTTGAGTCATGTACTAAACTTATGTACTTCATGTTTATATATATATTTCATATTTAACTTTCTTGATTAATTACTAACAATTGATGTGTTACACATTCAAATCAAGCAGATTAATCATCTCAGCAAGATGAGTACGATGTTGCTCCTCTTCAGCAAATCAAGTCTTAGCTCATAATGAATCTTGATTTGCAAAGGATCGTCCGAAGGTCAATAAGCTATACTCCTAAAGAAGGAGAAATCATTCATGACCTTACGGATGAGCAACTTGCTGAGTTGTTTCGGCTCAATCCGGACGAGATTGTCAAGGACGCTCCGAATGTTGAAGTTACCAGTGACGATGAGCTGAATGACATAGATCAGATCGAGATCGAGGACGTCACAGTGGAGCACTATCCAGAGTATGCTGACAGAGGGGGAAATGTAGTCCCCAATCTGGGTGATACTCTCATCAGTGATACGTTTGAAAAACTGGATTCGATGGAGCATGAGTCCAAGAATAATAAGGATCAAGCCCAAGCCTCAGATGCTGATGTCAACATCAAAATAACTGAATGGGCGGCTTGTTTTTCCGAGATCCGAGCCCAACGCACTACTACAAAGCTGAGTGCATACACCAGGCTCTACAAAGTGAAGAAGCATCACAAGGTGTCAGGGAAGATTATCGTGTGGGCCTATTTTAAGGATCTTAATGTGTATGCTGTTAAGAGAGAAAAAGGAATAAATTACTTTAGATTCCCACACGATCTAAAGAGTCTACCTGGTTTTGCGCTCAACCAGCTGACCAAAATGAAGCTGTTATATGCTGACCGAAGAAAAATGTCAGGCTGGTTTGAGGCTGCATTGAAGAAAGAGTACCACACCAGGTGGGTTAATTTCAGATCTCAACAACTAACAGGTATATGAGATGGTCTGAAGTTAATTCCATTACTGGAGAGCGGAAGATAGTGTTGAAGTGGAGTCTTCCGCGCACAATGTCAAAAATCCCTCTAAGGGAAATACCACAAGACTTCACCCCACATTTCAAGTTGTGGTATTATGATTGGAGAATAGGTGAAGCGGTCATAGTTCTGAATAGAGATGGAAATATGGAAACTATTCGGGTATTTGACCTAATGTGGCTAACCAACTTGTCTGCTAACGATGTTTACACTTTATACAAGTGGCCACTGTTTTATGACGCGCAAGATATAATACAAGACCTCCGGTTCCAGAACGTGATAAAACTCTGCTTTTCATTCGAGATACATGAAGGAGTTACAAGGGAGGAGAAGTACAAGAATTTGAAGAGCTAATGAAGAATGTAAGACAATGATGTAAACTAGGTCCAAGGGGGAGTTTGTTGATACATATATACCTAGTTTAGGAGCTTAATGTAATATGTCTTTCATGTCTTACATATATGTAACTGAATGGGTATGAATGAAATACAATGTGTGGTTGATGCTTATAACGTTGAATATTTCATTATTTATTGTGGGATAACACATGTTGAACTAACTATATAGGTTTGTGGTAGTTTACATAGTTCTTACTCAAGACTGGTTAGGAATTGTGTTTAAACTTAATCATTTGAAGTTCTCATATGAATGGACCATGCTAATGGACCATACGCATGAACACTTTGTGCTAATGTACCTGTCGTACGACTGAACCAGGAGATTGGATCAGTCGCACGATTGAGACATAAGATTGACTCAGTCGCACGACTGAAGCTTCAGTCATGCGGTTGGAACAATCATATGATTCAATCGCATGACTGAACCATACTAATGGTCCAGTCGCATGAATGATAAACCCTAACCTATAAATACCACTTCATTCGTGAAAAAACGTGACAATTCGAATACCTACGCACCTAGTCGTACCCTAGCCGTCCAGAGACTCAAGAACACCTGTTCCAAGTTCATAGATCGCAGTTAATCATCTTACAATCGTTCTTAACATTTTGATTCATTCTTAGATCAATTATACTTGTATTCTCACTGATTGGATCGCCAATCAAATATGATTCCACACTATTTGGTTTGGTATACACGTAAATCAGTTAGTACTCCATACCTAAACAATCCTAACAACACTTGCAATTCATACTTTTATTTTTCATGGTTATTTGTGTTATTGTAAGCCTGATATGAGATACATATTATGTTGACAATCATTAACTATTGCTAGCCTGGCGACTTCTTAGATCTATGGGCCTGACAAGCCTATTTGGTGATGAAGCCAATGTATTGCCGGCTCCTCATGATGTATGACTTGTTCATCATGGGAACTAAGTACACATAGCCAATCATATAAACTTGTAATTAAGTAAGGTTTGATTGTAGCTATATGTTTTCTATAAACTTGCTTAACTCATAAACTATGACATGAATTGCTACTTGTAACCTTTGATATATTATGTACATAAAACCCTTGGAAACTCACCAACTTCATAGTTGACCTTTTATTTTTAACATGTTGCAGGAAACACGCATGTTTGAAGTCATCTTTTGAAGCTTGCAATAAACTAGGATTTGGACCTAGTTAAAAGAATAAAATGCTTAAATTATGTTTTGCTTTGTTTTGAACTATTTCATGATTAAGACTTATGGTTGTATTTGCATTTGAAACTTATGATAATAATATTTACATTTAAAGATAGCGTTATGTAGCTGTGAACAATCTTAACCCTCACATCTGGACGATTCCTCCGTCAAGGTTGGGGTGTGACAGATTGGTATCAGATCCCATAACTATAGGGATTTAGGTTATTTGAAATGGTGACCTAGACTATAGTTTATTCATGAACCTTATAGAATAATATTTATATTCTTGTAAAAGTATATTGTTTGAATTCTACATAATGTTATGCCTTCTTATGTGCAACTTGATGCCTTAGCATAAGATTTCCTTGTAAATGCTTACATTTTGTTACTTGTCTCCCATAGACTTATCCTTGACTCTTGATTCTCCTCGAAAAATGAATGTCCTAATCTTATTCTTGACGACACGTGGGATCGTGCACTTATTATCATGGGTTTATTTTTTTAGACTCTTTGTCTAATCTATGAAAATCTCATCAATGTTTTGATTTCCATGTACCTAAGAAATTTGTGTGACATATAGACACCTTTATTCTAGTTTTCCTGCCAAAAGGCATTCGGGCTAAGGTAAGCATTTCGCATAAATCCTACGGGACAAGTTATGCTTACCTAGGGATTTCTGGGATGAGTAATGACAGGATCAGCGATCACAAGTTTGATGTATTCGGGTTCAAAGCAGCGGAATACAAACAGGAATTAGACAAATTGTAGCAAGAAGTCGATGCTTGTATGCATTAAGAGCACATACGGTTATAGCGAGAGAATATATTTCTGATTCAAGGAATGTTTATAGATATGGAATGTTTCTAATCAAATCATTCAATACATTCATTCGTTCATTCACTCCCATTATTACAATAGGTTGTCACTCCTTATATAGAGTGCAACAATCACTGCTGTTATCACGGAAAGTGACAACTGGCAGATCTAATACAAAAATAACTAACTCTTAACAAACTACTGAAATGTTCACAACTACTGAGAACATAACAGAGTGTTAAGTACAGAATATAAAACTACTGATTAGAAACTACTGAAACTACGACTGAAGAACAAGCTCTTCAGTCGTTTTACAAAACTACTGAAACATAAAACTACTGAAACTAGAAATATAAAACTACTGATATCACAACTACTGAAGAAGTACTCTTCAGCAGTTATGACAAACTACTGACGCTTCAGTACTTGATCTTCAGACTTTGACCTTCAGATGTTTCATCAGCTGATGACTTCAGTAGATATCATCAGCTGATGTCTTCAGTCTTTGTCTTCAGACTTTGTACATCAGTTGTTGATCTTCAGCACTTGTAAACTCTTCAGCTGTTGTACTTCAGTACTTTGGTCTTTCAGCTTCAGCACTTGTGTTCTTCAGCTGCTGTACTTCAGTACTTTGGTCTTTCAGCTGTTGAAGTCTTCAGCACTTGATCTTCAGCTGTTGAAGTCTTCAGCACTTGTCAAACTGCTGATGAGCTTTCAGCAGTTGTTGTGATACCATGTGGGACTTAGAGGTTTTCTGATCTGGCTCATTGGTTCTTTTGGTCCAACAAACTCCCCCTGAACCAATGCAGCCAAAACCTCTAAATTATTCATAATCCCACTTATTGTTGGCAAAGTGTTGGTCTTTTTCCTTCTTGATCAGTAGAGAAGATGACCCATGTAAGCTCCGGCCTGGGAAGAAATCTCAGATATTTGTTTGGCAGGGTATGAATGGGAACTCTGTTTTGGGAACTGGACACAGAGTTGTTATCCCATTCAGGAGATTTACTTCCCCATAATGAGTCTGTACGACTCTCTTGTGTAGGCCTCAAGGAAGGTGATTTGTTCCTCCATGGTTAGCTCTTCAGCACCTCCTTCAAACAATGATTCAGGCCCATAATACTCAGACAGGTATTTGGCCTGTTTCCCATTCTTTAGCTCCACAGTTGTTATTATTCTGTAAGCAAACTCATCCGGGTGATTACCCTCTAGGAACAACTGGAGCTCATTTTTCCTGACTTCCTCAAGCCTCTTGTAAACTAACCCCTTTTTCATTCTTTTGTTTTCCAGCATCTTCTGAGGGGTTAGATTAGCTTTGTAGGCTTTCTTGAAGTCTTCTAGGATTTCCCAGGGTGAAACTACAAAGACCAGAGAGATCACTTCATCTACGATCTTTTTCACCTAGCCAATGTATCTCTAAGGTATGTTTTTCTTATGAATTCTGTGAAAGACCCTGGGATCAGGCCAAATCCTCACTCTTTCCTTTTGATATTGAAAGGTATGCCTGAGAGTGTAAAGTCTGAGGGCTTGCTTCTTCGTATTGATGATAGAAGATGTGGCTGCATAAGCTTTGTCAACTCTCTTCAGCAATTCCTCATCATGCTGTTTATGAAGCTCTTCTTCTTCTAGCTTCACTTTACCCATTTGTCTTTGGACTTCAGGAGTAATTGCTGAGGAGTCACTTGTGGCCTTAGGCAACTGAATCATAGCTGAGAGTGGCAGCCTATCTTCATCATCTTCTTCATCATCTTCTAGCCTCAATATCCTTCTCTTCTTCTTCAGGGTATATCATCGGCTATGGGTTTTGAGGGTAAGGGAGTTGGTTTGGTGGGTTGTGTTTTGGTGGTTTTGGTGCGGGAATGTTGACAGGCTGTTCTAGCATCCTTGAGGTGAGTGTGGCTTTTGATTGTTGGCTAGCTCAGTCCTGCTCCCAGCACCCGCTTCATTCAAAGCTTCAATAACAAGCCCCTTAGTATATGCTTCAGACGAACAGATCTTGGTGGTGATTGCCAAGATACTGTCCCTGGACCAAGCTTTGATTTCGATCATTGATCTTCCAAGATATTTTGCAATAAATCTAATTATGATCTCAAGCCTTTCTCTTTCTAACACTTCATAACTTGCCCATCTATTCTGGATTTCTTCAATCTCTAGTCGTCGAATCTCAGAGTCAAGTTTATGGTGTCATGGCCTTGCCTAAACAGCTGATCAATGATGTTGTCCATTGATCTGCTGTGTTCGGCATCAGCCTCTTTTATCAGTAGCTCCAAGGCTTTATCTTCAGCATATGATCATCAGCACCTTTCTTTCGCTTGTAGGTGAGCAGTGGTTGCTGTTCTTTCTCCTCCTCCTGGGCTTGCTTCGCTTCCTTCTTTTCCTCGGATCTTTTCCTCTTCTTTTCTTTCACTGCAGTACTCTCCCCCTTTTTGGATGCATTGGAGGAAGGGGTTTGTACCGCAGAAAGTGTCTTTTGCACAGCAGCATCAATCAAGGGTTGTAAAGTTGAGGAAAGACTCTCATCAATGGCTTTAGTCACAATATCAGTGATTATGGTGTGATGAGAGGGAGGGAATTTTGAAGTACAACACCTATTTGCTCAGGAGGGTTCTGTTCCTGAGAAATAGGGCCTGAAGCAGAGGCAGTGGTTGAGTTTGGAGTGGCTCAGTGTTTGGGGAACCTTCAAGTGAAGGTGCCATCTGTGGGTGGGTAGAGGCAGATGGTCTTTCTCCTTGTGAGAGTTGATCAAGTAGGTTTTGCAGCCTACTGACTTTCTCTTCAAGGATTGTGTTCTGGGCAAGAACATCGTAGAAAAAGCCCAGGTCATCATCAGCCGAAGCTGAATCATCTGACCTCCTGCTTAGAGCAGGATTTACATACACTGGTGTAGACCAGTTGATGCATGTGCCCCTTGTGCTTGGTACTGGGGACTTCCAGCCTCAGGACAGTGTCCATCATCAGCTGTTGCCTCTAGTGAGGTCTTAGCAATATTACCAGCCTCATTCTGATCATGTGCTGAGTCAGAGAGGTGGCAGCCTCACTAGATATTCTAAGCTCCTTGTCTACACCAGGAGATAGAAGTGGTAAACCCCTGTGCTGTGGGTTCTCAAGGCACTGTGTTCCTCCCCCTCAATTGTAGAGGTTGTCCCAGTAGTAAGTGGTTTCTGGGGAGGGGGTGAGGAGTGCAGTTAAGTCAGCACTTGTGCAACTATTAAAGTTGGGCTGTGAGGGGCGGTTGTTTGGGTGAAGGGATAGAAGCAGTGTGCACCTGGGGAGGTGGTGCTCTTCAATGGCAATCCCCTCAAGTGAGGAAGATCCCAGATATGTAGGTACCCCTTGTGTGGTTGTTGCAGGCTCCTGTTGAGAGGAAGCCTGAGCGGCTATGGCTGGAAGAGTCATTGTATCCACTAGGGGGTTTGGACTAGTGGATATATCCTGCGTTTGGTTGCAGGGCATCCTCAGGGGACTCAATTCCCTGAGTAGCCGTTTTGGGTTTCTTTTTGGTGGGTTTGGTGGGACTTTTGATTTGGAGGTGGTGGCTGTGGGTTCCAGCTGCGTGGTTTTCGCAGCTTGGCAGCCATTTTTAGTGTCTGGTCAGAGTTGTGCCGGGAGTATACTTCTGGCAGAACAGCCGTAGCAGGGACTCCCAAGCCAACAAGTCCCTCAGCATTAAGCTGGTTTGTAATGATGGCTATTATGAACCGTGGATATAGTATCCAACGGTTGGCAGTTAGTTTTTGAGCCATATCCTTGAGCTCTGAAAATATTATTTCTGAAAAGTTTAGCGGTTGTTGCTCAAGAATAGAATACATTACCTGCTGCCATTTCGTCGACATTTGATCCCAAGACGACGTCTTAGGGGCCAAACATACATTCACCATGTGAAAGATTAGGCGCTCAACGTCATTAAAGTGTTTCTTCAAGATAGTGGAGGCACTGATCACCTTGATATCCATGTTGGGCAAAGGATAGATCTGTGGTGCCCTTCGGATATCCAGCAGGAGAACTAGCATCATTCAGATGAAGAATTTTGCAGATTATTGCAGGAGATGACTACTTCTTGTTGTTTACGACCGACTGGAGAGATGGTGTGTTGTTCTCCCCAGTGGTAATAGTAACGTTTATCCAAAATTGTTGAAGGGATTCGGCATGTAGTATGGGATTCAGAAGAAATGCCGTATTGTATTGGGACTGAACCATAAGATCGATAGCAGTATTGAACTTAGTCCAGATGGGCGATTTAGTGAGGTAGGCAACACAGTTGTGTCGCGGTTTAATTTGCATGGACGCCATTGAGAAGAGGGAAGTTTTTGGAGAGGAACGTGAGGTTGAAGAAGATGAAGCATTGAGAGCTTAGGTCAGGGATATTTATAGGGTACGGGTAAGAAAACGACTGAAGGATGTGGTGTTAGTCATCAGTAGTTTTAAACGACCGTTGACATGGTATTATCCTTTCAGACGTTGAAACAGCTGAAGTCGTGGTGTTAGGCATCAGAAGTTAGAAAACTACTGAAGACCGTGGTTTTGACTTCAGATGATTGAAACAACTGAGGACTTGGTGTTTGTCATCAGTAGTTATGAAACTACTGAGGACAGTGGTTTTGTCATCAGCTGTTGTAAACAACTGAAGACTTGGTATTAGTCATCAGTAGTTATAAAACTACTGAAGACATGGTTTTGCTTCAGTGTTTAGAATGAAACAGCAGTTGTACAAACGACTGAAAAGAAATTTCTCATCAGCTGTTTTCGTCAATTCTACCTTTTCAGCTGTTTCATAGGACATCAGTACTTATCTGTTTTTACTGATTGCAGTAGTTGTAGCTGCATCAGTAGTTGTAACTACATCAGTAATTTAGAACAAATGAAGTACTTCAGTACTTGTGAGACATTTAGCCTTCAGTAGTTATAAAAGCTGCTGAGGGTAAAAGAGCTCATCAGTACTTATATGTGACATAGTTACTAATGATCATCAGTACGTATTACTAAGATCATCAGTAGTTGTCACTTATTCTAGCTGCAGCATACCAAGCCTTAACACCAGGTTTTGGAAAGTTGAACTATCCAAAGGCTTAGTAAAAATGTCGGCAAGCTCATCAACACTACGCACAAACTTAGGATCAATCAGACCTTTTTCAAAACAATCTCTTATAAAATGATGTCTGGTCTCTATATGTTTGGTCCTAGAGTGCTGGACTGGATTTTTGACAATGTAAAGAGCTGAAGCACTATCCATTAGCAATGGAGTCTTAGTCTCTGTAATGCCATAATCCAGAAGTTGGTTTTGAAGCCAGAGTACCTGAGATGTACAACTTGCAGCAGCAATGTACTCTGCTTCAGCAGTTGATGTAGCAACTGAGGTCTGTTTCTTGCTCTGCCAGAAATCAAGCAGTTGCCTAGGAATTGACATCCACCAGAAGTTGATTTCCTGGTCAACTTACACCCTGCATAGTCACTGTCAGAAAAAGCAACTAATTTACCAGAATGTCCAGTGGAATACCATAAACCTAGAGATGGAGTGCCTTGCAGATATCTAAAGATCCTCTTGACTGCAATCAGATGAGACTCTTTAGGTGCAGCCTGAAATCTAGCACAAACACATGTAGCAAACATATATCTTGTCTAGAAGCTGTTAAATACATCAAGGACCCAATCATACATCTGTAAAGTGTTTCATCAACCACTTTACCTTTCCGATCTGTATCCAGTTGTGTGGTGCTGCACATGGGGGTAGAACAGGGCTTACAGTTTTGTAAATCAAACTTTTGCAAAAGATCTTTTGTGTATTGGACTGATGAATGAAAATTCCATCAGCCTTTTGTTTGATTTGCAACCCTAGAAAGAACTGTAATTCTCCCATGGCACTCATTTCAAACTTCTGTTGCATCAACTTTGTAAAGGCATCACACAACTTTGGATCAGAGGATGCAAAAATGATATCATCTACATAAATTTGAACAAGTAGATTATGCTGCCCAGCTTTCTTAATGAATAAAGTCTTATCTATGGAGCCTCTAGTGAAATTGTATTCCAGAAGAAAGTTTGATAATGTCTCATACCAGGCTCTAGGAGCTTGTTTTAACCCATAAAGAGCCTTATCAGCTTATACACCCAATTAGGATGTTTATTGTCCTCAAAGCCTGGAGATTGACATACATAACCCTTCTTTAATTTTTCCATACAAAATGCACTTTTGACATCCATTTGAAAAACTTTAAGGTTTTGATAGGTAGCATAAGCTAAAAACAATCGAATTGCTTCCAGTCTGGCTACAGGGGCAAAGGTTTCATCATAATCAATACCTTCTTCTTGTGCAAACCCCTGAACAACCAGTCTGGCCTTGTTCTTAACAATAAGCCCATATTCATCAGTTTTGTTCCTAACACCCATTTAGTGCCTATTGCACACTTACCTGGAGGTAGAGGAACCAGTTCCCACACTTGCGTTTCTTGAACTGAAGAAGCTCAAGCTGCATGGCATCAACCCATCCATTGTCCTTTAAAGCAATATGATAATTCTTTGCTCTTGTTGACTAATGAAGAGAGCATAGAAGCAGAATATGACAATTGACTTCTTGTTGATACTCCAGCAGTGATATCACCAATGATTTGAGACATAGGGTGATTCTTTAGATCTTGATACACAATGAGATCTGTGCAAGTGTTTGTAGCAGGCTCAGCAGTAACAGATGGTGATGGTGAATCATTTCCTTGAAACCAATCAGTGGATGGTAATTCAAAGGAAGTTGAATTCGAAGAGATCTCATCAGCATTTGTTGTGGATGGTGCTACTAGAGCTACAGGAACATCAGGTCTAGCTGAATCAGCAGCTGATCACTAAACCTGAAGAGGTGAGTACTGCAATCATCATCATCCAGCAGTACCACCAGGTGGTGAACTGTTGACAGGAGCAACAGCAGGAGTTTGATAAGGAACATATTGCAGTATGTCCAAATCAAATAACTCCACAGGGCTTTGTGGAATCTTGTCCTTTGGAGATTCATTGAACTTAACATGTAGAGTTTCTTCAACCATATTTGTTTTGCAGTTGAAGACTCTGTATGCCTTGCAAGTATGAATAACCAACAATTACCCTGCATCCACCTTAGGATCAAATTTATGGAGTTGATCCTTTGTGTTGAGAATAAAGCAGGGACACCCAAATGCTTTGAAAAATGAAATCAGAGGAGCCAAATGATGGAGAACTTCATATGGAGTCTTCATCAACCTTTGATTTACTAAAACTCTATTTTGCACATAGCAAGCTGTGTTAACAGCTTCAGCCCAAAAGGTCAGTGGCAAACCAGAGTCAGCCAGCATGGACCTTGCAGTTTCAATGAGGTCCTGTTCTTTCTCTCCACTACTACCCATTTTGTTCTGGAGTCCTTGGAATGCTAAACTGCCTTTTGATTCCCTTGAAAGATAGAAGTCATCAAGTGTATGATTTCTGAATTCAGTTCCATTGTCACTCCTAATACACTTGACTGGAAGGGAATACTGCTTCTCAATATACAACAAAGTGAATAATCTTCTGAGCAGCCTCATCCTTTGAATGTAGAAAGAAAGTCCATACAAATCTGGAGTAATCATCCACAATTACCAGACAGTATTTCTTCTTTGCCATGCTCATTACTCTCACAGGACCAAATAGATCCATATGCAGTAATTGCAAGCAGGCAGTGGACTTAGGCTCTTCAATAGGAGGGAATGAGACTTTGTGCTATTTTCCTTTTAAACAAGCAGTGCAGTTTCATCACAGTGGAACTCCTTTATTGGTAAGCCTCTGACTAAACTATTGTGGGTAAGCTGATTCATGTTTTTGAGATTAACATGACCAAGCCTTCTGTGCCACAGTTTAGATTCTTGAGAAGAGGCTTTGGAAAATAGGCAGGGATTGCCTTTGAGATCTATTTTCTTAGAAAGATCTAAGGCATACACTCTTCCTGTCCTGTGGCTCTCAGGAGAGTGTGATCATCCAACACCTTGTCAATCAAGTGCAAAACTTTGGATGACAGAATCCTACAGTTTTGACTGGTGAAAAGAGCAACATGGCCTTTATCACACATTTGACTGCCACTCAAGAGATTGTACTTGAGATTTTCCACATGATTAACATCATCAAATTGATTTCTCCATTGCAGACAAAGCCCTTACCAATGATGTAACCCCTAGCATCATTGCCAAAGAAACAAATCCCTTCTTTCCTTGAGAGTAGTCATGAAGAAGAGAGCTATTCCCAGTCATGTGCATAGATCCCCCACTGTCTACATACCAGATGCTACTTTGGCATGTTGAAGAACCCTGCAATAATAAACAATCAGTTAGTTTTAGAGACCCAAACTTTTTGGTTTTGGGCCTGGTCTCATCAATAGATGGTAAACTAACAGGTTTATTTGAAACAACAGCCTGAGAGGAAGAAGATGGTGTAGAAGAGGAGTCCTTTGGCTTGGATCTCCTTTTCTGTGGTTTTAACATAGGAGCATCTAGTTGGTTAACTCTACCCAACAGATGTTAAACCATCATAACCAGCTGTGTCTGATTTTGTGATAAAGCTTTCAGCTCATCAGACACATTGCCAGTGGAGTTTGATAAGTCCCTATGTTGCCCCTTCTTCTTCTGAGCATTCTCAGCTGTCACCTATTTAACCCCTTCCTTTTGGATTTCTTTGAGGACTTAAGGGTTACAGGATTTGATGTTGCTGATACAAATGTGGTCTCAAACTCAGTTTTCATTTTTACCATTTTCTCTTTAATTTCTTCTTTTTGTTTGAGTTTGGAACCTCTTTTGTACCAACAATCATCTGTAAGATGATTGAACAAACCACATACTTCACATGGTTTCTTCTTCATCTTAGGTTGATCATCAACTAAAGAGGGTGAAGTAACTGAAGACTTGTTCATCAATGCTTTGGAAGCATTGTTTGCTTTCTTGACTGCCACTTTAGTAGTCTTCACACTCTTCTACTGGCAGTTTTCTTCTCTTCAGTACTGACAGCAGTTGAAGTTTGAACTTCAGGTGTTAAATCCCGCTCTCTAGTCCTTTCAGGACCTTCAATTAACTCCTGAGTTGATCAACTCATTTATCATGTGAGTGTCAGCATGTGAACCATCAACATCAGCTGATAGGTTCAAAGAGGGCTTGATGCTGACTGCTACTTCTGATTGTGCTGTATGAGAAGGTAGATCACATGATGTGATGGATTGGTTATCACTCTCACCATCAATTCTTCCTCTGCTCTTGGGGTAAAATCTGTAGGTGGAGCAGTGTGATTGTAACCAATTCCAAACTTCACATTTGAAGCAGATTGCTTACTAAGAAGCATTTCAAAACCTTTGCATGATTGTACCCATCTATCACACTCTACCTGGGTAACTGCAAGGTTTCTTTGAGATCTTTGTACTTCTCTAGAAGTACCTCTTCTCTAGCCTTATCATCAATTATTTGGCAATTCAGTTTATAAATCTCATCATTTTTATCTTTAAGCACAGACTCAAACTCAGCTTTGTTTTTGGTATTTGTTCTAGCTCAATGTTCTTATTAATTAGAGCTACATTGCTTCTCTAATGGAAGCAAATGCTGCTATGCATGGTTCAGAACATAATTGGCTTTTGCCTCAGAGGATACCTGTGATACCTGAGGTGTAGAGGCATTAGAAAATGAAGTATCAGCAGACTCCAAAGCCATAAGAGCTAGATTCCCAAAAGGACTATCACCACCATGTTGACCAGCACCTGAGAACAGTTGGTCATGACCAGACATGTCATCTGGTAAACTGCTCCAGTCAACAACTCCTGGGGTGAAGAAGCTGTGTTGTTGAGTTGAGGTTGTTGATGAGATTGGGATGGCTGAGGTTCTGGTAGTGCATGAGGTTGTGTGCCATAGGAACTTGAACTTGATTTGACTGTGGCATGTAATAACAAGGGTCGGATATGGCATTTGACCCTGAGGAACAAAATATGCCGGAGATTGTTGTTGAGGATGATGACTAGAAGTGATAGGATGTTGCCCTCTGTGTTGTTGACTATTGCCAGGAAAAGTCACAAAGGGTGCAGTGGAGTTAGATCCAGTTGATCTACACTCTCTTGCAAAGTGTCCAAGCCTTTGGCATTTGTGACACCTCAACTTGCTCTTGTCAAAGCCAACTTTGGTTTTGCCAGAGAGTCCTGGGAATTTTCTTCCAGTTCTTTTATAGAACTTCTGAGATCTGATATTTATCAGGGCCATTTGGCTCAAAATATCCATCTCCTCTAAGTCATCATTAGCAATCCCCTTGAGATCATCCATAATGAAGCATAGATTTTCATTATTACACCCAATAAACTGACCATCAACACTCACAAATGCAGAATCAGAAGTGCTTGAAGAGAAATTAATATGCTTATCATACTGGCATTCAGATGACATATTCTGACTCATGACCCACCAAGGCAGTGTTGCCTGGTACAAAGTCTTCAGTGAGCTTTCCAGATGAACAACTTTCTCTTCTGTTCTATCTCTCTCTCAAACGTGAGCAGTTTCCCATGGAGTTGGGTGAGAGATAGTTTGTCCAAACTTGCACTGGAGCGTAGGACAATAGTATATGTGTCCCATCCTCAGGTAGTGATCTGAGAAATCTGTTATTCATCTGAATATTTGTGTACTCAAGTTTGACCATTTTTAGTTCAGAGATCAAACAAGAGACCGCTCATATTGTTGAGTCAGTGTCTCACCCTTTCTATGAGAGAATGTCTTATATTGTTGGGCAAGAATTTCTCTATTATTTGCCAAGACCTCATCTGTTCCTCCAAATTGTTCTTTCAAGGCATTCCAGAGGTCATGGGCAGTTTCATGATGCATTAGCCCAATAGATTTCATTTGGCAGTGCCATGGCCAGAATTCCATGGGCTTTTGCATCAATTTCAAGCAACTTCTTATCCTCATCTGAGTATTGCTCCCTCCTCTTCGGAACCATTTGATTGGTTTCCGGGTTATTCACCATAGGCTTGTGTGGACCATGTACCACTGATGTCCAACAACCTGCGCTGTTAACAGACAGGTGATGGAGCATTCGTCTTTGCCATATGTTACTCATTCCTAACCAGCATTGGTGGCTTGGTTGAGGAACCAGTATTGTGAGGATCATTGGAGGGAGTGGTCATTTTCAGTTCAAAAACAATTTAATTCAAGCTTTTAAAAGTTTTACACAGACCACAACAAACTCAATGAAAACCAAGAAAAGATCTCAGGATGAATGACCAGAAATACAGAAAATTCAATCTCTATAACCGTTTCTTGCAAAAACAAAAGCTAATTCAATCAAACTTAGATCTTGAATAGCAGTTTCAATGATCAATTATTAGATCGATCAATGATTAACCTGCTCTGATACCATTTGACAGGATCAGCGATCACAAGTTTGATGTATTAGGGTTCAAAGCAGCGGAATACGAACAGGAATTAGACAAATTGTAGCAAGAAGTCGATGCTTGTATGCATTAAGAGCACATACGGTTATAGCGAGAGAATATATTTCTGATTCAAGGAATGTTTATAGATATGGAATGTTTCTAATCAAATCATTCAATACATTCATTCGTTCATTCACTCCCATTATTACAATAGGTTGTCACTCCTTATATAGAGTGCAACAATCACTGCTGTTATCACGGAAAGTGACAACTGGCAGATCTAATACAAAATAACTAACTCTTAACAAACTACTGAAATGTTCACAACTACTGAGAACATAACAGAGTGTTAAGTACAGAATATAAAACTACTGATTAGAAACTACTGAAACTACAACGACTGAAGAACAAGCTCTTCAGTCGTTTTACAAAACTACTGAAACATAAAACTACTGAACTAGAAATATAAAACTACTCATATCACAACTACTGAAGAAGTACTCTTCAGCAGTTGTGACAAACTACTGAAGAAGTACTCTTCACAGTTGTGACAAACTACTGACGCTTCAGTACTTGATCTCAGACTTTGACCTCAGATGTTTCATCAGCTGATGACTTCAGTAGATATCATCAGCTGATGTCTTCAGTCTTTGTCTTCAGACTTTGTACATCAGTTGTTGATCTTCAGCACTTGTAAACTCTTCAGCTGTTGTACTTCAGTACTTTGGTCTTTCAGCTTCAGCACTTGTGTTCTTCAGCTGTTGTACTTCAGTACTTTGGTCTTTCAGCTGTTGAAGTCTTCAGCACTTGATCTTCAGTTGTTGAAGTCTTCAGCACTTGTCAAATGCTGATGAGGCTTTCAGCAGTTGTTGTGATACCATGTGGGACTTAGAGGTTTTCTGATCTTGGCTCATTGGTTCTTTTGGTCCAACAAGTGATAAACTATGGTCAACATACACAAGTTTTTAAGACAAATGAGTCAATTTACCTTGGTGTGTCAACGATTCCAAATGGTAATGCGTTACCAAAGGGAATCACTCCATGTGCCTTACAAATCTTGATTTACCCTTGTTTAAATTACTGTCCATTGTTATCCTCATTTCCATGGCTAAGTCACCATATCGACTTGTACCATCGGAGATGCAAGAGCTCTCTCGTTAACTTCAAGAACTATATGAGAAGGGTTTTATTCGTCCTAGCTCTTCGCCTTGGGGTGCACCTATTCCGTTTGTGAAAAAGAAAAATAGGTCATTTCGTATGTGCATCGACTATCGTAAACTTAACAAGCTTACCATCTAGAACCGTTATCCTCTTCCTCGTATCGATGACTTATTTGATCAACTTCAAGGAGCTGCCATATTTTTGAAGATTGATCTGCGTTATGGTTATCATCAATTATGAGTTGATGATGATGATATCCCAAAGACTGCATTCCGTACTCGCTATGGGCACTATGAGTTCATAGTTATGCCTTTTTTTTAACAAATGCTCCTGTTGTCTTCATGGATCTCATGAATCAAGTATGCAAGCCTTATCTAGACAAGTTTGTGATCTTCTTCATTAATGACATACTTATCTATTCCCAGTCCCACACCGATCATGAGCTACGTTTGCGGCTAGTTCTTGAGTTGTTGAAGAAATAACAATTGTACCTGAAATTCTCAAAATGTGAATTTTGGCTCGAGGAAGTTTTATTTCTAGGATACGTGATGAATAGCCAAGGAATTCACATTGACCCTGCAAAGGTGGAAGCTATGAAAAATTGGTGTGTTCCTATAACTCCAACCGAAGTTTGTTCTTTCCTTGGTCTTGCAGGTTATTACTGGCGAGGTAAATTACACAACACACAATCTCGAGCTTGGTGTTGTTGTATCTGCTTTAAAGATTTGGAGCGATTACCTTTATCGTACACAATACATAGTCTTCACTGATCACAAAAGCATTCAACATGTTTTTAATAAAAAGGATCTCAATATAAGACAATGAAGTTGGGTGGAGTTGATTAGTGATTACGACTGTGACATTCGTTACCATCCTGGTAAAGCCAATGTTGTGGCCGATGCACTAAGTTGAAAGGTTCATAACAAGATGATATCCTTCCATGAAATTCCTGATCGGCGCCAATGGTTTGACACTTTGCGAGAGTCTGATGCCGAGATTTGTCTAGATTTCAACGAGACTACTGTACTCGTACAAAACTTGAGGATAGAAAGTGATATCGAGTCTAGTATCTTAGAGGCTCAACAAGCAATTCAAGAAGAAGGAAGAATAAAGGATCAATTAGAGCATAACCTTCTAGCTCGATTGGAAACGAAACCCAATGGGTTGATGTATTTTGCGAATCGAATTTGGATTCCAAATCGTAATAATCTTCGTACCTTTATAATGAATGAAGCTCATCAAACTCATTATTCTATTCATCCTAGCTCCGATAAGATGTACATGGACCTGCGTGGTCAATATTGGTGGCCTGGAATGAAGAAAGACATAATGACTTATGTAGTTAAGTGCCTCACGTGTACCAAGGTTAATGTCGAACATCAACGTCTAAGTTGATTACTTGAACAACCCTAGATTCCTATGTGGAAATGGGAACATATATCAATGGTCTTCGTAACAAAGCTACCTCGAACCTCCTATGGACACGATAGCATATGGGTGATCGTTGACCGATTGACTAAGTTGGCATATTTTATACCCATACGTGACACTTAAAAGACATCATGGTTGGCTCGTATATATTTTGATGAAATTGTGAGTCGTCATGGGGTACCTCTGCACATCATATCTGACCGAGACACTCATTTCACTTCGTACTTTTGGTCGTCTATGCAAGAACTCTTGGATACTCAATTGGATTTAAGCACGGCTTGACATCCTCAAATGGGCGGTCAAACAAGCGAACCATCCAAACATGGAGGCTTAGCTATGCCTTTGTGTCCTTGACTTTGGTGGTGATTGGGATATGCATTACCGCTCGCGGAATTTTCATATAACAATAGTTACCACTCGAGTATCAAGATGGCACCATTCGAAGCACTTTATGGTCGTAAATATCATTCACCGATCTACTGGACTGACATTGGTGAAAGTTTCATCACTGGTCCTTAAATTATACAAGAAACGACTGATAAAGTCTCTATAATTTGCAAGAACCTTGAAGTGGAAAGAAGTCGACAAAAGTGCTATGCCAATAAACGACGTAAGACATTGGAGTTCCAAGTTACGGATATGGTTCTTCTTAAGGTCTCACCGTGGACACGTGTTGTTTGCTTTGGAAAGAAGGGTAAACTGGCTCTAAGATTTGTAGGACCCTTCAAAATCTTGAATAAAAATTGGGAAACAGGCTTATAAACTGGATCTACCTTCTGACCTTAGTGGAGTTCATCCTATATTCCACATCTCAAATTTGAGAAAGTGCTTGGCTGAAGAAAGTCTGCATGTTCCATTGAAGACATCCAGATCGATGAGTTATTGTAATTTGTTGAGAAACCTGTTGAAATTATGGATCGGTTATAAAGAATACTGGAACCACAACTAACCCAATTGTCAAGATTCGTTGGAAAATAAGCGTGGAGCTGAGTTCACTTGGGAACGCGAGGAACATATGAAGAAGTAGTATCCACTTTTGTTCGTATAGTTTCATTCTTAATTTCGGGACAAAATTCTTTTAAGTTAGGGAGAATGTAACATCTCGTGTTCTTGTTAATTAAAAGTTATCGTCGTTTATTCTTGTAAGGACTGTTATCGTCAATCTTGAAACTTATGATAATTTTATGCTAAATTCTTGGTTATCATTGAATTTAATGTATGAAAGTTAAAAATTAAGATATTAAAATATAAAATAATAATAAATATGACAATATTATTAATAATAATAACTAAGATAACGGTAAAAATAATAATAATAATGATTTATAAAAATTAACTAAAAAATTATTAAAACTTAAAGTAATTAAGTATAAGTGTTTGTTTTGTCATTTTAGAAACTTCAAAAGAAAGTTAATACATGAAATAATAAGAATTCAAAGTTGAGGGGTTTAAGTGCAATAAAAGAAAACCCAATCCCCTCATCCCTGTTTTTCAGGCCGCCGGACGGCAAGCCCCGGCGACCCCCCCCCAAATGCTTGAAACCCACGAAATTTAACACCAAGTTTATGTCAATCGCTTTGTGGAACCGTCTTGAACCTAATGGTGTGTGTTAATTTCAGTTTAGGTCGGTTATGGAGACATTTGAGCATGGTAAATGATCATCATTAAAGTTTAAACCGTTCTAACATTAAACCTCAATAATAACCCAATTAATTCAACCTAATCAATCATCTATCTATTTCTAAACTTGTAATCAACATAATTTCATCTTAAACAAAATTTCATCGTAATCGATTCTCTCTTCGTCGCAAATCTTCAACATACTCAAAACCCACCTCCCAAACGGTTTAAACCAAAATCAACATAGGGCTTTGCATCAAGAACATCATTTGAAGTTGTCCACGAGTTTAATTTGATTTCATAATAGTTTGCACACGAATTAAGTTCAACCTTAGTCGTGGCTTGTTCTTCATTGTTTCTTGACATGTTAAACTTCAAATCGGGTAATTGAAACCACCTACATACTGGTTCAATCATAGGGAACAAAAGCCCTATGGTTCCAAGCATTTACCTAATCGATTTGAAATTCAATTTTAGGCTAAATGATTCTAGGGTTCTTGGGAAAATTGGCGATTTAAGGAAGTCTTGTTTTTAAGATTTAAAACCAAATCCTTAATGCGGCTGAGAGACATAGTTCACTGGTTACCCATTTGCATCTCAACCTAGAGGTCCAGAGTTCGAACGCGGGCAACCTGTTATTGTTTTTTTTAAAAAGGATTTTTAGCCTTAATTCAATTATATAAAATTTAATTAAATTTAAAAATGATTTTTACAAAATTCTAATATTTTTATAATCATTTATATATTTTCTATAAATTTATTCTTATAAAACATTTTAACATTTTATTATAAAAATTATAACTAAGTATTTTTATAAAAATGGATTTATATAATAATTTAAATTATTAAATTATTATTGGATCTTATGTTTTCTTTGATTAGAGATTGATGATGATAATTATAGTATTCAAATATATGTTATAATTACATACACAAGTGATTTACAAAAGATTTAATTTCTTTAAAAATTTATAAATGGTACCTTCTTTTATTGAACAAAATACAATATAAGAGTTCACTACAAATTTGAATACCCTAGTTCACGTTAAATCATTAATCTTATTAACCTAAATCTTGTAAATATATAATGATTTAGGTACCTTGTGAAGGACTACATTGAAACGTTGCTTATTATTCTTATTAATCGTCATTTATATACTATTTGATCATGTGAGTTTTCCTTGCCCCTTTTTATATTATTTCATACCATCTTGGGGTGAAACATATTAATCTTATAAACATACACTTGTAAACGTTTTAATCTTGTAAAGCACTTGCAATTCATACTTTTTATTTGTCATGGTCATTCGTGTTATTGTAAGCCTTATATAAGATGCATATTATGTTCACAATCATTCACTATTGCTAGTCTGACGACATCTTAGATCTATGAGCCTAACAAGCCTATTTGGGGCTAAAGCCGATGTATTGCCGGCTCCTAATGACGTATGACTTATTCATCGTGGGAACCAAGTACACTTAGCCAATCATATAAACTTGTAATTAAGTAAGATTTGATTGTAGCTATATGATTTCTATAAACTTGATTAACTCATAAACTATGACATAAATTGCTACTTGTAACCTCTGATATATTATGTTCATAAAACCATTGGAAACTCACCAACTTCATAATTGACCTTTTATTTTTAACATGTTGTAGGAAACGTGCATGTTTGAAGTCATAATTGACCTTTTATTTTTAACATGTTGCAGGAAACGTGCATGTTTGAAGTCATCTTTTGAAGCTTGCAATAAACCAACGTTTTGCATGTAAAACATTAATGTTTTGGGAAAAAATGGGTTGGTTCGTAATTTCAGCCCGTTCTACAAAACTGGGTGTTCATCCAACGAAATTATGTATTCGTCCGGCGAAACTATGGATCTTCCTGCGAAACAATAGCGTTTTGCAGGTTGTTTCGTAGACGTTGTTATCCAATGAAAGTTGGGCGAAACTAGCAGCGAAACTCGTAGCGAAGATGTCAGCGAAACTGCCAGCGAAACCACGAGGGAAGATGACAATGAAACTTCTAGCGAAATTAGCAGCGAAACTGCTGATCACGTAGCGAAATTAGCAGCAAAATTAGGAAAAAATTAACACATTTGAGTGTTAATTTATCTGCAGGCTGTGTAGTGCAATCCTTGCTTAGAAAGCTTGTTTGAGAAGCTACTCATCAAGTTCAGGTGAGTTCTAGATCCCCTGTTTTAAAGGTTTTAAACTTGTTTGAGGCTAGAAATGCATACTAAATGTTTTAGATGACCAAAAATTCAAGAGGTTTTAAACATCAAGTTCAGTGCGACCCTATCCAGGGGTGTTGCCCCTTAGACCCCGCTATGGGCTGCTACCCCTAGGACCCCGCTGTTAGGGGCTGCCGCCCCCGAACCTCCGCTATCCCGCAGATGATCAGTTATGTTCTATGATGACTTTTTCTTGTTGCACATGTGCATATGTATGTGAATGGATGATGCATGATGTTTACGATGACGTGTGATGGGTATGTAATGTTTATGTGATGTTATGTATAAAATGGGTTATGTTGATCTTACGTTCTATAATGTATTATTCTGTGATTTACATGTTATGAGTATGAAATGAATGAATAGATTGTGTAACGTAAACTGGAAGTTAATGATAATGTCAAGTGGAACGTAAGGAAAGATGAATGCATGCATTAATGAATGAAAGAATGTAAGAAAGTCTTGCAAGCGTTGTAACCCAATGAAGGGTGTTAGTTCAATGGTGTGTTGGTTAGCTACCCCAGAAGGATGCATATCGGGGTCTGTCTTTATGATTGATTATTTGTATGGAACCTTGTCACTTACCCCGGTACTGTGGTTAGGCCACTAGGCGCAATGTATAGGAGTTTATTTATAGACTTTGGCCAAGTACCTTCTAGAGATTAATGAAGAGGCTGATGCAACCTAAACATCTTTAGTCTTTCCTACATGTTGCACAAGTGCATTAAAGAAGAAGCTTAGGTAGTTTCACACATGAAAAAGAAAAATACTCTAAGTGTGAAATCTTCCGAAGCCAAGACCAATATCTTCCGAAGCCGAACATGAAATCTTCCGAAGCCTCAGAAACAAAGTCTTCCGAAGCTTCAAGTTCATGAAGACAGATTTCTTTAGAAGACTTTTAGTAACATGCTTTATCTGATGTACTGTTCCATAAAGCTGGACACCTTTCCGCTACAACTCTGCAACTCACCAACTTACATGGTTTGGTGAAAAGGTCCATGCTTTTGGTAACTGTACATTGAGGTCTTGAGTCTGTAACTTTCTACTTTATGTACTTTATTATTTTTGTAATAGATAAGGATGTGAGCTATGGCATGTCATAGTCACAAGTCAAAAAGGAAATCTGCCTTTTGACTCTACAATTGATTTTGTTTGTGTCTAGTCAATTGTATCCAGCTGGCTTTCAAACTATAGCCGACTATAGGATGTAGTATAAGTATCTCATGTTCTTGTATCTTTCGAATATGCTTTGTAACACTTGCAATAGAACATAAAGAAGGCAATATACTGCATTCTTGAAAACCAAACACTTGTTTTCTTTGTGTTCTTTGTCTCGTGCATTACTTGTGTTTTTAGTATCTCTACTCTGGTTAATCCAGTTTACTGTTTGATTAGAGTTTAGTTAATCTCCTCTTTGTGTTGTTGTGTTGTAACTAACCCTTCAACGATCCTGCATTTGGTATTAGAGCTTTTTAGGCTCTTGATATAAGAGCTCACCATCTTAAGATCCCTCACACACACAAATACTAAAACTTTTCAAATGGCAGCCATTTCCAAAACTGATACGAAAACTAGAACCATGAACAAGTCCCCACTGATCACTCTTGATGAGTTTGATACCTGGTGTTTAAGAATGGAAGGTTTCATCAGGTCTGTTGATTCAAGAATGTGGGAGTCTATTGAGAATGGACCTTTCATACCCATCACCCCTTCTGCTACTGGTGCTGGTATGATTCCTAAAGATGTGGCTAACTACTCTGATGAAGATAGGAAGAGAGTAGAGATAGACAGAAAAGCCATGATAGCTCTTCAAACTGCCCTTCCAAACTTTGTATACAGAGGTTTCAAGAAGTGCAAAACAACCAAGCAGCTGTGGGATGCACTGAAACTGATGTATGAGGGTTCTTCTGAAGCCAAGGAGAATAAGAAGGATCTCTTGAAGCAGCAGTTTGAAAACATCACCTTCAATACAAGTGAAACCATGACTCAGCAGTACTTCAGGTATGTTGAGATTGTGGATACCCTAGTGGATGGAGGAGTTTCTCTTGAAAACAGAGACATTGTAAGGAAGTTTATATCCTCACTTCCTAGGCAGTGGACACACTACTGTGTGGTGATCAAGAGAACTAAAAATCTCAAAACTCTTACTCTGATAGAGTTATATGGGATTCTCAGTGGCTACCAGATGGAGATGAACATGCAAGGTTCAACTGGAACTCCAACAATCAGATGGGTTCAGCCCTTCATGCGATTGAATGGGATAGCATAGAACCCAAACATCATCTCTTATGCTACCCTGACAACTCACCAAAGGGTCCTTTCATCACCTTCCCAGAGACACCAAAGGAGAACTACACACAAGGAAGCCCATTCCAAGAGACAAGCTATTTTCAAGCTTTTGTGTCTTCTGATGAAAGCTATGGCAATTCTCTTTTCACTCTTGAAGACCTGGATTGTATCCATCCAGATGATCTGGAATATATGGAAATAGTCCAGCAGATGGCTTTTCTCACTCACAGAGCCAAGAAGTTCTACAAGAGGACTGGAAGGAAGTTTCCAAGCAATGCAACCTGTGGAAAGTTTGGACTGGACAAAGGCAAAGTCAAGTGTTATAACTGTAACTTGATGGGCCACTTTGCCAGAGAGTGTAAGGCACCAAGAACAAATGGTGGCCAAACATAATCCATACCAAACTACACTGACAAAGCTCCCCATAATGAGAAGTCAAAGCAGCAAGCTGCTATTGCTGTTGAAGAAGAAGGCTTTGACTAGAGCTTTTAGGTGGAAGATGCTTCTCCAAACCAAGCACTGATGGCTGATCATGATGAAGCCAATATATTAGAACATCTCTGTACTCCTGAATGCATTGCTAAAGTTAACAGGTACAGGTCCTACAACTTGGAATTGAGATCTGATCTTGAGTTCTTAAACATTTTAAAATCTGATTTTAGAAAGTTTGAAAATGATTATAAGCTGAAAATAGAGGACTTAGAGAAAACCATTTCCGTTCTAAAACATGAACACCCAGATTTTAGGACTCAAATTAAAGATCTCATAACCAAGTTAACTGAGTGCCAGGCTGAGCTTATGATCAGCAAAGCCAGGGCAGAAAAGAGTGTTCTTGAAGAGGAGACCTTCAAGAACATGATATCCTCATCCTGCATAACAACGTTTGCTATCAAAACAGGCAGGGACTGGGATCAAATGAGATAGCTCCTGCACACATAATCTTGTCAGTAAGATCTCCTAGGTGTGGAGCTTGTGAAGATGAGCTTCCTCTCATAGATCCTATGAGTGAAGAGGATGTAGAAGAAATCATGAAGAATCCCTCTGCAAAGAGTGAAGAGGAGGATTCCAAGAAGGGTGACTATCCTTCTGAGGAGAAAGTGAAGACTGTGATGACCAAGTCCATGAGAAAGAACTTGATCAGAAAGAGCAAAAGAAAGGCAAGGAAGACTCAAGAGATCAAGGCTACTTTTGACTCTAAGCAGAAACAAGTTTTTATTTCTGCAGGGTTTAAAGTGGTAGGGACTGAAGACATCAACCAAAACTTTTCTGCTAAGAGTTCTAAGAAAGACCAAGTGACTGAGATTTCTCTAATTTAGATCTTTCTCAACAACTTGCTGTGATCCCTCAGCTTAGGATCCACAAGTCTCACCCTACCACAAACATCATTGGAGATGTTGTCTCAGGGGTAAAGACAAGAGGACAAACACATGAAGCAAATGTCTGTCTTCACTATTGTTTTCTATCCCAGATAGAGCCAAAGAAAGTTGATGAAGCTCTAAAGGATGGAAGTTGGGTTGAAGCTATGCAACAAGAGCTGCTTCAATTCAAAAATGCGGAAAGTTTGGAACCTTTGTCCTCTTCCTTCCGAGAAGACTACCATTGGAACCAAATGGGTTTTTAGGAACAAGAAAGATGATAGAGGCATCATTATCAAGAACAAAGCTAGACTGGTTGTTCAAGGATACACACAAGAAGAAGGGATTGACTAAACTAATGTCTTTGCTCTAGTGGCAAGATTAGAAGTTGTTAGGATATTCCTGGCATTTGCTGTATCCAAGAACTTCAAGGTCTTTCAACTTGATGTGAAGTGTGCCTTTTTGTATGGAGTGATAGATGAAGAGGTTTATGTCAAACAACCACATGGTTTTGTAGACCCTGATCATCCTGATTATGTCTGCAAGCTTGACAAAGCTCTCTATGGGCTGCATCAGGCACCCAGGAAATGGTATGAGACACTATGTGAGTATCTTTGTAAACATGGATATAGGAGAGGTACTATAGATGGAACTCTCTTCATCAAAGAACAAGGAATAGACATATTGCTAGTTGAAGTATATGTGGATGACATCATCTTTGGGTCAACTAATCCAAAGCTCTGCAAAGACTTTGAGAAACTGATGAAAGACAGATTTGAAATGAGTGCCATGGGGGAACTCAATTTCTTTCTGGGAATTCAAGTGAAGCAAGTTGAAGATGGCATCTTCATAAGTCAGTGAAAGTATGTTCAGGACATACTCAAGAGATTCAATATGACTGACTGCAAGATTGCTAAGACACCCATAGCTAGAAACCACACTCTTGGTCCTGATCTCGAGGAGGAGTATGTAGATGAGCACTTATATAGGGCTATGATTAGGTCTCTTATGTATCTTACTGCTAGCAAGCCTGATATCATGTTTGCTACATTTATTTGTGCAAGATATCAAGCCAACCCTAAGATGTCTTACCTTATCTCTATCAAGAGTATTTTAAGATACCTCAAAGGTGCATCAACACTTGGACTATGGTATCCTAAGAATTCAGACTTCAATCTGTATGCCTATACAGATAGTGATTATGGTGGTTGCAACATGACTGCAAAGTCTACATCTGGGGGATGTCAATTTCTTGGTGGAAGGGTTGTCTCATGGCAATGCAAGAAATAATCATGTGTCTCTGCTCAATTGCTAAGCTGAATACATTGTTGCTGCAAGCTGCTGTGCTCAAGTACTTTGGATTCAAAATCAGATGTTGGACTATGGGTTAAACTTCAAGGAGACTCCCATTCACATAGACAACAACAGTGCTATCTCAATCAAAGAGAACCCTGTGCAGCACTCAAGGACAAATCACACCAATATCAGGTATCATTTAATAAGAGATAATTATGAAAAGGGATTAATTAAACTAGTTAAAGTTCACATAGATGAACAATATGCTTGTCTGTTTACAAAGGCTTTTGATGAACAGAGATTAAATATCTAATATCAATTATTGGGATGATAAACTTTGAGTAAGCTTTTCTTAAAAATAATTCTTATTATTTCTTTAAAATTTATGTGTGTCCTAACTTGTCTAATTCATCACTTTCAGAAGCTCATGTTTTCTTTGGATGAAAATTTCTTTTTGAAGACTTTCCTTAGATTTTTAAAATTTCTGACACTTCGGAAGTTATGCTTTTAACTTCGGAAGTAAATCATGCTTTCAAAATAAATAACTGTCTAAGAAATTTACCTTCGGAATATTTTTCAAATTTATCTTCCGAAGCTTAAATACTTGTCTCAGACACTACTCATTTTCAAGGACCATTTACTTCCGAAGCAAATTTAACTCTCGGAAGCTTTGTTAGTTTATACACAAAGCACTCAAGTTTTAATTTTTCTTCCGAAGCAAAATTCTCAAACCTTTCTGAAAATTCTTCCAAAGTCATTTTAGCTTCAGAAGCTTTTTAATTAAAACTTCCGAAGATAATTAACCTTCGGAAGCATTTTGACTTCCAAGAAAACTACTTTTTGAGCAAAACTAACTACTTTTTCAGAGGTGGGACCGACATCCGGATTTCAAAATTTATCCTCTTTCATTAAACTTTATCTGAAATCCTTCTCACATATAAGCCCAACGGTTTCCCCCTCTTTCTATCATTTGTTCTTCCTCGAAACCTAAAACCCCAAATTTCTCTCTGAAATTTCTTTCTTTCTTCTTTCTTCGTCCTTAAGCTACTTCAAAATGGCTAACCTTGCTCACAGAAATGATCCCAACTTTACGATGCAGCTACATAGACAACATAACCAGGTTGCTCTGTTAAGCTCTGATAAAGACCCTCATTTCTCAGAGGTTTGCCGTTTCTTAACTCTATCAAACTACTTCACCTCCCTAACCATTGATCCTTCACTCTATGAGGATCAGTTGTTTTAATTCCAGAAGACCAGCCAGGAGGTCACTATGGATGGGGAGAAGGCACTGTCTACCACAGTGCAGGGGAGAAAAATCTTCATCACTCCGGCCATTATCAACCGACATCTTCAGCTGGATGATGAAGAAGGTGAGGTGTTTTTCCCAAAGGAAGCTGTCAATCATTCCTTTGAGCAGATGGGATATGAGTGAGATTTCTCTGTAAAGACCTTTAGGAAAGGGAAGGTCTCATCCCAATGGAGATTCCTGCTCCATATGGTCATCCACAGCTTATCAAAAAAGCATGGTGGATGGGACCAGATTCCTGAGGATCTCTCCTTCATAATCCATGGAATGGTTCAGGGGGTCAAATTCAGGTACTCCCAGTTTGTTTATACAAATTTTCTTGCTAATTTAGACTCCTTAGAGTATTACATGTTTCCTAGATATGTCCAGTACATTCTTAACTGTGAACTGGGCTCGCGGTTAAGGGTAACAGGTAACATTCTTAAATTGGGATAGATGAAGCCCCGCATCTTTAAAATATTGAGAATGTCCACTGTTGGATTCTCTAGGGTAGAAACAGCCCTAGTCCCAAAAATGTTAGAGCTCATTGCTCAAGGTGACAACCTAGCAGCACAAGCTAGTGTTGAACCCACACCTACTACTTCCAACGACCCACACAGCCTCAAATCTCCATCACCTACCAATGAAAATCCAAACGAACCCTTGCTCAGACTATTGAGTCTGTGGAGGCCCCCATATACTCAACCATATAGGAAGAAGTGGACAATAGAGCTCCCACTTCTCCTAAGGAGAAGACCACTCCCATATCTTCAAGAATCAGTGTTGAGGTTCCTCATGCTCAGCCTGATAAGCTCATTAGCCCTACTGCCTGAAGCCATCACTCTGAGTCTCAACACTCAAGTGATCAACCTTCAAGGGACAGTTACCATCCCCAGCCTATAGATCTCAACCAACCAATTCCCAACCTTGATTTCTACACTGATGAAGATATAGGTTTTAGTGAGTATAATGAATCTCTCTTCTTTCCCTTTACTCAAAGAGAGATGAGTAATCCTGAGTCTCCTACATCTATCCCCCATCAGTCACCTACAACTGAGGTGGACACTCCTAAACCTGTTCAGGAGGTCCATATGGAAGAGGCTCTCACTTCAGAAAGTGATTAAATCATTAAGACCTCAACCATGGCATCTCAGCCCACTAACATCTCAACTGAGACTGCTAGTGAGCAGAGGAAAACCAGCAGCCAAGAACCTCAAGTTGGTGGTGAGAGAGAGGACTCTGGTCCAATCATCTCATCCCCCAATGAATCTTCTGATGAAGATAAGGGGAATCTGAGACTATTGGTGCAAAAACTATCTAAAACATGCACTTACCTAGTCTTAAAGGTCAGTCACCTTGAATCTCAGGTGACTACCCTACATAACAAGATCAATGATCAGCAACTTGAGATTTCATATCTTAAGGAAAAACTAGCTGGGAGACCCTTAAGGAGAGCTCAACCAGGAACACAAGAACCTGTGGATGTGATTGACCTATCTTCCAGCTCACCTATGCAAGTGGGTGATGCTACCAAAAAGGGGGAGAAAGTCATTACAGCCACAAAACCTGGGAGTTCTTCAGAGAGTATTGACATTGAGGACTCACCATCCGCACTTTCAACTGTGCATTCTCAGCAACCTCCTCTAGTTCACATTGATGTGGACTACACAGACTCCTTCATACAGAGTCTGTTTGAGGATGGGATACCAAGGGCTATGTCACCTTCACCATCTTTCAATCACATCATTGGGTGGAGGTATGACAACAACAGGAAGGCCCTTATCATCATAAGAGTTCAAGGCAAGAAGTCTTCAATTTTTTAGACCTTGGACTACTATGAAGGTCTGGATCTAGTCACCATGCCACTTGTCAACCCAAGCCAATCAAGGCAAGTTGACAGACTGGCTAAAAGAATCCAAGACAGGATCACTGCAGAGTTCAGCTTAAGAAGGAGACTTAGGCAATCAGGCAATGTCATCAGTCAACTAGATGTTAAGGCAGACCTTAAGATTAGCTTCATAGGGGAAACCTTGACTGAAGGCCCAGTGACAGAACCTGAGAGCCCTGTCTCATCATCTCCAACTGCTGTAGAGATCCATATTCCTTCTAAGACACCTGCTGCTGAAGGTGCTTCTCAAACTCTCTCTAGCCTGAGCTCAGATGCTGCAACAAGCAATGAAGGCCAAAGCTCTCTCCACCCTGAGTCACAAAGTCTGTGAGTGACAAAGGGAAAAGAAAGATGACATCTGAGGAGATTAAGGAGGAGAGAGAGAGAGAGAGAGGAAAGGAGGCTAAGGGGAGAAAGTTCCATACTGAGTCTCCAAGACTCATGGAGTCTGCAATCAGGGCAGCCCCCAGACCAGATACTCAGAATGATGAGTTAAGGGCAGTCAGGATTAACTATCTGCAGACTAGGAACTATGACATAGATAATGTCATTTCTCTTCCCTTGGATGAATTAAATGAACTGGTTGACCTAGAAAGGTCAAGAGAGAAGAAGGAGGCAGAAGATGCAGAACTCCTAGTACAATTCAAAGAAGAGAGAAGAAGAAAAAGACTATACAAGGTATGCCTACCCTCTCACCAGTTCAAGAAAGTCCTGAGCAAGAGGATGTGGTTTAACAAGAACCTTAGGTAGATAAGGAGAAGACAGAATCAAGATGATTAACTACCTGAGTGCCACTGGCCTCTATCCGGCAGATGCACTCCTTCCCTTACCTTATGACTATATTGAGTTCGAGTACTTAAAACCACTTGAGCTTGAGTTAGCCAAGGAAAGAAAGACAACAAAGAAGAAGCTAAGGGAAAAAGCTGCAAAATCAAGAGCCATCATCGAAAAGAGCATGAAGAAGTTTACTCATAGGCAGAGGATGATGAGCTTCTTGAAGCTGTATGGATTCTCCGAAAGGAGACTTGGACCCATGTCTCTATCCACTATGGATGACTATATCAGGGTAATCAAGCAGAAGATTAAGAGTGGAGAGCTCACTGACTTACACTCCACTCCAAGTCAGGCTCCACCTGAAGTGGAGGTTAAGGTTGAAAAACCAGACACATCACAACCCGGACCTCCTGCTAATGCTTAGCAAGCTTCATCTTCTGATCCACAGTAGGGTCAACCTCCCTTTCTATCTGAACATGAGAGAGAGGAAGTCCTAACTGAGAAAGACAGTGAAGATCAATCTGGTGCTGCAGGCCAGTCTTCTCAGTTAAAATTTGGAAAGAGAAAGAAGAGGATGGCTTCTAGACCAAATTCTAAGAAGAAGAAGCTTACATTCCTTCTAAACCTCAGGATGAATCAGGACAGCCTGAGGATATGCAGCCAGAGGAAGCTATAACAACTCCAATTCAATTAGCTCCTCTAGCAACATGAAGACCCATCTTGTCTTGGACATACACCACAAATCTAGTAAGATGGCATGTTATTAGGGATCAAGGCATTAAAGACATTTATACATGGCAAGATACGTTTTAGTTGCCTCTGCATGACCTCTTTGACATGAGAAGACACTTTGACAGCCTGCAGGATCCTGATCATCTTATGAAGAAAGGAATGGTGATCATCCTAATGAGGACTGTTAATATCTCAAGTTTTCAAAGTGTTTTGGTAGCATCAGCCTAGGGGGAGTTTGTAGAGATTAATGAAGAGGCCTATGCAACCTAAACATCTTTAGTCATTCCTGCATGCTGCACAAGTGCATTAAAGAAGAAGCTTAGGAAGTTTCACACATTAAACAGAAAAATACTCTAAGTGTGAAATCTTCCAAAGCCAAGACCAATATCTTCCGAAGCCAAACATGAAGTCTTCTGAAGCCTCAGACACAAAGTCTTCCGAAGCTTCAAGTTCATGAAGATAGATTTCTTCTGAAGACTTTTAGTAACATGCTTTATCCGATGTACTGTTCCATTAAGCTAGACACCTTTTCACTGCAACTCTGCAAGTCACCAACTTACATGGTTTGGTGAAAAGGTCCATGCTTTTGGTAACTGTACATTGAGGTCTTGAGTCTGTAAATTTCTACTTTATGTACTTTATCCTTTTTGTAATAGATAAGGATTTGAGCTATGGCATGTCATAGTCACAAGTCAAAAAGGCAATCTGCCTTTTGACTCTACAATTGATTTTGTTTGTGTCTAGTCAATTGTATCCAGCTGACTTTCAAAGTAGCCGGCTGTAGGATGTAGTATAAGTATCTCATGTTCTTGTATCTTTCGAATATGCTTTGTAACACTTGTAATAGAACATAGAGAAGGCAATATACTGCATTCTTGAAAACCAAACACTTGTGTTCTTTATGTTCTTTGTCTCCTGCATTACTTGTGTTCTTAGTATCTCAACTCTTGGTTAATCCAGTTTACTGTTTGATTAGAGTTTAGTTAATCTCCTCTTTGTGTTGTTATGTTATAACTAACCCTTCAACAATCCTACATACTTGGTTTATGCATGACGGTGGGGTATAGCACATGGCATTGGTACACCAGAATTTACCTTGGTACTGTGGTCAGGCCACCAGGCACAATGTATGGGATTCAATTATAGACCTCGGCCCAGTACCTGTTTTATGTATAACGGTGGGGTAAAGTTCATGGTATTGATATGGAATGTAAAGAAGTAACGATGAACGTACATAATGAACAGTAAGGAAGGTAATGAATGATAACAATGATGTATGATAGTGCATGAACAAAAGTTAATGAACGATGATGAAAGATAATAATATTGTTATTTATGTGTACGTAAGATGCTTGATCGCGGAAGAATGTAAAGGAAGGTTTTATACGGAAATAAAGTATTTTATTTTATAAAACTAGAACTCACTCAATAACACTGACTTTTATGTATTTTCCAGTTTGCAAGTAATGATTGCTGAGGATGGCACATGACAGGTATTTGGCATTTTTGGGATGCCCTCCATTGTTTAAATTATGACGTTTTTGCATTGTAATGCAAACAAAAACAATATTTTGTAATGATTATGAATGCCGTATTATTTTGTAAAAGCAATCAATGAAATGATTTTAATTAGTCTGTTGTGTTGTTTTTAGAAATTTTAATATATATTATGTTTTACGTGCGATGATTGACCAGCGGTAAGCGTACCGGGAACGAGGCCTTACATTGGGATTCTTTTACTTTGATCCTTTTCATGATGATACACATTGGGATTCTTTTCACTTCACTTTGGAAGGTGATCCATGATTGGATTCTTTTGTTCATTCACATGAAATGTATTGTTTTTGTAGATTGATCCAATTTGGATGTGTTCCTTATTGGGAATCTTTTAGAATAATACACTGCACTATGTGTTTGCTTCATCAGGTCTTTGCTCAGCAAAACAGAGATGAATCTTGATGGAGGTGAATGAGATTCATAAAGTATGATTCCGTGATGTGTTTAGGTTACTACACATACATACACTTAGATAAGCTAATACGTACTAGTACTCTTAGATGAGAGTCTCACCATTGAATAACACTTTAATTTATCACAACATGTTTCTTCTCTTTCAAGTTGAGCCTACCAACATATCTACTAAGTCATGATAGTCTTTCAAATTTTAAATTAAGCGCAGTGAATGATATAACGACTGTAATTATATCATTTCCCAGACATTCTTTTCTTTATTAAAATTGACTTCTTTTTGTGATTTTCTAATGTTTTTTAAGTGTTTTTGATGTTTGGGTTGGTTTTACTCAAGGTTAATCATGCCAATTGATTGAACTAGGAATTCAAACCTATTAGGTTCAAATGTGTTAGGACGTGGTATTTGATCGAAATACCTAGAGATTAACGTGTAAACCAGATCAAATAGTGCGGAATCCTATTTGATTGGCGATCCAATCAGTGAGAACACACAAAGAATCTATCAAGGATTGAAACTAACGTTAGAAATCGATTGGGAATCGATCTAATGTGTTCTATGAACTTGGAGAACGAATTGGAAGGTTTCTGGACGGCTAGGGTTCGTCTGGAATCGTAATTGATCGAGAGTTTTTGTTTTTCACGAATTGAGTTGTATTTATAGGCTGGTATTATTCAATCGTGCGACTGAACCATTAGTCTGGTTCAGTCGTGCGATTGAACCATGCGGTTGATTCATTCGTACGACTGAGTGTTCAACCGTGCGACTGAGCCAATCTTATATTACAATCGTGCGACTGATCCAGTCTCCTGGTTCAGTCGCACGACTGAGTCAATCGTGTGAAGTTATTCATGCGTATGGTTCATTCGCATGAGCCATTCGCATGAGAACTTCATTATGTTAAGTTTGAATGTATTACTTAATAAGCATTATATGTAATCATTCAAGCAATTACTAACCTAATTAACCAATTCACTGTCGACACATTAATGAAACATTAAACATTATAACTAACAAACTATCAATATCATTTCATTAATCATACCAAACAAGATCTATTACATCACATATCATGATTTAGGGACATACATGTATCAACAAACTCCCCCTTGGACCTAGATCTCTCTAATGTCTTGTTTTCTTCATTACCTACTCATATTTCTTGTACTTGTCCACTTGTGTGACTCCTGCGTGAATATCAAACGCGAAGCAAAGTCGTATAACGTTTTGGAACTGGAGGGCTTGTACAATGTCTTGTGTGTCATAGAACAGTGGCCACTTGTAAATGTATAGACATCATTAGCAGACAAGTTGGTTAGCCACATTGGGTCGAATACCCTGATGGTATCCATTTGGCCCTCTTTATTCAGGACTATGACCGCTTCTGCTGTTCTCCAATCGTAGTACCACCACTTAAAGTGTGGTGTGAAATCCTTTGTCATTTCCCGAAGTGGGATTCTTGACATTGTGCGCGGAGGATTCCACTTCAACACAATCTTTGGTTTTCCAGTAATGGCATCCATCTCAGACCTTCTAATATACCTTGTTGGTTGTTGAGGTCTGAAGTTAATCCACCTGGTGTGGTACACTTTCTTTAGGGCAACCTCAAACCAGCCTGACATCTTTCTCGGGTCAGCATACAACAACTTCAATTTTGCCAGCTGGTTGAGTTCAAAAACTGGTAGAGTCCTTAGATCATGTGGAAATCTAAAGGTCTCTATGCCCTTCTCCCTCTTAACGGCATAAACGTTAAGATCATCAAAATATGCCCATGCTATAATCCTGCCTGACACCGTAAGATGTTTCTTGACGCTGTAGAACTTGGTGTAGGCATCCCTCTTCGGTGCAGCACGTTGGGCTCTAACTTCTTTAAAACATTCAGCCCACTCAGCCTTTCGAATGTCTACGTCATCATTTGAGGCTTGGGTTGTTCCTTCGGTCTTTCCTGTTTCCTGCTCCATCTTGTCTAGTACCTCAAACATATCACTGACTAGGGACTCACCCAGATTGGGGACCACATTACCCTTGTTGTCAGCGTACTGAGGGTACTCTTCTGCAGCAATATCTTCAACCTCAACTTCATCAACGTCATTTAGTTCTTCCTCACTGGTTGAATCAACTGTTGGAGCATCCTTGACAAGTCCATCAGGATTGAGTCTGAACATCTCTGCCAGTTGCTCGTTAGATAGATCGTGAATTATTTCACCTTCTTCAAGGGTATAACTCACTGACCTTCTGACAATCCCTTGCAGATCAAGAATCATTGTGAGTTGAGACTTGACCTGTTGAAGGGGAGAAATATCAAACTCATCTCTGTTGTACTTTGGATCTGTTTGATTTACACATTTCACACTCAAATCATTAGTAATTTATCAAACAAAATGCATTAACTTAATATAAACATTTAGTACATGGTTTTTCAATACAGAATACAAGGTAAATAATACATAACATCTACTATTTACTTTTATCCTGAATACTCGGCTCTTCACGTGAAGGTGCAGAAGTAGAAGCTGACTGATCTTGTCTGTTCTTGATCTTTTCTCTTGCCCTGGAGCTGAGACAGATTCAGCTGCTTCTCCTCCGTCAGTGTCTTCATCTTCACAGCATTCTTCGGTTTTCTCTTCATCAGTATCACTCTCATTATCATCATCGTCTTCATCATCTTCATTATATCATTAGTTCTGTCCCCATCCCTTATCTTTAAAGGTTCCTGCTTTGATCCTTTCAATTTTAGCAAAATGGTCCTCTTAGCCTTTTCCAACTCCTCTATTTGCTTATTGCTGCGACATTGAGCTTGGAGGTTGGTCCATCTGGGTGCTCTGAGCAGCCAATTGCTGGGCCTGCTCCTCAATTACTCGATCCTGCTCTGCAATTTTATGCGATTGTGCAGCAGTCAGGTCAGTAAGCTGGCGCATCTGAGTTGTCTTTTCTCATCAGCCGCCAGCAATCGCAACACCATTCTGTTTAACGCGACAACTGTTCCTCTACCCGATTGGAGGTAGAGGAGATCTATAGGTGTGTGAGGGATAGGCTGAGGGCTCGGTTTGGTGGCTAGTGGTGGTGGTGGTGGTGGTGGTAAATATCGGGTCAGGTCGGGATGATAGTGGTGGTGAGTGTGGGGTGAATGATGTAGTGGTGGCTGGGATCTGTCTTGTGGTGGTCGGTGGTGGTGGTGTCTGCGGTTGCTGTGGGGCTGTGGTGGCTATGGTGGTGGATGGTGTGTCTGAAGAGGTGGTAGTGGTGGTAGTGGCTGAGGTAGTAGTGATGAATGTCAACCACGCTTCTTCTTAGGTTTCTGCCCATGGGGTTGAGCCATCCGTTTTCTCCTCGTTCCCTTCGAGGTGGATGCTCCCCCTCTGACCCTGCCGATTGACCCTGGAACATAGGTCGGGTCGGTCTCTGTCGCTCCAGAGTCTCTTGGGTGCTCACCAACCACCCGAAGCCCATGTACTGTGGGAACCACTTTACTTCCCACAGTCCTGGTGAGGGGCTCCTCATCAGACTTTTCTTCTTCTTCTTCTTCTGTCTCAAGGACAAAATCGTGTTGAAACCCAGCTGATTCGGTAACTTCTACAGCCGGGGCGTATGCGAGGCACAACATCAGACGTAGTGCCGCTCTGTGGACAGGCCTATTGTCTCCGGCACCCTCACTATCGTCATCATCTGAATCATCAGTAGGTAGGACAATTGGCTCCACGTCGGAGTCACTGTCCTCGTGACGCCATTGGCGTCTCCCCGGTGCCACATAACTTTCATCTGCTAGTGGCCAATCAGCTTTGCTGGGGCTTAACTTGCTTGCCCCAGTACACCACCATCCTACCCAAAGTAGTGTCATCCATAAGTTCCAAAGTCACTACATCGTGACTTTCCTTGGGGAGCTGAGGCAGCTTCTCATTGAATATCATCTGAAGAAATCTTGGATACATACAAAAACCTTTTTTCCCTTTTGTTTCAATGTTCTCTACCAAATAAGCAAAGATCATATTAGAGAAGTTGAAAGGGTGGTTCAGCACCAGAGCCACGAAGGCATTCTATATCTGATCTGATAGGTCATCGAAACCACCCCTTCTCGAAGCGATGCACTTAAGAATCACATGTGCCACATATTTGTATTGTGGGCACAGGTTGCTCTTATTTAGCACCCCCGATTTAATGTCCCCCGCATACTTGATTCGGAGGAAACACCCTCTCACTGTCAAAGTATGTAACTTAGTGGGGTGAGTAGAGTCATCCCCAAACTCAAGGATTCTTTGGATGTCAGTAGCGATAATGTCGATAGCTTGACCCAAAATGGTGCTTCTGATGCTGTTGGCTCACGAGAACGATCCACTGAGGCATTCTCCCAGAATGCCTGGTGTAGTGATTTGTAAGGCGTGCACGGCGTAGATATAGCCTTATGTATCCGTGAACGTTTGAGGAAGGCTATAATATCGGAGAACTTGGCCCCGTTCCGAGTCGTGTGGTCCAAATGGGCACAATGTTGTGCTTTGGATTAAGAGACCATCGGTCAGCCATTTTCCTAAAACACAAAACACCTGATCATTAGTACATAATACATTGGAATTCAGTTCTAAGTGTAGTGTTTCACTTCCATTCTGATTCATTCATGCGAATGAATCATGCGACTGGAGTCATTCGGTGTTCTTAAGTAGACTGAGTTCATTCGGTTAAATGACATGCGATTGAGTTCAATCGGCTGATTGAGACTTGCGATTGAGTTCAATCGGCCGAGGACTCATTCGGGTGGTTCATTCGGTCGAATGATCCAATCGTAAGGTTCAATCGTGCGATTGGAGTTCATTCGAACGACCAGTCGCTTGCCCCACTGTTCGATCGCCTGTGGGTCGAATCTTGACCAATTAAGTCATTTAACAGTGTTTAATGGTCCATTAGCCTCGTCTACTTGTCACTAATAACCTATTAAACTCAATTTTAACATTTTGCTTAATTACATAGGTGATTAGGTCATTTCACAGTTTGGTTCTTGATTCAATCGAGTGTCTCTATTGTAGGTTCGGTAATCTGCTGATTTTGGTAAGATTCAAAGAGTAATGTACCTGTAAATCGTCACTCGAATGTAAGAAACTTAACAGCAATGTAAATCAGGATCTGTAGCAATTTTGACAGAGTAACAAGAAGAGTGCGATTTTGGTGTGATGAGGAACATGCGATCGACTGAGGCCCTTAAATACTGAACCTAGGTTCAATCGGCCACTGGCCTCATTCACTCAGTTCAATCGGGCGACTGAGTCTCAGTCGTACGATTGGCCTAGTCAATCGCATTCAGTCGGCCGACTGAGTCTCAGTCGGTCGACTGCCTCATTCGGTCTCCTTCATTCGCATCTTTAGTTGACCGACTGAGCCTCAGTCGGTCTACTGTTTCATTCTCCCCCTTCTATTCGGTCGAATGGATCATTTCATGTCCATTCGGCCGATTGGAAGCCATTCGCATAGTTGGTCGATAACCATGATCCACTCGTGCGAATGGGTCACACTTAGTGAGTTTACAGTCATTTTGAACATTTTACTATTACCCTTTTCACTTTTGATAATAACATTATAAGCTCTTAACCAATTCAGTCACTTCAGACGTGACTTTTTAAACTTTGAAAAAGATGTGGCCATCTCAGACATGACCCTTTTAGGTAAGTTAATTCCCTTCTGATTTCCCTGATGTAGTCCGACAGACACACAATTAAAAATTAACATAGAAACTTAAACTAACTACACAAATAAGTTTATTTTTGGACTTTTTGTGAGAGATAAAACCCTAAGATGGAAATCTACGGATTTGTTTGGGAGTAGACAGCTTCAACTTAGATTGATCATATCTGGACCAATTCAATTTTGGAATCATACAGGAACATCAAATCATTTGGGACTTGTTCTTAAACTTTTGATGCTTAAATCTCGGTGTTCATCCAGAGTTGTTAGCAACTTAAGGAAATCATACTGAAACTCTTAGATTTTCACATTGATTTGAACTCTTGAGAATGTAGCCACTCAGATTGTCAGTATGTTCGTCCACTTAAATCCATACACAGACTTTTGACGCAGACTGGTGACTGTTTAGGTTTAATTATTTCAGCTAACATTGTGGATCCCACACTTATATGGTAATCAACATTCCTCAGGTTTTTGAGCAGTCTACAGGTATTATTACAAGAAGAGACTATTCTTAGAGCTTTCAAAGAGAAGCCTGTCCTCAGGTCAGTGCCATCGCACAGCAGAGAGGCGGCAAACAACAATGAATTCTAGAATATCTAGGTATGCTTATCCTCAGGTCAGTGCCATCGCACAGCAGAGAGGTACACAACCTATCTCCTGTTAGAGCAGCTTATTTTATTTTACACAATATGCACCAACAACATAAGTCATTAGCTTTATTGCATTTGTCTTTCATTTTTTTCTTGCTTTGCTCTAATATGGTCATCCGCACACGTTTGTGGCATTTAATGCTCATTACCCCTTATTGGAATATATTTGATTGTGTTTAACCAGTGATAAGATGGAAGCCCACAGTCAGTTGAACAACTTAGTTTGATCTTGAGATCACCAATCAGGTCTAATTGTCTATTGTGTTGAATCTACCAACATATCATTTTGTGGTCTAGCAGCCTCTAAGTCTACTTTCTTTGTGTCACCTTAGGAGTTGCCAGTTTCTATCATCTTCCCTTTTTATATTGTTTAGACTACACAGACTTATACTTTGAACTTTTGCATCTTTTCAAAACATAAAATTTTAAAGTCCCTCTTGAATGTTCCTGTGTACTATCATTTTCCAAAGTATTGAATCGGTATCACAGACACAATCTACCTTATTTCAGCTAGTTACCCCTTCTCCCTCATTTTTTTCTTCTTCTTCTTTTTTTTTAATGTTAGTTGCTGACATATGCTCCCCCTAAAATACTAAAATCATTTCGGATTTAATTATTTTTGGATTTTAATAAACAGCAAAATAACATGAGTTAAATACAACAGACAAAAGAAAAACAGATAACATAATAAAATAAACTTTAACGAAACTACATCGACTAGACATTATTCTCATCAGGAATTACCTCACTTTTCTTTTAAACGCCGTTGACCTCTAGCAAATATTGAAAACGTGGTTTATCAAGGCTTTAGTATAGAGGTCAGCACGTTGAAAATCAGTATTAATTTTAACCACATCAATTGAGTTCTTTTCAAAACAGTCTCTTATGAAGTGGTATTTAATACCGATGTGTTTGGTCTTAGGATGTTGAACCGGATTTTTGGTTACCGCAATTGCAGCAGAGTTATCAACAAAAATAGGAGTAGATGAGATTTTAAACCGTAATCCCGCATTTGCTGTTGAATCCAAATGATTTGTGAACAGCAACTTGCAGCAGCAACATATTCGGCTTCACAGGTTGACAATGCAACCGATGTCTGCTTCTTACACTGCCATGTAACTAATCTTCTCCCAAAGAATTGACACCCCCCGCTGATGTAGACTTGTAGTTCATTTTGCAGCCTCCATAGTCCGAGTCACTATACGCCGTGAGCTCAAAATCATCATCATGAGGATACCACAACCCCAGTATGGGTGTACCCTTTAGATAGCGAAAAATCCTTTTGACCCCGATCAGATGATTGACTTTGGTTTAGCCTGATATCTGGAACATAAACATGTAGCATACATGATATCAGGTCTTGAGGCAGTGAGATACATGAGGGATCAAATCATTCCTCGGTACATAGTGGCATCTACAAGATCTCCATTCTCATCAGGTGCTATATCATGATTTGTAGCAAGTGGAGTCCCAGCAGCAGAAGCATTCTCCATGTCAAAGCGACTGAGAATGTCTCCTACATACTTGGTCTGATGTAGAAAGATCCCATTAGGTGTTTGATCCACCTGTAACCCGAGAAAGAACTTCATCTCCCCCATAGCACTCATCTCAAACCCTTTCTTCATCACTGCTTCAAACTCTTTGCATAACTCTTCGTTCTTTGACCCAAAGATTATGTCATCAACATATATCTGTACGAGCAGTAGGTCGCCATCCTTTTCTTTAATAAACAGTGTACAGTCAATTACTCCCCTGCGAAAGCCGTGTTTCACAAGATGAGTCGAGAGTTTCTCATACCAAGCTCGAGGAGCTTGATGAAGCCCATATAAAGCTTTGTCGAGCTTGTAAACTCTATGCCAATGATAAGTGTCTTCAAATCCCTGGGGTTGACTTACATAGACTGTTTCCCTGATTCCCCATGAAGGAATGCACTCTTCACATCTAATTGGTAGACTTTAATCTTCATGTACGATGCATAGGCAAGGAAGATACGAATAGCTTCCATCCTTGCCACGGGTGCAAACACCTCATTATAGTCAATCCCCTCGACTTGGCGAAAACCTTGACACCAGTCGAGCTTTGTTCCTGATAATGACTCCTTGGTCATCCTTCTTGCATTTTAGTACCCATTTGGTGCCAATGACTTTAGCACCTTTAGGTCTATCAACCAGAGTCCATCCACCTAACTTCTTAAACTGCAAAAGTTCTTCCTGCATGGCACTCACCCACGCCTCATCATTTAGTGCTTCACTGACATATTTTGGCTCAACCTGCGAAAAAAACATCAATAAGCACCATCATGAATGTAACCTTTCTCCATAACTGAGGCGTAATCTGCTGAGTATAGCTGATTTCGGGTTTGTACTCCTGATCGGACATCTCCAATAACATTGTCAAGGGGATGATAGACGTTTAGTCGTGATCCTGGAGTAGTCGGCACAGTCACCTCCGAACCAGATTGTGAACATTTTGTTCTGCATCTGAGGAAGGTGGAGTTTGAGGTTCCGAAGTCGAAGGTGCATCACTCATGGATGCTTGTGGACTTTCAGGAACTGGAACCTGTTCCTCCGTACTGTTCTGGTCATCTGCTTCAGTTTCATCTTCAGAGAGGAGTCACTGTCATCGACTACCCCCTCTGACTGAGTAGATGATTCTCCCTGTGTGCTAGATGGTGTATTTAGAATATCATACATCATCCTAGTAGCTAACTCATCATCCGAGGGAGAGAGAGGGATGTTGAAGGACTTGAAGAATCCATCATAATCGAAGAAGTATGCAGGTCCTTTGCCTGTAGTGGTGTGGTGGTATCTCTGAACGTCGACATTACACCACACTTCTACAAGACCCGTTGAGTTATTGTAAACTCGCTTGTTCGGTATGTTTTATCCTAGAAAAATTCCTTCAACTGCCTTCTCGCTGAATTTTCTTCTTGTGTCTTCTTCAGAAGTGTACACGGTGCGCCAAAAGGTTCAAGATACTCCATTCGGTTTGCGTCTTTGTAGTAGCTCATAACATGTCTTTCCGTGGCGCTTGACTATTAGGACTCGATTCAGTGTATAACACGCATTTGCCACTGCCTCATTCCAGAATTAGATAGGCAGTTTTTAGTCTGCCAGCATGGTCCGTGCTGTCTCTATCAAACTCCTGTTCTTTCTCTCAGCAACGCCATTCATTGAGGTGTGTAAGCAGAGTGATTGAGCAAATTCCCTTTTCTTGCAGTATGCCTCCATCCCTGATTCTTGAATTCTGTCCGTTGCATGAGCGTATTTGTCTAACTTTTAGCTTGTAGAGAGATTCCAGTGGTTACTAATTCCTTGAATGTCTCCAAAGTTTCTGATTTGGATTTCAGAAACATTACCCAAGTGAACTTGAGTAGTCATCAGTCACCACAAAACAGTACCCGTCGCTTGCAATGCTCCTTGTACTAACTGGACCAAACTGATCCATGTGAAGAAGCTCAAGAGGAAGTTCTATTGAATGAACTTCTTTTTCCTTATGAGACTTCTTTGTATGTTTGCCTTTCTTGCAGCTACACAATAATCAGGAAGTTGGAAGTTCTTGACATTTACTCCTCTCACTAAATCCTTCTGAATCAAATGATTCATCTTCCTTTGACTAATGTGTCCCATTCTCCGATGCCAGGAGATTGAATCCTTCTCAGAGCTTTAGATAAAAAACACTGAACCTCATGATCCGTTGTAGCAGCTGTTGACAGATCCAAGACATAAAGGTCTTTATTCTTGAAGCAGTCATCAGAACTTGGTCCTCTGGGATCATATATTCTTTCTTCAGCACGTAACACTTCTGGTTATCGAAGATCACTTTAAATCCTTTATCACAGATTTGGGATAGAAGAAAGTAAGTTGTTCTGAAGTTGTTGAACGTAGTTCACCTCCAAACTTAACTTTCTGATTTCCCACTTCTCCCTGAGCTGTGATATAGCCTCCTTTGTTTCCTGCAAAGGAAACATGCCCTCCTTATTTGTTTGACGTTGGATAAAAGGTCTCTATTCCTGTCATGTGCCTGGATGCTCCGCTGTCTATAATCCACGTGTTAGTCTCAGCACTGTATCGAACACCCTGCACATACAAAGTAATGAATTAGTTTAGTTTAGGAACCCAAGCTTTTACTGTCTTGGGTTTCCAGAGGCATCACACATCATAAACTCCACCCATTGACCTTAGAGGGTGAGGGTAGCTCAGGTTCCTTCTTGTCATCAGTATTAGACACGTAGGTGGACTTTTCTTTCCATAAGCCAGATTTGTGCAAGCCTGTTTATGATAAACAGTCGTCTGGCTTACAGGTTGGACTTTAGGTTCACTAGCTCTTCTAGGTGGAGTTAGAGAACTCCGCTTAGAAGACCTAGGTCTAGAGTCCTGAAGATCAATCTTCTTCCTAGGTGTCTGATAGAAATGACAATAGGAAGCAATGTGTCCACATTCTCCATAGTTGTAGCATGACTGCTATCAACTTTATGAGTAGACTTCTTTGTGGAGAAGTGCGTGACACTCTAGTCACATCAATCACTTTAGTTTGACTCTTGTCTATGTTTGTGTTTTCTCTGATTTAACAAAATTTACTGTTTAACCTGTTTCACTTTTGGTTAACTGGTTTTTGACTTGAAGCATGTGAAAAAGTAGCATTTGAAGTCCTTTTAGGTTTGATTTGACTCTGTATGACCCTGACTTTAAGTTAACTTTTTCAAATTCATTTTCCAGGTTAACACAAGGCAATTTACCCTTTGCCTTTGAAGTGGCCTCCTTTTGTTTCTGACCAGATTCAGTAGATGAACATGAGGTGTCTGGATCAGTAACAAGAGGAGTAGTCACCACATGATCCTTGATGGGGTTATTATTTACTGGTCTAGACTTAGTGTTCATCAAGGTCTCAGGTGGTGGTAGAACCACTTTGTAGCCTAATCCCTCCCCGTTTTTCCTTTCTTTACTAAGTGTTGGACTATATGCGATGAACTAGTCCAACTATGCAGTTTCTGTTTTAGTGAATTGACTTCTACTTCTAGAACTGCCTTTGTTTCTTACTGTCTTCTAGGGAGTTTAGATAGTACCTAAATGTCATTGCTTGGTTAAAAGCCTACTTCGGTTTCTCTAAGTTGTTTAGTCAATAGGTCTATTTTTTCTTTGTAACTATGTCATTTTGTTTTAGTACTCCATTAGCCTCAGTGCATAGACGTAAATCTTTTACTAAGTTATCATTATGATCTAATAACTAGAAAATTTTTCATCTAGCTATTCCTAAAAGTATCACAAACAGAACAAGCATGATTAAAAATTTGGTCAATGGTACTTACCTGAGTTGGTTCAGAAGAGTTAGCCATCAGTGCAGCATCAGATGTTTCTGGTTCTGGTGATTCTGACTTTTCTGTCTCAGACGTGGAAACTTCCTCATTTGGTTTGTAACTGACCTCGGCTGCAGTTGTTTCTTCACTATGTGACATTGCTATCTCAACTGCTAGATCACCTTCACTTGCAGAATCATCATCAATATCCTCAACACTGGCAATGTTAGATTCTCCTGGTGAGACAAACTTAAAACTCCAATCCTGTCCTTCATCATCATGAGCAGTTAAGGCTTTTGGATCCTTGTTTGATGAAGTAGAACTAGAGGCTTGCTTGTCTTGGCGAGTAAAGGATGAGAACGGGTTCCCATTCCCCGTCTTCTTTGGCTTGACACATTCTCTTTTGAAGTGCCCCTTCTCACCGCAGTTAAAGCAGGTCACTTTACTCCTGTCGAAGCCAAAGGTGGTATCCTTAGTAGCAACCAAGTTCTGTCTAGTCTTTTTCACAAATTTCTTCGCCCTCCGGACAGCACTTGCTAAGGCCCACATTATATCCATTCTCTCAAGCTCCATCTCATCCACCTGCTCGTAGTCCTCATCTGCCAGATGGCAGTTTCCAATCTTCCCGGCAACAAGTCCATCATATGAATGAACCACTGCTGCTAAAAGATCCATATGCTCTCGAGCTACTTCCACGGTCACATTACCGAGGTTCTCGATCTTCAGTTTGGTAGCGTTTGCTTCTGATCCAATATAATGGGTACATGATGACCCATACGTGTCTGATCTAGAAGGAGCAGCATGTGAAGGACCTGACGAGCTAGACACAAAAGCAGTCTGGAGTGGTGCTCCAGATGTCTTAGCTTGATGCGTGGCGTTGTATAAAGCTGGATTTTGTGTGTACGAAGACTTCTGAGCTCATACTTCATCCTTAGTGCTTCTTCTCGCAACTTAAGAATGAAGTCATTATATCCAGCTTTGCAAGTATTCCGTTCTGTCTTAGGTTAGACACGAATGTAGCCCACTTATCAGGCAATCCGTCTGCGAAGTTGCTTACTTTCTCTTCCATGGTAGTAGCCACTCCATGTGTATGCAATTCGCTCATCAAGTGGTAGAATCTGTCTATGACTTCGTCCAAACTTTCATTACCAATTGATGAGAAGTTATCGAATTCCTTCTTAACTCCTTTGCCTTGATTGCCTTCAACGATGCATTCCCATCATATCTCTTCTCTAGCTCGTCCCACAGTTTCTTGGACTGCTTGTTCTCTGAATACTGGTGGAATATGTCTTTGGGGATAGACTGAGTTATCAATGCATAAACTCTTTTCTCTGCATTGTACTTTACTTTCTGTGCGTCTGTCTTCCGCTTAATGTTAGCTTAACTCCATCAGCTCCCGCCGGTGTACTATAACCAATCTCAATGGCTTCCCACAGATTAGGATCTACTCCATTAAGGTAGATCTCAAAACGTTGTTTCCAGTGGGGAAACTCATCTAAAGTCAAAAGCTTTGGTGGTTTATTGTGATTCCCTACCTCACTCTCAAGCAATAGCAGGTTCTGTATCCTTGAGTCCTTCCCAGCAGTAAAGGCTGACATCTGATCTTCCATGACTAATAAACTTATAATCTAATCAAACAAACTTTCACTGATGTGACTGAAGGATGTTAATGAGCTAATTGTGCGTATAAACTCTGCGATTGGTTCAATCGTGCGGCTGAACTGGGCGATTGGTTCAGTCGTGCGAATGAATCTGGTGCGTATGAGCTATGCGAACGAACGGTTCAATCGGCCGAATGAGGGTGCGACTATGTCCAATCGTGCGTATGAGCAATGTGAATGGAGTCCAGTCGTGCGAATGAGTCACTCGTGCGACTGAAGCTGCTGTTTTGCGAAAATTCTAGGTTTGACGGGTTTCAGCCGTAAAGATTCGAAATTTCACAAGTTCTAATAGCCTAAGTCCGTTGAAACCAAACTTCGATGAGCAGGGAACTTCCAAGATCACTTTTGATGCCAAAGATTGCGTTTTTAGTGCAAAAACACAAACTTTTATGCAATCTTGATTGAATCAACACGTAATCAAGAGCCAAAAGCTCTCATACCACTTGTTAGGACCTGGTATTTGACCAAAATACCTAGAGACTAACGTATAAACCAGATCAAATAGTGCGGAATCCTATTTGATTGGCGATCCAATCAGTGAGAACACACGAAGAATGAATCAAGGATTGAAACTAACATTAGAAATCGATTGGGAATCGATCTAATGTGTTCTATGAACTTAGAGAACGAATTGGAAGGTTTCTGGACGGCTAGGGTTCGTCTGGAATTGTAATTGATCGAGAGTTTTTGTTTTTCACGAATTGAGTTGTATTTATAGGCTGGTATTATTCACTCGTGCGACTGAACCATTAGTCTGGTTCAGTCGTGCGATTGAACCATGCGGTTGAATCATTCGTAAGACTGAGTGTTCAGCCGTGCGACTGAGCCAATCTTATATTACAATCGTGCGACTGATCCAGTCTCCTGGTTCAGTCGCGTGACTGAGTCAATCGTGTGAAGTTATTCATGCGTATGGTTCATTCGCATGAGCCATTCGCATGAGAACTTCATTATGTTAAGTTTGAATGTATTAATTATAAACATATATGTAATCATTCAAGAATTACTAACCTAATTAACCAATTCATGTCGACACATTAATGAAACATTAAACATTATAACTAACAAACTATGAATATCATTTCATTAATCATACCAAACAAGATCTATTACATCACATATCATGATCTAGGGACATACATGTATCAACAAAATGCCTTGGTGAATAAATCCGCCAATTGATTTTCAGTGGGAAATTGAATCAATTTGATTTATCCCTTTTGAGCACAGTCTCTTAAAAAGTGATATCTATTTTCAATATGTTTTGTTTTTTAGTGCTTAACTGGATTATTTGTAATGAAAATGGCTAAGTGTTGTGAATGTGAATTGGTGTATACAGGAAGTTAAAACCATAATCATGCATCTGGTTTTGAATACAGAGCACTTGCGAGCAACAAACTGATGCTACAATATACTCAGCTTTTGTTGTTGAGACATATACGTTTGTCTTCTTGTTGCACTGCCAGTAGAACCAGTTTGGGACCAAGAAATTGACAACTGCCAGAAGGGGACTCCTATTGAAGTTGCATCCTCCCTAATCACTATCATGAAGGCATAGAGATTAAAGTCTCCTTCCTTTGGATACCCTAAACCAAGAGATGATTTTCCTTTAAGGTCTCGAATATCCTCTTGACACCATTCACATGAGATTCCTTTGGATCAGCTTGATATCTGGCACACACACAAACACCAAACTAAATGTCAAGCCTACTGCTTGTTAGATACATAAGTGGACCGGTCATAGATCAATAGAGAGTCTAATCCACTGACTTGCCTTCTCGGTCAAGTCCAATCTTCACTTTAGTATCCTAGGTGTATTGATAGACTGATAGTCAGCAAAGTGAAATTTCTTCACCATTGTTTCCATATATTTTGATGATTTATAAAAATTCCCTCTGTTGTTTGTTGGACTTGCACCCCTAAAAAGAATGTGAGTTCCCGCATGGCACTCATTTGAAATTTTGAATGCATAAGGTCTTCAAAGTCTTTACAGAGTTGATTGTTTGTTGAGCCAAAAATGATATCATCCATATTAATTTGGACTAGCAACATGTCTCTTCCTTTTTTCTTTTTGAGGAAAGTCTAATCATTCTTTCCTCTTTCATATCATGTTCAAGAAAAAAAAGATGATAGAGTCTCATACCACTTTCTTAGAGCTTGATGAAGACCATACATGCTTTGTCAAGCTTGTACACCCTGTGAGGGAAATCAAGATCTTCAAAGCCAGGTGGTTGACTCATATATACTTCTTGAGCAATGTTTCCATACAAGTAAGCACACTTCACATCCATTTGATAAACAGTAAATTTCAGGATGCTGAATATGCAAGAAAGATTCTTTTGCTTAAATCTGGCAACAGGTGCAAACACTTCATCATAATCAATTCATTCTTCTTGTGTGTAACTTGTTGTCACTAGTCTTGCTTTATTTCTGATGAAATCCCTTTATCATCAGTTTTGTTTCCGTACAACCATCTAGTGCCGATAGGGTATTGTCCTTCGGGAAGATCTACCAGTTGCCATACTTCTTGCTTCTTAAATTTCAACAATTCTTCGTGCATTGCTTCAATCCAGCTATTGTCTTGAAGAGCCTTTTTGATGTTGTTGGGTGTTGTTTGATAAAGAAAGCATGAGAACGGACAGATGCTTGCAATACTTGACTTGCTTCTTGTTAGCCTATCATTAAGTTCACCAATAATGCTTTCCACTTGATGATTCTTGTGTATTCTAGTGGTTGGAATTGAGTCACCAGCAATGGTTACATCAAGATTGGAGACATTCAGATCATTATGGTGAGAGGCACCTTCATCTTGTACTGTTGGGCAGTTAGGAAGATAATCATACTCTGGTTCAGTGACAGCTTTAGCATTAGCAACACTTTGATTGCTTCCGTCATTTGATGTTCTTTCTGTTTCAACTGAAGGAGTAGCTTGTTTTTGATCCTATTTGATAGATCTTCTGAATGTGATGGTAACAAGCTAGACCAACTTCAGTTGAAATACTTTGATTTTGAGACAGTTGTCTAAAAGGATAAGCTTGGAGTGGAACATCTTCATTCATTTGCTTAGTAGAGGTAGGAGGAATCAATGGAAAGTCATCTCTTCTTTCTACACCTGAAGAAGGTTCAACTAAATGTAAATTTCCTACATCAGACAAGTGAAATCGATCAAAATATTTTGTAAATAAGTCAATATCAAACAACCAGTCAGGACCACTTGTAGATTCGGAGAAGAGTGTTCCTTGTATTGAATATTTGTTGATTCATCAATAATGTTTAATCCAGGATAAACACTCTGTAAGACTTTGAAACAGAAGAATAACCTACAAAAAATCCTTCATCAGACTTAGATGAAAATTTTCCCAAATAGTCTCAGGTGTTTAATATTGAGGCGGACTACCAAATGACTTAAAAAAGCTAATAAATGGTTTTATGTTCATATGGAGTCATGATACTTTCTTATACAATCAGAGTTCGATTTTGCATAAAGAACGATGTGTTAACTACCTATGCCCAAAAGGTGATAGGCAATTTAGCATTGGCTAGCATTGTTCTTGCTACTTCAACAAGTGTACTATTTCTCCTTTTAGCTACCCCATTTTGTTAAGGAGTTCTAGCTGCACTGAATTGATGAGTAATGCCTTTGGTTGCACAGAATGAACACATATCTTCGTTTTTACACTCAGTTCCATTTTGTACTAAAGCCATTTATTATTTGGGATGCCTCATTTTTATGAACTAAGAAGAAAACCAATATGAATCTTGAAAAGTCATCAATAATCACCAAACAACACTATTTCTTTCCAATACTCATAAATGAGTTGGTCCAAACAGATCCATATGAAGTAGCTTCAATGTAATATTATTTGTGTTCATTAGCTTTGTTTTATGAGAAGATTTTTGTTATTTTCCATTGAGGCACGTTGAACAGTGATCAACAATGTGAAATTCTTTTTGGGGATGACCAATGGCATGGTTTCCTTTGACAAATTTGTTCATGTTTTTAATGTATGTGTGCCCCAAACATCTGTGCCAAAGTTGAGACTCATTAGATGATGCTTTAGACAAAAGACATGTTTCTTGTATTGGTGTTGTAGGATTCAGGTTTAAGACATAGGTGTTATTTTTCCTAGGAGTCTTTAGGACAACCCATTCTTCTGAGATCTGAAATCTTGGTTTCAGAATGTAGCAATGAGTGTCAGTAAAGTGAGTTGAATATTTCTTGTCACAGATATGAGACACGCTTAGAAGATTGAAGTTTAGTTGTTCACAGTAGTTTAATCTATCAAGTCTTAGCATCCCATTTGTCACACATCCTTCACCAATAATTCTTCCACCTTGTGAATCTCCTCTGAATGCCACAGTAGGTCCTTTTATTTGCTTGAAATCATGAAGGAGGGAACGAACTCCAGTCATGTGTCGGGAACATCCACTGTCCACATACCATAGGCTATTAGACCTATATGGATGACCCTGCAAGCATAAAAGAATTAATTAGAATATGGAACCCAAGCCATAATGGTCTTGGGTTCCCTATTCCTATCCATGATGGTGACCTCTTGATACTTTCCTCTAAATTGTGATTAGTTAGAGGTGACCTGGGAGATTGCTTGTAATAATTTGATTGTGTCATCTCATCAACATCAATTGAAGAGTCAAAGGAGTAATGAAACCTTTGGTCTCTATTCTTTTGAAGAAATTTAACCCATTTTTTATTATCAAACATCATTTTAGGTTTGGGAAGATCAAACTTTTGCATAATGATATGATGTTTGTTTCTTTGAATCTTCCATAATTCTTTTATGTTACTCCTTTCATTGTTTGATCTAGACATCCTAGATTTGTTGTTATAAAAATGACTTCTAACATTGGTTTTCATAGATGATGTTGTTGAGATTGTTTTCTTTTGAGCAATTCTCAATCCCTTCTAATTGAAGTAACAATCAAATGTATTATGATTGTTTATATCACAGACAGAACGATATTTATTGAAATAGCAGTTTTTAGTGGAATGGTTGTTCATGTCACAGATAGAGTAGTAGTGATTGAAAAAGGACTCTTCTATTTTGTGATTAAGCATGTCACAATACATATGTTTTTTTCTTGAATCTGATTTTGCTTTAGCAGACTTAGTTGGTTTTACTATTTTCAACTGAGTCATATTCTTTTGGGATTTTACTATTTTCAACTGAGTCATATTCTTTTGCTTAGGGGAGAAATCAAAATCAACCTTTTTAGTAGTTTGCTTCACAACACTACTTTTGTTATCTGTTTTAGGCTGTTTTTGTTTCCTCAACCCTTTCTTTACTTCTTGCTCAAACTGATCAACGTGCTCCTTGTTACATATATCAAAACTGACTCCTTGTCTTAATTTTGAAGATTGGGGTCTGATTGAATTTTAGTAGTTGAAATCAGTGACTTCTTGTGTTTTTTTGCAGTGAAACCTTGTCAGCTTTGCTTGATTTCTTTGGAGATTTAATCTCATTATCAGAATTGCTTTTAGCAGAAGGTTTCACTGACTTCACAAATTTCCTTTTGAAATAGCAGGTATAAAATTTACAAAGGGGATGATGGCCTTGATTAGGCTTGTTAGTTTGATGACATTCACTGTCTTGTTTCAACACTCCTTGATTTTAATTGGGTGACCTAATTTGATTTTATCCTTATTTGTTTCAATGTAAACATTTGGTTTGTTTTTAGGATTTGTGACTTGTTTTACTATTGTTTTTGGTTCAATAGTGTTAGGTTCAATTTGCTCTTTGAGTGTAACAGATTTAAGCATCACAGTATAGTTGTCATTGTATGGTGGAGGACAAGAGTTAAACCCAATCCCAAACATATCCTTCGGATCCTTTTGAGAGTTAAGAGTCTCTTGCAGCTTGACTGAAGACATATGAAACTTTTCTAGTTTTACTTCACTAAGTGTTGTAAGTCATGACAGTCTTGCACTTTTTTAATTTAAGCACAGTGAATGATATAATGACTATAATTATATCATTTCCCAAAGATTCTTTTCTTCATCAAGATTGATTTCTTTTTGTGGTTTTCTGTAACACCTCGAATTTTTATTTAAATAAAAGGAAAAGAAAAGTAAATAGAAAGAATAGATAATGAACACAAATGGAGGGGGATAAAGTGTACAAAGTAGAAAACGTTATTTTTAAGGTTTAAAGGGGCATGGCCGCCTATCCCTTCTTCACCATCTCCATTCGGTTGAAAGGAAGAAGAAGAGAGAGAAAGTCATCGGTTCTAGAGAGAGAAAGAGGAAGAAGCAGCTGCAAAGTGTTTGTTTTCGGGATTTAAGAGCTGAATTTAAGGTGGGTCTCGAACTTGAAGTGTGTTGCTCAAAGGCTGCTCAAGGGGAATTTCTAGAACCCCTCTTTTACTGATTTTTAACTTGTTTGGGGCTATTATGCATACCAATAAAATGTTTTCAAGTAAAACCATGAGTTTCAGCTAATTGTTCGATGATGTTCTGTGTATGTATGTTTTAGAGTTGGTTTATGGGTTAGTGTTGATTTTTAGCATGCTTAGGTGCCCTTAGTATGTTAGATCTGTGCTTGAGTATTATTAGAATGATAATCATGTGATGTTAGTAGCATAGAAAACATTTCAAGCTTGATGCGCATGAATAGTGGCCCATGCGCCCAGCATGTTGGCCATGTCCCTAAGTGTTGGCCATGCACCCAAGAGTGGTCCATGCAGCTAAATAGTGTTCCCATGCACCCAATGGCCAACTGCCTAAGTATGTCCAACCGCCCAAACCCCATGCGCCTAAGTGTTAATAATCTAAGTGTAAGCTCAGACGCCCAAATAGTGACAAAGCGCCTGAACATGGCACACACGCCCAAATAGTGCCCAATGTGCCTAAGTGTTAAAACGGCTAATTGTTGATGTGCCTGAACAGGTACCATGCGCCTGCATAGTGGCAAAACGTCTAAACAGGGCAGAAATGCCCAAACAATGCCCATGCGCCCAGACTGTTTTACACTTAGAATTTTTATGCTCATGCGCCTAAAAAGTCCCATGCACCCGTTTTGGACTTAGGATTTTCTAAGTAGTTTTAAGGGGTAAAATCGGGAGATAGGCCTTGTTATGATATGATGACTTGCGCTTGATGTGTGCATGGTGATTTGATGAAATTATGATGTGTATATGTGTGAGTGATATGTTATCTTTCTTCGTCAAAGAGTTTTCAAAACGTACGTATTATGTTTTGTAAGACATTATGTATGAATTTACGTGGTGTGATGTATGAACGAATAAATTAATGAACGAAAAGTATTATGTAACGAAGTGAAAGATAACGATAAAGTACGAAACGAACGAATACGATAGAGTACGAAATGAACACATGAGATAACAATGGTAAACAAGAAAGTGACGGATGATGAGATCCGTGTCCGCGTACCCTGGTACTGTGTCAGTCTTCGGACATGAGTCGGGGGTTTGCTTATCAGGCCCCAGCACAGTATCAGTCTTTGGAGATGAGTCAGGGGTATTGCATGATACGAGATAATGAGGTGAGCGACTTTATGTTGCAACAAACTCGGATAGAGTTCAATCCTTGTGATTGACTTGAATGGATCTCTTTTCGTGTATCCCGATGTTGTGTTCAGTCTTCGGACATGAGTGAGGGGTTTGTGTATAGGCCCCGACACAACATCAGCTTTCGAGCATGTGTCAGGGATATTGCATGAGACAAGATTCAAGTAATGAAGAGTAATGAGTGAAGAAATGAATGAATGAATGATGATGATGAAGATAATAATAATAATAATTATCAGTATGAATGTATGATGTATGACAACTGACGGACGTAAAGTATGAAAAGGAAGTAAGAGAAAAGAAAGTAAAAGATAATGAGAATATGAACGATAATATGAATACGAAAGTAAATAAACAAGTATGAAAGAACGAAACAAATAAAGAACATAGATTGAGTGTACGTATGTTGTATTACCACGAACGAATGTAAAGATAGTTTTTAAATGAATAAATTATTTTATTATAAAAACTAGAACTCACTCAGCATCGTTGACTTTTATATGCATGATAGTTGGCAGGTATTTTGTTGATGTTGAGGAGTTGCAGGCATGGATGCATATGCTACTGGGAGCGTTTTGAGGCTGGCATCCATATTTTGACATGTCATTGCATTTTGAGATGAAAGCGAATGTTGTAAATGAATGAAATGCTATGTTTTTAGTTATTAACGAAAGTTTTAAATCCGCTGCAAAATAAATGTACCTTTTAAATTTTTTATGTGCGATGAATGACCGACTGTGAGGTGCCCGGGAATGGGGCCTTACAATTTGGTATGAGAGCCAGTGTTTAAGTGAAATGGGTAAATCTTTTCAAAAGAAACTTAAACTTAAAATGAGAACGGGACTAAAAGGAAAAGGATGCCAGTCCTCGTAGCTACGTCCCTGCAGGTAAAGATTTTATGTAAACTTTATGTAAGCTAGCGGCTAACCAGTATTATGTGTGCATGTTATGTGGCTAGTGTGCTTTTGTGTAGATTTAGATACTAATGTAGTACGGATAGGAGATGCTTGGGGTGTGAAGAGTAAAGTAAGTGCCTAATCACAACTGGCCACGAATTAGGGACTTACTATACTTGACATAATCCGAGTTATTACCTTGAATAACCATGTTAGTGTTTGAATCATATAGTGATTAGAGAATGGTTGGAGGTAGATCGTCTAGGCCTCTAGGGTGGAGCACAGGGAGGATGTGGTGCTGCCCGTGTGTTTCAAGGATAGGGCTAGGCTACTGAGAGGACACGTGAGGAGCACGAGATGCAACACCACGATAGTGGTGATGAAGCGCGAACTTGAGGGCCTCGGCGAAAGAGGCAATAGTAGAAGACGTCAAACAAGTTATGAAGATGATTCTACCGTCTGTAGTGACCGAAGTGATTAAAGTTGTTAGGGAAGGAGAAAGGAAGGAGAGGAATAGGTCCTCGGGAAGGAGAGAGCAACCAGAGACTGAGATGGTTGTCCCTACTAATGAGGAAGAGGAGAAGAAGAGCCTGTGCCTGAGGCCGCACGAGGCTGTAATTATGGGGCTTCCCAAGGTGCAAGCCCCCTACCTTTGATGGTAATAGCACAATTGTTGCTGCTTACCAATGGATGGAGAGATGGAGGTTGTCCTTGAGATCAGCGAGTGCCGAGAGGACCAAAAGGTGAAGTTCGCTACCCATTCGTTTGTGGACTCGGCCTTATGCTGGTGGGACAACATAGTCCAGGCTAAAGAGTTTTGTCCTCACCAGGAATTGGACAAGATTGAGAGATAGTTCTTATAGCTAGAGGCGGGAACGATGACACACTAGTAGTACACCAATAAGTTCAACAAGATTGCAAGACTAGTGCCAGATCAGCTGACGCTTATGTCACGAAAGATCAAGAGGTACATTCAAGGACTGCCAACAAACATCCTCATACATTTGATCGCTGCCCGAACAGGTACATTCAGATTGGTGGTCGACTTAGCTGGGAGATTTTACAACGAGCAAGAGGTGATTGTGACAATGGACGAAGAGGAAGAACAGAACCATGCCAAAAAGGGGAATGGAAGGCGAGATAATGATGACGGAATTGTGGTTGAAGGTAAGATGATGAGGGTCGATGATCAGGAGAGGATAACAAGGAAGGACAAGGTATGCAAGAAGTGTGGTAGAGGTCACGAAGGGGAGTGCAAATAGGGACTGAATGTTTGCTTCCAATGTGAAAAGGAGGGCACAGGGCAAGAGATTGTCAAATGGCTAAATGCTATGACTGTGGCGAGGCTGGACATATAAGCAGAGATTGCAAGAAGTTGAGGGCATGAAGCTCCAGTACGAGGAAGGAGGACAAGGGTGAAGGCTAGAGCCTTTGCTATGACGAGGAGGAGGTTAGATCAGACTCCGAGGTAACATCAGGTACACTTTGGTAATTTAGATTATGCATATATACTTTAATTTTGGCGCTAGTAGTAGTTTTGTTGCTGCTATCTTCTTTGACGTTGCATGTTAGTAGTAGGAGATCAATGAGCCCTTCAATGTAAGAATTACTATTAGTAAGTCCACCAAGTTACCTAATGCCCTAGAGGATTGCGCGATAGAATTGAGAGAGAGCGCTTGTTCTTGCTAGAGTGTTCAAGAAAGACTTAGGTGGATAGATATGCATCTTCGGGTGTAATGATCAGTAATCTACGACTCAAAACCCAAGGGTTGCAAGAAGATGGATTGATCAACCGTGCACGACCAGAATTCGGTGTCGACCTACGACAATGGATTATGATGAAGACTTCAAGCAGGAAAGCGGATTGTTTGATTTGGAAATCGAGTAAAGCTAATACTAAAGTATAAAGGGTCATTCCCAGTTGTTGCTCTGGTAGGAGAAGTGACACATCAACTGGAGCTACCCAATGAGTTAAGTGGAATTCATCTAATGTTCCATGCATCTTGTCTAAGAAAGCGTTCGATCGATGAGAATATGATCATGCCACTAGAGAACACTGAGATGGACAAAGTATTCAACTACAAGAAGCAACTAGTGGCCATTACTAATAAAAGAAGAGAATGGGCTAAAACGGATGATTGTATCACTTGTGTGGGTGCAGTGAAACCTAAAGGGATCTAAGTCTAAGTGGAAGGTCAAGGAAGAGGTGAGACAGTGTTATTCGTAACTATTTGAGACGCGACAGGTTTCGGGGACCAAACCTCTTTAAGGGGTAGACTTGTAACACCTTGAATTTTTATTTAAACGAAAGGAAAAGAAACGTAAATAGAAAGAATAGATAATGAGCACAAGTGGAGGGGATAAAGTGTACAAAGTACAAAACCTTATTATTTTAAGGTTTAAAGGGGCATGGCCGCCCATCCCTTCTTCACCAACTCCATTCGACTGAAAGGAAGAAAAAGAAGAGAAAGCTCTTGGTTCTAGAGAGAGAAAGAGGAAGAAGCAGCTGCAAAGTGTTTGTTTTCAGGATTTAAGAGCTGAATTGAAGGTGGGTCTCGAACTTGAAGTGTGTTACTCAAAGGATGCTCAAGGTGAGTTTCTAGAACCCTTCTTTTATTGATTTTCAACTTGTTTAGGGCTATTATTCATACCAAGAAAATGTTTTCAAGTAAAACCATGAGTTTCAGCCTATTGTTCGATGAAGTTCTGTGTATGTATGTTTTAGAGTTGGTTTATGGGTTAGTGTTGATGGTTAGCATGCTTAGGTGCCCTTAATATGTTAGATCTGTGCTTGGGTATTATTAGAATGATAATCGGGTGATGTTAGTAGCAAAAAACATTTCAGAATGTTCTGATGCCATGAATAGTGGCCCATGTGCCCAACATGTTGGCCATGCGCCAAAGTGTTGGCCATGCGCCCAAGAGTGGCCATGCGCCTAAATAGTGTTACCGTGCGCCCAACAGCCAACTTCCTTAGTATGCCCACCGCCCAAACCCCATGCGCCTAAGTGTTAATAATCTAAATGTAAGCTCAGACGCCCAAATAGTGGCAAAGTGCCTGAACAGGCCCAAGTGTTAAACTGGCTAATTATTGATGTGCCTGAACAGGTACCATGCACCTGCATAGTAGCAAAGCACCTGAACAAGGCAGAAACGCCCAAATAGTGCCCATGTGCCAAGACTGTTTTACACTTAGAATTTTTTTGCTCATGCGCCTAAAAAGTCCCATGCACCCATTTTCGATTTTCTAAGTGGTTTTAAGGGGTAAAATCGGGAGATAGGCCTTGTTATGATGTGATGACTTATGCTTGATGTGTGCATGGTGATGTGATGAAATTATGATGTGTATATGTGCGAGTGATGTGTTTATCTCTTCTTCGTCAAAGAGTTTCAAACGTACGTATTATGTTTTATATACATTATGTATTACGTTACATGGTATGATGTATGAACGAATAAATTAACGAATGTAAAGTATTATGTAACGAAGTGAAAGATAACGATAAAGTATGAAATGTGTTAGGACCTGGTATTTGAACGAAATACCTAGTGATTAGCGTGTAAACCATATCAAATAGTGCGGATCCTATTTGATTGGCGATCCAATCAGTGAGAACACATGAAGAATCAATCAAGAATTGAACTCACGTTAGAAATCGATTCGGAATCGATCTAATGTGTTCTATGAACTTGGAGAACGGATTGTGAGGCTTCTGGATGGCTAGGGTACGTCTGGAGTCGTAAGTAATCAAAAGCTCTCTATTTTTCACGAATTGGGTTGTATTTATAGTTAGTATTATTCAATCGTGCGACTGAACCATTAGTATGGTTCAGTCGTGCGATTGAACCATGCGTTTGATTCATTCGCACGATTGAGTATTCAGTCGTGCGACTGAGTCAATCTCATGTTATAATCATACGACTGATCCAGTCTCCTAGTTCCGTCGTGCGACTGAGTCATTCGTATGAAGTTATTCATGCGTATGGTCCATTCGCATGGGCCACTCGCATGAGAACTTCATTCTGTTAAGTTTGAACGCATTAATTAATTAATATAACCTATGTATAACACTTCAAACAACCACAAATCTAATTAACCAATTCAATGTCGACTCATTATGAAATATGAAACATTATAAATATCAAACAAGCATATCATTTGATTAATCATTTCAAGATTACCTCAGAATCAGACAAACAAGATCTATTACATTCATATCATGATCTAGGGACATACATGTATCAACAAAGTCCCCCTTGGACCTAGATCTCTCTAATCTCTTGTTTTCTGCATAACCTCCTTGTATTTCTTGTACTTCTCCTCTTTTGTGACTCCCGTGTGAATCTCAAATGCAGAGCAGAGTTGTATAACGTTCTGGAACTAGAGGGCTTGTACAATATCTTGCGTATCATAGAACAGTGGCCACTTGTATAACGTGTATACATCATTTTCCGACAAGTTTGTAAGCCACATCGGGTCGAATACCTGATCGTATCCATTTGTCCTCTCTTTGCTTAGGACTATGACCGCTTCAGCTGTTCTCCAATCGTAGTACCACCACTTAAAGTGTGGAGTAAAATCTTGTGGCATTTCCCTGAGTGGGATTCTTGACATTGTGCGCGGAGGATTCCACTTCAACACTATCTTGGGCTTGCCAGTAATGGCATCAACCTCAGACCTTCTGATATACCTAGTAGGCTGTTGGGGTCTGAAGTTAACCCATCTGGTGTGATACTCCTTCTTTAGGGCAGCCTCAAACCAGCCTGACATCTTCCTCGGATCAACATACAAAAGCTTTATTTTGCCAGCTGGTTGAGCTCAAAACCTGGTAGAGTCTTCAGATCATGTGGAATGTGAAGTACTCTATGCCCTGTTCTCTCTTACCGCATAAGCATTAAGATCCTCAAAATACGCCCATGCTATGATCGTTCTGACACCTTGTGATGTTTCTTGACTCTATAGACTTTGGTGTAGGAATCTTTCTTTGTGCAGTACGTTGGGCTCTAACTTCTTCAAAACATGCAGCCCACTCAGCCTTTCGAACGTTGACATCATCGTTTGCGGCTTGGGCTGTTCCTACTGCTTTCTCTGTTTCTTGCTCCATATTGTTCAACACCTCAAAAGTATCGCTGACAAGGGATTCACCCAGATTGGGAACCACATTACCCTCATTGTTAGCGTACTAAGGGTAATCCTCGGCAGTGACATCTTCGATCTCGACTTCATCAACATCATTGAGCTCTTCGTCATTAGTCGAATCGCATGTCGGAGCATCTTTCACTATCTCATCTGGATTTAGCTTGAAAAGCTCTGCCAGTTGCTCGTTTGATAGGTCATGAATTATTTCCCCTTCTTCAGGGGTATAGTTCACTGACCTCTGACAATCCCTTGCAGATCAAGAATCATTGTTAGCTGAGTCTTGACCTGCTGAAGGGGAGCAACATCAAACTCATCTCTTTGGTAATTGGATCTGTTTGATTTAAACATTCAACACATAAGTCATTAGTAATTAATCAAATATAAATGCATTCACTTATATAAACATTCAATATATCGTTTCAATACAGGATTCAAATACAAAAGTAAATAATACATAAACTTCTAGTCTTTACTTTTATCCTGTATCATATTCATCACTTGGAGGAGCAAAGTAGAAGCTGGTTGATCTTGTCTGTTCTTTGACCTTTTCTCTTGACCTGTAGAAGAGGCCGATGCAGCTGCATCCCCTCCTCCTGCTTCATCATCATCGTCCTTCTCCTCTGTCCTATCTCCTTCGGTTTCTTCATTCTCCTCAGTATCACTCTCACATCCTCATCATCATCTTCATCATCATCATCTCTGTCCCCTTTATTGATCTTTAATGGCTCCTCCTTAGATCCTTTCAGTTTTAACATAATAGTCTTCTTTGCCTTTTCCAAGTCCTCTATTTTCTCGCTTGCTGAGACACTATGTGATTTCAGTTGGGCTATCTCAGTGCTCTGAGCAGCCATCTGTTGGGCCTGCTCCTCTATAACTCGAGCCTGCTCTGCAATTTGGTGAGATTGTGCAGCAGTCAGGTCAGTAAGCTGGCGGATCTAGGCTGCCTTTTCTTCATCTGCAGCAAGTAAGCGCATCACCATTCTGTTAAGCGCAGACAGCTGTTCCCTACCCCGATTGGAGGTAGAGGTGATCTATAAGTATGTGAGGGATGGGCTGGGGGTATTGCTTGTGTGAAGTGGTGGTGGTGGTGGTGGTGGCTGTAGTAAAGATAGGTCTGTGAAATGATGGAGGTGATGTAGGAGTACAGGATATGGTGGTGGATGAGTCTTCGTTGTTGTGGGAGGTATGGTGGTTGCTGTGGTAGCTGTGGTGGATGTGGTGGCTGTGGTGTGTGTGGTGGCTGTGGTGGGTGTGGTGTGAGGAAGGTCACCGAGCTTCTTCTTCTTCTTGAACATGGGGTTTAGCCATCTCTTCCTCCTCGTCCCTGTTGAGGTGGAAGCTCCCCTTACAACCCTGCCTGCGGACCTCGGTGCGTAGCTTGGGTCAGTATCAGTCTCTCCGGAGTCTCTCGGGTGTTCACCAACCACCCTCAGCCCATGTTCTGTGGGAACAACTTTGCTTCCCACAGTTCGCGTTAGGGGCTCCTCATCCGATTCATCCTCCTCCTCCTCCACACCTGAACAAAATCCTGATGAAATCTAGCTGACTCGGCTACTTCTCCAGCTGGGACGGACACTGGAGGAACAACTCACATCAGTGCCTCTAGGTGGAATAGGCATACCGTCTCCAGCATCCCCACTGTCATCATCATCTGAGTCATCAGTGGGTAGAGCAATCTGTTCCACATCAGAGTCACTATCATCGTGGCGCCACTTTCTCTTTGCTGGCACCACGTAGTCATCCCGGACAAGATGACCAAACCTCCTGACAGGAGGTTTCACTTGCTTCCCCCTGTACACTTCATCCTCCCCAGGGTAGTCTCCATCACCTCGAGGACTACCGCATCCTCCTTCTCCTTCGCAGGGAGGGAAGCTTCTGATTTATGATCATCTGCATTAACCTCGGTACATACAGAAGCCTTCATTCCCTTTCCCCTCGATGTTCTCCACCAGATAGGTGAAGATCATCTTGGAGATGCTAAACGGATGGTTCAGCACCAACGCAACATACGCGTTTTGCATCTGGTCAGACAGCTCATCAAACCACCCTTTGTGGAAGCTATGCACTTAAGCAGCACATGCGCAAGATATTTAAACTAGGGACAGAGGTTACTTTTGTTGAGTACCCCAGCATTTATGTCCCCAGAGTACTTGGCTCTAAGAAAGCATCCTCTGACTGTGAGGGGTGTGATCGAGTCGGACAATCAGTGTCATCCCCCAACTGTAATACGATCCTCAGATCCTCCTCTGATATAGTAATAGCCTCTCCAAAGATGGTAGTTCTGATGCAATGAGGCTCAGATGATCTATCGACTGTAGCGCCTTCCCAGAAGGCTTGCTGGATGGATCGATAAGGAGTACAAGGAGTAGATATGGCATGTGCAATCCTCGATCTCAGTAGAAATGTGATGATGCCAGAGAAATCGGCAGCGTTTTCTGGATGTCAAGTCCAGATGAGCACATATATTGTGCTTCGTGCTCATAATCCATCGACTCGCCTATTACACAAAAATAGTAAACATTAGTACCATTGGCTAAGAAATCATGAAAACCTTAAACTTGAAGAAAATCTTTCTGTCATGCGATTGAGATTGTGCGACTGAGTTCAGTCGTGCGATTGAACAGTGCGACTGGGGTTAGTCGTGCGACTGATCCCATGCGTACCACTGAGTGTGCGACTGGGCTCATACGTATGTAACCTCATGCGGTTACACCAGTCGGGCGACTGAACTTCATACGCATGGTTCAGTCGTGCATTTAAGCAGTTTGAACCCTTCAGTCGTGCGACTGAGGTTCATCACTCTGTCCATTCGCATGATGTACTGACTGTTCAATTCAAAACACTTTTTCACCATTTTTGAGTTTTAGAATCGTTATCTGGTTCATTTGACTCGCAATAATTCTTATACCACCTAACATCTTTACTTTCGTTTGTTTGAGTCATTTAGGTAGGTTATTTAGTCACTTAAGTCGGTTCTTTTGCGAGTCCGAATGTACCGATTGTTTCATCAAATTTAAAGTTATGGGAGTGCTTCTATACCGTAAATTACCTGTAGAGTCGATGTAGATGGTCAGTAATCAAGAAACGGGGGGTTTAGAGATCAAATGAAATTTTTGCAGAGTTGTGTTAAGTCGTGCGATTCAGGGTTATTTGAAGGTGGTGAGTCTCTGCACCGACTCCCCCTCTATTTATACTAACCCTAGACTCAATCGTGCGATTGAGCTCATACGCACCTTTCAGTCGTGCGAGTGGGACTCAGTCATGCGAGTGGGACTCAGTCGTGCGATTGGTTCAGTCGTCTTCTCAGTCATCCGACTGGATCTCAGTCGCACGACTGACTCACTCATCCACCCTTAAGCATCCGACTAGGCCAATCGTATGGGCCATTCGGTTGGATGGTCCATATTCATGGTCCATTCGTACGAATGGCTTCCATTCGTATGATTGGTCCATACGTATGGTCCATTCGTGAGAATAGGTCATAGTCATTAAATTTTCTGCCAATTTTAATATTTAACTTTTATTTTTTTTTTATTTTTTTTAACCCTTTAATTTCAGAAATTAACGTTATGAGCAGATCATCTCAGACATGATCGTTTTAATGAGTTGATCCCTTGGTTATTTTCCTGATGTAGTCCGACAAACAAACTACTAAAAACGACTAAAAAAAAAAAAAAAAATTAACAACAAAAAAAAATTAAACTAAAGAATCAAAATAAGAACTGTTTTTGCTTTTTGTGAGAGATAAGTCCTGAGATGGAAATCTACTGGATTTGTTTCCAGAATAGACAGCTTCAACTTAGATTGACCACACCTGGACCAGGCCAATTTTGGAATCATATAGGCAACTCAAATCATTTGGGACTTGTTTGTCAAAATCTTTTGATGCTCTATTCTTGGTTTTCATCCAGAGTCGTTAGCAGCTTTTTGGAAATCATGCTGGAACTCTTAGATTACCATATTGATTTGAACTTTCAAGAATTGCAGCCACAATGATTGTCAATATTTTTGTCCTCTTAAATCCATACGCAGACTTTTGACACAGACTGGTGATAGATTTAGGTTTAATTATTTCAACTAACATTTGTGGATCCCACACTTATATGGTAATCAACATTCCACAGGAGCTTTTGAGCGGTCTACGTTACTTTTTACAAGGAGAGACTATTCTTAGAGCTTTCAAAGAGAAGCCAGTCCTCAGGTCAGTGCTATCACACAGCAGAGAGGCGGAAAACAACAATGAATTCTAGAATATCTAGGTTATGCTTATCCTCAGGTCAGTGCCATCGCACAGCAAAGAGACACACAACCTATCTCATTGTTAGAGCAGCTTAATTTTATTTTCCAACAAATGCACCATCAGCATACGTCATTAGCTTGATAGCATTTTTCTTTCATTATTTTCTCATGCTTTGCTCTGTTTATGGTCATCCGCACACATTTGTGGCTTTACATGCTCATTACCCCTTACTGGAATATTGTCGATTGTGTTAACCAGTGATAAGATGAAAGCCCACAGTCAGTTAAACAACTTAGTTTGATCTTGAGATCACCAGTCAGGTCTAATCATCTATTGTATGGAATCTACCGACATATCAATTGTGGTCTAGCAACCTCTAGGTCTACTCTCATTGTGTTACCTTAGGAGTTACGAGTTTTTCTATCATCTTCCTTTTATATTGCTTAGACTACACAGACTTATACTTTGAATTTTTGCACCTTTTTAAATTAATATTTTAAAGTCCCTCTTGACTTGTTCCTGTGTACTATCATATTCCAAAGAGTTTGAATCGGTATCACAGATACGATCTACCTTAAATCAGCTTTCCACTCCTTCTCCCTGGTTTTTTTTTTTGGATGTTACTTGTTGACTTATTCTCCCCTAAAATACTAAAATCATAAAATGGTTAATTATTTTAGGATTTTAATAGCCAGAAAAATAACATGAGTTTAATTTAGACAGACCAAAATAAACAAAAAATAAGAAAGAAAAAAACTTAACTAACCTACATCGGACTACACATGATCATCATCAGGAATAACATCACTTTTCTTTTAACTCCGTTGACCTCTAGCAAATATTGAAACGTGGTTTATCAAAGGCTTTAGTATAGAGGTCAGCGCGTTGAAAATCAGTATTAATTTTTACCACATCAATTAAGTTCTTTTCAAAGCAGTCTCTTATGAAATGGTATTTAATACCGATATGTTTGGTCTTAGGATGTTGGACCGGATTTTTAGTTACTGCAATTGCAGCAGAGTTATCAACACAAATAGGAGTAGAGGAGAATGTTAAACAAATCTCGCATTTGCTGTTGAATCCAGATGATTTGTGAACAGCAACTTGCAACAGCAACATATTCGGCTTCACAGGTTGACAATGCAACCGATGTCTGCTTCTTACACTGCCAGTAACTAGTCTTCTCCCAAAGAATTGACACCCTGGGATGTAGACTTGTAGTTCATCTTGCAGCCTCCGTAATCTGAGTCACTATACGCAGTGAGCTCAAAGTCATCATCATGAGGGTACCACAATCCAAGTGTGGGTGTACCCTTCAAATAACAAAAAATCCTTTTGACACCGATCAGATGGTTGACCTTAGGCTTAGCCTGATATCTAGAACATAACATGTAGCATACATGATATCAGGTCTTGAGAGGGAGTGAGATACATGAGGGATCCAATCATTCCTCGGTACATCATGGCTTCTACAGATCTCCATTTTCATCAGGTGCTATGTCTTGATTCGTAGCCAAGTGGAGTCCCAGCAGAGATGCATTCTCCATGTCAAACCGACTGAGAATGTCTCCTACATACTTGGTTTGATGTAGAAAGATCCCATTTGGTGTTTGATCCACCTGTAACCCGAGAAAGAACTTCATCTCCCCTATAGCACTCATATCAAACTCTTTCTTCATAACTGTTTCAAACTCTTTGCATAACTCTTCGTTCTTTGAACCGAAGATTATGTCATCAACATAGATCTGTACGAGCAGTAGGTCGCCATCTTTTTCTTTAATAAACAGCGTGCAGTCAATGACTCCCCTGCAAAAGCCGTGTTTCACAAGATGAGTCGAGAGTTTCTCATACCAAGATCGTGGAGCTTGATGAAGCCCGTATAAAGCCTTATCGAGCTTGTAGACTCTATCCCGATGATAAGGATCTTCAAATCCCTCGGGTTGACTGACATAGACTGTTTCTCTGATTCCTCATGAAGGAATGCACTCTTTACATCTAATTGATATACTTTAATCTTCATGTACGATGCATATGCAAGGAAGATACAAATGGCTTCCATCCTTGCCACGGGTGCAAACACGTCATTGTAGTCAATTCCCTCGACTTGGCGAAAACCTTGAACCACCAATCAAGCCTTGTTCCTGATAATTACCCCTTGGTCATCTTTCTTGCATTTTAAAAACCATTTGGTGCCAATGACCTTAGCACCTTTAGGTCTATCAACCAGAGTCCATACACCTAACTTCTTGAACTGAGGAAGTTCTTCTTGCATGGCACTCACCCACACCTCATCATTTAGTTCATCACTCACGTATTTTGGCTCAAACTGTGAGACAAAACATCGATAAGCACCATCATGAATATATCCTTTTTCCATAACTGATGCGTAATCAGTGAGTATAGCTGATTTCGGGTTTGCCTCCTGATCTGACATCCGCAAGACATTGTTTAGGGGATGATAGACGTTAGTCGTGATCCTGGAGTAGTAGGAACTGCTACCTCAGAGCCAAGATTATGAACATTTGGTTCTGCAGCTGAGGTAGTTGGAGTTTGAGGCTCCGAAGTCGAAGGTACATCGCTGGTAGATACTTGAGGACTTTCAGGAACTGGAATCTCTTTTTCCTCACTGTTATGGTTATCTTCTTCAGCTTCATCTTCAGAGGAGGAGTCACTATCATTGACTACTTCCCCTGACTGAATAGATGATTCTCCCTGTAAGCTAGATGTTGGTGTATTCAAGATATCATACATCATCCGTGTAGCTAACTCGTCATCCGAGGGAGAGAGAGAGAAGTTGAAGGACTTGAAGAATCCATCATAGTCGAAAAAGTAGGCGGGTCCTTTTCCAGTAGGTGGTGTGGTATATCTCTGAACGTCAACATTACACCATACTTCTACTAGACCCGTTGAGTTGTTGTAAACTCACTTGTTCGGTATGTTGTATCCTAGAAAGATTCCTTCATATGCCTTCTCGCTGAATTTACCCTCTTGTGTCTTCTTCAGAAGTGTGCACGGCGCGCCAAATGGTTCGAGATACTCCAGATTCGGTTTGCGTCTTTGTAGAAGTTCGTAACAAGTCTTTCCGTGGCGCTTGACCATCCAGACTCGATTCAGTGTATAACATGCATTTGCCACTGCCTCATTCCAGAATTGAATAGGCAGTTTCAAGTCTGCCAGCATAGTCCGTGCTGTCTCTATCAAGCTTCTGTTCTTTCTCTCAGCAACGCCATTCATCTGAGGTGTGTAGGCAGAAGTGAATTGATGCACAATTCCCTTTTCCTTGCAGTATTCCTCTATCCACTGGTTCTTGAATTCTGTTCCGTTGTTTGAGCGTACTTGTCTAACCTTCAGCTTGTAGAGAGATTCCAGTGTGGTTACCAACTCTTTGAATGATTCAAATGTTTCTCATTTGGATTTCAGAAACATTACTCAAGTGAACCTTGAGTAGTCATCAGTGACCACAAAGCAGTACAAGTCGCCTGCAATGCTCTTTGTACTAACTGACCCAAACAGATCCATGTGAAGAAGCTCAAGAAGAAGTTCTATTGAATGAACTTTCTTTTCCGAATGAGACTTATTTGTCTGTTTGCCTTTCTTGCAAGCTACACAAAAGTCAGGAAGCTAGAAGTTCTTGACGTTAACTCCTCTCACCAGATCCTTCTGAATCAAGTGATTCATCTTCCTTTGACTAATGTGTCCCATTCTCCTATGCCAGGAGATGGAATCCTTTTTAGTAGCTTTAGATAGAAAACATTGAACCTCATGATCAGTTGTAGAAGCTGTTGACAGATCCAAGACATAGAGATCTTTATATCTTGAAGCAGTCATCAAAACTTGGTCCTCTGGGATCACGTAGTCTTTCATTAGTACGTAACACTTCTTGTTGTCGAAGATGACGTTAAATCCCTTATCACATATTTGGGAGACAGAAAGTAAGTTATTTTGTAGTTGTTGAACGTAGTTCACCTTATCAAACTTAACTTTCTGATTCCCCACTTCTCCCTGTGCTGTGATATAGCCACCTTGTTTCCAGAAAACGAAACATGCCCTCCTTTATTTGCTTGACGTTTGATAAAAGAGCCCTGTTTCCTGTCATGTGCCTGGATGCTCCGCTGTCTACTATCCACGTGTTAGTTTCAGCACTGTATCGAATACCCTGCACATACAAAGTAAAGGACTAGTTTGGGTTAGGAACCTAAGCCTTTACTGGCTTGGGTTTCCCAGAGGCATCACACATCATAAATTCTACCCATTGACCCTTAGAGGATGAGGGTAGCTCAGGTTCCTTCTTGTCATTATTATCAGACACTGAGGATGTCTTCTCCTTCCATAATCCAGATTTGTGCAATGCCTATTTGTGATAAACAGTCAACTGACTTACAGGTTGAATTTTAGGTTCACTAGTTCTTCTAGGTGGAGTCAGTGAAATCCTCTTAGAAGACCTAGGCTTTGAAACCTGAAGTTCAATCTTCTTATGGGGTGTCTGATAGAAGTGACAATAGGAAGCAATGTGTCCATATTCACCACAGTTGTAGCACGATCTGCTATTAAACTTTCTTTGTGGAGAAGTGTGTGACACTATAGTAACATTACTCACTCTAGGTTTTGACTCTGGCTCTTTGGTTGTTTTCTCTGGTTTAACAAAGTTAATAGGTTTTTGACTTGAAGTGTGTGAAAGATTAACCTTAGAAGTCCTTTTAGGTTCTGATTTGACTCTGTTTGATCCTGACTTTAAGTTAACCTTTTCAAATTCCTTTTCCAGATTAACACTAGACAATTTATCCTTTGCCTTTGAAGTGGCCTCCTTTTGTTTGTTTCCAGAGTCCATAGATGAACATAAGGAATCTGGATCACTAACAAGAGGAGTAGACACCACATGATTTTTGATGGGATTACTATTTATTGGTCTAGTCTTAGTGTTCATCAAAGTCTCAGGTGGTGGTGGGACCACTTTATAACACAATCCCTCCCCGTTGTGCCTTTCTCTCATTAAGTGTTGGACTATGTGTGAAGAACTAGTCCAACTGTGCATTTTCTGTTTAATGAATTTACTTCTACTTCTAGAACTGCCTTTTGCTTCTTAGTGTCTTCTAGGGAGTTTAGATAATACCTAATGCATTAGCTTGGTTAAAGGCAACTACTTCGGTTTCCCTAAGCTGTTTAGTCAAAATGTCTATCTTTTCTTTATAACTATGCTCATTTTGTTTAAATACCTATTAGCCTCAGTGCACAGGTGCAAATATTTTACTAAGTTATCATTATGATCTAAAAACCTAGCCAATTTTTCATCTATGCTATTCCAAAAAATATCACAATCAGAACAAGCATGATTATCAAACATTTGGTCAGTAGTACTTACCTGAGTTGATTGAGAAGAGTTAGCCATCAACGCAGCAGCAGATGTCTCTGGTTCTGGTGATTCTGTCTTTTCTGTCTCTGACGTGGTAGACTCCTCCTTAGGCTTGTAACTGACCTTGGTTGCAGTTGCTTCTTCTCTATGTGACATCGCTATCTCATGGGCAGTCAAGGCCTTGGATCCTTGCTTGATGAAGTAGAACTGGTAGCTTGCTTGTCTTGACGAGTGAAGGACGAGAACGGGTTCCCGTTACCCGTCTTCTTAGGCTTGACACATTCTCTTTTGAAGTGCCCCTTCTCTCCACAGTTGAAGCAGGTCACTTTGCTCTTGTCAAAGCCAAATGTGGTATCCTTAGTAGCTACTAAGTTCTGTCCGTTTGTTTTACAAACTTCTTTGCCCTCCGGACAGCACTAGCTAAGCCCACATTATGTCCATCCTCTCAAGCTCCATTTCGTCCACTTGCTCGTAGTCCTCGTCGGCCAGATGGCAGTTTCCAATCTTCCCAGCAACAAGTTCATCATAAGAATGGACCATTGCAGCCAAAAGATCCATGTGTTCTCGAGCTACTTCCACAGTCACATTTCCGAGATTCTCGGTCTTCAGTTTAGTAGCACTTGTTTCGGATCCAATATGGTGGGTGCAAGAGAGTCCCGACGTGTCTGTTCCTGAAGGAGACGCATGTGCAGGACCCGATGAGCTAGACACAAATGCAGTCTGGAGAGGTGCTCCAGATGTCTTAGCTTGAGGCGTGGCGTTGTACAAGGCTGGATTTTGATTGTAAGAAGACTTCTGAGCTCTGTACTTCATCCTAAGTGACTCTTCTCGCAACTTAAGAATGAAGTCATTAATATCCAGTTTTGCTAGCATTCCATTCTGTCTAAGGTTAGACACGAATGAGGTCCACTTTTCAGGCAATCCGTCTGCCAAGTTAGTAACTTTCTCTTCCATGGTAGTTGCCACCCCATGTGTATGCAGTTCACTCATCAGATGGTAAAATCTATCTATAACGTCGTCTAAACTCTCGTTTCCTATCGATGAGAAATTATCGAATTCCTTCTTTAACTTCTTAGCTTTGATTGCCTTTGATGAAGCATTCCCGTCATACCTCTTTTCTAGCTCATCCCAAAGTGTCTTGGACTGCTTATTCTCTAAGTACTGGTGGAATATGTCTTTAGGAATAGACTATGTAATCAATGCATAAACTCTTTTCTCTGCATTGTATTTAACTTGTTGCACATCTGTCATCCCTCCTAACGTTAGCTTAACTCCATCAGCTCCAACCGGTGTACTATATCCAATCTCGATGGCTTCCCACAGATTCGAATCCACTCCATTAAGGTAGATCTCAAAACGTTGTTTCCAGTGGGGAAAGTCATCTAACGTCAAAAGCTTTGGTGGTTTATTATGATTACCCACTTTACTCTCAAGCAATAGCAGGTTCTGTATCCTAGAGTCCTTTCCAGCAGTAAAGGCTGACATTTGATCTTCCATGGCGAATAACTTTAAGTCTAATAAACCAAACTATCACTAGTGCGACTGAAGGATGCGAATGGCCTAGTCGTGCGTATGAACTCTACGACTGGTTCAATCGTGCGGCTGAACTAAGCGATTTGCTCAGTCGTGCGAATGAGTCTGATGAGTATGAGCAATGTGAACGAACGGTTCAGTCGTACGAAAGGAGATACGACTAGGCCCAATCGTGCGTCTGGGCTATGCGAATGAAGTCCAGTCGTGCAAATGGCACACTCGTGCAATTGTGGCTGCTGTTTTGCAAAAATTCCTAGGTTAAACGTGTTTTAGCCGTAAAAATTCGAAATTTTGCAAACTTTGATGAGCAAGGAACGTCCAAGATCACTTTTGACGCAAAAGATTGTGTTTTTAGTGCAAAAACACAAACGTTTTATCAATCTTGATTGAATCACACGTAATCAAGAGCCAAGCTCTAATACCACTTGTTAGGACCTGGTATTTGAACGAAATACCTAGTGATTAGCGTGTAAACCAGATCAAATAGTGCGGAATCCTATTAGATTGGCGATCCAATCAGTGAGAACACACGAAGATCAATCAAGAATTGAAACTCACGTTAGAAATCGATTGGAATCGATCTAATGTCTTCTATGAACTTGGAGAACGAATTGTGAGGCTTCTGGATGGCTAGGGTACGTCTGGAGTCGTAAGTAATCAAACCCTCTCTATTTTTCACGAATTGGGTTGTATTTATAGGTTAGTATTATTCAATCGTGCGACTAAACCATTAGTATGGTTCAGTCGTGCGATTAAACCATGCGGTTGATTCATTCGCACGATTGAGTATTCAGTCGTGCGACTGAGTCAATCTCATGTTATAATCATACGACTGATCCAGTCTCCTGGTTCCGTCGTGCGACTAAGTCATTCGTATGAAGTTATTCATGCGTATGGTCCATTCGCATGGGCCACTCGCATGAGAACTTCATTCTGTTAAGTTTGAATGCATTAATTAATTAATATAACATTATGTATAACACTTCAAACAACCACAAATCTAATTATCCAATTCAATTTCGACTCATTAATGAAATATGAAACATTATAAATATCAAACAAGCAATATCATTTCATTAATCATTTCAAGCATTACCTCAGAATCAGACAAACAAGATCTATTACATTCATATCATGATCTAGGGACATACATGTATCAACAAAATGAACGAATACGATAGAGTATGAAATGAACACATGAGATAACATATGGTGAACATGAATGTGACGGATGATGAGATTCTTCTCGCGTACCCCGGTACTGTGTTAGTCTTCGGACATGAGTCGGGGGTTTGTTTATTAGGCCCCCGCACAGTATCAGTCTTTGGACATGAGTCAGGGGTATGGCATGAGACGAGATAATGAGGGGAGCGACTTTGTGTTGCAACAGACTCAGATGGAGTTCAATCCCTGTGATTGACTCCAATGGGATCTTTGTCACGTATCCCGGTGTTGTCTTAGTCTTCAGACATGAGTCAGGGGTTTGTGTACAGGCCCTGGCACAGCATCAGCTTTCGAGCATGAGTTAGGGATATTTCATGAGACAAGATTCGAGTAATGAAGAGTAATGAGCGAAGAATTGAATGAATGAACGAATGATGATAAAGATAATAATAATTATTATTATTAGTATGAATGTATGATGTATGACAACTAATGGACGTAAAGTACGAAAAGGAAGTAAGAGAAAAGAAAGTAAAAGATAATGAGAAGTATGAACGTTAATATGAATACGAAAGTAAATAAAAGAATGAAACAATGAAAGTACGAAAGAATGAAACGAATAAAGAACATAGATTGAGTGTACGTAAGTTGTATGACCAAGAATGAATGTAAAGATAGTTTTTAAAGGAAATAAAGTATTTTATTATCAAAACTATAACTCACTCAGCATCGCTAACTTTTGTATGCATGATAGTTGGCAGGTATTTTGTTGATGCTGAGGAGTTGCAGGCATGGATGCATAAGCTACTAGGAGCGTTTTGAGGCTGCATCCATATTTTGACATGTCATTGTATTTTGAGATGAAAGTGAATGCAGTAAATGAATGAAATGCCATGTTTTTAGTTATTAACGAAACTTTCAAATTCCGCTGCAAAATAATGTATGTTTTAATATATTTTATATGCGATGAATGACCAACTGTGAGGTGCCCGGGAATGGGGCCTTATATTTTCTGATGTTTTTAATTGTTTTTGATGTTTTTCATGGTTTTACTCAAGGTTAATCATGCCAATTGACTGAACCAGAATTCAAACCTGCTAGGTTCAAATGCCTTGGTAAATAAATCAGCTAATTGATTTTCCGTTGGTACTTGAATCAATTTGATTAATCCATTTTCAGCATAATCTCTCAAAAGTGATATCTAATTTCAATATGTTTTGTTTTTGAGTGCTGAACTGGATTACTAGTTATGAAAACAGTTGTTGTGTTGTAAATGTAAACTGGTGTGTGCAAGAAGTTAAAGCCATAATCAAGCATCTGGTTTTGAATCCCAAGTACTTGAGAGCAACAAGCTGATGCTGCAATATACTCAGCTTCAACTATGGACACAAATACATTTGTCTGCTTCTTGCATTGCCAAGATACTAGTCTGGGACCAAGAAATTGACAACCGCCGGAGGTGGATTTTCTGTTAAAGTTGCATCGTCCATAATCACTGTCTGTGAAGGCATAGAGATTAAATTCTCCTTCCTTTGGATACCATAACCCAAGAGTTGGTTTGCCCTTCACATATCTGAATATCCTCTTAACTGCATTCACATGTGATTCTTTTGGATCAGCTTGGTATCTAGCACACACACAAACACCAAACATTATGTCAGGCCTACTGACTGTTAGATACATAAGTGAAACAATCATTGACCGATAGTGAGTCTGATCCACTGGTTTGCCTTAAGGATTAGGTCCAATCTTTACTTTAGTATCCACGGGAGTTCTGATGGACTGATAGTTAGCAAAGTGGAATTTCTTCAACATGGTTTCGATATATTTTGATTGATTGATTGATGAAGATTCCATCTACTGCGTGTTGGACTTGCACCCCTAGAAAGAAGGTGAGTTCCCCCATAGCACTCATTTGAAATTTTGAGTGCATAAGGTCTTCAATTTCTTTGCAGAGTTGCTTGTTTATAGAGCCAAATATAATGTCATCCATGCAGATCTGGACTAATAGCATATATTTTCCTCTTGTTCTGAAGAGAGTTTGATCAATCTTTCCTCTTTCATATCCATGTTCAAGAAGAAAGGATGATAGAGTCTCATACCACATTCTTGGGGCTTGATGAAGACCATACAGAGCTTTGTCAAACTTGTACACTCTGTGAGGGAAATCTGGATCTTCAAAGCTAGGTGGTTGACTCATATAGACCTCCTCAGCAATTTTTCCATACAGAAAAACACACTTTACATCCATTTGATAAACAGTAAATTTCATGGATGCAGAATATGCTAGAAAGATTCTGATTGCTTTTTGTCTCACAACAGGTGCAAACACTTTGTCATAGTCGATTCCTTCTTCTTAAGTGTATCCCTGTGCCACTAATCTTGCTTTGTTTTTGATGATGATCCCTCTATCATCAGTCTTGTTCCTGTACAGCCATCTGGTACCGATATGGTATTGTCCTTTGAGAAGATGTACCAGTTGCCGTACTTCTTGCTTCTTGAATTGTATCAATTCTTCTTGCATTGCTTCAATCCAGCTATAGTGTTTAAGTGGCTCTTCGATGTTCTGGGTACTGTTTGACATAGAAAGCATGAGAACAAACAGATGTTTGCAATATTTGATTTGCTTCTTGTCACCCTCTTATTAAGATCACTAATAATGGTTTCAATTGGATGGTTCTTGTGTATTCTTGTGGTTGGAGTGGAGTCACCAGCAATCGTTACATCAAGATTGGATACATTTAGTTCATTATGGTTAGAGGCACATTCATCTAGTACTGTTGTTGATTTATGAAGATTGTTACACTCTGTTTCAGTTCCTGGTTCAACTTTAGAGAACTATGATTGCTTACATCATTTGATGTCCTTTGTGTTTCAACTGGAGGAGTAGCCTGTTTTGATTTCTGACCTCAGTTGACAGATCATCTGAGTGAGATGGTACCAGGCTTGGACCTCCTTTAGAAGAAACACTAAGGTTTTGTGATGGTTGTCTAATGGGATCAGCTTAAAGAGGAACATCTTCATTCATTCATTCATCAAATGTAGGAGGAATCAATGGAAAATCATCTCTTCTTTCTACAGCTGACAAAGTATCACTTGAATGTAGATTTAGGAAATGAATGTTCCTTGAATTGAACATTTGTTGATTCATCAATAATGTTTAATCTAGCATTAATACTCTATAAGCCTTCGAAATAGAAGAATAACCTACAAAGAATCCTTCATCAGACTTGGATAAAAACTTTCCTAAATAGTCCCAGGTGTTTAATATTGAGACAGGACTACCAAATGATTTGAGGAATCCAATAAGTCGTTTCTATGAAAGAGCAGTTCATAAGGAGTCATGTTACTTTCTTTAACAATTAGAGTTCGATTTTGTACAAAGCACGATGTATTAACTGCTTTTGCCCAGAAGGTGATTGTAGTTTAGCATCGGCTAGCATCGTTCCTGCTGCTTCAATGAGTGTTCTATTTCTCCTTTCAACTACCCCATTTTGTTGAGGAGTTCTAGCTGCACTGAATTGATGTGCAATGCCTTGGTTGCACAAAAGGCACTCATAATTTCATTTTTGAATTCAGTACCATTATCACTTCTTATTATTTTGACCTTTAGATCAAGTTGATTTTCAATTTTAGTGATAAATACTTGTATGATTTGGGATGCCTCAATTTTATGAAGTAAGAAGAAAACCATGTGAATCATGAAAAGTCATCAATGATCACGAAACAATACTGTTTCTTTCCCATACTCATTACATGAGTTGGTCCAAACAGATCCATGTGAAGTAACTTCAATGGAGTATTGTTAGTGTTCACCAGCTTGGTTTTGTGAGACGATTTGTGTTGTTTTCCTTTCAGGCACGCTGAACAGTGATCAATAAAATGAATTCTTTTTTAGCAAGACCAATGACATGGTTTCCTTTGACCAACATGTTCATTTTTTTAAGTTGTGTGCCCCAAACATCTATGCCAAAGCTATGACTCATCAAATGATGCTTTTGACAAAAGACATGTTTCTTCTTTAGGTGATGCAGAACACAGGTTCACGACATATGTATTATTCTTCCTTGGGGTCTTTAAGACAACCCATTCCTCAGAGATCTGAAATCCAGGTTTCAGAATGTAGCAATGAGTGTCTGTATAGTGAGTGGAATATTTCTTGTCATAGATCTAAGACACGCTTTACATATTGAAATTCAGTTGTTCACAGTAGTTCACTCTGTCAAAGCTCAGCATCCTATTTGTCACAGATCCTTCAGCTGTAATTCTACCACCCTGTGAATCTCCACCAAATTCCACAGTAGTTCTTTGTACATGCTTGAAGTCATGAAGGAGGGAACGATCTCCAGTCATGTGTCGGGAGCATCGACTGTCCATGTACCATAAGCTATTGGACCTGTGTGGATGAACCTGCAAGCAAAAAGAACTAATTAGAATAAGGAACCCAAGCCTATATAGGAGAATTTTGGTAAAGACTGGGTTGAGTGATCTCATCAACATCTAGTGAAGATTCAGATAAGTAATGAAATCATTGGTCTCGGTTTCTTTGTAGAAATTTAGGCCGTTTTTCATTATCAAAAGTAGGTTTTTGTTTTGGAAGGTCAATTTTGTGTTGCATTGTTAGATGTTTTCTTTGACCCTTCCACAATTCCTTCAAAGTATATTTGTCATTGGTGATCTAGAAGTCCTAGATTGATTATTGTGAAAATAAGGTCTGATAGAATGTGTAACAGTGGATGTTTTTTAGATGGGCTTGTGTTGTGATTGTTCATGTCACAGATTGAATAATACTTGTTGAAATAGCGGTTTTTGGTGGAGTGATTGCTCCTGTCACAAATAGAACAATATTGATTAAAAAAGCATTCATCTATCTTGTGATTGAACATTTCACAAATGTCACAATACGTTTGTTTGTTTCTTGAATCAGATTTTGCCTTGTGTGACTCAGCTGATATTTTCTTTTGCTGAGTCACTTTCTTTTCTTTAGGGGATGAATCAGAATCAGCCCTTTTTGTAGTTTGCTTCACAACACTACCTTTGTTTGATTTTCTGGGTTGTTTTTGTTTCTTCAACCCATTTCTCACCTCTTTCTCAAACTGGTCAACATGTTCCTTGTTGCAGATATCAAACCCAACTCCTTGCCTTAATCTGGAACACTGATGGTCTGATAATGTTTTATGTGTTGAAGTCAGTGATCCTGTTTGTTTCTTTTGCAGTGAAACCTTTTCTTATTTGCTTGAACTTTTTGGAGATATGATCTCATTATCAAAACTGCTATCATCAGTGGGTTTCACTAACTTCACATATTTCTTTTTACCTTGAAAAATAGAGGGTATGAATTTTATAAAATGGACAATTGCTTTTACAGGGCTTGAGGGTTTCATGACACTCGTTGTCTTGTCTGAACACTCTTTGATTTTGATTGGGTGACCTAACTTGATTTTATCCTCATTTGTTTCAATATAAACATTAGGTTTTTTTAGGACTGGTCACTTGTTTAACTATAAATTTAGGTTCCATAGTTTTAGTTTCAATTTCTTCAGTGAGTGAGACAGATTCAGGCATGACAGTGTAGTTGTCATTGTATGGTGGAGGACATGAATTATACCCAATCCCTAACATGTCCTTTGGATCCTTTTGAGAATCAAGCATCTCTTGTAGCTTGACTGAAGACATTTGAAACTTTTCAAGTATCACTTTAGTTATTGAATGTTTAGCCATAGATTGAGCTAACTTTTTAGTAAGTAGGTCATTCTCAGCTGCAAGAGTGTAGTTCTCACCATGCAGTTTTTCTATGTCAGAGATAAGAGATTTGATTTTGATTTCAAAGCCTTTTATTTCTCTCTTTATCATCTGTGACTTTACCTTTTATTCTTTAAATTTATCTGCCAATTTATGGTTATGCTCCCTATAACCTTGCAATTCATTAATGCATTATTCACTACGAAGGTTAGATTTTACCTCGGTAGGCATTCGAGATGGACCATCATGGATATGAGTCATGAGAGCATGATTTTGAAATTGAGCCTTGACTTCCTTTGCATACATAATCTAGTCACATACCCCATCTTGCTTTATCACTAGAGCACTGGTAGAAGACTAACTGCTTCCATGAGCTTGCTTTGTTAGTTGGGGTGGATTTTGATATGATTGGTGTTGATGAGAATGATGATACGGTTGCTATTGGTTGTTGGAGTAAAAGCTTGAGTTAGGCTGTGAGGATGACTAGCCTTGAGAGTTCCTTTGATAGTTGTTTCTCTTGGGGGCAATGCGTTCTCTGGAGAAGTGGCCAGCCATGCCATAGTTGAAGCATTTCACCTTGGATTTATGATATCCAAGTTTTGTATTTTCATTTAGGCTCAGGTTTCTGCCTTTTCTAAAGAATTTTTTGGCTCTCATGGCAATCATGGCCATCTTCCCGTGTAGATCCATTTCTTCCACATCATCAGAATCCATTTCCTCCAAATCTTCCTGAATTAGATGAGCAGAAGTGACTCTTCCTCCTAAGTATGCTTCAAAGCTTGCAAAAAAGGCATTGTAAGTTGCCGTTTGTTCTTCCGATCTTGTGTCTTCAGGAGTGGTTTGAGGAGTAGCAGTGACTCTGGATGTTTGAGATGATGTTGATGGATGATTGATTGGTGGAGTTGCATTGAACCCAGTGTTGTTCAGTTGACCTCTTGATGAGATAAAATCATCATCCTCAGTGATGAAGGCATTTTCCACATAATGAGAATGACTCTTGGTCCACCAAGATTTCTGCTTCTTTCATCAAGTTCTAATGCTTCTATTTTGGCTATCATGATATCCAAAGTAGTACTCTCAAGATCAAGAGTATTTTTCAGCATTGTTACGTTCTATTTTGCTTTCAGGGAGGCTGTGAAGCATTTTCTTGTTTAATTCTTTGATCTTGTAAGTAACTCCCATGATTTTGAAGTCATTTACCAACTGTACATATCTATGCAATTGTTTGGATATGGACTATCCCTTGGTGTGGTGGAATGTTTCATACTGATTAACAAGCTTATCCTTGTTAATTTATTCTACATCACTACTTCCTTCACACATGATTTTCAGTGCATCCCACATAACTTTTGCAGTACCATACTTCTCCAATGTTTTCAACACATCCATCTTGAGTGCTTGAGTTAGAATCGAGTAAGCTTTGAGGTCAATCTTGATTTTCTTATAGTCTTCATTATCAAGAGTTAGATCTTCAATGAGTATTCTTGAAGTTTTGTAAATTGCAGCTTAATCTGCAGACAAAGTGATAGGGATGTGTGACCCGTTGCATATTGCGATCCAGAAATCAGGATCTACACCTGTGATATAATTCCTAAACCTGATTTTCCACTGTTTAAACTCAGATTTGTGTTTTAACATAAGAGGTTTAGGTGTATGACCAAGTTCTGAGTAACTGTTAGAATCCATTTTAACAAAGTGTTTAACTTGTATAAATATAGATTTAGATGATTTTTAGATTAATTACTCCAACTTGTCCAAATAGTTCAAACGGATTTCAAAATCAGATCTGTGATTGTAGTGAGTTTCTTGATGTTGAGATTATTTTGGTGAGAATGTGTTGACAGGAGTATTTTCTGTTGTTTACTTAGTAGAGATGATGATATACTCTACTAGCAACTCGATTACCAGATCAGTCGAATTCTATTATGTTCCTGCGCAGATTTGAAAGAGAATCGAGAGCCAAAGCTCTGATACCAATTGACTGGGTAAGTAAGATTGAGATTCTTACTATGAATCGAATATGGTAATCAAGTCAATGATTGAATGGCAGAAACAAACAATCAAAGAACATTCAATGCAAGACTTATACTCATAAATGCTTTTGTATTGTATATATGAAAGTTGATTGATTATAAAGAATAAATGACAACAAAAATTCTCTATCTATCAGCCGTCACCTCAAGTACGAGGTTATCTATTCTATTTATAGGCAGACAAGATGTCTTTTACAAAATGACTAAACTACCCCTGACCTATTACATCAGAACTAGTCTAAGTCTTGATCCACATCTTTGCTTGTTCATCCGCATTGGCAAATGCGGATGAGTTGACTTGATCAACATTTCTTAACTTGATCATCCGCATTAGTATGTTGGTCATTTGCATTGGTTAATGCGGATGAACAAATACTTCTGCGTATTTGTTCGGTCATCCGCATTTGTCAAATGCGGATGAGCAAAGTCTTATCCGCATTAATACTTGGTCTTCCGCATTTGTCAATGCGGAAGAACAAATACTTGTCTGTATTTGTTTATGTCTTCCGCATTGACAAATGCAGAAGAAAATACTTGTCTTTTTCATTAGCAGAATCTTCGTCCGAATTTCTTCTTAGACTTATGGGATTCCATCAAGCAATCATCAAATCACCTATTGAATTGGCATGTATGATTCTTTCAGGGTGCAACACGTCTTTTAGGCAGATGGGCTATGAGGTAGATTATTCTATAAGAACCTTGAGGAAAAGAAGGTCTCCTCCAAATAGAAGCACCTTCTCCATTTTTTCTTTCACTATATATCAAACAAGCATGCAGGCTCAGATCAAATTCCAGAGGACCATTCCTATATAATCCATGGCATGCTACAAGGGGTCAAGTTCAAGTATTCTTAATTTTTATATTCAAATTTGCTTGCAAACTTAAACTCCTTAGAATATTACATGTTCCCTATACATGTTTAACACATTTTAAACTGCAAATTAGGTTCATAGTTAAGGGGAATAGGTAATGATCTTAAAAAAAGGATAGATGAAGCATGATGTCTTTAAAACAATGAGAAAGCCTAGTATAGGCTTCTCACATGTAGAAACAACCCTAGTTGCAAAACTTGTTGGAGCTCATTGCTTAAGGTGACAACAAGGCAAGACAAGAAAATATTGAACCCCTACCTTTAACATCTGAACCACCCAAAGAACCACAAATCACCCTCACATACTCAAGAAGATCCAAATGAACCCCTGTACAAACTACTTAGGTTTTGCAAGCCCCCATATATATGACCACTCTGGAAGAATGGACACTAGAGCTCCTATTTTCTTAAGGAGCAAACCACTCCTATCACTTAAGTAAATAGTGATAAGGTTCCTCATGCTCAGCCTGTTGTGCTCACAACAACAACAGGCTTAAGCCTTTTAGTAGAGTCTCAAAACTCTAGTGAACAACCATCAGGGGAAAGTTACCTTCCCCAGCCAAATGATATTAACCAATCAATTCCCAGCCTTAAATTCAATGATGATGAAGACATGGAGGTCAATGAGTACCATAAGTCTCTATTCTCCACCCCTACCCAAAGAGAGATGACTGATCCTGGCTAACCCATGTCTAGCCCACATCATCCACCTACAACTAAGGTGGATCTCCCTAAACTTGATTGGAGGTTAATATGGAAGAGGCTCTCACTTATGCAAGTGATTACATCATTAAGACCTCAACCATTGCAAACTAGCCCATTAACACTTCAACTAAAGTTGTCTTGGAGGAAGGGAATTCCAGCAACTAAGAACTTAGTGCTAGTGATGAGTATGAAGACTTTGGTCCTATTCTTACACCCCCACCATGATTCTTCTAATAAATATAAGGGGAGTTTGCAACTAAAGGTGCACAAATTGACCAAAACTTGTACTTATTTGGTTTCAAAGATTTGTCACCTAGAATCTTAGGCGGCTACCTTACAAAAGAGAGTAAATGACCAGCAACTTGAGATCACTTATTTCAAGGGCAAGCTAGCTTAGACACCCCTTAGGAGAACTCAACCAGGGCCATAATAAACTATGGATATGGTGGACCTAACCTCTATCTCCCTTGTGCAAGAGGGTGATGCTACCAAAAATATAGAGAAAGTCCTACCTTTAATCATAGAACCTGGGAGTTATTTTCAGGGTATAAACACAGAGTATTCACCACCCTAAAATGCATTTGTCCATACTCAGCAACCTCCATGGGTCCACATTGATATGGACTCACTAATTCAAATTTGTTTGAGTAGGGTATTCCAAGGGCTATGTCTACCACACCCTATGATAATGAGAATGAATACTAGGATGGCGGTATGATGCTAACAAGAAAACCCTTATACTCCTTAGACTTTAAGGGCAGCAAGAAGTCTTTAATTTTCAGACCTTGAAGTACTATGAGTGTCTTCCTCTAGTTCACATGCCACTTGTCAACCCAAGTCAAAACATGCAAGCTGACAGACTAGAACAGAGGATCCGAAAGGGTTATTGAAGAGTTTAGACTAAGAAGAAGAGAAAGACTAGCAGGTAATATCATTGGTTAAGAACATGTTGAGATGGACCCTAAGATTACCTTCGAAGAGGAAACCTTGGCTGAAGGCCCAATAGTAGAACTTAGGAACCTTGAGATAGGAACTGCTTCAACACCCTCTACCCGTAATGAGGCACTAGCTGATGAATGTGTTTCACAACCTCTCTCTTACTAGAGCTCAAGTGTTGAACCAAGCAATAAATGCCAAAGTCTTTACCACCCAGAGTCACTAAAGCTTGTCAGTGACAAAAGGAGGAAATCATGAGGAATAGGAACCGAAGGGGAGGGAGTTCAAGGGGGACCCTAGGTTTCATCAAAGCTGTAATCAGGGTTGCCCCTAGGCCAAACACTCTAGATAATGAGTTAAGGCAACCAGATTGAACTACTTAGGGACCAAAATTACAACATTGATCAACTCGTCTCTCTTCCCTTAGAAGAGTTAAATGAAATGGTTGACACTAAGTTATCGAATAAGATATAGGAGGTTGAGGATGAAAAACTACTCCTCAAGATCAAAGAAGAAAGTAGGAGGAAAAGACTTTACAAACAAGTTCCTACTCTCTCCTTAGATCAAGAAATCCTTAAGACAAAAGATGTGGCAATTGAGCAACAACCTCCTGTAGACAAAAACTCGATAGACAAAACATGATAAATTACCTGAGTGCCACAGGCCTCTATCAGGTAGTTGAACTTTTCTCTTATTCTACAAGTACATGGAATTTGAGTACCTCAAGTAGCTTGAGCAACAATTGATGAAAGAACAAAAAGCTGCTAAGAAGAAAATAAGAGAAGAAGCTACAATATCAAGAGAAACCATCAAACCAAGTTTGAAGAGTCTATTGATAGGAAGAATATGGTGAGGTTCTTGAAGCTATATGGATCTCTAGAAGGAGGATTGTCCAATGTTCTTTTCCACCAGTGATGAGCACATTAGGTTGATCAACCAGAAGATCAAAATGTGAGCTTGTTGACTTGCATTCTCTATCAAGTCAGGTAGCACCTAAAGTTGTGGTGAAGGTAAACCAAAAGAGACAACATAACTTAGACCTAGTCTAGACCACAACTAAGTTCATCTTCCAATCCACAGCAAGGTCCTGATCTCTCTCATTCCAAAAATGTTAAGGAAAAGGACCCAACTAAGGAAAACAAATAAGAACAACTTGGTGTTGAAGGCTAGTCTGCTTAATTAAAATCTGGAAAGAGGAAGAAAAGGATGGCCATGAAAATGGATAGTAAGAAGAAGAAGAAGGTATCCACCTCTACCTCTTAGGATGAGTTAGAGCATCTCAAGGTTACTCAAGAAGATGTTGTTCAACCAAAAACGACCAATGTAGAGCCTTATGCTATTGAGAGAACCATCTTGTCTTGGACCTTTGGTGCTAATCTAGACAGATGGTATGTCACTAGATATCAAGGACATCAAGATACCTATTTCTGGCAAGACATACTTGACCTTCCTTTACATGATCTCTAAGACATGAGGAGATACTATTAGAGTCTAAGGGATCCTAACCAAATGATAAAGAAGAGAATGATCTTGATCTTAATAAGGAGTCAATAAATGAAGATCAAAACTCAAGGATCTTTTCTATTTGGATAGCATCAGCCTAGGGGGAGTTTGTAAGGTTTACACGTAAAGGCTGATGTAACCAAAGATCTCTCAACATACATGCATGCATGAAGAACCAAGAACTTACTTCATAATATTTTACACAACTCAAAAATATGTTAAGTGTAAAATTATTTTAAAACAAATGACCATATGTTCCGAAGCCAAAGAGGAAGTCTTCATAAGCTTCAGAGATAAAGTTTTCATAACACAAAGACTGCTTTCTTCTGAAGACATAGAAGACATGCTTTGTCCAATCACTTTTTGAAAAAAGCTAAACTACTTTCCGCAGCCACAACTAAAGACTTGCCAACTTAGATGAGTTGGTGAAAAGTTTCCTAGTTTTGTCAATTGTATATTAAGATCAATAGCCTGTAACTTTCTATTTTTGTACCTTATATTCTTTTTCTAATATATTATGATGTGACCTATAACATGTCATAGTCACAAGTCAAAAATCAATCTTCCTTTTGACTATATCTTGTTGTCTAGATTAGTGTTTCCAGCTGGCTTTCAAAGTATAGCCGGCTATACGATATCATGTAAAGTATCACATGTACTTGTCTTTACTTTTATGTTGTGTAACACTTGTAATAGAACTTGATAGAAATATACATCATTTTTTAAAACAAATATTATCTTGTTCTTGTTCTTTTCCTGTTTCATTTTTACTTGTGTTCTTAGTTTCATCAATCTAAACCTGATTCCCTTTTTGATGTGTTAAGCGTTCTAAGTCTCTTCTCATGGTGAAACTATTGCATTGACCCCCTTCAATGGTCCTGCACAAGTTCCTTTTATTCTACAAGAAATACCCAAAGTGCTAGTTATACCGATATAGCGCACTTCCACGGATTTAGACACAGATTTCATCCCTGAGGATCGTCATGTCGACTAGTTCTGATACTCCTGTGTTTGTGCTATGAGTCATAGTAAGTGTGGCTATTGGTCAAGACATACTAGTGATAGTTAAAGAATCTAAAACTATAACATAAACTCTAATGCCTATTATTTATGATATGACGAGTACACCTCCGAGGGATTAAGGCCATAACGATATGTTTGGTATGGATGATTTTATCAATACTACTCCAGAGGTAGGGCAACATGCTGAGACTTCATCTGACTTAACTACATGGGTTTCACTCAAGAATAGAGTAATTACTTTAGAGGAAGAGATAATGGATAAGACATAGATAGTTGATGATTTGTATAGATAGGTGTATATTAGAAACATGAGAGGATAAAGAAACTTGAACATTACCAATTGTTTATATTCAGCTGTTTTCAGATTCTAGAAAATAACATTAGGGACCTCACTTCAAGAGTTCCATTTACATTTTCCGAGCAAAGAACAGTTGAAGTTGGTGAGTCAGCATATAACAATTTGCTAGTCCTAATGTTGATATTGATCCATTACCTAGTATGGATCCTATTACTGATCTTGTTGCATCTGAGAAAGTAGAAAAGATGGTTGGTGTTTGTTAAGAACAAACAAACATAGTTCTTGATGAGACTACCAATGATCAACCCGTAGTTGTTCACATTTGTGAGGCATTCAGTGAGCTGGAGCACGATGTGAAGCATACTAAGACTACTGATAATGATGATGACTTTGATTAAGTGGATTTAGTTATCATAAGGAGGATGATATTAATGATGATGATGATGATGATGATGATGATGACGGTGGCGGTGGTGGTGGTGGTGGATGTGGTGGTGGTAATGATGGTAGTAATGATGAGGTAAAAAATAAGGTAGATAATGATGATAGAGATCAGGGTGGTGATATGGGTTCAATTGCTAGTGTGTTTTTTGATTGGAAGAAGTTGTGGATACACAAATGTGTTTGTAAATAGTCTAAAAAACATTTTTAAGACATTTTAGTTTAGAAAGGAGCAATCATGGATGATTTAGGAGGCAAGCAACCGACTAACAAGACTGATGATCATACGAGATATATAGCAATACATCAGGTTGGGAATCTTATCATTCATGCACCACCAACACCAGCCTATGTACATATACTCAGATATTCATAGAGATAGATGGAAGAATATGTATGTGGTGACATGCATGACTTTCATACATTTTGAGTTTTTGATTTGTATGTTGTGGGTCGTGTTCCATTTATCAATCCCAGAAATTTTGAAAAGGATAACTGGTTCAGGAACATAATTTGGAAGCAGAGTAAATCCCACTTCAAGAACTTTAAGACTGCTAAATCCAAAGTCAATGAGGATGATACTCGTATAAATCTTAACACTAAAAGGCCTATGAATATACGAGTTTACATGTATCCCAGATATACATGAAAGATTCATATTTACACCCTCGTACCAATTAATAGCTTGGCTAAGCTTATGTGATGGGGTTGTCAAAAAGAGACTAGGCACACCGTAATACATTATGTAGATAAGGATTACCATATCATCGACCTTGTGGATCTATTCAAGATTTTAAGAGATGATGTGATGAAGCTCCGGGTATATTCGATTGAAGTTGATGAATCAGTTCATTTTTTAGCAACATAGTATGGTTGATTGATAACAAAGGCCTTGGACAACAAGATGTATGCTTATAGAGGTAGTTATAAAGTTGCAAACGTGAACTACTAAAGAGTTTATTCACCAAGCCTAGAGAGAGATTTCAGGGATGGAACCTAGACTTTGTGGAAATCAAACAAAGATAATGAAGATCAAAACGTGACGCTGGAATTTATTTATCCGTGCGAGAACCTATTTCTCGCTTGAGATCTTTTGTGCTTGGTATAAATAGTTTGCTTCCGATGTAACTAAGTAGATTTTCATGATTTTATGTGAAACTTACATGCTTTTGAAAAAAAGAGCAATAGAATAATGAAGTTTATTTACATGTGTTGTTTGAATCTTCTTCATCTTGTTGTTTAATCATCTAATTACTATACCATGAGCCATTATATTCCGCATTCTTCTGATGAGACTGGATTTGTATTGTCTGTGAACATCCTTACATTTAAATACTTGAAGATACATGTTTAATTGAAGGGGTGTATTATACACACCAGACTCTTTTTCCTTGCCTATGTTTTATCCTATTAAGTTGACTTAGTAAGCTTTTAACATGGAAGCCTAATAGATACTTATGTATCAGTTAATATCGATCATGAAGAACTGACCCAACGTTATCTAGAAGTATAATATTGATGGTTTATAATATAAAATGTCTTAGTAAGTTTTATAAATACACAGTATTTTAGGTCTACCCTAATAATTTTGGGCTTTAGGGATTGAGGTTAAGCGTTTAGCGTTTATCTATAAATATATGATGTATTTATAGCATGGTAACCCTATAGAATAAACAAGTTTCCTACTCTTCTTTCTCTTTTTGTTCATCTCTTGTTTCTTATAGTATTTAGTGTTTCCTATTTATGCCTTTTTTACTCATTTTTTTAGGTTGTACAAATACTAAACTTATTACTTGAGTATCTAGAAAGTCCTTTGTCCTAAGGTATTATTACTATCACGAGAACCTGCGCTTCATGACGGGAGCAACGATTTTCAACAATGTTAAAATAAAAGCATACATAGAAGAAACACTTCTTAGCAAAAAATTTATATAAGGAAAAATGCAACACATGCTTTGTGTGTCTTTTTATTTTGTTAAAATCAATTTTACCTATTCCAAAAACAACCCCACACGTCACAATAGGGATCGTTTGTTGGTTAAGTTTTATGTAGTGATAAAGACCTTTTTAAATGCATCGAAGAAGTAGGAATTTTTCAAATTTAGTTTTTAATTATAAGAATAGTAAGTTCACTATTTGATAAACAATCTGAATTTTCACCAACTATAAGTAACATGCACACTAATCTATCAAGTTGTATTTTAACCACTCTAAACAAAATAAAATCTGCATTGTAGTTTGTATTATATAAGCAAATATATAATGAAACAAAAATGAACTTATCATCAACGGCCTTTAATGTGTCCCTTCTTGTAGTCTCTTTTTAACTCTTCGACCCCTTGATATCTACAATTGTAAGACCCCATTCCCGGAATGCTTACAATTGGATAATTATCGCACATAAAACATATATTTACATTTAAAATTATAGAATATTGCAACGGAATTCTTTTAAACCAACCATTTCATTTATATATAATTGATTTTACAAAATAATACATCGCTGACAAATTACCAAAATACTACTTGTTGCATTACATCTAACATCCGCATATTTTTAAACTATAAACCCAAACGTGTTTGAGTCAATCTTGTAAATCAAATTAATTATTTAGTCATTTTATTTATTTATGTGTTTCAAAAACAGTGTCACTTAATCAATTTAACTTAAGTTCTATAATTTATAAAATAAATTTTATAAATGTTAAAAGGTTATTATATCTATAAGATTTTAAAATATTCAACAAAAATAAATAATCAAATTACAAGTTCTTATAAGATTAATAAAGTCTATAGAGATTTTATAAAAAAAAATAAGTTGTTAAATGAAAGTCTTAATAAATTTAAAGTTTAAATTGTAATTATTCTTTTTTATTTAAATTATTTAAAATTTTATACTTATTTTAAGTTACAGTCATAACCCCCTTTTAAAAGACTTGTAACTCACCATTAAAACCAATCATAACCCCCTCCTAACCTCAACTATAAAAGCAAGCTTTAAGCCTCACTTTTCACTTGCTATTCTTTAAAAATCTCACTCACATGTCTTCTTTCATCCATAGTTTTTTATTAATTTCAAGAATTTTCTTTCACAAGTAATTTCAAGAAGTTTCTAATACTAAGGTAATCTTATAATGCTTCTATATTATGCATTTCTATATTATTTAAGTATCCTAACATCCAATTGTTCTCATGACTTTATGTTCTTAGTTTTATTCTTTCATACAATATATTATTTTAATTTTAATCATTTTCATTTGATCATTAACCTTCTAACATTCACTAATATTATAACAATCACTAACATTCTTAAATCAAGCTAACAACACACTAATGTAAACAAGAATCATGTTTGCATATGAACGCCTATGCCACCTCATTTGGTTATTCCACAAGATTTTTTTTATATTCGAGGGCTATGCCTAAGTCTTGTAATATTTTTTCTGTAACTCAAATGAAGTCTAATATACCATATGTCAGCATACCAAATTTTTTCTAACCCGTTTCATGCTTTAACATTTTAATAGCGCACATAAGTGCCTTACTACAATTTTGGCAGACTATAATCTGACTTCAACCGACCATAACTTACTCATAACAAACTAAATTTGAGTAAAATCAGAAAAAAAATTAAGTTCATTGAATTAGATTTTTAACAATAGTTTATACGTCTTCAAACTCAATCGGACGACTTAACAATAGCCTTTACAAGATAAGTGCGCAATTCAACACCTTCTGTCTTGTGATGATGTTTTGACCTATTTACATATCTTTTCATAAAAATGTTTCTGAACAAAAGTTGTTCGGGAGACTCTGAGCTTGTGAATTGTAAATTTTTTTAATTTTATGAAACCTTTTACAGTTTTTAAAACCTGTTCAAACACGTACCATACAATTTGTACAGAATTTAAAATTGGTGCAATAATCCTTTTTCAATCTACCTTTTGCATTTTGGCATTCTTTAAACGTCCAAACTTCTTGTAGTGAATTCTGACCTCAAGTTATTGTTTCTTTTTATCCACTAGTACATCACCTTATTTGACTCTTGAACATCCAAGTTTCCTTATGTACTCTACAATCATCATTATACAATATGAGTTCTTTATGCCCCCTTTTTACTTTTTTCACACCTTTTGCGGTGAAACATGTTAACCTTATGAGCTTACACTTGTAACCTTTCTATACTTGTAACGCACATGCAATTCATCTTTACTTTTTATCATGGTTATTTTTTCTATTGTGAGATTTATATGAAATACATTATATGTTGACAATAATTAAGTATTGCTAGTCTAGTGATGTAATAAATCTATGGGCCTGACAAGCCTATTTGATGCTAAAGTCGATGTATTGCCAGCTCTTAAGGACCTATGTTTGTTCATCATAGGAACCAAGTACACTTAGCTAATTGTTATAAACATGTAAACTTATTCTTGCTCAAGGTTTGATTGTAGCTATATGTGTTCTATAAACTTGCATAATTCATAAACATTGACATGAATTGCTACTTGTAAATATTTTTATATATTTATGTATACTTAACCCATGGAAACTTACCAACTTTCATAGTTGACCCTTTATTATTAACATGTTTCAAGATTACTACTTGAGGAATTTTGTTTGCACATATAAGACTTGGACTTAGTTCAATTAAATATTTTATTTGTTGTTGAAATCTTTTTTGTATTGTAATGACTTAATTGTCTAGTATTATTCAATGATAAATGGCATTAATATTATTTTAAATTATTAAATTCCATGATCTATGAACAATCATTTCACATTCGCTGGATCGATGATTCCATCATCGGTCAGGGTGTGACATTACATCACAAAAACATTATAATCTAAACAAATGGATGCCATCCAAAAATTCCAAGTAGCCGCCCCGTGCCATCCTCAGCAGCATTTACCTGCCAACTAGAAAATACATAAAAGTCAGCGTTGCTTAGTGAGTTCTATTTTTTCAAAATACAATAGTTTTCCTCCGTTTAAAACCATACTTTACTTTCATGCGTGATCATACATCATACGTACACATAGGTAATATTATTATTATCTGCCATTACCATTCATTATCCATGTTTCTTTCATTCTTTCCGGAGTGACATCAGCTACACCCAAAATGTAAGCACAAAGCATGCACTAGGCTGAAGTTTATAAAAAGACTTTCATAATGCACATAGTTTGGCACCAACATTGGGGTAAGCGACAAAGATCCTACTTGTACCCCATACATAATAACAAAACGGGTACTGGGTCAAAGTTTATCAGACTTCCATAATGCACATAGCCTGACACCAAAACCAAGGCAGGCAACAAAGATTCCATACAACAAAGATTCCATACATAAGTTTACACCAAATGTAACAAAGAGCAGGTATTGGGACAAAGTTGATAAGACTTCCTAAACACACATAGCATGGCACCAAGCACAAAGACTACACCCTTGTGTGTATCCTTACGGCTAAGCTAAACCACACAAAATTGAGCTAATGACAAATTAGAGTCACTCACCTCCTTCTATTTGCTTGCAAGACTTTCCATTTCATCATTCATTAGTTCATGCATTCTTTCATTCTTTATGTTCATCTTTCATTATCTTTTCTCTTTTACTACATAATACTTTACATTCATTTCATAATCATAACACGTAAATCATGGAATAATGCATAATAGGAACAAGAAGTCAACATAACACATTCATACATAACATCAAATAAACATTACATACCCATCACACAACATCATAAACATCATGCATCATCCATTCACATACGCATATGCATGCACAACAAGTCATCATAGGGCATACCCAACCCACCATGGGACATCGAGGGTTCAAGGGCAGCAACCCCTAAGAGCGGGGTCCTAGGGGCAGTAACCCTTAGTGGGGTCCAAGGGGCAACGACCTTGGTTAGGGTCACAAGGGGATTTAAAACCTCTTCGCGAGGGGATTTACAACATTTAGATATCACATTTTGTTATAAAAACCGATCTTCCTGTTAAAACCTCTTAAATCTTCGTCGTTTAAATCATATAAATAGTATGCATTTCCAGTCCCAAACAAGTTAAAAACCTTTAAAATAGTGGATCTAGAACTCACCAGGACTTAGTGAGTAGCTTCTCAATTAAGCTTTCTAAGCAAAGGTCACACTACGTAGCTTGCAGATAAGTTAACACTAAAAGGAGTTTATTTCTGCTTAATTTCACTGCTAAATTCACTGCAAGATCAGTAGTTTCACTGCTAATTTCGCCAGCAGTTTTGCTGCTAGTTTCGCAAGCATCTTTGTTACCAGTTTCGCTAGCATCTTCGCTGCCAATTTCGCCCAACTTCCGTTGGATAACAATTTCTGTGAAACTACCTGCGAAACTATAGCTTCGCAGGAAGTCTTCACAGTTTCGATTGACGACCACATAATTTTGCTAGATGAACACCCAGTTTCACAGAATGGGATGAAATTACGAACCAACCTATTTTTGACCCAAAACTTCAATCTTTTACACCCAAAAGCTTGGTTTATCACCCAATAATCTATATCAAAGCTTCTTATATGTTTTCTTACCTAAAAACGTGAGTTTTAGGTGATTCTTTGCCACTTTCAAAAACCCCAAGCCCTAGAATTCGAGTTTACATCAAAAGGAATGATTAAATGAGTTTTCTTACCTGGAGTCTTGGTCTTTCCTTGTTGTTTCGATGCCCACAACACTGATCTTCAATCCCTTGATCAACCCAGCCTCGAATCTTCACCTCCTCTCTACTTCTCTCTTTACACACTCTCTTTAGAAGTTGATGTTGAGTTGCAATTGAGAGTTGCTCAAGCTGATCCGTTTATATATATTGAGCGTTCCCGGGACCTTAAACTAGCCAGACATGTAACCTAAAAGGTTAACTCGGTCTATAACCCAGATCCATCTTATTTATATTAAATAATATTGTCTAAGCACATTATTATTATTTGGCTTGTTTAGACTTTATTCAGGGCATTACAAGTCCACCCCCATATTTAGGTTTCATCCTCGAAACTTGTTATTCCTTGAATAGATGTGGGTAATGTTGTCTTATCTATTCTTCAGTCTCCCACGTAGACTCAGATCCCTTTTTGTGCTTCCACTGTACTTGCACAAGTGGAACAAAATCATTCCTTAGCCTCTTCTCCTTGCGATCGATGATCGCCACCCGTTGCTCCACATAATTGAATTTTCATGCACTTCAATGTCTTCTAGTGGTACAATCATATCTTCATCGGCTAAGCACTTTCTTAAGTGAGATATGTGGAATGTTCGGAAATTCCCTATATACCACGGGCTTAACTTGCCCCGCTTCCTAAACCGAATGATGCCCTTCTAGGATGACACTTCAACATGACCCTTTGACCCACCTGGAACTCAATCGCTCTACGCCGTTTATCGGCATACGACTTTTGCCTATCCTTCGCTTCCTTTATAAAGGCTTTGATCCTTTCTAGCTTCTCAGTCGTAGCCTCTACCACCTCGATGCTCCCTAACTCTTTATTCCCAGTATCACTCCAACAGGCAGGTGTTCTACATCTCCTACTATATAGAAACTCATAAGGAGGCATGCCAATGCTAGCATGGTAGCTATTGTTATATGAGAACTCGGCTAACGATAAGTGGTCATCCCAACTTCCTCCATAGTCAATGACGCATGACCGAAGCATATCTTCAAGTGTCTGAATGGACACCGAATGTCACATTCAGAGATAATAGACATCCATACACCATGGCGACTAACAATCTCTTTGATGAAGTGAGCACTCTTCCTCAAACGATCAACTATCACCCATATGCCATCATACCCTTTCATGGTACGTAGTAACTTTGTGATAAAGTCCATGGTCATATGCTCCCACTTCCACTCAGGTATATCGAAAGGTTGGATTTTCTTGTATCGCTTCTGATGTTCGGCCTTCACTTGCAAGCAAGTAAGGCACTTACCCACATAATCCGCAATATCGCGCTTCATACCCGACCACCAATAATCTTTTGTTCATATCTTGATACTTTTTGTTCACTAGTAGTTTTGCGGGAAATTTTGTTGCCAGTTTCGCCCAACTTTTGTAGGATAACCATGTCTATGAAACTACCCGCAAAACTATAGTTTCACACGAAGTCTTCATAGTTTCGCTGGACGACTACATAATTTCACCGGATGAACATCCAGTTTTGTAGACGGGCTGAAATTACAAACCAACCCATTTTCACCCAAAACTTTAATCTTTTACACCCAAAACCTTGGTTTATTACCCAATAAGCTATATCTAAGCTTCTTACATGTTTTCTTACATAAAAACATGAGTTTTGGTTGATTCTTTACCACTTTCAAAAACTCCAAGCACTAGAATCCGGGTTTACATCAAAACGAACGATTAAGTGATGTTTCTTACCTGGATTCTCTATCTTTCATTGTTGTTTGGATGCCCAGAACACCGATCTTCAATCCCTTGATCAACAAAGCCTTGAAACTTCACCTTCTCTCTACTTTCTCTATCTACACTCTTTCTCTAAAAGTTGGTGTTGAGCTGAAAATAAGAGTTGCTTAAGTTGATCCGTTTATATATACTAGGAGTTCTCGGGACCTTAAAATCACCAGACACATAACGTGAAAGGTTAACTCGGAAACCCATATCCATCTTAGTTACATTAAATAATCCCGTCTAAACACATTATTATTATTTACCTTGCTTAGACTTTATTCGGGGCGTTACAGAAACTTAAAATCACAAATTATAACACCCAGTTATTTTTTTGAAGCCAAAGAAAGAAGAATAAACTGAAGAATAAGAAAGAAAGGACACATAACCCATGTTGAGGAGTTAAAAGTGTAAAAAGGACAAAATCCTTGTAAATTTGGTGAATAAAGCAACATGGCCGCCCATATTGCCCATTCACATAAACTCTAGAACATTTTAGAGAGAGAAAGTACAGAGTTTTCGAGTTTTGAAGAAGAACAAGCTGAGAATCCGAATTCAAGGTAAGAATTTATGGTTTTATGGTGTTTTTACCTGGTTATGTCCTCAGTTGTATGCTTATGTATGTTTGTATGTGTTCAAATGTGTATTTTAGTGGGTTTCAAGGTGTTTGAACTCAATTGCAAATGAGTCTGGAAGAAATCACACTCAAGAGCTGCAATGTTGAGTTCTAGAACTCCTCTTTTTACATGTTTTAACTGATTTTGGGGTTGGATATGCTTGAACGCATGTTTTTATAAAACTAGGTTGTATACCCGTATGTTTGATGTGTGTATGATGATGTTAGGTTATGATTCTGGATGGTGTTCATGATTTGATGATGTTATGGTTGTGTTTCTAAGGATTAGAATGTAAGATTTAAGCTTAGAACATGAAGATGAGATTTGGGGGACTGAATCTGATGAATAGTATGCCCTAGGCTGCTCATGCACCCAAATAGTATTTCATACGCCTAAGTTTACAAAACTACCCAAGTGTTGACATACGCAGATGGAAAGAAATGTGGATGAAGAGTTAATGCGGATGAGCATTGACTAAGTATGGGAAATGCAGATGGAAAGAAATGCGGATGATCAGTTAATGCGGATGAGCATTGACTAAGTATGGGAAATGCGGATGGAAAGAAATGCTAATGAACAGTTAGTGCGGATGATCATTTACTAACTATGGGAAATGCGGATGAGCATTGAGGAAATGTGGATGAATATTTAATGTCGATGAGCATTGACTAAGTATGGGAAAAGCGGATGAGCATTGAAGAAATGAGGATGAACAGTTAATGCGGATGAGAAAGTCCAAGTGTAAACAAATGCGGATGAACACTTTGAATATTTTTGACTTTTTGGAGAAAAAGTGTAACTTTAGGCTTTGACTTGGGAGGTTCCTGGGGGCTATGTAAGTTGACTTTTAAGGTCATAGATGTTATGATGGTATATTGATGTATGATGCTTTGGCATGATGTTATGCATGATGTGTATGATGTATGTTATGTATGTATGATGCCTTGTATGATGATGTTGTATGTGTATGTTAATGTTCCTATTATGTATGTTTATTTTCCCGTGGTTTTACATTGAATGTTAATGAATGAATTGAAACTATTATGTAACGTAAAGTGGAAGATAATGAAAAGAGTACATGATGAATGAATGCATGCATTAACGAATGAATGAATGTAAGTAAGGCTTGCAAGCAAATGTATGGAGGTTCACACCCAATGAAGGGTATTAGCTTAACTGTGTGTGGGTTAGCTACCACAGAAGGATGCACACTGGGGTCCAATCTTTGTGATTGACCATATGTATGGGGTCATTGCCGCTTGCCCTAGGTACTAGAGTCAGCTTCGTGCATAATGTTTGAGGCTATGAAAGACCTCAGGCCTAGTAACCAGCTTCATGCACAATGTTCGGGGTATAGCATATGGCATTGATCCGGAATGAAAGAGAAAAGATAAGTGATGAATGTACTTGCCCTAGGTACTGGAGTCAGCTTTGTGCATAATGTTCGAGGTCTATGAAAGACCTCAGGCCCAGTAACCAGCTTCATGCACAATGTTCGGGGTATTGTACATGTCATCGAATGTAATGAACGTACGAATGAAAGTATGAAAGTTATGTAAGAAATGAATGATAATGACGTACGATGAATGAACGAAGTTAAAGAACAAATGATGAAGATAATGATGATATTATCTATGTGTACGTATGATGTGTGATCACATGCAAAAGAAGTGAATGGTTTTAAAGGATGTAAAGTATGTTTTATGTTAAAACTTGAGCTCACTCAACAACACTAACTTTTTATGGATTTTTCAAGTTGGTAGGTAAAGTTGCTGAGGATGGCATGGGGCAGCTACTTGGCTCTTTTGGATGGCATTCTTTTGTATATTTTTTTGCATTTTAATGCGAACAAATGATATTGTATAATGAATGTTGTATTATTATTTTTAGTTAAAATGAAAAGTCGTTTTAATGTTCTATTGTGATGTTTTATGAAGTATAAATGTAAATATATCTTTTGTGTGCAATGATTGACCAGCTGTGAGTGTCCCGGGAACGGGGCCTTACAAGTTGGTATCAGAGCCTAAGATTGGGTGAAATAGGTAAATTTTTCAAAATAAACCTAAACTTAAACTGAAAATAGGGCGGAAAAAGAAGGGATGCCAGTCCGAGTAGCTGCGTGCCATCAGGTATTTTCGTAAGGTTAATCAGTATTACATGCTCATGTTATGTGGTTTATGTGATGCTTGTAGATTTAGAACCGATGTAGTCATGATAGGTAATGCTTGGAGTATGAAGAGTAAAGTATGTGGCTAATCACAACTGGCCACTGTAATTAGGGACTTACTATACTTGACATAAATTGAGTTGTTCCCTTGAATGACCGTGTTGGTGTTTAAATCTTTCACTTTGTGCGTTAGAGGATGGCCAGTGGTAGATCATCTAAAGCTTCATGTGGTGGAGGTCGTGGTGCTGAACCATGAGTTACGAGAGGAAGACCTAGGGCTGAAAAGGTGGTTCATGATGAACCCGAGACCCCTCATTCGAAGGACGGTGATGAGAGCACCAATCTGAGAGCCTTAGTAAAAGAGCCTGTTGTGGAAGAAGTACATCAGGTCATGCATACAATCTTACTGTCTGTGGTGACTGAAGTTATCAAGGCCATGAGGAAGGAGAAAGGAATGAAAGGAGTAGACCTACAGGCGAAGGAGATAGCCCAAGACTAAGACGGTTCTATCTGATGATGAAGAACAAGAGGAAGAAGAAGGGCCTGCGCTGGAGGCGCACGAGGTTGTAACAATGGGGCGTTTCAATGATGCAAGCCCTCTACTTTTGATGGTAACGGCACCGCTGCTACTGCTCCCGGCGGTGGGAGAAATAGAAGATGTTCTGAACATAAGCGAGTGTCGGGAGGATCAGAAAGTGAAGTTTGCTGCCTACTCTTTCATGGGCTTAGCTTTATGTTGGTGGGACAATATAGTCCAAGATGAGGGTAGCCGAGCTATCGGAAGAATAAGGAGGTCGGAGTTGAAGAGACTAGTGATTGAGGAGTTTTGTCCTCACCGTGAGATGGCCAAAGTTGAAAGGGAATCCCTGCATTTGGAGGCTGTTAGGATCAGTGATCTATGTTTGATTGATTAGAGAGTATAGCAGCGGAAATCGAACAATGAATTAGCCAATTCACAACAACGAAACGATATTCAATGAAGAACAAAGACGGTTATAGAGAGAGAATTTTGCAAATATATTTCATTCAATATTCGCTTTCGTGGTAACAAAATGTCACTCTTACAATTAGGTCGACACCTCTTATATAAGAGATGTGACGTTTGCTCATGTCACTTGATAGTGACATCTAACAGAATTATTACAACTGAAACACAACTACTGAAGATGTCAAAACAGCTGACATCTCCTTACAAAAAATGCTAAGTGTTATCAGTTGTTATAACTACTAAAAAACATAAAACTACTGAAACTACAACGACTGAAGAACAAGCTCTTCAGTCGTTTTACAAAACTACTGAAAGTAAAAACATAAAACTACTGATATCATAACTACTGAAGAAGTACTCTTCAGCTGTTGTGACAAACTACTGAAACTTCAGTACTTGATCTTCAGACTTGAACTTTAGACGTTTCATCAGCTGATGACTTTAGTAGATATCATCAGCTGATGTCTTTAGTCTTTGTCCTCAGACTTTGTACATCAGTTGTTGATCTTCAGCACTTGTAAACTCTTCAGTTGTTGTACTTCAGTACTTTGAACTTCAGCTTCAGCACTTGTGTTCTTCAGCTGTTCAGCTTCAGCACCTGTGTTCTTCAGCTGTTCAGCTTCAGTACTTGTGTTCTTCAGCTGTTGAACTTCAGCACTTTAGTTCTTCAGCTGTTGAAGTCTTCAGCACTTGATCTTCAGCTGTTGGAGTTTTCAGTACTTGTCAAACTGCTGATGGAGCTTTCAGTAGTTGTTGTGATATCATGTGGGACTTAGAGGTTTTCTGATCTTGGCTTATTGGTTCTTTTGGTTAAACAAACTCCCCCTGAACCAATGCAGCCAAAACCTCTAATTTATTTGTTATCCCACTTATTGTTGGCAAAAAGTTTGGTCTTTTTCTTTCTTGATCAGTAGAGAAGATGACCCATATAAGCTCCGGCCTGGGAAGAAATCTCAAATATTTGTTTGGCAAGATATGAATGGGAACTCTGTTTTGGGGAACTGGACACAGAGTTGTTATCCCATTCATGAGATCTACTTCCCGTGTATGAGGCTGTAGGATTCTCTGGTGTAGGCTCTGAGAAACATGATTTGTTCTTCCATGGTCAGGTTCTTGGCTTCACCATCAAACAATCTTTCTCCCCCATACAGCTCTGAGATGTACTTGGCCTGTTTGCCATTTTTGAGCTCAACTATTGTAATGTGTCTGTATGCAAACTCATCAGGATGATTCCCTTCGAGTAACAGACTGAGCTCATTTTGTTTGAAGTTCTCAAGCCTCTTGTAGACTAACCCCTTTTTAATAATTCTGTTCTCTAGCATCTTCTGGGGTGGTTGTTTAGTCTCGTAGGCCTTCTTGAAATCTTCGACAATCTCCCAGGGTGATACTACAAGGGCCACTGTGATCTCTTCATCTACGATCCTCTTGACTTGACCCTTGTATCTCGAAGGAATGTCTTTCTTTACAATCCTGTGAGCCACCCTAGATCAGGCCATACTCTCACCCTTTCCTTCTGATATTGAAATGTGTTGGCGAGAGTGTACAACCTCAGAGCTTCTTTCTTCATACTGATAATTGATGACGAAGCAGCATAATTTTGTCATGCTTTTCAGCATTTCATCATCATGAAGCTTTTGCTGCTCCTGTTCTTCAATCTTTACTCTCACAGCATCCATCTGTGAGGTGGGAGTGATGGGCATAGGTTTGGCTTTCGCCAATGTTAGAACTGCAGACAGAGGCAGCCTATCTTCTTCCACATCATCCTCTTCTTCTAGCCTCAACCCCCTTCTCTTCTTCTTCTTAGGTGCATCATCGGCTGTTGGTTTAGATGGTAAGGGAGTTGGTTTTGAGGGTTGAGGAAGTTTGGATTTGAGCTTTGAGATTGGTTTGGAGATTTGAGGGGTAGGCTGTTTTTGAGTGGGTGGAAGGGAAGGTTGTTCCAACATTTTTGTTGTGAGTTTAGCCTTTGTAAGTCTTGCCATTTCAAACCTTTTTCCAGCCTCAGCCTCATCAAGGGCTTCATGATAATCCCCTTATGGAATTGCTCAGACAGACAGATTCTTGTGGCTATAGCCAGAATACTGTCTCTGGTCCATGCGCGAATCTCCATCAAAGATCTTCCTAAGTATTTGGCAATGAAACGGATCATGATCTCCAATCTCTCCTTTTCCAGTACATCATACCCAGCCCATCGGGTTTGAATCTCCTCCACTTCCAACTTCCTAATCTCACTATCTAATGTGGCTGTATCAATACCTTGCTTGAAGAGTTGCTCAATGATTTTATCCATGGATCGGCTGTGTGTGTCATCTGCATCTTTTACCAGCTCTTCCAAGGATTTTTCTTCAGCAGTAGGTTGATCATCAGCACTTTTCTTTCTTTTGTAGGTGATCAGTTGTTGTTGCTTTTCTTTTTCCAACTCCTGGGCTTTCTCTTGTGCCGTCTCATCCTCTGTTGTTTTCCTCTTCTTTTCTTTCACTGCAGTACTCTCCCCTTTTTTGGATGCATTGGAAGTAGGGGTTTGTACCGCAGAAAGTGTCTTTTGCACAGCAGCATCAATCAGTGGTTGTAGAGTTGAGGAAATCCTCTCATCAATGGCTTTAGTAAGAATTTCATTGATGATGGGAGTGATGAGAGGTATGGATTGTTGGAATACAACACCATCTGCTCTGGGGGGTTCTTTCCCGGAGAGATAGTGCCAAAAGCAAAAGCTGGAGGCTCATTGGAGTGAGAGGGTAGAGTGTTTGGGGAACCTTCAACTGAAGGTGCCATCTGTGGGTTGGTGGAGGCAGATGGTCTTTGGTCCTTAGAAGTTTTGGCAAGCAGCTCTTTGAGTCTGCTCACCTCCTCCTCTAGGATGGTGTTTTGGGCGATGACATCGTAAAAGAAGCCCAGGTCATCATCAGTAGATACTGAATCACCTGACCTCCTGATAGGATCAGGATGAACATGCACTGAGTGTAGCTCAGTTGTAGCATGTGCCCCTTTGTCTTGGTACTGGGGACTTCCTGCCTCAGGACTGTGTCCGTCATTAGCAGTTGCCTCTGGTAAGGTCTAAGAAATGGTACCAACTACAACCTGATCATATGCTGATGCAGGAGAAGTGGCAGCCTTACCAGATGTTCCAATGTCCATTGCTACACTAGGAGAAGGAACATTGTAACCCCTATGCTGTGGGTTCTTAGCTGCACTTTGGTCCTCCCCCTCAATGGTAGAGGTGTTCCCTGTAGGAATTGGTATCTGGGGAGGGGGTGAGGAGTGCAATTGAGTCAGCACTTGTGCAACAAGCAATGTAGGGCTTTGGGGGGCGGTTGCATAGGGTGAAGGGATAGAAGCAGTGTGCACCTGAGGAGGGAGGTGCTCTTCAATGGCAATCTCCTCAAGTGAGGAAGATCCCAGATGTGTGGGTACCCCTTGTGTGGTTGCTGCAGGCTCCTGTTGAGAGGATCCTGAGCGGCTATGGCTGGAAGAGTCCTTATATCCACTAGGGGGTTATAACTAGTGGATATAGCCTGCGTTTGTGTTGCAGGGGCATCCTCAGGGGACTCATTTCCCTGAGTAGCCGTTTTTGGTTTCTTTTGGTGGGTTTGGTGGGGGTTTTTGATTTGGAGGTGGTGGCTGTGGGTTCCAGCTGCGTGGGTTTGCGCAGCTTGGCAGCCATTTTGAGTGAATGGTCGGAGTTGTGCCGGGAGTATACTTCAGGCAAAAAAGACATAGCAGGGACTCCCAGGCCAACAAGTCCCTCAGCTTGAAGCTGGTTTGTAATTATGGCCATTATGAACCGCGGATATAATATCCAACGGTTAGCAGTTAGTTTTTGAGCCATATCCTTGAGCTCTGAAAATATTATTTCTCAAAAATTTAAAGGCTGTTGCTCAAGAATAGAATACATTACCTGCTGCCACTTTGTAGACATTTGATCCCAAGACGAAGTCTTAGGAGCCAACAGACATTTACCATGTGAAAGATTAGGCGTTCAGCGTCATGGAAATGTTTCTTCAATATTGTGGAGGCACTAAGGTTGCCCTGATATCCATGGTGGGCAAAGGATAAATCAGTTATGCCCTTTGGATATCCAGCAGGTGAAGTGGCATCATCCAGGTGTAGAGTTTGACGAAGTATTTCGGGAGTGATGACCACTTCGTGGTTGTTGACGACCGACCGGAGAGATGTTGTGTTGGTCTCCCCAGTGGTGAGGGTGACGTTCATCCAAAACTGTTTGAGGGATTCGGCATGAAGGATTGGATTGAGAAGAAACGCCGTTTTGTATTGTGACTGGACCATAAGATCAATAGCATTATCGAACTTAGCCCAGAATGGCGATTTAGTGAGGTAAGCTACACAGTTGTGTTGCGGTTTGAGTGCATGGACGCCATTTAGGAGAGAGAAGTTTTGGACAGATGAACGTTAGGTTTGAAGAAGATGAAGCTTTGAAGGATTAGGTCAGGGATATTTATAGGGTAGGGGTTAGAAAACGACTGAAGGATGTGGTGTTAGTCATCAGTAGTTTTAAACGACTGTTGACATGGTATTACCCTTTCAGACGTTGAAACAGCTGAAGTCGTGGTTTTAGGCATCAGTAGTTAGAAAACTACTGAAAGCCATGGTTTTGACTTCAGATGATGAAACAACTGAGGACTTGGTGTTTGTCATCAGTAGTTGTGAAACTACTGAAGACAGTGTTTTGTCATCAGTTGTTGTAAACAGCTGAAGACTTGGTATAGTCATCAGTAGTTATAAAACTACTGAAGACATGGTTTGCTTCAGTTGTTTAAAATGAAACAACAGTTGTAGATACAACTGAAGAGAAAGTTCTCTTCAGTAGTTTTCGTCAATTCATAGCCTTTCAGCTGTTTCAAACTGTCCTCAACACTTACTCATCAGACTTTGCATCTGTTTCTCAGGTGTTTCATAGGACGTCAGTACTTATCTGTTTGTACTGATTTCAGTAGTTGTAACTACATCAGTAGTTCTAACTACATCAGTAGTTTGGAACAGATAAAGTACTTCAGTACTTGTGAGGCATTTAGCCGTCAGTATTATAAAAACTACTGAAGGGGAAAGGACTCATTAGTACTTATCTGTGACATGGTTCCCAATGATCACCGTAATTATTACTGAAATCATCAGTAGTTGTCACTTATTCTAGCTGCAGCATACCAAGCCTTAACACAAGGTTTTGGAAAGTAGAACTATCCAAAGGCTTAGTAAAATATATGCAAGCTCATCAGCACTAGGCACAAACTTAGGATCAATCAGACCTTTTTCAAAACAATCCCGAATAAAATGATGTCTGATCTCAATATGTTTGGTCCTAGAGTGCTGGACTGGATTTTTGACAATACACAGAGCTGAAGCACTATCCATTAATAATGGAGTCTTAGTCTCTGTAATGCCATAATCCAGAAGTTGGTTCTAAAGCCAGAGTACCTGAGAGGTGCAACTTGCAGCAGCAATGTACTCGGCCTCAGCAGTTGATGTAGCAACAGATGTTTGTTTCTTACTCTGCCAAGAAATCAACAGTTGCCTAGGAATTGACAACCACGAGAAGTTGACTTTCTAGTTACTTGCACCCTGCATAGTCACTATGTGAAAAAGCACTAATTTGCAAGAGTGTCCAGTGGAATACTAAACCCAGAGATTGTGTACCTTGCAAATATCTAAAGATTCTCTTGACTGCAATCAAATGAGACTCTTTAGGAGCAGCCTGAAATCTAGCACAAACACATGTAGCAAACATAATATCTGGTCTACAAGCTGTTAAATACATCAAGGACCCAATCATACATCTGTAAAGTGTTTCATCAATAGCTTTACCTTTCTGATCAGCATCCAGTTGTGTGGTGTTGCACATGGGAGTAGAACAGGGCTTACAGTTTTGTAAATCAAACTTATTCAAAAGATCTTTTGTATATTTTGACTGATGAATAAAGGTTCCATCAGCCTTTTGTTTAATTGCAAGCCTAGAAAGAACTGTAATTCTCCCATTGCATTCATTTCAAACCTCTTTTTCATTAATGTTGTAAAATCATCACACAACTGGGGATCAGAGGATGCAAAAATGATATCATCAACATAAATCTGAAAAGTAGCTTATGCTGATCCACCTTCTTAATAAACAAAGTTTTATCAATGGAGCCTCTAGTGAAATTATTCTTAAGAAGAAAAGTAGAGAGTGTCTCATACCAGGCTCTAGGAGCTTGTTTCAACCCATAAAGAGCCTTATCAAGTTTATACACCATTCAGGATGTTTATTATCTTCAAAGCTTGGTGGTTGACACACATAAACTTCTTCCTTTATTTTACCATATAAAAATGCACTTTTGACATCCATTTGAAAAACTTTAAGATTGTGGAATGCAGCATAGGCTAAAAACAATCTGATTGCCTCTAGTCTGGCTACAGGGGCAAAGGTTTCATCATAGTCAATACCTTCTTCTTGTGAAAACCCTGTACAACCAGTCTAGCCTTGTTCTTACAATAAGCCCATTTTCATCAGTTTTATTCGTAAACACCCATTTAGTGCCTATTGCACACTTACCTGGGGGAAGAGGACCAGTTCCCACACTTGCTGTTTCTTGAACTGAAGAGCTCAAGCTGCATAGCTTCAACCCATCCATTGTCTCTCAAAGCAACATGGTAGTTCTTTGGCTCTAGCTGACTGATGAAGAGAACATAGAAGCAGAAGTTAGACAATTGACTTCTTGTTGAAACACCAGCATTGATATCACCAATAATCTGACATGGGTGATTCTTCAGTTCCTGATAAACAATGAGATCTGTGCAAGTGTTTGTAGACCTTCAGCAGCAGCAGATGTTGATGTAGACTCTTGAAACCAAGAATAGATGGTAACTCAAAAGATGTAGAGGAAACAGAGATCTCATCAGCATTTGTGTGGATGGAACTGCTGAAGCTACAGGAACATCAAATTTAGCAGACACAGGCAGTTGGTCGCTAAACTTCAATAGGTGAGTATTGATATTATCATCATCATCATCAATACCATCAGGTGGAAGACATGCTGCAAAAGATGATTTATCCACAGGATCTGCAACAGCTGGAGGTTGATAAGGAACATATTGCAGTATGTCCAAATCAAACAACTCCACAGGGTTTTGTGGAATCTTGTCCATAGGAGATTCATTAAACTTCACATGCAAAGTCTCTTCAACTATCTTTGTTCTGCAGTTGAAGACTCTGTATGCCTTGCAAGTAGATGAATAACCAACAAAATACCCTGCATCCACCTTAGGATCAAATTTATGGAGTTGATCCTTTGTGTTGAGAATAAAACAGGGACACCTAAATGCTTTGAAAAATGAAATTAGAGGAGCCAAGTGATGGAGAACTTCATATGGAGTCTTCATCAACCTCTGATTTACTAAGACTCTATTCTGCACATAGCAAGCTGTGTTAACAGCTTCAGCCCAAAAGGTCAGTGGCAAACCAGACTCAGCCAGCATGGACCTTGCAGCTTCAATTAGGGTCCTTTTCTTTCTCTCCACTATTCCATTTTGTTTTGGAGTCCTTAGGATGCTAAACTGCCTTTTGATTCCCTTTGAAAGATAGAAGTCATCAAGTGTATGGTTTCTAATTCAGTTCCATTGTCACTCCTAATACACTTGACGGGAAGGAATACTGCTTCTCAATATACAACACAAAGTGAATAATCTTCTGAGCAACCTCATCCTTTGAATGTAGAAAGAAAGTCCATACAAATCTGGAGTAATCATCCACAATTACCAGACAGTATTTCTTCTTTGCCATGCTCATTACTCTCACAGGACCAAATAGATCCATATGCAGTATTGCAAGCAGGCAGTGGACTTAGGCTCTTCAATAGGAGGGAATGAGACTTTGTGCTGTTTTCCTTTTAAACAAGCAGTGCAGTTTCATCACAGTGAAACTCCTTTATTGGTAAGCCTCTAACTAAACTATTGTGGATAAGCTGATTCATGTTTTTGAAATTAACATGACCCGCCTTCTGTGCCACAGTTTAGATTCTTGAGAAGATGCTTTGGAAAATAGGCAAGGATTGCCTCTGATATCTATTTCTTGGAAAGATCTAAGGCATACACTCTTCCTGTCCTGTTGGCTCTCAGGAGAGTGTGATCATCCAACACCTTATCAATCAAATACAGAACTTTGGATGACAGAATCCTATAGTTCTGACCGGTGAAAAGAGCAACATGGCCTTTATCACACATTTGACTGACACTCAAGCGATTGTACTTGAGATTTTCCACATGATTAACATCATCAAACTTAATTTCTCCATTGGAGACAAAGCCATTTCCAAAGATGTAACCCCTAGCATCATTGCTAAAAGAAACAAACCCCTTCTTTCCTTGAGAGTAGTCATGAAGAAGAGAGTTGTTCCCAGTCATGTGCATAGATCCCCCACTGTCCACATACCAGATGCTACTTTGGCATGTTGGAGAACCCTACAATAATAAACAATCAGTTAGTTTTGGAGACCCAAACCTTTTTGGTTTTGGGCCTGGTCTCATCAACAGATGGTAAACTAAGGTTTATTAGAAACAACAGCCTGAGAGGAAGAAGATGGTGAAGAAGAGGAATCCTTTGGCTTGGATCTCCTTTTCTGTGGTTTCAACATAGGAGCATCTAATTGGTTAACTCTTCCCAATAGATGTTGAACCATCATAACTAGCTGTGTTTGATTTTGTGATAAAGCTTTCACTCTCAGACACATTGCCAGTGGAGTTTGATAAGTTCCTATGTTGCACCTTCTTCTTCTGAGCACTCTTAGCTGTCACCTGTTTAACCCCTTCCTTTTTGGATTTCTTTGAGGACTTAAGGGTTACAGGATTTGATGTTGCTGATACAAATGTGGTCCAAACTCAGTTTTCATTTTTACCATTTTCTCTTTAATTTCTTCTTTATTTGAGTTTGGAACCTCTTTTGTACCAGCAATCATCTGTAAGATGATTGAACAAACCACATACTTCACATGGTTCTTCTTCATCTTAGGTTGATCATCAACTAAAGAGGGTGAAGCAACTAAGACTTGCTCTTCAGTGCTTTGGAAGCATTGTTTGCTTTCTTGACTACCTCTTTAGTAGTCTTCAAACTCTTTCTACTGACAGTTTTCTTCTTTTCAGTACTGGCAGTAGTTGGAGTTTGAACTTCAGGTGTTAAATCCTGCTCTCTAGTCCTTTCAGGACTTTTAGAATTAACTCCTGAGTTGATCAACTCATGGATCATGTGAGTGTCAGCAGTGGAACCATCAATATTAGCTGATAGGTTCTGAGAGGGCTTGATGCTGACTTCTACTTATGATTGTGCTATATCAGAAAGTAGATCACATGATGAGATGGATTGGTTATTACTCTCACCATCAGATTATACCTCTGCTCTGGGAGTAAAATCTGTAGGTGGAGCAGTGTGATTGTAACCAATGCCAACTTCACATTGGAAGCAGATTGCTTACTAATAAGCATTTCAAAACCTTTGCATGATTGTACCCATCTATCACACTCTACCTGGGTAACTGCAAGGGTTTCTTTGAGATCTTTATACTTCTCTAGAAGTATCTCTTCCCTAGCCTTATCATCAGTTATTTGGCATTTAAGTTTGTAAATCTCATCATTCTTATCATTAAGCACAACTCAATTCAGCTTTGCTTTTGGAAATTATTTGTTCTAGCTCAATGTTCTTGTTGATTAAAGCTACATTTGCTTCTCTAATAGATGCAAATGCTGCTATGCATGTTTCAGAACATAATTTGGCTTTTGCCTCAGAGGATACCTGTGATACCTTTGATGTAGAGGCATTAGTGGATGAAGTATCAGCAGAATCCAAAGCCATAAGAGCTAGATTTCCAAAGGGACTTTCACCACCATGTTCACCAGCACCTAAGACAGTTGTTCATGACCAGACAAGTCATCTGGTAAACTGCTCCAGTCAACAACTCCTAGGGTGAAGAAGCTGTGTTGTTGAGGTTGAGTTTGTTGATGAGATTGGGAAGGTTGTGGTTCAGGCAATGCTTGTGGTTGATGTGCAATTAGAGCTTGAACAGGATTTGGTTGAGGCATATAATAGCAGGGATAAGGATATGACATTTGACCCTGGGGAACAAAGTATGCAGGAGATCTAGGATGTGAATGATGACCAGAACCAGCAGGATGTTGCCCTCTGTTTGGTGGACTAGTACTAGGAAAAGTCACAATGGGTGCAGAAGAATTAGATCCAGTTGATCTACACTCTCTTGCAAAGTGTCCCAGCCTTTGGCATTTATGACACCTCAACTTACTCTTGTCAAAACCAACTTTGGTTTTGCCAGAGAGTCCAGGAAATTTCCTGCCAGTTCTCTTATAGAACTTCTGAGATCTGATATTAATCAATGCCATTTGGCTTAGAATATCCATCTCTTCTAGATCATCATCAGCAATTCCTTTCAGATCATCCATAATGAAGCATAAATTGTCACTATTACTGCCAGAATGACTCTCAATACCAACAAATGCATGATCAGAACTGTTTGAAGAGAAATCTATATGCTCATCATATTGATTTCAGATGTAGCATATTCTGACTCATGACCAACCAAGGCAGTGTTGCCTGGTACAAAGTCATCAGTGAGCTTTCCTGAAGATGACATTTTCCTTTTCTGCTCTATCTCTCTTTCAAATGTAAGCAGTTTCCCATGAAGTTGGGTGAGAGATAGGCTATTCAGATTTGCACTGGAGCGTAGGACAATAGTGTATGTGTCCCATCTCTCAGGCAGTGATCTGATTCTGTTGTCATCTGGCTATTGGTGTATTCCTGTTTCACCATTTTCAGCTCAGATATCAAGCAGGAAAAAGCGCTCAAACTGTTAAGTCAGTGTCTCACCCTTTCTATGAGAGAATGTCTCATATTGTTGGGCAAGGATTTCTCTGTTGTTTGCTAAGACCTCATCTGTGCCACCGAATTGTTCCTTCAGGGCATTCCAGAGATCATGAGCAGTTTCATGATGCATAAGCCCTAAATAGATTTCATTAGGCAGTGCCATGGCCAGAATTCCATGGGCTTTAGCATCAATCTCAAATAGTTTCCGATCTTCATCAGAGTATTGTTCCTTCTTCTTCGGAACCATTTGATTGGTTTCCGGATTGTTCACCACAGGCTTATGTGGTCCATGTACCACAGATGTCCAACAACCTAAACTGTTAACAGACAGGTGATGAAGCATTCTTCGTTGCCATATGTTATACTCGGTCCTAAGCAGCATCGGAGGATTGGTTGAGGAACCGGTATTGTGAGGATCATTAGAAGGAGTAGTCATCTCAGATTCAATCAAATTCGATTAAGCTAAAATAGATTTAGAACAAAACACAACAACCAATTGATCCAAAAGAGATCTCAAAGCAAATGAACAAAAGCGACAGAAATTCAATAATCTATAATCAGTTCTTACGAATACGCTAATTCAATCAAACACGGATATCAATTAGCAGTTTCAATGATCAATTGTTAGATCGATCAATGATTAACCTGCTCTGATACGACTTGTTAGGATCAGTGATCTATGTTTGATTGATTAGAGAGTATAGCGGCGGAAATCGAACAATGAATTAGCCAATTCACAATAACGAAACGATATTCAATGAAGAACAAAGACGGTTATAGAGAGAGAATTCTGCAAATATATTTCATTCAATATTCGCTTTCATGGTAACAAAATGTCACTCTTACAATTAGGTCGACACCTCTTATATAAGAGATGTGACGTTTGCTGATGTCACTTGATAGTGACATCTAACAGAATTATTACAACTGAAACACAACTACTGAAGATGTCAAAACAGCTGACATCTCCTTACAAAAAATGCTAAGTGTTATTAGTTGTTATAACTACTGAAAAACATAAAACTACTGAAACTACAACGACTGAAGAACAAGCTCTTCAGTCGTTTTACAAAACTACTGAAAGTAAAAACATAAAACTACTGATATCACAACTACTGAAGAAGTACTCTTCAGCTGTTGTGACAAACTACTGAAACTTCAGTACTTGATCTTCAGACTTGAACTTCAGACGTTTCATCAGCTGATGACTTCAGTAGATATCATCAGCTGATATCTTCAGTCTTTGTCTTCAGACTTTGTACATCAGTTGTTGATCTTCAGCACTTGTAAACTCTTCAGTTGTTGTACTTCAGTACTTTGAACTTCAGCTTCGTTCTTCAGCTGTTCAGCTTCAGCACTTGTGTTCTTCAGTTGTTCAGCTTCAGTACTTGTGTTCTTCAGCTGTCGAACTTCAGCACTTTAGTTCTTCAGCTGTTGAAGTCTTCAGCACTTGATCTTCAGCTGTTGGAGTTTTCAGTACTTGTCAAACTGCTGATGGAGCTTTCAACAGTTGTTGTGATATCATGTGGGACTTAGAGGTTTTCTGATCTTGTCTCATTGGTTCTTTTGGTCCAACAGAGGCGGGAACAATGACAAATTAGCAGTACACCACCAGGTTTAATGAAATGGCGTGCGGGTGGTGCCAGATCAGGTGACGCCTCTGTCATGAAAGATCAAGAGATACATTCAGGGCTTACTGGCGGATATCCACAGGCACATGATCATTGCCTGGCCAAGCACGTTTAGGTCGGTGGTTGTTCTGGCAGGGAGGTTGTATGATGAGAGAATGGTGGTGGTGGCTGATGGCAGCAAGAAAGGTGGTGGAGATCAGAATTGCAGTGGAAAAAGGTTTGGTCGGGGTGGTTCCCTGACAGGTAACAAAAAGGCACGGGTAGATGACCGCCGTGTGGTCACATCTGTTGTGGGAGTAAAGGGATGTAGCAAATATGGGAAGGAGCACAGTGGCGAGTGTAGGTGGGGGTTGAACGTGTGCTTCAAATGTGGGAAGTCTGGTCATATGGCAAGGGAATGCAACGCAAGGAAATGTTTCAACTATGGCACGGAGGGTCACATAAGAAGAGAATGCAAGAAGCCAAGGCTGAGGGTTTTGGGGTGAAGAAGACTAGAGGTGAAGTATCGAGGGCGAGCACCAGAGCATTCATGATGACGCAGGAGGAGGCTAGGACGGACCCTGATGTTATGTTAGGTACGTTTCTAGTAAATCAAACTTCAGCCTCTATGTTATTTAATTCTGGTGCTAGTAAAAGTTTTATTTCTGCTACTTTCTGTGCTAAACTGCCTATTAGTAGTAGGAGTGTTGATGCGCCCTTTGATGTAGAAACTACCATAGGTAAGTCTACCAAGATTTGTAAGATGGTAGAAGGTTATGACGTGGAACTAGAAGGTCATAAGTTTCTAGTTAGACCATTGGTGATGACCTTAGGTGGTTTCGATGTGGTTCTTGGGGTGGATTGGTTAGTGGACTACAAGGCGAACATTTTGTGTCGCAAGAAGATGATTCGTTTACAACACCAGACGGGAGTATGGTGACGGCTTATGGGGATCAAGTCACATCAATTCCGAAAGTAATCTCAATGGCAGTGGCGGGAAAGTGCATGAGGCATGGATGTAGCGCCTACTTGGCCTATGTGAAGGATGCCGAAACACTAAGACCACAACTGTCTGATGTACCGGTTGTGTGTGACTTTCCAGATGTATTTCCCGAAGGCTTACCAGGAGTGCCACCTGACCGAGAGATAGAGTTTCAGATTGATTTAATACCAGGTGCCCAACCTATTTCCAAGGTAGCATATCGGTTGGCTCCTATTGAGATGAAAGAATTGATGGAGCAATTGCACTAGCTGCTTGATAAGGGGTTTATTAGACCGAGTATCTCTCCTTGGGTGATCCGGTCCCATTCGTGAAAAAGAAAGACGGTAGTATGTGGATGTGTATAGACTACCATGAGTTGAATAAGTCGACGATTAAGAACCGATACTACTTACCGAGAATTGATGATTTGTTTGATCAGCTCCAAGGTGCCAGTTGGTTCTCAAGATAGATCTTCAATCGGGCTACCATCAGTTGAAGGTGAAAGAGCAGGATGTCCTTAAAATAGCTTTCGCACGTGTTATGGTCACTACGAATTCCTTGTTATGTTACTTGGTTTGACCAACACGCCAGCTGCTTTTATGGACCTGATGAGCCGAGTGTGTTGGCCAATGTTTGATAAATCGGTGATTGTGTTTATTGATGATATCCTAATTTATTCCAAGAGTGAAGAGGAGCATGCCAGTCATTTTTGAGAGGTGATAGAGATGTTGAGGAGGGAGAAGTTGTATGCCAAATTCTCGAAGTCCGCATTCTGGTTGCGTGAGGTGCAATTCTTGGGTCATGTGGTGAATCCTGATGGGATTATGGTGGACCGAGTGAATGTGGAGGCAGTGATGAAATGGAAGTCTCCAAAGACGACATCTGAGATCCGTAGTTTCTTAGGTTTGGCGGGCTACTACAGGAGGTTTATTCAAGACTTCTCTAAGATCACTTCTCCACTAACCAAGTTGACCCGAAAAGATGTGAAGTTCATATGGGGTCAAGCTCAAGATAAGGCATTCGAGGAATTAAAAGCGGGGTTGACTCAAGCTCATGTTCAGTCATTACCCGATGGAAGTGAAGATATGGTGGTTTATTCGGATGCTTCCTACTCAGGTTTAGGGTGTGTGTTAATGTAGAGGGGAAAAGTTATATCCTATGCATCCCGACTATTAATGGTTCATGAGGTCAATTACCCTACTCATGATTTGGAGCTAGCAGCCGTGGTCTTTGCGTTAAAATTTTGGAGGCACTACCTATACGGTACAAAGTGCACCATATTCACCGACCACAAGAGTTTGAAGTACTTCTTTGAGTAGAAAGATTTGAACATGAGGCAGAGGAGATGGTTGGAGCTTATAAAGGATTATGATTGCGATCTCCATTACCAACCGGGTAAAGCCAACATGGTGGCGACACCCTTAGCCGGAAACTGATTCGGGTGAAAGTGTACCAGTTGATCATGACCTCTGATGTGATGAAGCAAGTCAAAGAGTTTCCACATGAGGCATTGAAAGAAGATCATCTTAACTCTGAAAGAATAAGAGGTCTGGTTGCGGAATTGGGTGAAAACACACTTGGTGTTAGAACCTGATTTAGACGGGATCTACGCATGAAGACCATGGATGAAGCTCACAAGACTCGATACTCTATTCATCTCGATGCTACAAAGATGTACCAAGACCTGAAGAAAGATTATTGATGGCCGGGTATGAAGCGTGATGTGGTGGAGTATGTGAGTAAGTGCCTTACTTGTTTACAAGTGAAAACCGACATTAGAATCTGTATGGGAAGATCCAACCTTTTGATATACCAAAATGGAAGTTGGAGCACATCACCATGGATTTTATCATGAAGCTACCGCGTAACCCGAAACGGTATGATGCCATATGGGTGATAGTTGACTGTTTAACGAAGAGTGCTCACTTCCTACAGATTCGTGAGACATATTCATCCAAGAGGTTGGTGAATCTTTACATTAAGGAGATTGTAACTCGTCATGGTGTACCGGTGTCTATTGTGTCTGATTGTGACATCTAGTTTACATCTAAATTTTGAAAGAAATTCCACGATGCTATGGGGACGAGGTTACAAATTATCACAGCTTATCATCCCCAGAATGATGGTCAGTCAGAGAGGACCATTCAAACATTGGAGGACATGCTTTGAGCATGTCTTATCGATTTTGTAGGAAGTTAGGATGACCACTTACCATTACCTAAGTTCTCATATAACAACGGTTATCGCGCTAGTATGGGTATGCCTCCTTATGAGATGCTATACGGTAGGAGATGCCAAACACCCGTGTGTTGGGGTGATATTGGTCGGAAGGAGTTAGGAAGCGTTGAGGTGATCGAGGCTATGACTGAGAAGCTTGAAAGGATCAAAGCCTCCATGAAGGCAGCTAAAGATAGACAGAAGTCGTATGCTGACAAATGACGTAGACCGATTGAGTTCCAGGTGGGTGATAGAGTTATATTGAAAGTCTCACCTTGGAAGGGTATCATTAGGTTTAGAAAGCGGGGCAAGTTGAGCCCGAGATACATAGGGACTTTTCAAATCATTGCTGGAGTAGGAGAGGTGGCCTAGAGGCTAGAGTTACCAGATGAGTTGAGTGGAATTCACCAGACGTTCCATGTATTTCATCTGAGAAAGTGTCTAGCAGATGAGGATATGTTTGTTCCACTAGAGGATATCGAAGTAGATGAACGGCTCAATTTTGTGGAGAAACGAGTGGTAATCATTGATCGAAAAAAGAAGAGACTGAGGAATAAAGTGGTTCCTCTTCTACGTGTACAGTGGAAGCACAAGAAACGATCTGAGTCTACGTGGGAGACTAAAGATGAAATGAGGCAGCATTACCCACAATTCTTTGAAGAATAACAGGTTTCGGGGACGAAACCCAAATAAGGGGGTGGACTTGTAACACTCGGTTTTTTTAAGTCAAAGAAAGAAGAGTAAAGTGAAGAATAAGAAAGAAAGGTTAGATAACCCATGTTGATGGGTTAAAAGTGTAAAAAGGACAAAGTCTTTGTAAAGTTGGTGAATAAAGCAACATGGCCACATATATTGCCCATTCACATCAACTCTCAGAAATTTTAGACAGAGAAACTGTAGAGGTTTCGAGTGTTGAAGAAGAGCAAGCTGAGAATCCAAATTCAAGGTAAGAATTCATGGTTTTATGGTGTTCTTAACCGGTTATGTCCTCAGTTGTATGGTTATGTATGTATGTATGTGTTCGAATGTGTGTTTTAGTGGGTTTCAAGGAGGTTGAACTCAATTGCAAACGAGTTTTGAAGAAGCCATACTCAAGTGCTGCAAAGGTGAGTTCTAGAACCCATCTTTTTACATGTTTTAACTGATTTTGGGGCTGGAAATGCATGAATGTATGTTTTTATAAAACTAGGTTTTATACCCATATGTTTGATGTGTGTATGATGATGTTATGGTATGATTCTGGATTGTGTTCATGATTTGATTATTTTATGGTTGTGTTTCTAAGCCTTAGAATGTAAGAATTAAGCTTAGAACATGAAAGATGAGATTTGGGGACTAAATCCGATGAATAGCGTGCCCTAGGCTGCTCATGCACCCAAACAGTAGTTCATACGCCTAAATTTAGAAAACTACCCAAGTGTTGACAAATGCGTATGGAAAGAAATGTGGATGAACAGTTAATACGGATGAGCATTGACTAAGTATGGAAATACGGATGGAAAGAAATGTGGATGAACCGTTTATGCGAATGAGCATTAACTAAGTATGGAAATGCGGATGGAAAGAAATGTGGATGAACAGTTAATGCGGATGAGCATTGACTAAGTATGGGAAATGCAGATGAGCATTGAAGAAATGCGGATGAACATTAATACGGATGAGCATTGACTAAGTATGGGAATGCGGATGGAAAGAAATGTGGATGAACAGTTAATGCGGATGAGCATTGACTAAGTATGGGAAATGCAGATGAGCATTGAAGAAATGCGGATGAACAGTTAATACGGATGAGCATTGACTAAGTATGGGAAATGCGGATGGAAAGAAATGCGGATGAACCGTTAATGCAGATGTGCATTGACTAAGTATGGGACATGCGGATGAACAGTTAATGTAGAAGAGCATTAACTAAGTATGGGAAATTCGGATGAGCATTGATGAAATGCGGATGAATAGTTAATGCGGATGAGCATTGAGTAAGTATGCGAAATGCGGATGAGCATTGAAGAAATGCGGATGAACAGTTAATGGGGATGAGAAAGTCTAAGTGTAAGACAAATGCGGATGAACACTTTGAATATTTTTGACTTTTTGTAGAAAAAATGTAATTTTAGTCTTTCACTTGGGAGGTTCCCGGGGGCTACGTAAGTTGACATTTGAGGTCATAGACGTTATGATAGGCACATTATGATGTATGATGCTTTGGCATGATGTTATGCATGATGTGTATGATGTATGTTATATATGTATGATGCTTTGTAAGATGATGTTATATGTGTATGTTAATGTTCCTATTATGTATGTTTATTTTCCCGTGGCTTTATGTTGAATGTTAATGAATGAATTGAAAGTATTATGTAACGTACAGTGGAAGATAATGAAAAGAGGAACATGATGAATGAATGCATGCATTAACGAATGAATGAATGTAAGTATGGCTTGCAAGCAAATGTATGGAGGTTCACACCAAATGAAGGGTGTAGCTCAACTGTGTTCGGGTTAGCTACCCAGAAGGATGCATACTAGGGTCCAATCTTTGTGATTGACCATATGTATAGGGTCCTTGCCGCTTGCCCTAAGTACTGGAGTTAGCTTCGTGCACAATGTTCAAGGTCTATGAAAGACCTCAGGCCCAGTAACTAGCTTTATGCATAATGTTCGGGGTATAACATATGACATTGATCCAATATGAAAGAGAAAAGATAAGTGATGAATGTATTAGCCCTAGGTACTGATGTCAACTTGGTGCATAATGTTCAAGGTCTATGAAAGACCTCAGGCCCAGTAACCAGCTTCGTGCATAATGTTCAGGGTATTGTACATGTCATCGAATGTAATGAACGTACGAATGAAAGTATGAAAGTTATGTATGAAATGAATGATAATGACATACGATAAATGAACGAATGTTCACGAACGAATGATGAAGATAATAATGATATTATCTATGTGTACGTATGATGTGTGATCACATGCAAAAGAAGTGAACGGGTTTAAAAGATGTAAAGTATGTTTTATGTTAAAGCTAGAACTCACTAAGCAACGTTGACTTTTTATTCATTTTTCCAGTTGGCAGCTAAAGTTGCTGAGGACGGCACGGGGTGGCTACTTGGCTATTTTGGATGGCATTCTTTTGTTTAAGGTTTTTGCATTGTAATGCGAACAAATGATATTGTATAATGAATGTTGTATTATTTTGCAAAAGCATTTTTAGTTAAAATGAAAAGTCATTTTAATGTTCCGCTACGATGTTTTATGAAGTATAATTGTAAATATATCTTTTGTGTGGAATGATTGACTAGCTGTGAGTGCCCCGAGAACGGGGCCTTACACAAATCAATAACAATTAAGAAATTAATACCATTTTCATCACACAATGTATCAATGATTTGGTTCTTGAATTTAGTTCTTTGATCACATCTTATGGTTTTGACCTTGTGATCATATTGATTCTCAATTTTCAGAATTGAGTTCATCAAGATCTTAGGAGTCTCATCCTTAGTTCTAATAAAGAAGACCCAAGTGAATCTTAAGAAATCATCTGTGATCACCAAACAATAAGAGGTCCTTCCTAATCTTATTACACAGGTGGGACCAAAGTCATCCATATGTAATAAGTATAGGTGTGTAGTGATGGAGTTCCTTTTCTTTGGTTTGTGAGACACTTTGTGTTGCTTCCCTTTGAGACATGCAACACAATGGTCATCACTTGTAAACACTTCTTTTAGGATTCAAGCAACCAAATAATTCTTAATTAATGTATTCATGTTTTCAAAGTTTACAAGGCACATTTTTTTATGTTAGAGGAAATAGATATTACTATTTGCTTTAGATTTAAAGTAAGAAACTTCTCATGAAGGAGATGTTTCTGGCAAATCCATCTTGTACATGTTTTGTTTCCTTGGGGTTCTGAGCAAGATATGGTTTTGAGGACTGACCAACCTAGGCTTGAGAACAACGCACTCATGTTTAATGGAGAGCATGTTTTTCTCTAACCACAAAATTGGGATACACTTAGTAGATTGTACCGAAGCTGCTTTACAAAGTTTACCTTCTTAATGTTGAGCTTACCATTTCTGATTCTGCCCCTTCTGGTAATGTAACCACCTCAATATCCACCAAAAACAGCAGGCCATCCATCAATTTTCACAAAATTTTGAAACAAAGAGCCATTGCCTATTATGTGCCTCGAACGGTCACTATTAATGATCCATACATATTTTTGGTCTTTAGTTATTTATCCATAAAAAGGATGGTTAGCTACAATTGAAAAACCAAGCCTTGTTGGTCTTAGGCTTGTTAAAGTGAACTAAAGATAATGTAACAATGATTGATCCTATATTAGGCTTTGAGGATCATTTTCTTTTGCTGAATCAATATCAAATTTAATGAGTATGCATCTTAGGATTTATCATGTTCTTGACCATGAAATCAAAAATAAGATGGGTGTATGTGTGTGAATCAAAGAACACAAGAAGTAGATGATAATAAGTAGATGATTTCATTGATGTTTGATGAACAATTAATAATGAAAATCAAATACAATGATGGATGAAGATCAAACCCATCCAAAGGAGGAATTCTCCTGGGTTAGTGATTCACACTATGAGAAACACACACACACACAAGACCCACACTTGCAAAAATGAATAGTGGGTCTATTATATATTTATTACAACATCACCTAATTTTGACTTTTCTATTTGTCTTGTCTTGACTTTGTCACGTTGAACTGTCTTGTATTTTTGTTTTTGTTGTAATCAATGTGGTCTTTAAACTTGTACAATGACATCTTCAACCGGTTGTGATTACCGATTGGTAAGCTTTAGTTTATTATATTGTTGAACCCAAACAATACTCCCCTTAAACTAATGCTTGCCAAACCTTAGTTCTTCATTGTTCTTCATTATTCTTGATTTCTTCATTGTATTTGATTTTGTTCTGGTACAATTACAGTGAATTTTGAAGAATAATCAACAATCATCTTCAAATCATACTATATTGATCGGATCTGTTGATTTCTTCTAGATTTTTGTTGATGAACAAATGAGTTTTTTTTATGATAATCTTGTTCAATTGTATCAAATTTTGATGGAATAATCAACAACATGATTAATTATATTCAAATCATACCATATTTGAAGAGATTTGTTGGTTTTCTTCTGATTTGTAGGATGAAATAAAGGGTTTTTGATGAACAGTGACTTTGTTCTTCATTTTTCAAAATTTCTTCTTTGTTCTTGGCATCATTAACTTTGCAATCAGATGTGAAACATAGATGAATCCAACAACCAACGACTGTGATTCGATTTTGCTAAATTGATATTTCTCATTCAATGAGCTTGGATCTTAGGATTCATCATGACTAAGAAATCAAAATTAAGAAGGGTGTATGTGTGTGAATCAAAGAATTCAAGAAGCAGATGATTATAAGTAGATGATTTCATTGATGTTTGATGAATAATTTATAATGAAAAATCAAATACAAAGATGAATGAATATCTGTAAGGTTTTATCTAAGGCCAATACACGTAAAACATCCTAAGTCTTTCCTGCATTCATGCACTGAAGTACAGAGTAGAGTTGCTTCAGAACTTTTACACCATGCACTAGAAATATTTTAAGTGTAAAATCTCTCGAAGCGAAGACCAACATATTCCGAAGCCAAAAGTGTTGTCTTCCAAAGATTCAAAGACAAAATCTTCCAAAGCCAAGAAATGAAGACAGATTTCTTACGAAGACTTTTGAACACATGCTTTATCCGATATACTTAGCATAAAGCTGGACCACTATTCGCTGCAACTCTGATCAATTTTACATAAATTAGTGAAAAGGTCCATACTTTTGATAACTGTACATTAAGGTATTGAGTCCTTTTGCTTTCTACTTAATGTACTTTTATCCTTTTTTGTAATATATTAGGATGTGAGCTATGGCATGTCATAGTCACTAGTCAAAATGCAATATGCCTTTTGACTCTACATTTGATGTTATTGTCTAGTTCAAATGTTTCCAGCTGGCCTTCTAAGTATGGTAAGCTATAGATGTAGTATGAAGTATCTCAGGTCCTTATATCTTTTCTTATGCTTTTAACACTTGTAAAAGAACTTGAGATCAATATATAGCATTCTTGAACCAATTTACTTGTGTTATTAGTTCTTGTTCTATCTCATATTTACCTGAGTTCTAAGAATGAAACCATATAGTTCCAGATCCCTATTTGATCTGTGTTTTATTATCACCCCTCTTAGTATGTGTTGTGTTGTATGTGAACATCCGCTCTAACGGTCCTGCAAGATCAAACCAACCCAAAGGAGGAAATCTCCTTGGGTGGTGATTAACACCATGAGAAACAAATACACAAGAGCCACACTTGCAAAGATACACTAGTGGGTTTATTTATATTATTATTACAACATCACCTAACTTTGACTTTTCTAGGTGTCTTGATTTTGACTTTGTGATGTTAAATTGTCTTGTATTGTTGTTTTTGTTGTAATCAATGTGCTCTTTGAACTAGTACAATTAGATCTTCAGCCAGTTGTGACTATCATTTGGTAAGCTTCAGTTTATTATATTGTTGAACCCCAACACTTTTGTTGATGAAGAATTTTCAGTCACATGATCTTCTTTTATCTTCCACACAATCTTTGGATGATTATACTTGACCTTCAATACTTCAAAAGGATTTTGATAAATTTGAAAGTTATGGAGACTAGACCATCAGAAGAGTTTGCATCCACTGCAACAGACTTTAGTACTTTGGATGGATTCCTTTCTTCCAAGACCAAATTTTCATCCAAAGGAAGGTTTTCACTTGTCTTATTTTTCATTTTAGAGCTTCAAAAGGAAAAGATTTCCCTTTCGAAGAAATCTTCTTCTTCTTCTCAAAAGTCTCCTTCTTAGCCATATGGATTGTAGAAGCAATCCTTAGCAAAATGAGAAGTATTACCATACATGATACATTCAGTTGGCTGCCTTCTCAGAGTCTTCTTGGGAGTAGACGGTTGAGCTTGATCACTTTCAACTTCTATCTTCATCTTCATATTTGATGTGACAAGGAGTCGGTTTTGACATACACAACAAGGAGCACATTGATCAGTTTGAGCAAGGAGTAAAGAAAGTGTTAAGGAAACAAAAACAGCCTAGAACAGTTAACAAAAGTAGTGTTGCAAAGAAAACTACAACAAAGGCTGATTTTGATTCCTCCCCTATGCAAAAGAATGTGACTGAGTTGAGAATGGGAAAATCAACTAAGTCTGCTAAAAAATCACATTCAAGAAACAAACATATGTATTATGAAATATGTGACATGTTTAATCATAAAATAGATTAGTACTTTTTCAATAAATATTGCTCTATCTGTGACATGAACAACCATTCCACTAAAAACTGCTATTTTAACAAATGTTGTTCAGACTGTGATATAAACGATCAAAATACATCTGATGTTACTTCAATCCAAAGGGATTGAGCATTGCTGTAAACAAGCCCATCTCAACAACATCATATGTGAAACCCAATGTCAGGAGTCATTTTCACAACTATCAATCTAGGTTGTCTAGATCAAACAATGATAGGAGTAACACAAAAGAATTATGGAATATTCAAAGAAACAAACGTCATATCATTAAGCAAAGGTTTCAGCTTCCCAAACCTGAAATGATGTTTGACAATATAAAACGAGTCAAATTTCTTCGAAATGATAGAGACCAAAGATTTTATTACTCCTTTGACTCTTAACTTTATGTTGAGGAGATGACACAATCAAAATATCACAAGCAATCTCCCAAGTCACCTCTAAATAGATCATAATTTATAGGAATGTATCTAGAGGTCACCATCATGGATAGGAACGGGAAACCCAAGACCATTGTGGCTTGGGTTCCATAATCTAATTAGTTCTTTTGTGCTTGTAGGGTCATCCATATAAGTCAAATAACCTATGGTGCGTGGATAGTGGGTGCCCCCGACACATGACTGGAGATTGTTCCCTCATTCATGATTTTAAGCAAATACAAGAAACTACTGTGGCATTGGAGAAGATTCACAAGGTGGAAGAAATACGGGTGACGGATCTGGGACAAATGGGATGCTGAGCCTTGATAGAGGGAACTACTATGAACAACTAAACTCCAATCTTCTAAGCGTGTCTCAGATCTGCTACAATAAAATTCAACTCACTTTATCGACACTCATTGCTACATTCTGAAACTAGGATTCCAGATCTCAGAAGAATGGGTTGTCCTAAAGACTCTGAGGAAGAATAACACCTATGTCTTAAACCTGAATTCCACAATACCAATAGAAGAAACATGTCTTTTGTCAAAAGCATCATTTGATGAGTCTCAGCTTTGGCATAGACATTTGGGGCACACAAACTTTAAAAACATGAACAGATTGGTTAAAGAAAACCATGTCATTGGTCTTCCCCAAAAAGAGTTTCATTTTATTGATCACTGTTCAGCGTGCTTGAAAGGAAAACAACATAAATCTTCTCACAAATCAAAGTTGGTGAACACAAACAATACTCTATTAAAGCTTCTTCATATGGATCTGTTTGGACCAACTCATGCTATGAGTATTGGAAATAAACAGTATTGTTTGGTGATCATTGATGACTTTTCAAGATTTACATGGGTTTTCTTCTTACTTCATAAAAATAAGGCATCCCAAATAATAAAAGACTTCATCACAAAAATTGAAAACCAACTTGAACATAAGGTCAAAACAATAAGAAGTGATAAGGGAACTGAGTTTAAAAACAAAGATATGAGTGCATTTTATGCAACCAAAGGCATTGCTCATCAATTCAGTACAGCTAGAACTCCTCAACAAAATAGGGTAGCTGAATGAAGAAATAGAACACTAATTGAAGCAAGAAGAACAATGCTAGCCGATGCTAAACTACCCATTACCTTTTGGGCAGAGGTAGTTAACACATCATGCTTTGTACAAAATCAAACTCTAATTGTAAAAGAAAGTAACATCACTCCATATGAACTGTTGTTTCACTGAAAACCATTTATTGGATTTTTAAGTCATTTGGTAGTCATATCTCAAAATTAAAAATCCGAAACTATTTGGGAAAATTTTCAACCAAGTCTAATGAAGGATTCTTTGTAGGTTATTCTTATGTTTTAAAGGCTTATAGAGTGTTTAATCCTAGATTAAACATTATTGATGAATCAACAAATGTTTACCTCAAGGAACACTCATTTCCCAAATATACAAATGGTCCCGACGGGGTGTTTGATATTGACTCATTTACAAAATCTTTTGATCAATTTCACTTGTCTGATGCAGGAAACCTACATACAGCTGAATCGTCTTCAGGTGTAGAAAGAACAGATGACTTTCCATTTATTCCTCTTACATCTACTAAGCAAATGTATTAAGATGTCTCCAAGCTTATCCTGTTAGATAACCATCTCAGAATCAAAGTGTTTCGATTGAAGCTGGTCCCAGCTTGTTTCCATCACATTTATAAGATCCGTCAACTAAGATCAAAAATCAAAAGCAAGCAACTCCTTCAGTTGAAGCAGAAAGAACATCTAATGATGGAAGCAATCAAAGTGTTGTTGATGCTGAGGCATTCACTGAAATAGAATTTGATTATCTCCATAACTCCCCAATAATACAAGATGAATGGCTATCTCACCATAATGATCTGAATGTCTCCAATCTTGATGTAACCATTGCTGGTGACTCAATTCCAACCACTAGAATACACAAGAATCATCTAGTGGAAAGCATTATTGGTGAACTTAATGAAAGGGTGACAAGAAGCAAGTCAAGTATTGCAACCCACTGTGTTTTCTCATGCTTTCTGTGTCAAATAGTACCCAAAAACATCAAAGAGACTCTTCAAGACAATAGTTGGATTAAATCAATGAAGGAAGATTTGCTTCAATTCTCGAAGCAACAAGTATGGCAACTGGTAGATCTTCCCAAAGGACAATACAATAAGAATCTAATGATAGAGGGATTTTCATAAAAAATTAGACAAGTCTAGTGGCATAGGGCTACACACAAGAAAAAGGAATTGATTATGATGAAGTGTTTGCATCTGTTTCCTGAATAGAAGCAATAAGAATCTTTCTTGCATATTCAGCATCCATGAAGTTTACTGTATATCAAATGGATATGAAGTGTGGTTTCTTGTATGGAAAGATTGCTGAAGAAGTCTATGTGAGTCAACCACCTGACTTTGAAGATCCAGATTTCCCTCACAGGGTGGACAAGCTTGACAAAGAAGTGTATGGTATTCATCAAGCTCGAAGAACATGGTATGAGAATCTATCATCTTTCCTTCTTGAACATGGATGTGAAAGAAAAAAGAGTGATCATACTCACTTCACAATGATAAGAGAAAGAGACATGTTGCTAGTCCAGATTTATGTGGATGATATTATATTTGGCTCAACAAACAAGCAACTCTGTAAAGACTTTGAAGACCTTATGCATTCAAAATTTCAAATGAGTGCAATGGGGGAACTCACATTCTAGGGGTGCAAGTCCAACAAACAGTAGATGGAATTTTCATCAATCAATCACAATATATTGAAACAATGTTGAAGAAATTTCACTTTGCTAAATGTCAGTCTATCAGAACTCCTATGGACACTAAAGTGAAGATTGGACCTCATCCAGAAGGCAAATCAGTGGATCAGACTCACTATCAATCTATGATCCGTTCAGTTATGTATGTAAGAGCTAGTAGTCCTGACATTATGTTTGGTGTTTGTGTGTGTGCCAGTTATCAAGATGATCCTAAGGAATCTCATATGAATGCTATCAAAAGGATATTCAGATATCTTAAGGGCAAACTAGCCCTTGGTTTATGGTATCCAAATGAAGGAGACTTCAATCTCTATGCCTTAACTGATAGTGATTATAGAGGATGCAATTTTAATAGGAAGTCCACTTCTGGTGGTTGTCAATTTCTTGGTCGCAGACTACTCTCCTCGTAGTGCAAGATGCATAAAAATGTATCTGTTTCAACAGCATAAGCTATGTATATTGCAGCATTAGCTTGTTGCTCTCAAGTTGTCTGGATTCAGAACTAGATGATTGATTATGGTTTTAACTTCTTGCATACACCAATTCAAATTGGCAATACCACAGTTGTTTTCATTACAAATAATCCAATTCAACACTCAAAAACAGAACACATTGAAATTAGATATCACTTTTTTAGAGACTATGCTGAAAAGGCGTTAATCAAATGATTCAAGTACCCACTGAAAATCAATTGGCTGATTTATTTACCAAGACATTTGAACCTAGTAGGTTTGACTTCCTAGTTCAATCAATTGGCATGATTAACCTTGAGTAAAACCAATCAAAACATCAAAAACAATTCAAAAACATCAGAAAATCACCAAAAGAAGTCAATTTTAATGAAGAAAAGAATATATGGGAAATGATATAATTACAATCGTTATATCATTCACTATGCTTAATTTCAAAATTTGAAAGACTATAATGACTTACCAAATGTGTTAGTAGGCTCAACTTGAAAGAGAAGATACATGTTGTGATGAATTAAAGTCTTATTCAATGGTGAAAATCTCATCTCAAAGTACTGGTATGTATTAGCTTATCTAAGTGCATGTATGTGTAGTAACCTAAAGACCCCACGAAATGTACTTTATGAATCTCTTTCACCTACATCTAGATTCATCGCTGTTTTGCTGAGCAAAGACCTGATGAAACAAGCACATAGTGAAAATATACTTATCCAAAAGATTCCCGTTAAGGAACACATCCAAATTGGAAGAATCTACAAAAACAATACATTCCATGTGAATGAACAAAATAATCCAATCATGGATCACCTTCCAAAAATGAAGTGAAAAGAATCCCAATGTGGATCATCATGAAAAGGATCAAAGTAAAAGAATCCCAATGAGGATTAGTGAAAATGAGATCTTATAACTTAAGTACCTGGTTAAGAAAGATGTGAAAATTTTCTACCATGCATTACATAAGGATGGTTGATCATTCCATTTTTTTGTGTTAGGTACAAACTGAATAATTAAATCAACCAAAACATGATAAATATCACATGCATTAAAATATCAACTGGTATGAGTTTAAGAGGACAAACATACCTTCAATCAATAAGTTCATAAACATGGCCCTTCTATCGTAAAGGATGCACATGTGTAATGTAAGATTGATATGATCCCAACAAAAGATATACTTCTCTTCATTATTAATAGTCAAATTAATTTATATAAAAGGTTTTAAATCTTTAAAGTTTCTATCCAGATGTGGATATAAACTATAGTGGGAGTAATTTATAATTTAAGATTAAGTTTGTATAGACATTTACTTTCTTAAATTACTTTCATAAAACTTTAAAACAAATCAAAAAGAAAATGGTTGTGTTGGTGCAGAAGTTATACCATAGTATCTCAGCTTATGTAGATTCCTCGAAGCATAAGAAGTCAAAGATTAGTCAAACAATGGGAAACTTGTATCACTTTTGACATGTAAGTCAATCCAAGCAAGAATTGATAAACCTAACAATAGTCAACTACTTCATAAGATAATTCAACCAAAGACAGTTCTTCATAACAAGAAAAACCAAAACAAAAACATTAAGTTTTGATTAAGTTCAAAAGTTAATGCGGGTAAGTGCAGTGGTTACTGCGGGTGAAGGTAACCCATGCATATAACTAATGCGGGTAACTATTTATGCAAAAGTGAAAATAATGCGGATAAAGAGTTTACTCTACCGCATTGGTGTCTAACAAGTATACATGAAAAGTTCAAAGTGTTAAAAACCTATGCGGAACAAAGGTACTCTACCGCATTGTCAATGCGGATGATATTTTCATTCCCGATTTGTTTATACTCATTCGTACTTGTGGATATGTGTAACATCAACACTTTACATGTACTTTCAAAAATGCATAAACAAGTGCTTAATCTCTTCTGTCACTATGGATGATGATCAAGTAAATGTGGAAATTTTACTTTGCCGCATTTGCTACAGTGAGCAAATGTTGAACAAGTTAGATCAACTGCATTTTCTATAGTGCACAAATGCTGATTAACTTTGTTCTTCCGCATTTGCAACAGTGCACAAATGCGGATGCCAAAATCTTAAGTATTCCACCTCCGCATTTGATACAGTACACAAATGCGCATGACCAAATTCTTATGTTATCCACTTCCGCATTTGCAACACTAAACAAATACGGATGTCTAAAACCTTTCCGAATTTGCTATAGTGTGAATTACAATCTAACCGCATTTGTTCTGAAAGTTATGAAAAACTTGTAAATGCTATTATTTGACTATTTAAAGCGAGTTCAAAAGTTCATTTAATACTTTTCAATTTTGAGAGACTCTAAAGTGCGACGAGAGAAAACACACTGTTCATCTTCCTCAATCATCATCATCTTTAACAATCAGTGATCTTAGTTTCATTTCTTCTAATCTGACCTCATATTCGATTCTACACAACATTAGAAGCAAACAAATGGTGAAATTCTTCAAAGTTTGTAACCTAAAACGTCAGACATTTGGACTGATAATGAACTCAAAACCCTAGGTTAATAAAGAACAGCAAAAATCATATTTGTTCTAAGAGAAGATAATCATTTTCAATTTCAATAATCATGCAATCTAAGAAAAATACCACTCAAGAAGGAAACTGCAAAGTCATGTTCTTCGTATGAACAGAGCATGATGAAATTGGAAATGTTGAAATCAAATCTTGAAATAAAATTTGATTAAAGGTTAACAAAATAAAAAAATTCATCTCTTTGAACATGAAAAACAAAATAACAAGTGATCATTCTTGATAACATCACAAGTTGATGTGATTCCTATCAAACAGTACCTTCAATCATTCATCTTTGACCATCATAAGTCAAACTGATGAATCTTGCATAATGTATAACTTATGCTCATAAGTGTCTTCCTCAATCTAACTCATATGCCTCTATTGCAGGGTATATGGCTAATCTTACTTGGAGCAAGCTTCGCAATATGAGTGGTTACCTAGACCCTGATGTACCTGAGGCAGAAGGTCTTAGAGATATGATCAGTCATTTGTACCACGAGAGTAGTTCATGCTATCACAATTAGACCTGTTATTTATGAGAGATTCATAAGGTCTTTCTAGAGTACTGCTCAAGTGACAAATGTGGATGGTGAGAAGACTATGTCAGGAAGAATCAATAAGGATCATACACTAACCATAACTGAACAAACTATAAGATAGTGTCTACAGTTTGGTGATGATGCAAACAGACCACTTTAGCTTGAAGATGATGAAATCACTACCTGCTTTGCCAACATTGGTTATGAAGAAGGATATGAAGGCAAGCAGATAGTGATGGGACTGGTTGACCTACAATAGAGGTTTTTGATTCACCTTTATCAACATTGTTTGTCAAAGAGAAAGACATGATGGAATGATATCCATGTGATAGTAATCAGCTCATCAGCAGTATGTGCTCTATGCACCAAAAGGCAATTTAACATGTCTGCCTATGTGTTCAATGGTCTAGTGTCTAACATTCACGAAGGAAGAAGGAACATGTTCTTGATGTACCGAAGGTTCCAACAATGTCTCATCAATGAAGCATTCCCTGATATTGTGCCTTTAGGACCTATTTGGACATCCCTCATTATGATGTCCTGTCCTACAAATATATCAAAAAGAGAGATCCGAGGAACTTCTATAGTGGAGCTCACTCTCCTCTTTTACCCTGGATGCTTCAACAGATCAATCTTGAAGAACAAATTGAAGAATAGGAGGCTCCTGCTCTTGAGCCAATTCAATAAGAAGAACCAGCTGCTCATGATCAGCAAACTGCTGATGAGCATGTTGAAGATAGAGATGAAGGTCAAAGGTCAGTGTCACCCATGTGGATGAGAGGGTGATCTTCACACTGGATCTCATGTTCATGATATACTACAAGAAAAATAATCATTAGGACTAATTATTAGTTCCTGATTTATCAGTCTCACATACATATTATTGAAGACTGCTATATTAGTTACTAATGATATTAGGGACTGCATTTTTTGTAATTGATGTTAGTAACTGCTAATTAATCCCTAATACTTAGACACATTATATAAGACTAAACTTCAGTCACAAATATGTTAGCAAAAAAAATATTTTTCATGGGAAAGCTTTTGGTAACTAAGTTGAAGTCTCAAATAGTGACCTCAATAATGAAAAATAGTGTCATTATATGAGTAACTAATATTTAGTCTCTAAAATAGAAGGAACATACGCGAGACTAAAAATTAGGTTTTAGTGTTTATAAATCATACTGAATTCAAGATTGATGTTTAGTCTTGAATGTCTTTTGTGTAATAAAAATATTAATAATTGTTTTATAGTCTCTACTTATTTGTTGTGAATTATACCATTTTAAGAAAGATATTGAATACTGAAAACCAGTCTTCAAGGTGTTGTAAGTGAGTTTATTTAAAACTCATATTTAGTCTCTAAAGAGTTTTTTATGTAAAATAAGTATTGATTGATATTTAGTCTTTAATAATAAACATATTTTACTATTCGAGTCAATTATAGTAATTAGAATCAGAGTTGAGTCAAAAGGTGTTGGACCAAAAGAACCAATGAGCTAGGATCAGAAAACCTCTATGTCCCACATGGTATCACAACAACTGCTGAAAGACTCATCAGCAGTTTGACAAGTGCTGAAGACTTCAACAGCTGAAGATCAAGTGTTGAAGACTTCAACAGCTGAAAGACTAAAGTGCTGAAGTACAACAGCTGAAGAACACAAGTGCTGAAGCTGAAAGACCAAAGTACTGAAGTACAACAGCTGAAGAGTTTACAAGTGCTGAAGATCAACAACTGATGTACAAAGTCTGAAGACAAAGACTGAAGACATCAGCTGATGATATCTACTGAAGTCATCAACTGATGAAACATCTGAAGGTCAAAGTCTGAAGATCAAGTACTGAAGCCTCAGTAGTTTGTCACAACTGCTGAAGCGTACTTCTTCAGTAGTTGTGATATCAGTAGTTTTATATTTCTAGTTTCAGTAGTTTTATGTTTCAGTAGTTTTGTAAAACGACTGAAGAGCTTGTTCTTCAGTCGTTGTAGTTTCAGTAGTTTTATATTTTGTACATAACACTTTGATATGTTCTCAGTAGTTGTGAACATTTCAGTAGTTTGTCAAGAGTTAGTTATGTTTGTATTAGATCTGCCAGTTGTCACTTTCCGTGATAACAGCAGTGATTGTTGCACTCTATATAAGGAGTGACAACCTATTGTAATATGTGAATGAATGGAATGAATAAGTGGATGATTTGAATGATTTGATTAAGAACATTCCTTATCTATAAACATTCCTTGAATTAGAAATATATTCTCTCGCTATAACCGTATGTGCTCTTAATGCATACAAGCATCGTCTTCTTGCTACATTTTGTCTAATTCCTGTTCGTATTCCGTTGCTTTAAACTCTAATACATCAAACTTGTGATCGCTGATCCTGTCAAATGGTATCAGAGCAGGTTAATCATTGATCGATCTAATAATTGATCATTGAAACTGCTATTCAAGATCTAAGTTTGATTGAATTAGCTTTTGTTTTTGCAAGAAACGGTTATAGAGATTGAATTTTCTGTATTTCTGGTCATTCATCCTGAGATCTTCTCTTGGTTTTCATTGAGTTTGTTGTGGTCTGTTTAAAACTTTTAAAAGCTTGAATTAAATTGTTTTTGAACTGAAAATGACCACTCCCTCCAATGATCCTCACAATACTGGTTCCTCAACCAAGCCACCGATGCTGGTTAGGAATGAGTATAACATATGGCAAAGACGTATGCTCCATCACCTGTCTGTTAACAGTGCAGGTTGTTGGACATCAGTGGTACATGGTCCACACAAGCCTATGGTGAATAACCCGGAAACCAATCAAATTGTTCCGAAGAGGAGGGAGCAATACTCAGATGAGGATAAGAAGTTGCTTGAAATTGATGCAAAAGCCCATGGAATTCTGGCCATGGCACTGCCAAATGAAATCTATTCTGGGCTAATGCATCATGAACTACCCATGACCTCTGGAATGCCTTGAAAGAACAATTTGGAGGAACAGATGAGGTCTTGGCAAATAATAGAGAAATTCTTGCCCAACAATATGAGACATTCTCTCATAGAAAGGGTGAGACACTGACTCAACAATATGAGCGGTTCTCTTGTTTGATCTCTGAACTAAAAATGGTCAAACTTGAGTACACAAATATTCAGATGAATAACAGATTTCTCAGATCACTGCCTGAGAGATGGGACACATATACTATTGTCCTACGCTCCAGTGCAAGTTTGGACAAACTATCTCTCACCCCTCCATGGGAAACTGCTCACGTTTGAGAGAGAGATAGAACAGAAGAGAAAGTTGTCTTCATCTGGAAAGCTCACTGAAGACTTTGTACCAGGCAACACTGCCTTGGTGGGTCATGAGTCAGAATATGCTTCATCTGAATGCCAGTATGATGAGCATATTAATTTCTCTTCAAGCACTTCTGATTCTGCATTTGTGAGTGTTGATGGTCAGTTTACTGGGTGTAATAATGACAATCTATGCTTCATTATGGATGATCTCAAGGGGATTGCTGATGATGACTTAGAGGAGATGGATATTTTGAGCCAAATGGCCCTGATAAATATCAGATCTCAGAAGTTCTATAAAAGAACTGGAAGAAAATTCCCAGGACTCTCTGGCAAAACAAAGTTGGTTTTGACAAGAGCAAGTTGAGGTGTCACAAATGCAAAGGCTTGGACACTTTGCAAGAGAGTGTAGATCAACTGGATCTAACTCCACTGCACTTTTGTGACTTTTCCTGGCAATAGTCAACAACACAGAGGGCAACATCCTGTCACTTCTAATCATCCTCAACAACAATCTCCGGCATATTTTGTTCCTCAGGGTCAAATGCCATATCCGTACCCTTGTTATTACATGCCACAGTCAAATCAAGTTCAAGTTCCTATGGCACCACAACCTCATGCACTACCAGAACCTCAGCCATCCCAATCTAATCAACAACTCAACCTCAACAACACAGCTTCTTCACCCCAGGAGTTGTTGACTGGAGCAGTTTACCAGATGACATGTCTGGTCATGATCAACTGTTTCAGGTGCTGGTCAACATGGTGGTGACAGTCCTTTTGGGAATCTGGCTCTTATGGCTTTGGAGTCTGCTGATACTCATTTTCTAATGCCTCTACACCTCAGGTATCACAGGTATCCTCTGAGGCAAAAGCCAAATTATGTTCTGAACCATGCATAGCAGCATTTGCTTCCATTAGAGAAGCAAATGTAGCTCTAATTAATAAGAACATTGAGCTAGAACAAATAATTTCCAAAAACAAAGCTGAGTTTGAGTCTGTGCTAAAGATAAAAATGATGAGATTTATAAACTGAATTGCCAAATAATTGATGATAAGGCTAGAGAAGAAGAGTACTTCTAGAGAAGTACAAAGATCTCAAAGAAACCCTTGCAGTTACCCAGGTCGAGTGTGATAGATGGGTACAATCATGCAAAGGTTTTGAAATGCTTCTTAGTAAGCAATCTGCTTCAAATGTGAAGTTTGGAATTGGTTACAATCACACTGCTCCACCTACAGATTTTACCCCAAGAGCAGAGGTAGAATCTGATGGTGAGAGTGATAACCAATCCATCACATCATGTGATCTACCTTCTGATACAGCACAATCAGAAGTAGCAGTCAGCATCGCCCTCTTTGAACTATCAGCTGATGTTGATGGTTCAAATGCTGACATTCACATGATTAATGAGTTGATCAACTCAGGAGTTAATTCTGAAGGTCCTGAAAGGACTAGAGAGCAGAATCTAACACCTGAAGTTCAAACTTCAACTGCTGTCAGTACTGAAGAGAAGAAAACTGACAGTAGAAAGAGTTTGAAGACTACTAAAGAGGGAGTCAAGAAAGCAAACAATGCTTCCAAAGCATTGAAGAACAAGTCTTCAGTTGCTTCACCCTCTTTAGTTATGATCAACCTAAGATGAAGAAGAACCATGTGAAGTATGTGGTTTGTTCAATCATCTTACAGATGATTGTTGGTACAAAAGAGGTTCCAAACTCAAACAAAAAGAAGAAATTAAAGAGAAAATGGTAAAAATGAAAACTGAGTTTGAGACCACATTTGTATCAGCAACATCAAATCCTGTAACCCTTAAGTCCTCAAAGAAATCCAAAAAGGAAGGGGTTAAACAGGTGACAGCTGAGAATGCTCAGAAGAAGAAGGGGCAACATAGGGACTTATCAAACTCCACTGGCAATGTGTCTGATGAGCTGAAAGTCTTATCACAAAATCAGACACAGCTGGTTATGATGGTTCAACATCTGTTGGGTAGAGTTAACCAACTAGATGCTCCTATGTTGAAACCACAGAAAAGGAGATCCAAGCCAAAGGACTCTCTTCTACACCATCTTCTTCCTCTCAGGCTGTTGTTTCAAATAAACCTGTTAGTTTACCATATTGATGAGACCAGGCCCAAAACCAAAAAGTTTGGGTCTCTAAAACTAACTGATTGTTTATTTTGCAGGGTTCTTCAACATGCCAAAGTAGCATCTGGTATGTAGACAGTGGGGGATCTATGCACATGACTGGGAATAGCTCTCTTCTTCATGACTACTCTCAAGGAAAGAAGGGATTTGTTTCTTTTGGCAATGATGCTAGGGGTTACATCATGGTAAGGGCTTTGTCTCCAATGGAGAAATCAAATTTGATGATGTTAATCATGTGGAAAATCTCAAGTACAATCTCTTGAGTGTCAGTCAAATGTGTGATAAAGGCCATGTTGCTCTTTTCACCAGTCAAAACTGTAGGATTCTGTCAGAAGTTTTGCACTTGATTGACAAGGTGTTGGATGATCATACTCTCCTGAGAGCCAACAGGACAGGAAGAGTGTATGCCTTAGATCTTTCTAAGAAAATAGATCTCAAAGGCAATCCTTGCCTATTTTCCAAAGCCTCTTCTCAAGAATCTAAACTGTGGCACAGAAGGCTTGGTCATGTTAATCTCAAAAACATGAATCAGCTTACCCACAATAGTTTAGTCAGAGGCTTACCAATAAAGGAGTTCCACTGTGATGAAACCTGCACTGCTGTTTAAAAGGAAAACAGCACAAAGTCTCATTCCCTCCTATTGAAGAGCCTAAGTCCACTGCCTGCTTGCAATTACTGCATATGGATTTATTTGGTCCTGTGAGAGTAATGAGCATGGCAAAGAAGAAATACTGTCTGGTAATTGTGGATGATTACTCCAGATTTGTATGGACTTTCTTTCTACATTCAAAGGATGAGGCTGCTCAGAAGATTATTCACTTTGTGTTGTATATTGAGAAGCAGTATTCCCTTCCAGTCAAGTGTATTAGGAGTGACAATGGAACTGAATTCAGAAATCATACACTTGATGACTTCTATCTTTCAAAGGGAATCAAAAGGCAGTTAGCATTCCAAGGACTCCAGAACAAAATGGAGTAGTGGAGAGAAAGAACAGGACCCTCATTGAAGCTGCAAGGTCCATGCTGGCTGACTCTGGTTTGCCACTGACCTTTTGGGCTGAAGCTGTCAACACAGCTTGCTATGTGCAAAATAGAGTTTTAGTAAATCAGAGGTTGATGAAGACTCCATATGAAGTTCTCCATCATTTGGCTCCTCTGATTTCATTTTTCAAAGCATTTCGGTGTCCCTGTTTTATTCTCAACACAAAGGATCAACTCCATAAATTTGATCCTAAGGTGGATGCAGGGTATTTGTTGGTTATTCATCTACTTGCAAGGCATACAGAGTCTACAACTGCAGAACAAAGATGGTTGAAGAAACTCTACATGTTAAGTTCAATGAATCTCCAAAGGACAAGATTCCACAAAGCCTGTGGAGTATTTGATTTGGACATACTGCAATATGTTCCTTATCAAACTCCTGCTGTTGCTCCTGTCAACAGTTCACCACCTGGTGGTACTGCTGATGATGATGATGATTGCAGTACTCACCTCTTCAGGTTAGTGATCAGCTGCCTGATTCAGCTAGACCTGATGTTCCTGTAGCTCCAGTAGCACCATCCACAACAAATGCTGATGAGATCTCTTCGAATTCAACTTCTTTGAATTACCATCCACTGATTGGTTTCAAGGAAATGATTCACCATCACCATCTGTTACTGCTGAGCCTGCTACAAACACTTGCACAGATCTCATTGTGTATCAAGATCTGAAGAATCACCCTATGTCTCAAATCATTGGTGATATCACTGCTGGAGTATCAACAAGAAGTCAATTGTCAAATTCTGCTTCTATGCTCTCTTCATCATTCAGCAAGAGCCAAAGAATTATCACATTGCTTTAAAGGACAATGGATGGGTTGATGCCATGCAGCTTGAGCTTCTTCAGTTCAAGAAACAGCAAGTGTGGGAACTGGTTCCTCTACCTCCAGGTAAGTGTGCAATAGGCACTAAATGGGTGTTTAGGAACAAAATGATGAAAATGGGCTTATTGTTAAGAACAAGGCCAGACTGGTTGTTCAGGGGTTTGCACAAGAAGAAGGTATTGATTATGATAAAACCTTTGCCCCTGTAGCCAGACTGGAAGCAATTCGATTGTTTTTAGCTTATGCTGCTTATCAAAACTTAAAGTTTTTCAAATGGATGTCAAAAGTGCATTTTTGTATGGAAAAATTAAAGAAGAGGTTTATGTATGTCAACCTCCAGGCTTTGAGGACAATAAACATCCTAATTGGGTGTATAAGCTTGATAAGGCTCTTATGGGTTAAAACAAGCTCCTAGAGCCTGGTATGAGACATTATCGAACTTTCTTCTGGAAAACAATTTCACTAGAGGCTCCATAGATAAGACTTTATTCATTAAGAAAGCTGGGCAGCATAATCTACTTGTTCAAATTTATGTAGATGATATATCTTTTTGCATCCTCTGATCCAAAGTTGTGTGATGCCTTTACAAAGTTGATGCAACAGAAGTTTGAAATGAGTGCCATGGGAGAATTACAGTTCTTTCTGGGGTTGCAAATCAAACAAAAGGCTGATGGAATTTTCATTCATCAGTCCAAATACACAAAAGATCTTTTGCAAAAGTTTGATTTACAAAACTGTAAGCCCTGTTCTACCCCCATGTGCAGCACCACACAACTGGATACAGATCAGAAAGGTAAAGTGGTTGATGAAACACTTTACAGATGTATGATTGGGTCCTTGATGTATTTAACAGCTTCTAGACCAGATATTATGTTTGCTACATGTGTTTGTGCTAGATTTCAAGCTGCACCTAAAGAGTCTCATCTGATTGCAGTCAAGAGGATCTTTAGATATCTGCAAGGCACTCCATCTCTAGGTTTATGGTATTCTACTGGACATTCAGGTAAATTAGTTGCTTTTCTGACAGTGACTATGCAGGGTGTAAGTTGACCAGGAAATTAACTTCTGGTGGATGTCAATTCCTAGGCAACTGCTTGATTTCTTGGCAGAGCAAGAAACAGACCTCAGTTGCTACATCAACTGCTGAAGCAGAGTACATTGCTGCTGCAAGTTGTACATCTCAGGTACTCTGGCTTCAAAACCAACTTCTGGATTATGGCATTACAGAGACTAAGAATCCATTGCTAATGGATAGTGCTTCAGCTCTTTGCATTGTCAAAAATCCAGTCCAGCACTCTAGGACCAAACATATAGAGATTAGGCATCATTTTATAAGGGATTGTTTTGAAAAAGGTCTGATTGATCCTAAGTTTGTGCCTAGTGCTGATGAGCTTGCAGACATTTTTATTAAGCCTTTGGATAGTTCAACTTTCCAAAACCTGGTGTTAAGGCTTGGTATGCTGCAGCTAGAATAAGTGACAACTACTGATGATCTTAGTAATAAGTACTGATTGATCATTAGTAACTATGTCACATATAAGTACTGATGAGCTCTTTTACCCTCAGCAGTTTTTATAACTACTGAAGGCAAATGTCTCACAAGTACTGAAGTACTTCATCTGTTCTAAACTACTGATGTAGTTACAACCTGATGCAGCTACAACTATTGCAATCAGTACAAACAGATAAGTACTGATGTCCTATGAAACAACTGAAATTAGCCAAAAAGGCTGATGAATGTGTTGAGGACAGTATGAAACAGCTGACAAGCTAAGAATTGACGAAAACAGCTAATGAGAAATTTTTCTTCAGTCGTTTGTACTACTGTTGTTTCATTCTAAACAACTGAAGCAAAACCATGTCTTCAGTAGTTTTATAACTACTGATGACTAATACCAAGTGTTCAGTTGTTTACAACAGCTGATGACAAAACCACTGTCTTCAGTAGTTTCATAACTACTGATGACAAACACCAAGTCCTCAGTTGTTTCAATCATGTGAAGTCAAAACCACGGTCTTTAGTAGTTTTCTAACTTCTGATGCCTAACACCACGACTTCAGCTGTTTCAAATGTCTGAAAGGATAATACCATGTCAACGGTCGTTTAAAACTACTGATGACTAACACCACATCCTTCAGTCGTTTTCTTACCCGTACCCTATAAATATCCTGACCTAAGCTCTCAATGCTTCATCTTCTTCAAACCTAACGTTCCTCTCCAAAAACTTCCCTCTTCTCAATGGCGTCCATGCAAATTAAACCACGACACAACTGTGTTGCCTACCTCACTAAATCGCCTATCTGGACTAAGTTCGATACTGCTATCGATCTTATGGTTCAGTCCCAATACAATACGGATTTCTTCTGAATCCCATAATAACATGCCGAATCCCTTCAACATTTGGATGAACGTTACTATTACCACGGGGGAGAACAACAACCATCTCTCAGTCGGTCGTCAACAATAAAGAAGTAGTCATCACTCCTGCAATAATCCGCCAATTCTTCATCTGAATGATGCTAGTTCTCCTGCTGGATATCCGAAGGGCACCACAGATCTATCCTTTGCCCAACATGGATATCAAGGCGATCTCAGTGCCTCCACTATCATGAAGAAACACTTAATGACGCTGAGCGCCTAATTTTCACATGGTGAATGTATGTTTGGCCCCTAAGACGTCGTCTTGGGATCAAATGTCGACAAAATGGCAGCAGGTAATGTATTCCATTCTTGAGCAACAACCACTAAACTTTTCAGAAATAATATTTTCGGAGCTCAAGGACATGGCTCAAAAACTAACTGCCAACGTTGGATACTATATCCACGGTTCATAATGGCCATCATTACAAACCAGCTTAATGCTGAGGGACTTGTTGGCTTGGGAGTCCCTGCTACAGCTGTTCTGCGGAAGTATACTCCCGGCACAACTCTGACCAGACACTCAAAATGGCTGCCAAGCTGCGAAAACCCACGCAGCTGGTACCCACAGCCACCACCTCCAAATCAAAAGTCCCCACCAAACCCACCAAAAAGAAACCCAAACGGCTACTCAGGAATTGAGTCCCTGAGGATGCCCCTGCAACACAAACGCAGGATATATCCACTAGTCCAAACCCCCTAGTGGATACAATGACTCTTCCAGCCATAGCCGCTCAGGCTCCTCTCAACAGGAGCCTGCAGCAACCACACAAGGGGTACCTACATATCTGGGATCTTCCTCACTTGAGGGGATTGCCATTGAAGAGCACCAACCTCCCCAGGTGCCCCTGCTTCTATCCCTTCACCCCAACCAACTGCCCCTCACAGCCCAACTTTAATAGTTGCAAAGTGCTGACTCAACTGCACTCCTCACCCCCTCCCCAGAAACCACTCATTACTGGGAATACATCTACAATGAGGGGGAGGAACACAGTGCACTTGAGAACCCACAGCACAGGGGTTTACCACTTCTATCTCCTGGTGTAGACAAGGAGCTTAGAATATCTAGTGAGGCTGCCACTCCTCTGACTCAGCACATGATCAGAATGAGGCTGGTAACATTGCCAAAGACCTCACTAGAGGCAATAGCGATGATGGACACTGTCCTGAGGCTGGAAGTCCCCAGTACCAAGCACAAGGGGCACATGCATCAACTGGTCTACACCCAGTGCATGTAAATCCTGCTCTAAGCAGGAGGTCAGATGATTCAGCTTCGGCTGATGATGGCCTGGGCTTTTTGTACGATGTTCTTGCCCAGAACACAATCCTTGAAGAGAAAGTCAGTTGGTTGCAAAAACCTACTTGATCAACTCTCACAAGGAGAAAGACCATCTGCCTCTACCCACCAAGATGGCACCTTCACTTGAAGGTTCCCTAAACACTGAGCCACTCCAAACTCAACCACCTGCCTCTGCTTCAGGCCCTACTTCTTAGGAACAGAACCCTCCTGAGCAAATAGGTGCTGTACTTCAAATTCCCTCCCTCTCATCACACCCATAATCACTAATATTGTGACTAAAGCCATTGATGAGAGGCTTTCCTCAACTTTACAGCCCTTGATGATGATGCTGTGTACAAAAGACTCTTTCTGCGGTCAAACCCCCTCCTCCAATGCATCCAAAAAGGGGGAGAGTACTGCAGTGAAAGAAAAGAAGAGGAAAAGATCAGAGGAACAGAAGGAAGAAAAGCAAGCCAAAAGGAGGAGAAAGAACAGCAACCACTGCTCACCTACAAGCGAAAGAAAGGTGCTGATGATCTATTGCTGAAGATAAAGCCTTGGAGCTACTGATAAAAGAGGCTGATGCCGAACACAGCAGATCAATGGACAACATCATTGATCAGCTATTTAGGCAAGGCCATGACACCAATAAACTTGACTCTGAGATTCGACGATAGAGATTGAAGAAATCCAGAATAGATGGGCAAGTTATGAAGTGTTAGAAAGAGAAAGGCTTGAGATCATGATTAGATTTATTGCAAAATATCTTGGAAGATCAATGATCGAAATCAAAGCTTGGTCCAGGGACAGTATCTTGGCAATCACCACCAAGATCTGTTCGTCTGAAGCATATACTAAGGGGCTTGTTATTGAAGCTTTGAATGAAGCGGGTGTGGGAGTAGGACTGAGCTAGCCAAGCAATCAAAAGCCACACTCACCTCAAGGATGCTAGAACAGCCTGTCAACATTCCCGCACCAAAACCACCCAAAAACAAACCCACCAAACCAACTCCCTTACCGTCAAAACATAGCCGATGATATACCCTTGAAGAAGAAGAGAAGGATATGAGGCTAGAAGATGATGAAGAAGATGATGAAGATAGGCTGCCACTCTCAGCTGTGATTCAGTTGCCTAAGGCCACAAGTCACTCCTCAGCAATTACTCCTGAAGTCCAGAGAGAAATGGTTAAAGTGAAGCTATAAGAAGAAGAGCTTCATAAACAGCATGATAAGGAATTGCTGAAGAGAGTTGACAAAGCTTATGCAGCCACATCTTCTATCATCAATAGAAGAAGCAAGCCCTCAGACTTTACACTCTCAGGCATACCTTTCAATATCAAAAGGAAAGAGTGAGGATTTGGCCTGATCCAGGGTCTCTCACAGAATTCATAAGAAAATATACCTCAGAGATACATTGGCCAGGTGAAAAAGATCGTAGATGAAGTGATCTCTCTGGTCTTTGTAGTTTCACCCTGGGAAATCCTAGAAGACTTCAAGAAAGCCTACAAAGCTAATCTAACCCCTCAGAAGATGCTGGAAAACAAAATAGTGAAAAAGGGGTTAGTTTACAGAGGCTTGAGGAAGTCAGGAAAAATGAGCTCCAGTTGTTCTATAGGGGAATCACCCGGATGAGTTTGCTTACAGAATAATAACAACTGTGGAGCTAAAGAATGGGAAACAGGCCAAATACCTGTCTGAGTATTATGGGCCTGAATCATTGTTGAAGGAGGTGCTGAAGAGCTAACCATGGAGGAACCAATAACCTTCCTTGAGGCCTACACAAGAGAGTCGTACAGACTCATTATGGGGAAGTAAATCTCATGAATGGGATAACAACTCTATGTCCAGTTCCCCAAAACAGAGTTCCCATTCATACTCTGCCAAACAAATATCTGAGATTTCTTCCCAGGCCGGAGCTTACATGGGTCATCTTCTCTACTGATCAAGAAGGAAAAAGACCAACACTTTGCCAACAATAAGTGGAACAACGAATAATTTAGAGGTTTTGGCTGCATTGGTTCAGGGGGAGTTTGTTGGACCAAAAGAACCAATGAGCCAAGATCAGAAAACCTCTAAGTCCCACATGGTATCACAACAACTGCTGAAAGACTCATCAGCAGTTTGACAAGTGCTGAAGACTTCAACAGCTGAAGATCAAGTGCTGAAGACTTCAACAGCTGAAGACTAAAGTGCTGAAGTACAACAGCTGAAGAACACAAGTGTTGAAGCTGAAAGACCAAAGTACTGAAGTACAATAGCTGAAGAGAGTTACAAGTGCTGAAGATAACAACTGATGTACAAAGTCTGAAGACAAAGACTGAAGACATCAGCTGATGATATCTACTGAAGTCATTAGCTAATGAAACATCTGAAGGTCAAAGTCTGAAGATCAAGTACTGAAGCCTCAGTAGTTTGTCACAACTGCTGAAGCGTACTTCTTCAGTAGTTGTGATATCAGTAGTTTTATTTCTAGTTTCAAGTTTTATGTTTCAGTAGTTTTGTAAAACGACTGAAGAGCTTGTTCTTCAGTCGTTGTAGTTTCAGTAGTTTTATATTTTGTACTTAACACTCTGATATGTTCTCAGTAGTTGTGAACATTTCAGTAGTTTGTTAGAGTTAGTTATGTTTGTATTAGATCTGCCAGTTATCACTTTCCGTGATAACAACAGTGATTGTTGCACTCTATATAAGGAGTGACAACCTATTGTAATATGTGAATGAATGGAATGAATAAGTGAATGATTTGAATGATTTGATTAAGAACATTCCTTATCTATAAACATTCCTGAAATCAGAAATATATTCTCTCGCTATAACCGTATGTGCTCTTAATGCATACAAGCATCGTCTTCTTGCTACAATTTGTCTAATTCCTGTTCGTATTCCGCTGCTTTAAACTCTAATACATCAAACTTGTGATCGCTGATCCTGTCAAAAGGTTTTTTTAATAATGGGTTTACGTCTAAGGGGGTAGAGGGTGCGATTCCGGCTAGGAAATAGATAGCGCTACACCAATTAAGATAACACCTTCCTTCCAAGCAATATCGCACTTTTATCATTAAGAAAATAATGTTAGTTTTGGATAATTCGGGTAAATAATTTTTAATCATGGTTAAGAATCATGAATCAAGTTTATTTACGGGACTAACTTTAAAATTTATTAATTCCCTCTCAAATTTTCAAAACATATTAGCACCCTTCTCTATCATAAAACTCCCTCCTCAAATAATTTATATTCCCGCTTACTTGCCTTAACCCTTAATCTACTACTCTTCCCCAAAGTTAATTCATGTTACACCACTTAAATCTTCATTGCGCTTTAATCCTTGATGGTAAATCATTATGTAATGATGGTGCTTGGTCTCAAACCACCATCAATCGACCTCACGTGCTTTGACTACAGGCATGACCCCTGAATTGCTTGGATTGCAAGAACCATTTATCGACTTCACCTTCTAATCGAACTCTCAGTAAGAGTATGTTTATTAAAAACTTATATTGGGTAACACATAGTTCTTATTGCATATATTATGTTTCTTATAAAACTGCATCATGATTTGTTTGGGGAAATAAGAAATCTCTTGCTCTAGTATAAGGTTATATCCAAATGAAGAATTCTTAGATAAAGGAGCCTTAGTTTTACAAATCTTAACTATAGGTGTGTGTTACTATGTTAATAAAGCGGAGAGTATGATTCATATTAATTATGTACATAAGGTGCTCGATAAAATGCCTCAATGAAGGATTTATACTATTTTGCGTGCTTTTACACTATGTAGGTAGTTGAATCCTTGTAAACAGGATAAACTAATTGAGAAAGGATGCTTGTTTATATTATAGTTGTGTACAGATGAGTATTGAGTATTAACATGTTCAATGCATTACGAATTAAATAAAGATATTTATTGGAATGATTTCTATTTTTATGTTTGTTAAATGGTGGGCTTTGACTTGTAAGTTGCCATGTTTAATGAAGCTTGGAATAAATGGATTGGCCTTCAAAAAGCTATGCAGAATCTGGTGTCAACAAATCAGATGCGAAGGATGAGTTAGTTTTAGAACTTATGCAAAAGGTACCCAATATGGAAGGTTACTCAACAAAAGCTCTAGGATTATTCAAGACAAACTTCTGGAGCTTGATAAGAAGGAGAATGAATTGAAAGAGATGAAACAAAGATATGTGGCCAAAAAGAAAGAAAAGGGAAAGGAGATTGTAAAGTTAAAAGATGCTCTTCAACAATCCAGAGAGGAAATAAGTGGTCATATGGACAGTTTAGCCATACAGACAATTGCTATAGAAGAGCAAGAAGAATTGATTGAAGAACAAGCTAAGATCATTATCAACTTGCAAAACCAGAATGAAGGCCTAACCAAAAGAGTATCTAAGCTGGAAATGCTGGTTGAAATCAAAAGGGAAGCTGAAGCAGAAGTGAGAAAAGATGATGAGAAAAGAACTAATGATAGTGAGAAAGAAACTGCTTTGGAGAGCTCATCAGGAGAGAGTAGTGATGACTCTCCTCCTGCTAAACGTATGAGATTCTCTGAAGCTGAAAAGGGAGAAGAAACAAGCAAGACAAAGCGTGATGAATCTAGCTTGGAAATGGTAGTTCATTCAGAGAAAACAGCTAACATTCAAACTGAAGAGGCTGAATTCAATGACATGATCAAAGCTCAAGATACGTTCACAGCTGAAGAATTTATCATTGATGATGATTTTTGGGACTACATAGTTGATCAAAGGATTGTGCTGCTAAACCGATAGTTTTTATTTCACAATCTCCTGTCCCTCTTGAGAAGGAATTGAGCATGCAACTAGTGCCTGCTGTATCACTCACTGAAGAACAAAGGGAGCTGATTAAAAGACTATATGAAGAGCAACAAGAGAAAGAAGAATCAACTTCTACTATTCATGAACCAGAATAGTCAAAAGCTGAAAAATTGCCTCAAGAAGTTAAACAACCTGAAACCTCATCTGGTCCATCAATGCAAACTTATACCAGAAGGAGGAAATACTTAAACGAAAAGGCTAAGGGAAAAAGGCCAATAGTCGAAGAAGAACTAGTCAAAAAAAGTAAAAAGGATGATCCAAGAAGCCTTGCAGCTATTGCTGAATTTTTAGAAGAACATGAAAAGGCTGAAGCTCAACTGAAAAAGAAGGCTGATTTTATAGACCTTGAAGAAAGAGAAATTGAGGGTGGCTATGTGATTGATGAACCAATAGAAGTTGATATCCCTATGAAGGAAGAGAAATCAGTTCAAGAAATGGTTGAAAAGGCACAAACTAAGATCTAATGGTGAAAGCCATGTTCTTAATAATCATGGATATGACCCAGATGAGGTGTTCAGCATGACATATGAGATAATAAAGGCAAAAGAAGTGAAATTGAACAAGCTGATGGACGCCTTGTTTGAGACTGAGTATGAGAAGACTCTTTCTCCTAAAGCTGTTGTGCCCAAATTATCATCCATGAAAAAGCAAACAACTACTCCTCATTCATTATATCCTGATCCTATAACATGTCTGATAAGGAAATGAAGGATTATCTCTCTCGTCAAGAGTTCACAAAGAGAATGCTTGGAAACATGAAGACGAATTCCCTAAGGGTTTTCATCCTTAGGTTGAACAACGAGACGAAAGAAAGGATTAAGAAAATGGAAGAAGAAAATGCTAGTAAGAAGCCTAGAACCCGAGTGTCAGCTCAAGATATGCAGCTCATCCATAGAGATCATGACTCTTTGGCACCTATACTACACAGATATCTTGAGTAATTTTGCTTAGCATACACAATTGAAACTTCAAGAAGGTCTGACCACTACAGAGATGATTAAAGGTGTGTCTACTCCCAAGGGCAAGACTAATCAGAAAATCATTGCTTCGAAGTACGACAGTGACTGGAATATGTTCATGATCAAAAGGGTTTCAAGCCTGGTTTAATTCTTTACAAAGTACTCTGCTCTTGTAAATGCCGAGGAGATTCATGACCTGAAGGAACTAGCCAATTTGGAACTGATAAATCATAAGGCTATTTTAAAGAGGTATGAGTTTGAAGAGATACTCAGAATGTTCAAAAGAATTGACAAGTTCAAATCTCTGAAGGCTATCTGTATGAGGAAAGAGAGATCCTTCATCAACCCTCTTGAAAAGAAAAGGACTAGATAAGCAGAGGAAGTTGTGTTTCCAGAGCTTAAAGTGAATCCAACTTAGTCATTGAAGAGAAAGATGGTGTCTGGCACTCATTTCTCCACTCCAATTTCTAATGTTTATTATGATGAGAAGACTTATAAGGAGGGTGTAGAAGACTTATAACTGTTCAGTGGATATAAAGTGAGGCTACTTGATGAATCATACATCCACTACTTCTACACAACACACTTCAGAGAAATAACTAACAAGCTGGGAGAAGAAGACATGCATTTCTTCTTGAAGTGTATTAATATACTAAAAATGGCATAGGGATCATATCATTGCCAAAAGAGAGAAAAGAAAGAAGAAAAAGACTCCTGTGCAACCGGGAAACATTGTGAAGCTGGAGGTTGATGTGGATGGAGCTTTACTGATAGATAGGGTGTGACATCCGTCACCGTAAGGTCCGTCAATTAATGTGATTGTCCATTAACTTTTCTTTGACCGTTCATTCCTCACCTTTATTAAATCCTTGTGTGGATATCATACTTGCTTTATCATCCTTATGCTTGTGCTTCTTTGTGAACATGTGCTATGCTTAAAACATTTACAAATTTCATCACCGTTATCACTAAATATAATTTTTATATAATATTATTGTTACTAATAAAACAACTTTTAAGATACCAATAACATTAATTACATCTTTATTATAAATATAATTAGCCTAATTAAGTCGTTTTCAAACAAAACAAATTTGGGATTTTGGGGAATTAAGTGTAGGGACTAAACGTGCCATTTTCCAAACTTGGGTTGGGTATATAAACCCCATTCCCAGCCCTAGATTCATTATTCACCTTCTTCTTCATCTCCATCTTCTTCTTCTTCACCTTACATCTCATTCTTTGCACCAAAACCGCCGTGTTTCGTCTCATTTTCATCGTCTAGACTTTGTCTACAACCTAGTCTACTCCATCCTTGTAGGTAGACGACCTTGGTTGTCCCTTTCTTGCTGTTTAACTATTGTCCATTTCTAGGGTTTCGGGTGTTCGGGTCAACCCGAACATAAGAGGCCGTGTGGGTGCGTGTGATGTCTTTCTGCGTGTGCTTCTTGATTGTGTGAGTTTGTAGTGTGTTTCCGGAAGTCCTTGTTGTATAAAACTTGTGCTCGGGGCAGCCAAAGGCTGCTCTACACTTCAGCAATCGCGAACCTGCAGTTCAGGTGATGGGTCTGTCATGCGACTGAGGCGTGCGACTGGGTGAGTCGTGCGACTGAGTCATGCGACTGTGTCATTCGGGCGACTAAGTCGTGCGACTAGGGTGTCATGCGACTGAGTCGTGCGATCGAATGAATGTGTGCGATTGAGTCAGTACATAATGTTGTGTGTGGTTGAGTCATGCGACCGAATGAATGTATGCGACTGTGCGTATATCGCACGAGTGAAGGCCAATCGTACGAATGAAGGTTCAGTCGTACGAATGAAGCTGATTCGTATGAATGAAGGTTGATTCGTGCGTATGGAGGTTAAGTCGTGCGATTGGGTGTTGTGTGGTACGACTAAATGCCAGTCGTGCGAATGAAGGCTCAATCGTGCGAATGAAGTTGATTCGTACGAATGAGGGTTGATTCGTGCGAATGGAGTGTTGAGTTGTGCGTCTGGTCTGTTATGCGATTGAAGTTGTTTGTGTGTGTGAATCCCTCTTATTGACGTGTGATGTTGAGGTAACATTAACCCAGTTGTCATTGCTTGACCACAAGATCAAAGTCAACGCTATCAACATGCAGATACTATTCCAATTTAAATCAACCTAACATTTTGCAAGTATCAACAACCCGTTTTGGACTACAAATATTTAACAAGTACTTTCTCTTATAACAATGGGATCTTTACACAAATATCATCGGCAATGACCACTACCTCTAGTACTTGGATCTACATAAGATTGATACGTGTGTCCGCTTGTGTGTGTTACCCACGACCGACCCGATGCAACCCGAACCGACCGAACATTACTATGTGCTTTATATATATCATTAATGCTTAACAATAACTGTTAATAGGTGTTTGACTGTTCATTACATACAACTGTTGTGTACTTTAATCATCCATACTTAGCACTTAACAAGTGAGTTTCGTGGCCCCTTTTTATGCTTATTCAAATTTTCAATCATTTCCGAATATGGGGGAAAAGTATGCTCACCCATTTTCTATGTTGTACAACATACATACATTCACATACTTGGAATCAACATGCTACTGTTTTGTGAGTACTTATCTGAAACATGCTTGAGTATGATATGTGGTTCTTTCTTTAAAACCATTTAATTCCAGTGTGGAATTGACGGCTAGGTATTGGTAGTACTACTGGGTTGACACCCCCACCCTCGTTTTGGTATACTAGTTAGTACCACGGTCCCCAGGAACGGGCCTTGGGTGAATATATTCTGACAAGATTATTTGTGTACGTCGTTAGGTTTGGTTGTAAAGCTCATGTCATGTGATTTTGCTTACTTATAACTGTATTCACAATATTCCGCAACAAACATTATACAGCGTCAGTTACTTATTTTCTATTTAAACCTGCGAGCTCACCAACAATTTTGTTGACCATTTTGAGCATATCTTTTCAGGTGATAATGCTATTTGAAGATCTAGGTGTGCTGCCTTAGTGGAGACCCTAGGTTGCATTTTGGGACTAAACATACATTTTGAAAACATTTGTTGTAATCTGTTTCGAATAACATTACTTTTTTGATACTTGTTCCCAGGTTATGGGAATTACATTATAATGTTATCATTTTTGTTTATATGAATCATGTATCATGTTTATGCATATGGCTATGTTGTCGTGAATACTGACTAAACACGACACAAGTCCCCTTTTTGTCGGGTGTCGTCATGACACGCTTGCCATCATTTGTTATATTGCATCTCTAACGCTTACCATGTGTTATGACGATCCCGTCTTGTTACATCCTCGTGTTTACGCTCTTAGCGGGGGTGTGACAGGCTGGTATTAGAGCCACTGGTTATAGAGAATTAGGCAATACACTTGACCTAGACTATAACCAAGGAACCTTCATATAGATTTGCATGCCAGGGTTGTGTGCATTTTATATCTCATACGTGTTCCTCATTACTTGTTCGTTTATCTATCTGTTCTGTGATCTTTTCACCCTGTGAGGGAGCCCTTGTGCTCACTCTTTATGGGATGCTTCTATTGGATCTTCCGTTCCCTCTGCGCGCCGAGTTGTTTTATCAAATCTGGGTATTAAACCCGAGGAGATCTTCATAGATCATGCGATTGCGCTTGACCTTGGACATTGGGATTTACCCCAAGGAGGTTATGTCTGAGACCTCGAAAGAGGAGGAAATGGACAACCTTCGCTAGACTAAACATGATTACATACATGGATTGCAATTATTATCATGGACTACTGGTGGAACATTACCTATACATGGTGTGAGATTACATGACTTGTATGCGATGTGTGACAACAACAAGTGTGATATTAACTTGGAATGCTGGAATTTGATGAGTGGTATGAACAATCTACTTTGAAATGGTTAAACTTATGTGTAAACTACTTTTATGATTAGAACATGCCTCCTTGAAGAGTTACCAGTAGCAAGAGTGGCGGAAGTGAAGCCCTGAGGGGTAGAGGCAGAGGCAGAGGTAGAGCACCAAGATCGAGTGATGGTCCTACCAATGACAATCAGGGAACAAGAAACTCTGATATGGCAGCCTTAATCGCTTAACAGCTGGCCACATTGATTCCGACTATCGTGGCCCAAGGGGCGATGCTCTTCAGAATCACCCTCCCATAGGGATGGTGGCAATGATAATGAGGATAATGGAAACCCGACTGGAATGAGAGTAATCAGGAGACCAGAAATAGTGGAACAGCTGGTAATGAGACTGGGGTTGTTAATGCTAAAAGGGGGTGTTCGTACAAGGAGTTTGTGGCCTGCAAACCGAAACAGTTTAATGGAAAAAGTGGGGCTATAGCTCTGACCAGATGGCTTGAGAAGATGGAGGCAGTAATCGACATCAGTGACTGCCTCGACAGCCAAAGGATCAAGTATGCCACGTGTTCATTGCAAGGCAAGGCACTAACTTGGTGGAACACCCAGATTCAAGCTAGGGGAAGAGAATCGGCGTTACAGATGTTGTGGGATGAGTTTAAGGCCTTAATCACCGAGGAGTACTGTCCTCTCAATGAGATGCAGAAACTGGAGCATGAATTCTATAATCATGCTATAGTGGGGGCTGGGCACACAACTTACACCGATCGTTTTCATGAGCTGGCAAGATTGGTCCCAAATCTAGTGACTCTAGAATCAAAAAGGATTGAGAGGTACATTTGGAGACTTGCGCCCCAAATCCGGGCAATGGTAATAGTAGCTGCTCCTCCTACGATTCAGATTGCAATTCTAAAGGTTGGCGCTCTAACTGATGAGATGGTGAGAACGGGGGTATTGGGTAGACGAGCAGAGAAAAGGAAAGATGTTGGGGAAACGAGTCGGTCGAGTGCCAGGAAATTTGATAAAAGGGCCAAGACAACCAGAAACTTTGTGGCCATGACACAAGGCAGGAGAGAGTATGTTGGGCCGCACCCCAAATGTGAAAGGTGCAACTTTCATCATCCCCAACAATGCTGTGCCGGGTGTGCGCGGACTGTAGATGCCTGGGGCATCTAGCAAAAGACTGCAGAACAACACCGAATATGGTGGTCCCGGTCAACACGGTTAACCCCGCTGTGAATGTCAGGGGCTGTTATGAGTGTCGAAGCCCTGATCACTATAGAAACATATGCCCCAGGCTGAATCGGGCACCAAGTCAGCAAGGAAGAACCATCAACCGGTGATGGCCATAGCTTGAAATCAAGGCCCGGGAAATCAAGGGAATACAGCTCGGGGATGCGCATTCGTCATTGGAGCCAATGATGCTCGTCAAGACCCGAACGTTGTCACGGTACGCACTTACTCAATAATCACTTCGCATCTATATTGTTTGATATTGGAGCAGACAATAGCTTTATATCTTCTGAGTTTGTGAAATTGCTTGATTTGAGTCCTAGTAGGCTAGAAATTAGCAACTCCGTAGAACTGGCCAATGGTAGGGTTGTTCAGGCCGATGATATTTTTAGGAAGTGCTCGATGATATTGGAGGACCATGCCTTCGATATAGACTTGATACCCTTTGGGTTAGGAAGTTTTGACGTGATTGTGGGAATGGATTGGTTGTCGAAACATGGAGCTAAGATTGTCTGTCGGGACAAGGTAGTACGAATCCCCATGCCAAACGGGGAGGTACTCAGAATACAAGGAGAACAACCGGGAAGAAGTCTAAAGCTTATTTCGTGCATGAAAGCACGCCGGAGTTTACAGAAACAGTGCTACGCTTTTTTGGCTCATGTAGTAGAAAAGAAAGAAGAGGAGCAGAAATTGGTAGATATTCCAGTGGTATGGGACTACCCAGATGTATTCCATGATGACTTGTCTGGCTTGCCTCCTCCACGATAGGTGGAATTTCGTATAGAGTTGGTTCCTGGAGCTACACAGGTAGCAAAGACGCGGTATCGGTTAGCACCGTCTGAGATGCAAGAGTTATCTAGTAAGCTATAGGAATTACTAGAGAAGGGTTTTATCCGGCCAAGTCACTCACCGTAGGGAGCACCGGTATTATTCGTCAAAAAGAAAGATGGGTCGTTCCGAATGTGTATCGATTGCCGTGAGTTGAACAAGTTAACGGTGAAGAATCGGTATCCTCTCCCCAGGATCGACGATCCGTTTGACCAGCTGCAGGGAGCTTCGTATTTCTCCAAGATCGACCTTTGTTCTGGATACCATCAACTAAGGGTTTTCGAGGAGGACATACTGAAAACAATGTTTAGAACTCGCTATGGGCACTACGAGTTCTTGGTCATGCCATTTGGGTTGACGAATGCACCAGCTGTGTTTATGGACCTAATGAACCGGGTGTGTAAACTTACCTGGATAAGCTTGTGATCGTGTTCATAGACGATATACTTATCTACTCCCGATCGAAAGAGGATCATGAAGAACACATTCGAGCAATTCTAGAACTGTTATGGGAATAGAAACTTTTCGCCAAGTTCTCGAAGTGTGAATTCTGGTTGCGAGAAGTGAAGTTTTTGGGTCATGTGGTTAACGAGGATGGATTCATGTAGATCCCGACAAGATTGAAGCGGTGAAGAAATAGGATGCATCCCAGACACCTTCAGAGATACGGAAATTCTTAGGATTGGCCGGGTACTATCATCGCTTCATCGCGAATTTTTCAAAGATCGCTCAACCATTAACTTTGCTAACTCAGAAAGACAAGAAGTTTGAATGGGGACATGCACAAGAACAAGCCTTCCAAACATTGAAAGACAAGTTGTGCAATGCACTGATATTGTCCCTCCCAAACGGAACTGATGATTTTGTGGTATACTGCGATGCTTCACATCAAGGATTGGGATGTGTACTAATGCAGCAGGATAAGGTGATTGCCTACATTTCATGACAACTTAAGGTGCACAAAAAGAACTACACAACTCATGATCTTGAGTTAGGCGCTGTAGTATTCGCACTCAAGATATGGAGACATTACGTGTATGGAACCAAATGCATCATCTACACAGATCATAAGGGCCTCCAACATATCCTGGATCAGAAGGAACTTAATATGCGTCAGCGATGCTGGGTAGATCTTCTTAGTGACTACGATTGTGAAATCCGGTATCACTCGGGGAAAGCTAACGTGGTGGCCGATGCCTTAAGCCGCAAAGAATCCGTGAAACCACTACATGCTCGAGCTTTGGGATTGACTATTCAAACGAATTGAAAGCTCAGATCCAAATTGCATAAAGTGAGGCGATGAGAAAGAAACCTTGCGGGAGAAGAATTCCGAGGGTTGGATAAACAAATGATTTGCAAGGATGATGGTGTACAGTACTTCATGGACCGTATATGGGTACCCAGATGGGGAGGTGTATGTACCCTCGTCATGGATGAAGCACACAAGACACGATACTCTATTCATCCTGATGCTAACAAGATGTACCACCATCTCAAAGATCTGTACCAGTGGCCAGGCATGAAGAAAGGCATTGCTATGTACGTCAGCAGATGCTTGACATGCTCGAAGTTAAAGCTGAACATTAGAAACCATCGGGATTATTATAGCAACCTAAGATTCTCGAGTGGAAATGGGAGAACATAGCCATGGATTTTATTACCAAACTCCCTAGAACAAGCATCGGCATGACTCGATATGGGTCGTTGTGGATCGAATGACGAAGTTAGCTCATTTCTTGTCGATCCGAGAAGACTACAAAATGGATAAATTGGCGAGATTGTACACAAAAGAGGTCGTGACAAGACACGGAGTGCCGGTGTCAGTCATATCCGACCGTGACAACCGATTTACTTCACGATTTTGGTAGACACTACAAAAAGCGATGGCACTCGATTAGACAAGAGTACCGCCTATCACCCCCAGACAGATGGCCAAAGTAAACGAACCATACAAATGCTAGAAGACATGATGAGAGCATGTGTACTTGAAATTTGTGGTAGTAGGGACACTCATTTACCATTGATTGAGTTCTCTAACAACAACAACTACCATACTAGCATTAGATGTGCTCCGTTTGAAGCATTGTATGGAAGGAAATGTAGATCACCTGTTTGTTGGGCCGAGATTTGTGAGAGTCAGTTAATAGGCCCAGAGATCATTCAAGAAACAACCTACAAGATTTTCCAAATCAAAGATAGACTAAAAGCAGCCAGAGATCACCAAAAGAGCTATGCCGACAACTGTCGGAAGCCTCTAGAATTCAACGTTGGGGATCAAGTTTTACTCAAGGTCTCTCCTTGGAAAGGAATTGTTCGGTTTGGAAAGAAAGGGAAGTTAGCCCCAAGATACGTTGGACCATTCGAGATTACCGAAAGAATTGGTCCAGTGGCTTACGGATTAAAGTTACGACAAGAACTCAGTGGCGTACATGATACTTTCCATGTGTCGAACCTGAAGAAGTGCTTGGCTGACGAATCCTTACACGTACCAATTGAGGACATCAAGATTGACGAAAAGCTTCATTTTGTCGAGGAACCCATTGAGATCATGGATCGAAAGGTCAAACAATTAATGCGTAGTAGAATACCAATTCTTCGCATGAGATGGAATTCAAAATGAGGGAAAAAGTTTATGTGGGAATAGGAAGATCAGATGAAACTTAAATATACACATCTATTTGAGGATGACACTCTTGGATCTAACTCCAGCTGAATTTCGGGATGAAATTCTCTGAACTGGGGGGATACTGTGACATTCGTCACCTTAAGGTCCGTCAATTAACATGATTATCCGTTAACTTTTCTTTGACCGTTCATTCCTCACTTTTATTAACTCCTTGTGTGGATATCATACTTGCTTTATCATCCTTCTGCTTGTGCTTCTTCGTGAACTTGTGTTATGCTTAAAACATTTACAAATTTCATCACTGTTATCACTAAATATATTGTTTTTATATAATATTATTGTCACTAATAAAACCATTTTTAAGATGCCAATAACATTAATTACATCTTATTATAAATATAATTCGCCTAATTAAGTCGTTTTCAACCGAAACAAATTTGGGATTTTGGGGAATAAGTGCAGGGACTAAACGGCCATTTTCCAAACTTGGGTTGGGTATATAAACCCCAAATCCAGCCCTAGATTCAGTATTCACCTTCTTCTTCATCTCCATCTTCTTTTTCACCTTACATCTCATTCTTTGCACCAAAATCGCCCCGTTTCATCTCGTTTTCGTCGTCTAGACTTCATCTACAACCTAGTCTACTCAATCCTTGCAGGTAGATGACCTTGGTTGTCCCTTTCTTGCTCGTTTTACTACTGTCCATTTCTAGGGTTTCGGGTGTTCGGGTCAACCCGAACATAAGAGGTCGTCTGGGTGCGTGTGATGTCTTTCTGCGTGTGCTTCTTGTTTGTGTGTGTTTGTAGTGTGTTTCTGGAAGTCCTTGTTGTATAAAACTCGTGCTCGGGGCAGTCGAGGGCTGCTCTGCACTTCAGTAGTCATGAACCTGTAGTTCAAGCGACTGGGTCTGTCATGCGACTGAGTCGTGCGACTGGGTGAGTCGTGCGACTGGGTGAGTCGTGCGACCGAGTCATGCGACTGTGTCATTTAGGCGACTGAGTCGTGCGACTGGGGATGTCATGCGACTAAGTCGTGCGATCGAATGAATGTGTGCGATTGAGTCAATGTGGATGAATGTTCTGTGCAGTTGAGTCATGCGACCGAATGAATGTATGCGACTGTGCGTGTATCGCACGACTGAAGGCCAATCGTACGAATGAAGATGATTCGTACGAATGAGGTTGATTCGTGCTTATGGAGGTTAAGTCATGTGATTAGGTTTTGTGTGGCACGACTAAATGCTAGTCATTCAAAGAAGGCTCAATCGTGCGAATGAAGCTGATTCGTACGAATGAGGGTTGATTCGTGCGAATGGAGTGTTGAATTGTGTGTCTGGTCTATTATGCAATTAAAGTTCTTGTGTGTGTCAATCCCTCCTGTTGACGTGTGATGTTGAGGTAACATTAACACAGTTGTCATTGCTTGACCACAAATATTAAAATCAATGCTATTAACATGCAGATACTATTCCAATTTAAATCAACCTAACATTTTTCAATTATCACAACCTGTTTGGACTACAAATATTTAACAAGTACTTTCTCTTATAACAATCGGATCTTTACACAAATATCATCAGCAATGATGACTACTTCTAGTACCTGGATCTACATAAGATCTGATACGTGTGTCCGCTTGTGTGTGTTACCCATGACCGACCGATGCAACCCGAACTGACCGAACATTACTATGTGCTTATACATATCATTAAGCTTAACAATAACTGTCAATAGGTGTTGACTGTTCATTACGTACAACTGTTGGGTACTTTGATCATCCATACTTAGCACTTAACAAGTGAGTTTCGTGGCCCCTTTTTATGCTTATTCAACTTTTCAACCATTTACAAATATGGGGGAAAAGTATGCTCACCCATTTTCTATGTTGTACAACATACATACATTTACATACTTGGAATCAACATGCTACTATTTGGTGAGGACTTACTGATACATGCTTGAGTATGCTATGTGGTTCTTTCTTTACAACCATTTAATTCCAGTGTGGAATCGATGGATAGGTATTGGTAGTACTACTGGGTTGACACCCCCACCCTCGTTTTGGTATACTAGTTAGTACCAACAGTCACCAGGAACGGGCCTTGGGTGAATATATTCTGACAAGAGTCTTTGTGTACGTTGTTAGGTTTGGTTGTAATGCTCATGTCATGTGATTTTGCTTACTTATAACTGTATTCACAATATTCCGCAACAAACATTATACAGCGTCAATTAATTATTTTCTATTTAAACCTGCGAGCTCACCAACAATTTTGTTTACCATTTTAAGCATATCTTTTCAAGGGACAATGCTATTTGAAGATCTAGGTGTGCTGCTTTAGTGGAGACCCTAGGATGCATTTTGGGACTAAACATACATTTTGAAAACATTTGTTGTAATCTGTTTCGAATAACATTACTTTTTTGATACTTGTTCCCAGGTTACGGGAATTACATTATAATGTTATCATCTTTGTTTATATGAATCATGTATCATGTTTATGCTTATGGCTATGTTGTCTTGAATACTGACTAAACATGACACAAGTCCCCTTGTTGTCGGGTACCATCATGACATGCTTGTCATCATTTATTATATTGCATCTCTAATGCTTACCATGTGTTATGACGATCCCGTCTCGTTACATCCCCGTGTTTCCGCTCTTAGCGGGGGTGTGACATAGGGATGGGTTGTCTACTGTATCCATATGGGAATCAGTGTCTCTTAAGAAACTACCATTAGAGGCCATCTATAATATGAGTCAGATGAAGATACATGTACTTAACAGAGAGAAGATGTCAGATGCAGATGACTTTGTCAACATGATAAAGGCCATTTTGGATCCATCACAAGCAGAACCTTAAAGGCCTCCATAAGACCCAGTAGAATCCTCATAACCTCAACCATCACCAAACCATTGAAGAACATAGGCTGTATAATCCTAAGGGGGAGTATTGTTTTTCCTTGAAAGGATCATACATGCCAATTCAATTGGTGAGTTGATGGTTGTTCTACTGGAAACTCTCCAAGTCCATGAACTAATGCAGATGAAAAATTGGCAAAGAAGAACAAGTGTTTTCTAACCACATTTGTACAAGCGGAAGACATAGAACAAATGCTAACAAGTGTTTATTCTTCTGCAATAACAAATGCGGATAGCCTAAGAGATATGCGGACAAGTTTTGTTCATCCACATTTTCAAATATGGATGCCGGGACAACAAATACGCATAAGTATTTGTTCATCCACATTACTCAATGCGGATGACCAAACTACTAATGCGGATTACAAAAGAAGAAATGCTGATCAAGTCCAACTCATCCGCATTTGTCAATGCGGATGAATAGAAGAAATGCTGATGAACACTTAGACTAGTTCTGATGTATAAGTCAGGGATAGTTTAGTCATTTTGTATAAATGCATCTTGTCAGCCTATAAATAGAATAGAAAACCTCGTACATGAGGTGACTGTTGATAGATAATTAGAATTGTGTCTTATATTCTCAAGGTGTTTTATTACTGTTTAATGCTCAAACCCTAGCATTTATTTTAATCAATCGCATTTATCAATACAAACAAACATTTATGAGTATTTCTTGCATTGAATGTTTATTGATTGTTTGATTCCGCCATACAATCTTTTACTCAATCATTATATTCGATCCTAGTGAGAATCTCAATCTCACTACCCAGCCAGTCACCAACTGATATAAATTGGTGAGTCTGAACAGATGGCAGCAGAAAGTAGTTCAACTTATGTCAAGTGGTGATAAGAGAAAACATGTCTTCTCTGTCTTTGAAAGAAATCAATTTTTGGCTTTGGAAGACTTCGTCTTTAAATCTTCGAAAGACTTTATCTTTGGCTTTCGAAGATTTGGTCACTTGGCTTTGGAAGATTTTATACGTAGCATAATTTCCTGGGTAGTGTAAAACTTGAAAAATAACTTTCCTTTGTACGTCATGCATGCATGCGGAGAGATCTTTGGTTGCTTTGGTTTGCATCAGCCTTTAAGTGTAAACCTTACACAAACAATAAATTAAAAACAATAAATGAGGAGATAATGCTTATTGTGTAATATGCCCATCAAGATGGAGGATCCAGAGAGGAGACCAATCTTGGATAGAAGTAATCTAAACCATGGTTAGTCTAGTGGTTTGCTAAGAGCATCAGCTAATTGATCATTTCCTACAATATGGGTAACCTGTAGAGTTCCACCTTGTACTTTTTCACAAACAAAATGGAAATCAAAAGATAAGTGTTTCATATGTGAGTGGAACATTGGATGATCTGAGTAAGCGGTTACATTTAGATTATCATAATAGATTTTAGGGACAGTAAGTCTTTTAAACCCAAGCTCAGTCAAGAAGGAGTTTAACCATTATACTTCAGTCACGGTATAAGCTACCACATGAAATTCAGCCTCGGTGGAGATTCTAGCTAAGGTACTTTACTGTTTGGAGGTCTATGATATTGGATTTGAACCTAATAAACATTACAAATTATTGTACTTCTATAATTGTCTTTGTCACCCACCCAATTTGCATCGGTAAATGCATGTAAATTGAGAGGTGAATCATTTCGAATTACGATGCCATGATGTGAGGTTCCTTGGAGATACCGTAGGAGTCATTTTAATTCGACATGGTGAATAGAAGTTAGGGCATGCATAAACTATGAAAGTTTTTTGGTGGAGAAAGAAACATCGGGTCTTATAAGGAATAAATATTGAAGAGCCGCAACAAGGGAATGGTAGTCGGGTGGTGAAGGATGTGGTGTCCCCCCATGTAACATAAGACGTTGAGAAGTAGTGATCGATGTTCATATCGATTTGCTATCACTCATTTTGGCTTTGGTGATAAGATCACGAATGTATATATGTTAAGAAAGAAGGATCCTATGTGGGTGTGGAATAACTTCAACACCAAGGAAGTAAGATAGAGTACCAAGGTCTTTTAGGGAGAACATTGTAGATAAGGATTGGATGAACTAGTTTAGTATAGAAGGGATGGGCCAGTGATTATTATATCATCAACATAGACGAGCACAAACATGAGAGGGGAACTAGTGTTTCAGGAGAAATAAGACGAGTCAAAGATGGAAGGTTTGAAACCTTGAGTTATAAGGTAAAACTTTAGTTCATCGTACCAAGCACAGGAATCCTATTGAAGACCATAAATGGCTTTATTGAGCTTGCAAAAACGATTAGTAAAGGAAGAGTTAACAAAACCAGGAGGTTAGGCTATGTAAACATCTTTGTTAACGTTTAATTATGGGGCTGAACGTTTCTCTATAGCCGATGCTTGGTTGTTGATGGAAACCTTTGGCCACTAAGTGAACCTTTAGGCGGTCAATGATTCCTTTGGGTTTATACTTAGTTTGATAAACCCATTTGCAACCAAAAAGGTTAGGAGCAAGGGAGGAAGGAACAAGAGACAAAGTGTGGTTACGTTGTACAGCTTTGAATTCATCTGTCCTGGCTTGTAGCCAATAAGGATGCTTTAAAGCAAGAGCTATAGTAGATGATTTGATATTCGAGGAAACTGTGTTTGTGTATAATAGAAATTGAGAGCTGAAATATTCGGGGTTGGGTTGAGGATGTAGCCGAGTTGTATGTTAGGAGTGAGAGGGAGAATCGTTAAGGGAATGTGACAAAATAAGGGTAGTTGTAGGGTCGGTGAAGTGAACTGGAGGAGGGGAGGTTATGGGAGAGTTGGCCAAAGATGGCACTGGGAAGGTGGTTGGTGAAGTAGGGTTGGGAATATGTGAGGTATGTTGCATTAGAGGTGATTGGGAAACAGAAGCAATAGATTGAGAGTTGGTGGTGGATATAGGTATACTAGAGGGTAGCTAGTCAGATGAATTAGAAGGGGTGAATTTAGATGATTAAATAATTTTGTAAAATAGGAATTCATCTTCAATAAATACCACATGGCAATAGGAATAAGTTTTATAGGTGTGGGGATCAAAGGCGTAATATGCACTTTGAGTAGGGAATAGCCAACAGAAATAGAAGGCATGGACCTATAGTAAAGTTTGTGAGGAGAGTATGGTCGAAGCCATGGATAACAAAGGCAACCGAAGCTACGTAGTTTGTGATTAGTGTAAGAGACATTGATAAGGAGAGGAGTTGTTGAGTGTTGAGGTTAGGAGCCTATTAATAAGATAGGTAGCAGTTGTGAAAGTGAATGGTTGAATGTTTGTGGGTAGCTTAGCATAAAAAAGTAAAGCGAGTCTAGTTTCAACTATATGTCATGGTCTTCTTTCGGCATAACCATTGTGTTCCGGGGTATTGGGTGGAAAAGCGAGGTGGGAAATACCACATGAAGAGAGTGAGGCTGAAGTTTGATGTATCCCCACCATTGTCAGAAAATAATGGTTTAATATTTTGTTGAAGATAACTTTTAATAAGTTTTTGAAACCGAATGAAAGTTGAAAATGAATCAGATTTTCATTTTAATGGATAAAGTCACATGCATTTAAGTGAATTGGTCAACATAGATAATGTATATTTATAATTATCAAACGATGCCATAGTTGAACACCAAACATCAGAAAAGATTAAATCAAGAGGAGCATTAGATATAAGTGAAGATATGGAAAAAAATAAATGATGACTTTTATTTATATGACAAGATTACAATTTTCATTGAAACAAAAATCGAAAGAAATTAAAGATGACAAGAGCTTGAAGACTTTATTGTTTGGATGACCAAGCATATGAAGTCTTTTGGAGCATGAAAATGGAAGGTGACATATAGGAGCTTACTTCATACATCCTGATGTTGCTATGCCCTAAAGAAGCGGGGTTTCCAATTCCCGGTTCTTTACAAAAAATTAAAAAATATAATTCGATTAGAAAGTTATTGTCTAAACATAAAAAGATATAGAAATAATGTTGCGGGATAAGGACGGAACACATATAACATTCTTGAGAATTAAAGAGGTATGAGAAGTTTTAATGATGACAAATACAATATGAGCAATTTTTGCAGATGAACCATCACCGATAACTAGTTCTTTAGTTCCGTCACATGGTGCACGGAGGAAAAGGTTGTTTAGGTCGTTGGTGACATAATGAGATACGTCGCTATGGAATAACCAATTTACGCCAGTCATGTTTGAAGTGTTCACCATATGAACTTGGCTTCCTTTTACCTCTGAGGACCGATTAAATGATGGGATAACAATACGTGGATGAATGTTTTTAAAAGTGGGACAATTTCTAAGTGAGTGGACCCTTTGGTGACACCACCAACACTTGCCGAGGAAGGTCCAATTAGTTGTAGAAACTAATGATGGTGCGGAAGTGGGTAGAATTCCAGCTGAGGTATGTCCTTGAGGGCGGGTTCTTTTGGTCCAAGGCTTGCCACCAGTTTTGTGCACATGAAACACCAAGTCAGTTAATGAAAACCATTGAGGGTGACATATTCTGCAATGATAACTCTTGATTAATGAGTTTTTGCATGCAATTCAATAAAGGTTATAAATGTGACAACGCTAAAATTAAGGTTAGACAAGTTAATATATGAATAACATTCTCATACGTGTTACCCACTATTTAAGTTACCCTTTATGAGTTATATGTGTTCTTATGTATATATATATATATATATATATATATATATATATATATATGGTATGTATGCATGCATAATTTTTACGTGTGCATGTATTCAATTACACAACTTCTTGTTATCAAACATTATATAATCAAAGTATCACAACCATGTAACACCAAACATATCCCAAATGAACCAAGTTACAATCCAACCAAACACCATAATTCAACGCAACATCAAAGAAAACTTGGCATCAAAACAAAACTAAGTAAATAATAAACATCTAAACACTAAACCATGCTCGTGTCTCGTATCATTAGAAGTTTAACTAACCGAATTATGATGTGATTAACACCCAAATCAGTTAGTCACACATCACCACCGTCACCTTGCACCCAATATTCTAGGAATTTGATACCTAAAGCCATACACTAGCTTACTCACTAAAGCGAGGTGTAGATGCAATGATTTGTGCCATTTAAGGCTACTGGTTGAAACCCCATATATACACCCGGTCACCTCCACACTCACCACAACCAAACACAACCATCACTCTCTCTTAAGACTCTCGGTCACCATGGAACACAACCATAACTACTCACTAGGTCACCACCACTTCAACCATGTACCACCATCATCTTCACCTATCCTCTTGGTTTTCGTATCAACCAACAACATCCAAGCCTCGTATAATCACCATCTTCCAAAAATTGTTTTGCAAGAAATCAAGAACATAAAAACCAAGCTTAGCAATCGGATTCACAAAGACTTAGAGGCTATCTTCACCTTCTTTTCATCCTCTAAACCATAACTAATTAATTTTACAAAGATATATATATATGTGTTTAAACAACACATATAATCAACCCTTATGATTCGACATTCAAGTTGTAACATCCCGTTTTGTGAATAAAAACAAAATACTTGAAATGTATATTTTGAATATTGTTAAAGGAGTAAGTTTTGGGGCAAATTACTACCGAATGAAGTAATGTTTTAATTAGTTTTGATATTAAAGAATTAAAAGTTAAAATAAAACTTGGTTTAATCTTTACGTAAATTGGCATATGTATATATTAATATGTGTATTATAAATATATGGCCAAGAAATTTTAGATAAGGATGTTAAAGTCGGCATGTATATTCTAGAATATTTAGAATATTAATCAAAGGAAATGAAGATAAGGATGTGTAAGGCTTCGTTTCCGGAAACCTCACAGTTGGTCAATCATAGCAATTAAAACATTAAACATTACAATTAAACAAACATAAGCAGCGGAAATAATTTATCAAAAGCCATTCACTTCATTTAAAACACTTTTGTTAAGCAATACATCATCATTGACCGTTTACAAAAGACTTGTTTATATGCATTACAGAACAACAGCAACATAGAGTACGAATGGATGTCAGACTTTTCCTGCCGAGTAGCTTCACCCTCGTGTCATCCTCAGCAATAATTACATGCCAACTGAAAATGTATAAAAGTCAGTGTTGTTGAGTGAGCTCTAGTTTTAGAAGTAATAAAATAATTTCTATATGTTGTATAAGAAAATACTCTTTTTTGTAAAATACAACTCTGTACTATATATGCGAGCACGCATCAACTATATGAACAAATATTGTTCGTTCTCTTTACTGTATGCCTTGTTTGTTCTGTAAACTTTATCTTTATGTTCACTTTCTGTATGGACCAGTGAGCAATACCCCAACTATATGCGCGATGGAAAATGGGTGATGGGCCATCTATATCCCTCGAAAGGGTCAATTGCATTCCTCGAAAGGGTCAACTATTGTCACACCCTCAAAATCCACGAGGGGAGTTTTACCGCGAGGCGTGTGAACAAACCAGGATCACATTCAATAGTTAATGAGAACGACTCTATATGCCATAATTAAAATAAAATCAACCAAGTATAAACTTTAAACTGTGCGGAAGGGTTGTAAAACAACCCAAAGAAATAAAAGTGTATACCATGGCAAGACACGCGCCAACCCAAAAAGAGTAAACATTAACCATTAAATGATAAAAATGTCTTGAAGACCGAGTCTTAGAATGCAAGTGACACCATGTAGTGCTCCTAATGGCAAGCAAGCTAATGACCTGAGAATAGCATACTAAAATGTCAACACAATGGTTGGTGAGTTCAAGAGTGATAATCAAACATAAACAGTTTAACAACATAGATATAAAAGTAGTGCATTGTAACAGATAGCTAGTCCATTAACAATAAATATTATTTTATAGTGATTTCGCAATTGAAGTTGACTTCGCAATTGAAGTTGACTGTGTTACGTTGTTGCCTCCTGTCACGACTTAACAGGTCGTGACAATGTTCAATAGGACAACTTGCACCCAGTTGACCTCGAGTCACACAGGTGGGGCTCGTCACACCAAGTAGTACTACCCAAATTTCCCCGCTATTCAATATTAACAATTCGAAAGTGTCAGGACTTTTCATGATATCAACACTATATACTATTATACACAACTTGAATATATAAGGCGTATGTGATTTACCAGTATGCTATCTCCCCCAAAAGAGATTAGATAAAGAGTGGGGCATGAACTCACCTGATACGCGTGATAGACACTTAGAGTTTTACTTGACAAATAGAATGGACAGACAACCTTCAAAGGTTACCTAGATCATATAAGTACATGAGTGTGTGAAAACAAAGAACATGTGAAACCCTAAGTACACTACAACCAAAGACTCAAGATTTCAGGAAAAAAAACAGACATGTTTGACCTAGTTGACCCGTTTGACCCGTTGGTGACTTTATGTATTGTAACCCATTCAAGTAATCATACACATATATCATTCATAGTTAACATTCAAATAGATCATAAGTATGCTATATTATCCAGGTGTATCACTTAGATCATCATACAACCAAGTATCATACAAGTCATGCGAATCTAGAACCTTAACATATCCACTAGTTATAACACAACTAACATGTCACACAAAGATCAAACCACTCACCACATGCCATGTGAAGCCACTCACGACTTCACATCCTAAACCCTGCCAATCCTACTAAGTAGGGGCCTCAAATTCGCATGCGTGTATGATGATCATAATCATATTCATTAGCCATGTACATTGCATTCAACAACATCACAACAATCAATTTCCAGTCCCAAACATGATGTCCTAACTACTAATCAACATCAACATCATACATGATCATCAAAGTCCAAACATCACCCATGATTATCCAAACATCCCATACAACTAATTTAACATGTTTTATCACATTAGAATTCATCATGAACTTACTAACATGCTCCTAACATCCCAACATGTTGAAACTATCATCCTTCAAGCGTTGTGCAAATAAAGTTTCCCTTTTGGGAAAGCACATCCCAAAATCTATTAAACATCCAATGCATTAATGAATTCATTAATAATATACCAATTCAAGTTCATATCAACATCTAAGCATGATCAACAACATCCAAACATCATAACTCATCAATTCCTATCCTAAAAAGTTACTATCTTTAGTAATGTATGAACTCTAACCTTTGTTCTTGAATTCCCAATGATCACAACAACAATGTAACATCTAATCATCACCATGAACACATACATAACATCAATTAATCAATAATTCAACATTACATGCAAAATAAAGTTACTATTATTAGTAAGCTATGAACACCAACTTCAATTCATCAATTTCTTGCAAGATCAACGTATCCTAACATTCATACAACCTACAAATCATCATACATTCATCAAACAATCATCAATCATCCATAATCACACTAATTTCAAATTAGGGTTTGCATAAAACCAAAGTTCATGATCAATCCACTAGAAAGATACAATTCATACATAATCAACGTGAAACAACATGTATTCAATCCAACTAACATACTAACATCATCAAACAACATCAATTTTGACCCCATGAAGACCCATTCACGAATTTAGGTTTGGCCACCATGAACACCCACAAAACTTGTAAAAATCTAACCTTTAAACATGTGTTAACGTGCAATTGATGATTCCAACGTGTTGCATGCCTTGTAATCGAGCCAAATCGATGCTTTGATGCTTGTTCTTGGTCGAATTCGCAATAGTGAGGGTGTGTGAGGAGTGTTTGCGGCCGAATGGGGGTGGGAATTAGGGTTTGGGTGTTTTGTTTAATTTTAATTTCCATATTTACCCTTTAAGCCCTTGTAATTTGTATTTTATAAAAAACTAGCTTTAAACTCTTTGTAAAGTGTTTTTAACTTAATAATATAAAGATATAACTAATGAAAATCATTATATATCTTATCTTTAGAAAAACACAAGACGTACAAATAAATAAGCACGTTTTCGCATTACGCGATTAAATTTCTAATTAACCTTTAAAACATGGAAACACATAAACATAACACAATAATCACATAATCAATTAGATTAAAATTAATTGTAACATTATTCATTATTATTAGGTCACCAACATTAAACGACAACTAGTGTATGTTTCCGACACGTGTATGCAAGACTTAACGGAACTAACGAGTTTGGTAACGGAAATTTACCGGATGTCACATTATCCCCATGTTGAAAGAATTTTCGTCCCGAAAATTGCGTTACATGGTGAGAGTGTTCCATCACTGGTCTACTGCATTGGCACACAGAAATCGAAATCGAGTGAGTTTTGGATGAGTTGTGACATCATCCCCATGTTGAAAGAAATTTCGTCCCGAAATTTAAATCAATACCTTCCTCTGCTGACATCGTCCTTTCGAATAGTTGAGGGTACTTAGCTTCATTTGATCTTCTCGTTCCCATGTGAATTCCGGTTCACGTCGCGAATTCCAATGGATTTTGACAATAGGTATCTGCTTTGCTTAGGTGTTTTCACCTCTGGTCCATCACCTCGACTTGTTCTTCGATAAAATGTAATTGTTCATCCACTTGAATTTCTTCTAGTGGTACAACCATTGTTTCATCGGTTATGCACTTCTCAGGTTGTGTTACACGTGAAATACTCATGGATTCCACTTAGCAAATCAGGTAGGGCCAGTCGATAGGCCACTGACTATTCTTTCCACTATTTCAATGGTCCAACGTACTGTTGATACATGTATGTCCCTAGATCATGATATGTGATGTAATAGATCTTGTTTGGTATGATTAATGAACTGATATTGATAGTCTGTTGTTATAATGTTAATAGTTCATAATGAGTCGTGACTGAATTGATTGGGTTTATAATTACTTGAATGATTACATATAATATTATATTAATTAACTAAACATTCAAACTTAACTTAATGAAGTTCCTATGCGAATGGCTCATGCGAATGAACCATACACATGAAGAACTTCACACGATTGACTCAGTCGCACGACTGAACCAGGAGACTGGATCAGTCGTACGACTGTAACATAAGATTGGCTCAGTCGCACGACTGAACACTCAGTCGCACGAATGAACCAACCGCATGGTTCAATCGCACGACTGAACCAAACTAATGGTTCAGTCGCACGATTGAAGAGTGCCACCTATAAATAAACTCAATTCGTGAAAAACGAAGACATTCGATCAAGTACAATCCAACGAACCCTAGCCGTCCAGAAACCTTCCAAATCGTTCTCCAAGTTCATAGAACACATTAGATCGATTCCTTATCGATTTCTAACGTTAGTTTCAATCCTTGATTGATTCTTCGTGTGTTCTCACTGATTGGATCGCCAATCAAATAGGATTCCGCACTATTTGATCCAGTATACACGTGATCTCTAGGTATTACAGTCGAATACCAGGTCCTAACAAGTGGTATCAGAGCTATTGGCTCTTGATTACGTGTTGATTCAATCAAGATTGCATAAAAGTTTGTGTTTTTACACTAAAAACGCAATCTTTGGCATCAAAAGTGATCTTGGAAGTTCCCTGCTCATTGACGTTTGGTTTCTACGGACTCAGGTGATTAGAACTTGTGAAATTTCGAATTTTTACGGCTGAAACCCGTCAAACCTAGAAATTTTCGCAAACACAGCAGCTTCAGTCGCACGATTGACTCATTCGTACGACTGGACTCCATTCGCACTGCTCATACGCACGATTGGACCTAGTCGCACATTCATTCGGCCGACTGAACCGTTCGTTCGCATAGCCAATACGCACCAGATTCATTCGCACTACTGAACCAATCGCCCAGTTCATTCGCACGATTGAACCAATCGCAGAGCTTATACGCACGAGTAGCTCATTCGCATCCTTCAGTCGCATCAGTGAAAGTTTGTTTGATTAGATTATAAGTTTATTCGTAATGGAAGATCAGATGTCAGCCTTTACTGCTGGGAAGGACTCAAGGATACAGAATCTGTTGCTGCTTGAGAGTGAGGTGGGGAATCACAATAAACCACCAAAGCTTTTGACTTTAGATGAGTTTCCCCACTGGAAACAACGTTTTGAGATCTACCTTAATGGAGTAGATCCTAATCTGTGGGAAGCCATTGAGATAGGCTATAGTACACCGTGGGAGCTGATGGGGTTAAACTAACATTAAGCGGATGACAGACGCACAGAAAGTAAAGTACAATGCAGAGAAAAGAGTTTATGCATTGATCACTCAGTCTATCCTCAAAGACATATTCCACCAGTATTCCGAGAACAAGCAGTCTAAGAAACTGTGGGATGCGCTAGAGAAGAGATATGATGGTAATGCATCATTGAAGGCAATCAAGGCAAAGGAGTTAAAGAAGGAATTCGATAACTTCTCATCAATTGGTAATGAAAGTTTGGACGAAGTCATAGATAGATTCTACCACTTGATGAGCGAATTGCATACACATGGAGTGGCTACTACCATGGAAGAAATGTAAGCAACTTCGCAGACGGGTTGCCTGATAAGTGGGCTACATTCGTGTCTACCTGAGACAGAATGGAATCCTTGTAAAGCTGGATATAAATGACTTCATTCTTAAGTTGCGAGAAGAAGCACTAAGGATGAAGTATAGAGCTCAGAAGTCTTCGTACACACAAAATCCAGCTTTATACAACGCCACGCCTCAAGCTAAGACATCTGGAGCACCCCTCCAGACTGCTTTTGTGTCTAGCTCGTCAGGTCCCTCACATGCTTCTCCTTCTGGATCAGACACGTCTGGGTCATCATGTACCCATCATATTGGATCAGAAGCAAACGCTACCAAACTGAAGACCGAGAACTTTGGTAATGTGACCGTGGAAGTAGCACGAGAGCATATGGATCTCTTAGTAGCAGTGGTTCATTCATATGATGGACTTGTTGCTGGGAAGATTGGAAACTGCCATCTGGCAGAGGAGGACTACGAGCAGGTGGATGAGATGGAGCTTGAAAGAATGGATATAATGTGGGCCTTAGCAAGTTGTTCGGAGGGCGAAGAAGTTTGTGAAAAAGACTGGACAGAACTTGGTTGCTACTAAGGACACCACCTTTGGCTTTGACAAGAGTAAAGTGACCTGCTTTAACTGTGGTGAGAAGGGGCACTTCAAACGAGAATGTCTCAAGCCAAAGAAGACAGGGAATGGGAACCCGTTCTCATCCTTTACTCGCCAGGACAAGCAACCCTCTAATTCAACTTCATCGAACAAGGATCCAAAAGCACTAACTGCTCATGATGATGAAGGACAGGATTGGAGTTTCAGGTTTGTCTCACCAGGAGAATCTAACATTGCCAGTGTCGAGGATATTGACGATGATTCTGCGAGTGAAGGTGATATAGCAGTTGAAATTGCAATGTCACATAGTGAAGAAACAACTGCAGCCGAGGTCAGCTACAAGCCAAATGAGGAAGTTTCCACATCAGAGACAGAAAAGCCAGAGTCGACAGAACCAGAATCATCTGATGCAGCACTGATGGCTAATACTTCTGAACCAACTCAGGTAAGTACCACTGACCAAATTTTTAATAACCATGCTTGTTCTGATTGTGACACGTTTAGGAATAGCATAGATGAAAAATTTGCTAGGTTATTAGATCATAATGATAACTTAGTAAAAGATTTACGTCTGTGCACTGAGGCAAATAGAGTACTAAAACAAAATGAGCATTGTTATAAAGAAAAGATAGACCTATTGACTAAACAACTTAGGGAAACTGAAGTAGTGGCTTTTAACCAAGCAAACGACATTAGGTACTATCTTAACTCCCTAGAAGACACTAAGAAACAAAGGGCAGTTTTAGAAGTCGAAGTTAATTCATTAAAACAGAAACTGCATAGTTGGACTAGCTCTTCACATATAGTCCAACACTTAGTAAGAGAAAGGAATAACGGGGAGGGATTAGGCTACAAAGTGGTTCCACCACCACCTGAGACCTTGATGAACACCAAGTCTAGACCAGTAAATATAACCCCATCAAGGATCATGTGGTGACCACTCCTCTTGTTACTGATCCAGACACCTCATGTTCATCTACTGAATCGGTAAGAAACAAAAGGAGGCCACTTCAAAGGCAAAGGGTAAATTGCCATGTGTTAACCTGGAAAATGAATTTGAAAAAGTTAATTTAAAGTCAGGGTCAAATAGAGTCAAATCAGAACCTAAAAGGACTTCAAATGTTACTTTTTCACATGCTTCAAGTCAAAAAACCTTAACCAAAAAGTAAAACAGGTTAAATCAGTAAAGTTTGTTACACCAGAGAAAACATCAAACATCCAAGAGTCAAAAACTAAAGTGATGATGTTACTAGAGTGTCACGCACTTCTCCACAAAGAAAGTCTACTCATAAAGTTGATAGCAGGTCATGCTACAACTGTGGAGAATGTGGACACATTGCTTCCGACTGTCATTTCTATCAGACACCTAGGAAGAAGATTGATCTTCTGGACTCTAGACCTAGGTCTTCTAAGCGGAGTTCTCTAACTCCACCTAGAAGAGCTAGTGAACCTAAAGTCCAACCTGTAAGCCAGACGACTGTTTATCATAAACAGGCATTGCACAAATCTGGCTTATGGAAAGAAAAATCCACCCTCGTGTCTGATACTGATAACAAGAAAACCTGAGCTACCCTCACCTTCTAAGGGTCAATGGTGGAGTTTATGATGTGTGATGCCTCTGGGAAACCCAAGACAGTCAAAGCTTGGGTTCCTAACCTAAACTGATTCTTTACTTTGTATGTGCAGGGTGTTCGATATAGTGCTGAGACTAACACGTGGATTATAGACAGCGGAGCATCCAGGCACATGACAGGAAATAGAGCCCTTTTATCTAACGTCAACAAATAAAAGGAGGGCATGTTTCCTTTGCAGGAAACAAAGGAGGCTATATCACAGCTCAGGGAGAAGTGGGAAATCAGAAAGTTAAGTTTGATAAAGTGAACTACGTTCAACAACTTCAGAACAACTTACTTTCTGTTCCCAAATCTGTGATAAAGGATTTAAAGTCGTCTTCGATAATCAGAAGTGTTACGTGCTGAAGAAAGAATATATGATCCCAAGAGGACCAAGTTCTGATGACTGCTTCAAGATATAAGACTTGTATGTCTTGGATCTGTCAACAGCTGCCACAACGGATCATGAGGTTCAGTGTTTCTTATCTAAAGCTACTGAGAGGACTCCATCTCCTGGCATCGGAGAATGGGACACATAAGTCAACGGAAGATGAATCATTTGATTCAGAAGGATTTAGTTAGAGGAGTGAATGTCAAGAACTTCCAACTTCCTGACTTTTGTGTAGCTTGTAAGAAAGGCAAACAGACAAAGAAGTCATAAGGAAAAGAAAGTTCATTCAATAGAACTTCCTCTTGAGCTTCTTCACATGGATCTGTTTGGTCCAGTTAGTACAAGGAGCATTGCAGGCGACGCGTACTGCTATGTGGTCACTGATGACTACTCAAGGTTCACTTGGGTAATGTTTCTGAAATCAAAATCAGAAACTTTGGAGACATTCAAGGAATTAGTAACCACACTGGAATCACTCTACAAGCTCAAAGTTCGACAAATACGCTCAGACAACGGGACAGAATTCAAGAATCAAGGGATGGAGGCATACTGCAAGGAAGGGAATTGTGCATCAATTCACTTCTGCCTACACACCTCAGATGAATGGCGTTGCTGAGAGAAAGAACAGGAGTTTGATAGAGACTACCCAGACTATGTTGGCAGACTCGAAACTGCCTATCCAATTCTGGAACGAGGCAGTGGCAAATGCATGCTATACACTGAACCGAGTCCTAATAGTCAAGCGCCACGGAAAGACATGTTATGAGCTACTTCAAAGACGCAAACCGAATTTGGAGTATCTTGAACCTTTTGGCGCACCGTGTACACTTCTGAAGAAGACACAAGAAGGAAAATTCAGCGAGAAGGCAGTTGAAGGAATTTTTCTAGGATACAACATACCGAACAAGCGAGTTTACAATAACTCAACGGGTCTTGTAGAAGTGTGGTGTAATGTCGACGTTCAGAGATATACCACACCACCTACAGGCAAAGGACCTGCATACTTCTTCGATTATGATGGATTCTTCCAATCCTTCAACATCCCTCTCTCTCCCTCGGATGATGAGTTAGCTACTAGGATGATGTATGATATTCTAAATACTCCATCCAGCACACAGGGAGAGTCATCTACTCAGTCAGAAGGGGTAGTCGATGAAAGTGACTCCTCCTCTGAAGATGAAACTGAAGCAGATGACCAGAACAGTCAGGAGGAACAGGTTCCAGTTCCTGAAAGTCCACAAGCATCCACAAGTGATGCACCCTCGACTTCGGAACCTCAAACTCCAACCTCCTCAGATGCAGACCAAAATGTTCACAATCTTGGTTCGGAGGTGACTGTGCCGACTACTCCAGGATCACGATCACGAAACGTCTATCATCCCCTGACAATGTTATTGGAGATGTCCGATCAGGAGTACAAACCCGAAATCAGCTATACTCAGCTGATTACGCCTCAGTTATGGAGAAGGGTTACATTCATGATGGTGCTTATCGATGTTTTGTCTCGCAGGTTGAGCCAAAATATGTCAGTGAAGCACTAAATGATGAGGCGTGGGTGAGTGCCATGCAAGAAGAACTTCTGCAGTTTAAGAAGTTAGGTGTATGGACTCTGGTTGATAGACCTAAAGGTGCTAAAGTCATTGGCACCAAATGGGTACTAAAATGTAAGAAGGATGACCAAGGAGTCATTATAAGGAACAAAGCTCGACTGGTGGTTCAAGGTTTTCGCCAAGTCGAGGGATTGACTATAATGAGGTGTTTGCACCCGTGGCAAGGATGGAAGCTATTCGTATCTTCCTTGCCTATGCCTCGTACATGAAGATTAAAGTCTACCAATTAGATGTGAAGAGTGCATTCCTTCATGGGAAATCAGGGAAACAGTCTATGTAAGTCAACCCGAGGGATTTGAAGACCCTTATCATCGGGATAGAGTTTACAAGCTCGACAAAGCTTTATATGGGCTTCATCAAGCTCCTCGAGCTTGGTATGAGAAACTCTCGACTCATCTTGTGAAACACGGCTTTCGCAGGGGAGTCATTGACTGTACACTGTTTATTAAAGAAAAGGATGGTGACCTACTGCTTGTACAGATATATGTTGATGACATAATCTTCGGTCAAAGAACGAAGAGTTATGCAAAGAGTTTGAAGCAGTGATGAAGAAAGAGTTTGAGATGAGTGCAATGGGGAGATGAAGTTCTTTCTCGGGTTACAGGTGGATCAAACACCTAATGGGATCTTTCTACATCAGACCAAGTATGTAGGAGACATTCTCAGTCGCTTTGACATGGAGAATGCTTCTGCTGCTGGGACTCCACTTGCTACGAATCATGATATAGCACCTGATGAGAATGGAGATCTTGTAGATGCCACTATGTACCGAGGAATGATTGGATCTCTCATGTATCTCACTGCCTCAAGACCTGATATCATGTATGCTACATGTTTATGTTCCAGATATCAGGCTAAACCTAAGGTCAATCATCTGATCGGGGTCAAAAGGATCTTTCGCTATCTAAAGGGTACACCCACACTGGGGTTGTGGTATCCTCATGATGACGATTTTGAGCTCACAGCGTATAGTGACTCGGACTATGGAGGCTGCAAAATGAACTACAAGTCTACATCAGCAGGGTGTCAATTCTTTGGAGAAGATTAGTTACATGGCAGTGTAAGAAGCAGACATCGGTTGCATTGTCAACCTGTGAAGCCGAATATGTTGCTGCTGCAAGTTGCTGTTCCCAAATCATTTGGATTCAACAGCAAATGCGGGATTACGGTTTGAAATTCTCGTCTACTCCTATTTTTGTTGATAACTCTGCTGCAATTGCAGTAACCAAAAATCCGGTTCAACATCCTAAGACCAAACACATCGGTATTAAATACCACTTCATAAGAGACTGTTTTGAAAAAACCTTAATAGATGTGGTTAAAATTAATACTGATTTTCAACGTGCTGACCTCTATACAAAAGCCTTTGATAAACCACGTTTTCAATACTTGCTAGAGGTCAACGGCGTTAAAAAGAAAAGTGAGGTAATTCCTGATGAGAATGATGTGTAGTCCGATGTAGGTTTCGTTAATGTTTATTTTATTTTATGTTATCTGTTTTTTTCTTTTCTTTTGTCTGTTATACTTAAACTCATGTTATCTTGCTGTTTATTAAAATCCAAAAATAATTAAATCCGAAATGATTTTAGTATTTTAGGGGGAGAATATGTCAGCAAGTTTATTAAAAATAAAAATAAATAAAAAAAAAATGAGGGAGAAGGGGTAACTAGCTGAAATAAGGTAGATTGTGTCTGTGATACTGATTCAATACCTTGGAATATGATAGAACACAGGAACAAATCAAGAGGGATTTAAAATTTAAGGTTTGAAAAGATGCAAAAGTTCAAAGTATAAGTCTGTGTAGTCTAAGCAATATAAAAAGGGAATATGATAGAAAACTGGCAACTCCTAAGGTGACACAGAGAAAGTAGACTTAGAGGCTGCTAGACCACAAATGATATGTTGGTAGATTCAACACAATAGACAATTAGACCTGATTGGTGATCTCAAGATCAAACTAAGTTGTTCAACTGACTGTGGGCTTCCATCTTATCACTGGTTAACACAATCAATATATTCCAATAAGGGGTAATGAGCATTTAAATGCCACAAAAGTGTGCGGATGACCAAAATTAGAGCAAAGCAAGAAAAATGAAAGACAAATGCAATAAAGCTAATGACTCATGTTGTTGGTGCATATTGTGTCAAATAAAATAAGCTGCTAACAAGGAGATAGGTTGTGTGCCTCTCTGCTGTGCGATGGCACTGACCTGAGGATAAGCATAACCTAGATATTCTAGAATTCATTGTTGTTTGCCGCCTCTCTGCTGTGCGATGGCACTGACCTGAGGACAGGCTTCTCTTTGAAAGCTCTAAGAATAGTCTCTTCTTGTAATAATACCTGTAGACCGCTCAAAACCTCTAGGAATGTTGATTACCATATAAGTGTGGGATCCCAAATGTTAGCTGAAATAATTAAACCTAAATCAGTCACCAGTCTGCGTCAAAAGTCTGTGTATGGATTTAAGTGGACAAACATACTGACAATCTTAGTGGCTACATTCTCAAGAGTTCAAATCAATGTAAAATCTAAGAGTTTCAGTATGATTTCCTTAAGTTGCTAACACTCTCTGGATGAACACCGAGAATTTAAGCATCAAAGTTTAATAACAGGTCCCAAAATGATTTGATATTCCTGTATGATTCCAAAATTGAGTTGGTCCAGATATGATCAATCTAAGTTAAAGCTGTCTACTCCTAATCAAATCCCTTAGATTTCCATCTTAGGGTTTTATCTCTCACAAAAGTCCAAACATAAACTTTAGTTGTGTAGTTAGTTTAAGTTCCTATGTTTATCTTTTAATTTGTGTGTCTGTCGGACTACATCAGGGAAATCAGAAGGGAATTAACTTACCTAAAAGGGTCATGTCTGAGATGGCCACATGGTTTTCAAAATTTAAAAGGTCACGTCTGAAGTGACTGAATTGGTTAAGAGCTTACAATGTTATTATCAAAAGTGAAAAGGGTCTGAATAGTAAATGTTAAAAATGACTGTAAACTCACAAAGTGTGACCCATTCGCACTAGTGGATCATGGTTATCGACCAACTATGCGAATGGCTTCCAATCGGCCAAATGGACATGAAATTGATTCATTCGACCGAATGGAGGGGGAGAATGAAACAGTAGACCGACTGAGGCTCAGTCGGTCAACTAAAGGGGCGAATGAAGGAGACCGAATGAGTCAGTCGACCGACTAAGACTCAGTCGGCCGACTGAATGCGATTGACTAGGCCAATCGTACGACTGAACCTCAGTCGCCCATTGAACTGAGCGAATGAGGCCAGTCGGCCGAATGAACCTAGGTTTAGTATTTAAGGGTCTTAGTCGATCGCATCTCACTCATCACTCCCAAAGCAACCCAAATCGCATTCTGTACCGTTACCCTGTCAAACTTGCCACCGATTCTGATATACATTGCGGTTAAGATTCTTACATTCCAGTGACGTTTTACAGGTACACTACTCCTTGAATCCTACCAAAATCAGTACATCACCGAACTACAATAGCGACATTGGATTAATCAAGAACCGAACTGTGAATTGACCTAATCACCTATGTAAATGAAGCAAAATGTTGAAATTGAGTTTAATAGGTTATTAGTGACAAGTAGACGAGGCTAATGGACCATTACACACTGTTAAAAGACTTAGATTGGTCAAGATTCGACCCACAGGCGATCGAACAGTGGGGCAAGCGACTGGTCGTTCAAATGAACTCCAATCGCACGATTGAACCTTGCGATTGGATCATTCGACCGACTGAACCACCCGAATGAGTCCAGTCGGCAGATTGAACTCAATCGCATGTCTCAATCGGCAGATTGAACTCAATCGCATGTCTCAATCGCAGATTGAACTCAATCGCATGTCTCAATGGCAATTGACTCAATCGCATGACTCAATCGGCAGATGAACTCAATCGCATGCCTCAAACACCGATTGAACTCAATCGCATGTCTCAAACAGGCGACTGACTTCAGTCGCATGATTCATTCGCACGAATGAATCAAAATGACTTCAACAACTTACACTTAGAACAGAAGTTTTCATGTCTTATGTATTAATAGTTCTATGTCTTGTGTGTTACAGATAAATGGCAGAAAAGTGGACCATAAATCCAAAGCACAACATCTGTGCCCATTTGGATCACACCACCAGGAACGGGGCTGAGTTCACCGACATTATAGCATTTCTGAGACGGTCCCGGATCTATAAGGATCTCCACTCCTTGCACGCCTTATAGATCACTCCATCAGGCATTCTGGAAAATGCCTCGGTGGACCGCTCTCGTGAGCCTTACTGTATCAGGAGCTCCATACTGGGCCATAATATGAGATCTCTGCTGCCGATATTCAGAGGGTCCTAGAGTTCGGGGAGGACGCTGATCATCCTACAAAACTACATCCATTGACAGTGCGAGGATGCTTCCTAAGGCTAAAGTACGCTGGGGATATCAACTCAGGTGTGCTCAACAAGAGCAACCTGAGCCCCAGTACAAGTACTTAGCACACGTGATCCTCAAGTGTGTAGCATCGAGGAGGGGTGGGTTTGACGACCTCTCAGACCAGATTCAGAATGCCTACGTGGCACTGGTTCTGAACCACCCCTTCAGTTTTTCAAGCATGATATTCTCCTACTTGGTGGAGAATTTGGAGGTAAAGGGAAAAGAGGTTCTGTATGTACCCCAGATTCTTACAGCTCGTCTTCAACGAGAAGCTGCCACAGTTACCCAAGAGAGTCATGACGCAGTGGCCTTAGAGATAATGGATGATACTACTCTGGGCAGGATGAGAGTTTACAGGGGAAAGCAGATTAAGCCCCAAGTGAAAAGAATGATTGGCCACTTAGCAGATGAAAGCTATGTGGCACCGGGAAGACGCCAATGGCGTCACGAGGACAGTGACTCCGACGTGGAGCCAATTGTCCTCCCCACTGATGATTCAGAGGAGGATGACAGTGGGGATGATGCTGTTCCATCCAGAGGCACTGTGTCTGACTCTGTTCCCTCGGTGTCTGTCTCACCTGCTGAGGTAACTGAGTCAGCAGGATTTCATCAAGATTTTGTTTTGAACGAGGAGGATGAGGATGAATCTGATGAGGAACCATTGACCCGGACTGTGGGAAGGAAAGTGGTTCCCACAGAACACTGGTTGAGGGTTGTTGGTGAACAACCGAGAGGCTCCGAGATACAGAAACTGATCCATCATATGCTCCGGGGTCCTCAGGCGGGATTGAAGGGGGAGCATCCACCTCGAAGGAACGAGGAGAAAACGGATGGCTCAACCCCATGGCCAGAAAAAGAAAAAGCGTAAGGTAACCTTCATCACCACCACATCCCCCATACCTTCCACCACTACCACTCTGCAGACACACCTTCCACCACCATACCTCTCCCCACAGCAACCACAGACACCACCATACCGACCACCACAAGCCAGACCCCTACCACCACTACATCATTCACCCCACACTCACCACCACTATCATCCAGACCTGACCCTATATTCACCACCTCCACCACCACCACTAGCCACCAAACCGAGCCCTCAGCCTACCCCTCACACACCTATAGATCTCCTCTACCTCCAATCGGGGTAGAGGAACAGCTGTCAGCCTTAAATAGAATGGTGTTACGATGCTGGCGGCTGATGAGGAAAAGACCTCTCAGATCCGCCAGCTCACCGACCTGACTGCTGCACAATCGCAGAAAATTGCAGAGCAGGATCGAGTTATTAGGAGCAGGCCCAGCAATTGGCTGCTCAGAACACTCAGTTGGACCAACTCCGAGCGCAAAGTGTCACAGCAGGTAAGCAGATAGAGGAGTTGGAAAAAGCTAAGAGGTCCATTTTGCTAAAATTGAAAGGATCAAAGGAGGAACCTCTAAAGATAAAGGATGGAGACAGAGATAATGAGGATGATGATGATGATGATGACAGTGATTCTGATGAAGAGAAAACAGAAGAGTGGTGTGCAGATGAAGAGACTGAAGAAGGAGAAGCAGCTGAATCTGTCTCAGCTCCCTCAAGAGAAGAGAACAAAGAACAGACAGATCAGTCAGCTTCTGCTTCTGTACCTTCACAAGAAGAGTCTAGCATTCAGGATAAAAGTAAATAGTGGATGTTTTATGTATTTAATTACTTTTGTATTCTGTATTGAAAAACCATGTACTAAATGTTTATTAAGTAATGCATTTTGTTTGATATATTACTAATGATTTGAGTGTGAAATGTGTAAATCAAACAGATCCAAAGTACCACAGAGATGAGTTTGATATTGCTCCCCTTCAACAGATCAAGTCTCAACTCACAATGATTCTTGATCTGCAAGGGATTGTCAGAAGGTCAGTGAGTTATACCCCTGAAGAAGGTGAAATAATTCACGACCTATCTAACGAGCAACTGGCAGAGATGTTCAGACTCAATCCTGATGACATTGTCAAGGATGCTCCAACAGTTGATTCAACCAGTGACGACGAACTACACGACGTTGATGAAGTGAGGTTGAAGATATTGCTGCTGCTGAAGAGTACCCTCAGTACGCTGACAACGAGGGTAATGTGGTCCCCAATCTGGGTGAGTCCCTAGTCAGTGATATGTTTGAGGTACTAGACAAGATGGAGCAGGAAGCAGAAAGACCGAAGGAACAGCCCAAGCCTCAAACGATGACGTATACATTCGAAAGGCTGAGTGGGCTGAATGTTTTAAAGAAGTCAGAGCCAACGTGATGCACCGAAGAGGATGCCTACACCAAGTTCTACAGCGTCAAGAAACATCTTATGGTGTCAGGCAGGATTATAGCATGGGCATATTTTGATGATCTTAACGTTTATGCCGTTAAGAGGGAAAAGGGCATAGAGTACTTTAGATTTCCACATGATCTAAAGACTCTACCAAGATTTGAGCTCAACCAGCTGGCCAAATTGAAGCTGTTGTATGCTGACCCGAGAAAAATGTCAGGCTGGTTTGAGGTGCCCTAAAGAAAGAGTACCACACCAGGTGGATTAACTTCAGACCTCAACAACCTACAAGGTATATTAGAAGGTCTGAGATGGATGCCATTACTGGAAACCTAAGATTGTGTTGAAGTGGAGTCCTCCTCGCACTATGTCGAGAATCCCTCTCAGGAAAATGCCACAGGACTTCACTCCACACTTCAAATGGTGGTACTATGATTGGAGAACTGCTGAAGTTGTCATAGTTCTGAACAAAGGGAATCAAATGGATACTGTTAGGGTATTCGACCCAATGTGGCTAACTAACTTGTCTGCTAATGATGTCTATACATTATACAAGTGGCCACTGTTCTATGACACACAAGATATTGTACGAGCCCTCCAGTTCCAAAATGTTATACGACTTTGCTTCACGTTTGATATTCACGCGGGAGTCACACAAGAGGACAAGTACAAGAAATATGAGAAGGTAATGAAGAAAACAAGACATTAGAGAGATCTAGGTCCAAGGGGGAGTTTGTTGATACATGTATGTCCCTAGATCATGATATGTGATGTAATAGATCTTGTTTGGTATGATTAAGAACTGATATTGATAGTTTGTTGGTTATAATGTTTAATAGTTCATTAATGAGTCGTGACTGAATTGATTGGGTTTATAATTACTTGAATGATTACATATAATATTATATTAATTAACTAAAACATTCAAACTTAACTTAATGAAGTTCCCATGCGAATGGCTCATGCGAATGAACCATACACATGAAGAACTTCACACGATTGACTTAGTCGTACAACTGTAACATAAGATTGGCTCAGTCGCACGACTGAACACTCAGTCGCACGAATGAACCAACCGCATGGTTCAATCGCACGACCGAACCAAACTAATGGTTCAGTCGCACGATTGAAGAGTGCCAACCTATAAATACAACTCAATTCGTGAAAAACGAAGACATTCGATCAAGTACAATTCCAGACGAACCCTAGCCGTCCAGAAACCTTCCAAATCGTTCTCCAAGTTCATAGAACACATTAGATCGATTCCTTATCAATTTCTAACGTTAGTTTCAATCCTTGATTGATTCTTCGTGTGTTCTCACTGATTGGATCACCAATCAAATAGGATTCCGCACTATTTGATCCGGTATACACGTGATCTCTAGGTATTTCAGTCGAATACCAGGTCCTAACACGTACCTCGGATTTAGTTTCCCTCGTTTACCAAACCGAACTACGCGTTTCCATGGTGAGACTTTCAACAAAACCTTGTCACCAACCTGAAACTCTAAAGGTTTCCGTCTCTTGTCAGCATAACTCTTTTGTCTGTCTCGCGCTGCAGCCATACGGTTTCGTATCTGTACAATCTTCTCGGCTGTCTCATGAATTAACTCGGGACCTGTTAGCTAACTATCACCAATTTTTGCCCAGCAAACTGGTGATCTACATTTTCTCCCATACAGTGCCTCGAAAGGTGCTGCCTGTATGCTAGTATGATAACTGTTGTTATAAGAAACCTCCACCAATGGCAGGTGAATTTCCCAGTTATTCCCGAAGTCAATCACACAAGCACGTAGCATATCCTCCAACGTCTGTATGGTATGCTCACTCTGGCCATCCGTCTGTGGATGATATGCAGTACTCATATCCAATCGTGTACCCAAAGATTTCTGCAATGATTGCCAGAAATATGACGTGAAACGAGCATCACAGCCGGAAATAATTGAGATCGGTACACTGTGTCTTGAAACGATCTCTTTAAGGTACAGTCAAGTTAATTTCTCCATCTTATCCGTTTCCTTAATTGAAAGGAAATGAGCAGACATTGTCAATCGATCCATAATAACCCATATCGTGTCACAACCAGTACTAGTCCGGGGTAACTCAGTAATAAAATCCATGGAGATCTGTTCCCATTTCCACATTGGTATCTCAGGTTGTTGTAACAGTCCGGATGGTTTTTGATATTCCACTTTTACTTTCGAGCAGGTCAAACACTTGCTCACATACGTAGCTACATCCGCTTTCATGTTAGGCCACCAATAGTGCGCCTTTAGGTCATGATACATCTTGTCGGATCCAGGATATATAGAATACTTAGATTTGTGTGCCTCGCTCATAACTAAATCTCTCAGATTTCCATAAACAGGCAACCAAAGTCTATCATGAAATACCGAATTCTATCCTCTTTCACCACTAGCTGTTTATCCATTCCCCTTAATGACTCAAACCAACATTTTCTGCTTACAAAGCTTCTATCTGCGCCTCCTTAACTTGTTCGGGCAGTTGGGTACTGATAGTAAGCTGTAAAGCTCGCACCCGTCGGGGTTTAGCTGTTTCCTTCCTGCTTAGGGCATCGGCAACTACGTTCGCCTTTCCCGGATGATACTTAATTGCGCAATCATAGTCATTTAGTAATTTCGCCCAACGTCGTTGCCTCATATTCAACTCTTTTTGCTCGAAGATGTGTTGAAGGCTCTTGTGATCGGTGTAGATAGTGCACTTGGTACCGTACAAGTAATGTCTCCATATCTGGCAAAAACCACTGCACCCAATTCTAAGTCATGGGTGGTATAGTTCTTCTCATGAAGCTTTAGTTGTCTCGAGGTGTAGGCTATCACCTTATCTCGTTGCATCAAGACAAAACCCAATCCTTGAATGGATGCATCGCAATACACCACAAAGTCATCTGCTCCCTCTGGTAATGCTAATATCGGGGCAGTACAGAGTTTTTGTTTTAACAATTGGAATGCTTATTCCTGACTCTCACTCCATTTGTATGTCGTTCCTTTGTGGGTCAAGGCAGTGAGAGGTTTTGCAATCTTAGAAAATCCTTCTATGAATCGTCGGTAATATCCTGCTAATCCCAGAAATGTCTTATCTCACTCGGCGTTTTGGGTGTAGTCCAATTCTTTATCGCCTCAATTTTGGCAGGATCAACATGTATCTCTTTCTCATTAACAATATGACCTAGAAATTGCACTTCTCTTATCCAAATGTCACACTTTGAGAACTTGGCATATAGCTGCTCATTATTCAATAGTTCGAAGATCATTCGTAGGTGCTCTTCATGCTCCTCCTTGGTCCTAGAATATATCAGTATATCATCGATGAACACAATGACAAACTGATCAAGATAGGGTTTGCACACGCGGTTCATGAGGTCCATGAACACAGCAGGTGCATTAGTCAACCCAAAAGGCATGACCAAGAACTCATAATGACCATAACGAGTACTTTGTTTGTTTAACTCATAATGAACACAGCAGGTGCATTAGTCTAAGTTGATGATAACCATATCTCAAGTCAATCTTTGAATAATAACTTGATCCTTGAAGCTGATCGAACAAGTCGTCGATATGAGGTAAAGGGTATCGGTTCTTGACTATTACTTTGTTTAACTCTCTATAATCGATGCACATCCGGAATGTGCCATCCTTCTTCTTAACAAAAAGAACAGGAGCTCCCCAAGGTGATGTGCTAGGTCGAATAAAGCCCTTATCTAAAAGCTCCTGAAGTTGTGATGACAACTCTTGTAGCTCGGTTGGTGCTAATCGATAAGGTGCCCTAGCAATCGGAGCTGCGCCGGGAGTCAACTCAATCTGGAATTCCACTTGGCGGTGAGGTGGTAATCCAGGAAGATCCTCTGGAAACACCTCTGGAAAATCGCGTACTATGGGAATATCCTCCATTCTCCTTTCTTCTGCCTGCTTATCAGTTACAAGTGCTAGAATAGCCACACGACCCTTTCGTAATAACTTTTGAGCTTTCATGTATGAGATGATGCCTATCACAGCACCACTCATATCACCTCTGACGGTAAGGATTTTGTCATCAACAGGGATTAGTATGATCTTCTCATGACATATGACTTCCGCTTGCTTGCTAGAGAGCCAATCCATGCCTATCACAACATCAAAACTCCCTAGCGTAACAGGCATAAGATCTATAGCGAAAGTATGATGAGCAAGTTCTATCTTACAGTCTTTAAGAATATGCGTTACATGGATCTGTTTACCGTTGGCTAATTCCACAGTGTATTTCGATTCTAAAGCAGAGGGTATATCACTTAAAAGACTATAGAACTTTAAGGACATAAAACTCCTATCGGCTCCGGTATCAAATAGTACCATAGCAAAACAACCATTAACAGAGAATCTACCAGTAACAGTTGTGGGATCATTTAGAGCCTCACCTGAGCCAATGAAGAAGGCTCTCCCCTTGGCTCCATCTTTATTGCCGCCATTACCAGTACCATTTCCACCATTGTTATTATTACCGTCGTTGTTGTTGTTACCGTGGTTGTGGTGTTGTTGTTGTTGCCATTACCGTTTCTCCTTAGTTGTGGGCAGTTCCGCCTGTAATGCCCTTCTTTCCCACATTCAAAACAACCCTTGGGAGTTTCTTGAGGTTGTTGGGGCCTCCTTACCAGCTCACCACGACCAACTTTAGCAGCGTGTCCAATTTTTCCACAACGTTGACACTTGAAGCTATCACACCTTCCCACATGATTGTAATTACACCGAGTGCACTTCGGATGTCTACCACCGTAACCACTGGGTCCTTGATTATTTGTAGGCGTTTGGTTGAAGTTGCGGTTATTGTCGAACCTCCGTTGCTGCCGAACTGGCTGTTGTTGCTATTGAGGTTGAGGTTACCGCTAGAAGATGATGATGCTTTGGTGTTGTTGGCATTATCCCACTTTCCTTTGTTGTCGGGCACGCTCTCCACAGCGCCTCGTTTGGGTAGACGTCCTTGCTCCACGGCTTGGTCAGTTAGCCTGTGAGCTAGCTGGATGGCTTACTGAATTGTGGTTGGGTTGGAAGCAGTTACCATACTTTGGATTTCAGGTACCAATCCCCGTATGTAATGCTCCACCCTCTTATGCACCTCATTCACCATTCCCGGGCACAAAGTTGCTAGTTCATGGGTTCTGGTGGTGTAAGCCTCGATTTCCGAGCCCTGCATCTTCAACTGCCAGAACTCCATCTCTAACTTCTGCATTTCATTGCGGGGAAAGTACTCCTTAGTCATCATTGCTTTGAACTCATCCCATGGAAGTCCATTCGCCATCACTTGACCTAACATCTGGACTTACGCGTTCCACCAACACAGGGCAGCACCCTCTAAAGTCCCGGTGGCATACTTTACTTGATCCGCAGGTGGACAGTTACATTTGGAGAAGACAGACTCAGTCTTCTCGAACCATCGTACAAGCCCTACAGCACCTTCTGTACCGCTGTAGGTGTGTGGTTTATAGTCCATAAAGGACTTGTAGGTACACATTGGTGGTCCTGTGTTAATACAACACACATTAATCAGACATCCCATATAGTTATGAAGGATATTAGATTTATCTTTCTATCATTGCTTACCTGCTAGCTGACCCGCGTGCGCAGCAGCCACCGCCGCCTGAACATGCTCATTACTTAGAGCAGCCAATTCTGCGGGGGTCATGTTAATAGCACCAACGCCCTGTTCTCCAGTGCCACGTCCACGTCCGCGTCCACGACCACGTCCACGTCCACGTCCACGGGGGTCCATTCTTTTCACTTTACATTCACAAATACAATAATGAGTAACATCAAACACTTTTATCTTATTGAAGCACAATAAATAGTAAATAAAAGAAATAATGAATCATCACAACCATAACATTCATAACAAAAATAATAACCAAAGTAAATAAATTGTAAATGAGTCACAATGTATTTATCAGTGTCAAAATTTAAGTTTGTCGTTCGTGTGAGGAAACAACCCTTCCCACATAGGTTTCAAAAAGAAAAACACTATGTAGTCTAAGTCATATAAAGAAGTCAATCGACAACATCTGACCCATCACTGTCATCCTCTATCTCCACCGGTTCCTCCTCTTCGGGTCCCTCCTCGGGATCCTCATCCTCAGGGTCTGCTGCAGGAGCAAGAGCTATAGCAATCTGAAGTGTCGCTAGTTGAGCTTCTAAAATAGTAATCCTATTATCGGCTACAGCGTCCCGCTATTCACGAGCAGTCACGCGCCCTTGGAGTGCCATGAGACCATCTTGCATATGGTGACACCCGTTTAGGGTCTTCCCGTGTTGTTCCTCGAGTTCATCCAGTTGATGTCTCAGTTTGTACACCTCTTGCTGTAGTGTACAGACATCATCCGTGAGCCGCCTAACTCGATGCTGCTCAGTGTCTAGTGCAGCCACTAGTACAGCAATCAGTTGCTCGTTGGACTGCACCGTCCGTGGGAGTGAAGGCATTGGTTGGTCGGCATTGTTCCTAGTCCTGGGCCTTGGGACAGGTACGCGCTCCCTAAACATAATATGATCAACGAATCTAGGATAGAAACGCCAGTCTCGTGGAGGGTCACGCTTCATCAATGCAAAAGGTTGATCCCAGTCAATCTACTCTCAAGGATAAGCCAGTCGGGGCCAATCGAATCCATTGTTAGGTACAGGTGCGGGAGGTGGGGATTCAGATTGTGAAGGTGATTCAGGTCGCTTACCCGGAGCTCTCGATGACGATGCCATGCTGCAGAGAGTGTGACGTGTATGCCAATGAGTATAAAGTAGATGAGAATAAGGCACAGGTAACTAATTAACTGTGTGCGGTTATAGTCTAGTGTGTATGCAACCTAGTTCCCTATAACCAATGGCTATGATACCAATCTGTCACACCCTCAAAATCCACGTGCGGAGTTTTACCGCGGGCGTGTGAACAAACCAGGATCACAGTCAATAGTTACTCAAAACGACTCTATATGCCATAATTAAAATAAAATCAACCAAGTATAAACTTTAAACAGTGCGGAAGCGTTTTATAAAACAACCCAAAGAAATAAAAGTGTATACTATGGCAAAACATGCGCCAACCCAAAAAGAGTAAACATTAACCATTAAATGATAAAAATGTCTTGAAGACCGAGTCTTAGAATGCAAGTGACACCATGTAGTGCTCCTAATGGCAAGCAAGCTAATGACCTGAGTGTCACACCCTCAAAATCCACTTGCGGAGTTTTACCGCGAGGCGTGTGAACAAAGCAGGATCACAGTCAATAGTTACTCAGAACGACTCTATATGCCATAATTTAAATGAAATTTATCCAAAGTAAATAAATTAAAGAGTGCGGAAGCATTTTGAAAATAACCCAAAGTAATAAAAGTATATTTGTGGCAAAACACGTGCCAATCCCAAAAGAGAAATCAATAACTATTAAAATGGTAAAATTGTCTTGAAGACCGTGTCATAGAATGCAGTGGACCATGCAGTGCTCCTATGGCAAGCAAGCTAAGGACCTGAGAATAGCATACTAAAAAATGTCAACACAATGGTTGGTGAGTTCAAGAGATATTCAAATATAAACAGTTTAATAATAAAGATGTACAAGTAGCGTATTGTAACAGATAGCTAGTCCATTAACAATAAATATTATTTCATAGTAATTTCGCAATTGAAGCTGACTGTGTTACGTTGTTGCCTCCTGCCATGACTTAACATGTCGTGACAATGTTCATTAGGACAACTTGCACCCGGTTGACCTCGAGTCACACAGGTGGGGCTCGTCAGACCCAGTAGTACTACCCAAATTTCCCTGCTAATCAATATTAATAATTCGAAAGTGTGAGGACGTTCCATGATATCAACACTATATAATATTGTACACAACTTAAATACATAAAGCATTCTTGATTTACCAGTATGTTATCTCCCCAAAGAGAGTAAATAAAAAGTGGGGCATGAACTCACCTGATATGCGTTTAGATACACAGGGTTTGACTTGTCAAACAGAATAGACAGACAACCTTCAGAGGTTACCTAGATCATACAAGTACATGAGTACGTGTAATCAAAGAACATGTGAAACCCTAAGTACACTACAACCAAGGACTCAAGATTTCAAACAAAACACACAATGTTTGACCTAGTTGACCCGTTTGACCCATTGGTGACTTTATGTCTTGTAAACCACTCAAAGAGATCATATGCATGCTATATCATCCAGATGTAACACTTAGATCATCATTCAACCAAGTATCATACAAGTCATGCGAATCTAGAACATTAACATAACCACTAGTTATACACAACTAACATGTCATACAGAGATCAAACCACTCACTACATGCCATGTGAAGCCACTCACGACTTCACATCCTAACCCTGCCAATCCTACTAAGTAGGGGCCTCAGATTCGCACGCGTGTATGATGATCATAACCATATTCATTATCCATATGCATTGCATTCAACAACATTCCAACAATCAATTACCAGTCCCAAACATGATGTCCTACTACTAAACAACATCCAAATCATACATGATCATAAACGTCCATATATCATTCATGATTACCCCAGCATTACATACAACCAAATTACCATGTTCTACCACATTAGAATCTATCCATGATCATACTAACATGTTCTTAACATCCTAGACATGTTCAAGCTATCATTTTTCAGACTTCAGGCAAATAAAGTTTCCCTTTTGGAAAGTACATCCCAACAACTATCAATCATCCAATGTATTCATGAATTCATCATAATTATACCATTTCAAGCTCCATACAATATCTAAACATGATCAACAACACCTAAACACCATAATCAAACAATCTTCATAAACAAAAGTTTCTACTTTTGGAAAGCTATGAACAACAACATCAAATTAAAGATTTCTAGCATTCATAACAACAATCTAGCATCTAATCATCATCATGAATTCATCCATAACATCATACCATCCATAATTCAACATTACATGCAAAATAAAGTTACTATTCTTAGTAACCTATGAACAATGCATCAAAATCCCAACTTTCTTGCATAATCAATGTATTCTAACATTCATACAACCTATTAATCATCAAACATTCATCAAACAATCATCCATTATGCATAATCATAGTATTTCGAATTAGGGTTTGTTTCATACACAAGGTTCATGATCAATCCACTAAAAACATAGAATTCTTGCATAATCGACGTTAACTAACATGTATACAATCTAACTAACATACTAACATCATCAACCAACATCAATTTCAATTCCATGAAGGCCAATTCACTAATTAGGGTTCGGCCCTAAACAAAAACTCACAAAAACATGAAACATCTAACCTTTGAACGTGTTATAACTTGTAATTGATGATTCCAACAAGTTATATGCCTTGAAATCGATCCAATTTCGTGTTCCCTTGCTTGTTCTTGGCTGATTTCGCAATGGTGAGGGGGTTTAGAGGAGTGTTGCGGCCGAATGGGTGGGATTAGGGTTTGGGATTTGTTTTGTTTAATTTTAATTTACATAATTACCCTTTTAACCCTTGAAATTTGTATTTTATAAAAACTAGGCTTTAAAATCTTTGTAAAGTGTTTTTAACTTCATAATATAAAGATATGAACCTATGAAAATCATTATATATCTTATCTTTATAAAAACACAAGACATACGAATAAATAGGCACGTTTCCGCGTTACGCGATTAATTTTCTAATTAACCTTTTAAGAACGTGTAAACACATAAACATAACCCAATAGTCACATAATCAATTAGATTCACATTAAATTAACATTATCCATTATTATTAGGTCACCAACGTTAAACGACAACTAGTGTGTGCTCACGACACGTGTATACAAGACTTAACGGAACTAACGGAGTTTGGTAACGGAAATTTACCAGATGCACACTCCCCATGTTGAATGAATTTTCGTCCTGAAAATTGCGTTACTTGGTGAGAGTGTTCCATCACTGGTCTACTGCATTGGCACACAGAATCGAAATCGAGTGAGTTTTGGATGAGTTGTCACATCATCCCCATGTTGAAAGAAATTTCGTCCCGAAATTTAAATCAATACCTTCGTCTGCTGGCATCGTCCCTTCGAATAGTTGAGGGTACTTAAGCTTCATTTGATCTTCCCGTTCCCATGTGAATTCCGGTCGCGAATTCCAACGGATTTTAACAACAGGTATCTTGCTTTGCTTAAGTGTTTTCAGCTCACGGTCCATCACCTCAACTGGTTCTTCAATAAAACGCAATTGTTCATCCACTTGAATTTCTTCTAGTGGTACGACCGTCGTTTCATCAGTTATGCACTTCTTCAGGTTTGACATGTGAAATACATCATGAATTCCACTTAGCGAAACAAGTAGGGCTAATCGCTATGCTACGGGACCTATTCTTTCCACTATCTCAAATGGTCCAACGTACCACGGATTTAGTTTCCCTCGTTTTCCAAACCGAACTACGCCTTTCCATGGTGTGACTTTCAACAAAACCTTGTCACCAACCTAAAACTCTCAAGGTTTCCATCTCTTGTCAGCATAACTCTTTTGTCTGTCTCGCGCTGCAGCCATACGGTTCCGTATCAGTATAATCTTCTCAGTCGTCTCATGAATTAACTCGGGACCTGTTATCTGACTATCACCAATTTCTGCCCAGCAAACCGGTGATCGACATTGTCTCCCATACAGTGCCTCGAAAGGTGCTGCCTGTATGCTAGTATGATAACTGTTGTTATAAGAAAACTCCACCAATGGCAGGTGAATTTCCCAGTTATTCCCGAAGTCAATCACAAAAGCACGTAGCATATCTTCCAACGTCTGTATAGTACGCTCACTCTGACCATCCGTCTGTGGATGATATGCAGTACGCATATCCAAACGTGTACCCAAAGATTTCTACAATGATTGCCAGAAATGTGACGTGAAACGAGCATCACGATCGGAAATAATTGAGATCGGTACTCCATGTCTCGAAACGATCTCTTTAAGGTACAATCGGGTTAATTTCTCCATCTTATCCGTATCCTTAATTGCAAGGAAGTGAGCAGACTTTGTCAATCGATCCACAATAACCCATATCGTGTCACAACCAATACTAGTCCGGGGTAGCTTAGTAATAAAATCCATGGAGATTTGTTCCCATTTCCACATTGGAATCTCGGGTTGTTGTAACAGTCCGGATGGTTTTTGATATTCTACTTTCACCTTCATAATATAAAGATATAAACTAATGAAAATCATTATATATCTTATCTTTATAAAAACACAAGACATATGAATAAATAAGCACGTTTCCGCGTTACGCGATTAATTTTCTAATTAACCTTTAAAACATGTAAACACATAAACATAACACAATAATCACATAATCAATTAGATTAACATTAATTGTAACATTATTCATTATTATTAGGTCACCGACGTTAACGACAACTAGTGTGTGTTTACGACACTGTATGCAAGACTTAACGGAACTAACGGAGTTTGGTAACGGAAATTTACCGGATGTCATAACTATATCCCTCGAAAGGGTCAACTATATCCCTTAAAAGGGTCAACTATATCCCCCGAAAGGGTCAAATGTATCTCTCGAAAGGGTTCTGTGTACTATGTACAAGGCCAACCCAATCACCCAGGGACGCTACAAAGTTCCTGCCAATCTTAATTCATTGACCCTGTGTGCATAATAGGGTAGCTAACCCGCACCACAGTTGAGCTAATGACAACATGGTCGTGTACCTCCTGTAAGCTTTGCAAGACTTGTTAACATTTCATTAATGTTCCTGTTCTTTTCTTTATTGCTCTTTCACTTTATTACTACGATATATTTTACGTTACAATAATAACATACCACGTAAAGTCATATTATAAGTAATAATAATAATAGCAATAACAATAATAAGGAACAATTACAAGTAATCATATCATGCATGAAACATCATCATTAATAAGCCCTTAGTCAACCTTTGTCAAAACCCTAAAGCACAGACTCCCAGAAAATTCTGTAAAAATTTCAAAGTGCTTTGGCGCATGGGAACTATTTGGGCGCATGAGCCCTGTTCGGGCGTTTCATCACTATGTAGACGCATCAGCCAACATTTAAACATTTTCACTTTAGGCGCATGAACTATTCAGGCGCATGGGCACTACTTGTGCGTATGAACACTTAGACGCATGAGTAATTCGGACGAGTGAACACTTAGGCGCATGAGCCACTTGGGCGCATGGGCACCATTGGGGTGCATGGCCTTACACTTAGTCGTCCGGCTAACATTTCTCGGCGCATGGGCCACTGTTAAGGCGCATGGGCCACTGTTCAGGCGCATGGGCCACTTTTCAGGCGCATGGGATGTACTTAAACATTTCTAAGGTAATCTTAGGCGCATGGGCTACTGTTCAGGTGCATGAGCTGTACTTAATCATTTCTATGGCATTTTCACGCGCATGAGCCTTATCAAGGCGCATGGAACTTTTGTTCAACATGTTTCCGGTATGTTTTTAACCCAATCATCAATCCATCTGTTCTAAGCTTAATGTAGCTATTCTAAACATGGACAACCTATGAGCATTCAAGAATCACATTCAATCATGCACATACATACGGGCATACATACTCAAACATTGGAAAATCATTTAAATACATTTTCAGCCCCAAAGACGTTTGAAAACAAGTAAAAACCAGGGTCTGGAACTCACCTGATGCAACTTGGGTGTTTCTTTCTTTCTAACCCACTTGCAATGAGTTCAAACACCTAAAAACAACACCACACACACACACCAGAGCACAAACACATAAGCATGTAACCGGGATAAAACCCATCATAAACATGTAAAAACCATGAATTCTTACCTTGAATTCGTTCACTTCTTCTTCTTCTTCTACAAGCCAAGAGTTTCTGCTGTCCTCTTGTCTTTCTCTCTCTAAAGCCGAAGAAGATGTTTATGTGAAGTGAGGGTGGGCGGCCATGCCCACCTTTACACCAACTTTTCAATGATTTTTGTCCTTTTTACACTTTTAGTCCCTCCACTTGAACTTAATTGCCTTCCTTTCTTTTATTCTTTATATCTTGTCCAAACAGTTTCCCATTCCAGTTCCGACTACCACCATCCTTCTTATCCACCTCAGCCACCACCACCTCGCGCTCATCGTATAATCTGCCAGCCAAGTCAACTGCCGACCTAAAAGTGCTCGGTCGGGCGGCAATCATATGCTTACGGATATCCATCGGCAGCCCCTGGATGTACCTTTTAATCTTTCATGACAATGGTGTCACTTAATCGGGCACCAACCCGCCATTTCATTGAATTTGGTGGTGTATAGCTGGTGTGTCATCGTTCTCGCTCCAGCTGCAGGAAGTCTCTTTCTACCTTGTCCATCTCTTTGTGAGGACAGGATTCCTCGATCACTAGCTACTTCAGTTCAGGCCATCTCATTCTTCCAATGGCCCTGCTACCCTCGGCTTGGAGAATGTTGTCCCACCAGCACAAAGCCGAGTCAACAAAGGAGTGGGTAGCGTATTTCACCTTCTGATCCTCACGACACTCACTGATATCGAGGATAGCCTCCATCTCCCTTACCCACCGGTGAGCAGTTGCCGCAGTGTCGTTCCCATCGAAAGTAGGGGGCTTGCATCTCATAAACACCTCATAGTTGCAGCCTCGGGTTGCCTCCAGCGCAGGCTCTTCTTCCTTATCCTCGTCATCCGACGGAACCGTCTCAGTCTCGGGCTATCTTCTTTCGCCCCGTAGGTCCACTCCTTTCCTTTCTCTCTCCCTCTCTAACTGCCTTGATCACTTCGGTCACCACATATGGTAGAATTGTCTGCATGACCTGGTGAACCTCTTCCACCACAGCCTCCTTTACTGAGGCCCTCAGATTGGCGCTCTCGTCGACACCCTCCGGATGAGGGGTCTCTGGTTCTTCATGAACCACTTTCTCGACTCTGGATCTCCCTCTCTTGGGTCGTGGAGCAGCACCGTGACCTCCACCACGAGAGGCCTTTGAAGATCTACCGCCAGCCATCCTCTATAAGAACACTATAAGATTCAAACACTAACACAGTCATTCAAGGTAATACTCGGTTTATGTCAAGTATACTAAGTCCCTAATTACAGTGGCTAGTTGTGATTAGCCACTTACTTTACTCTTCATACCCCAAGCATCTCCTATCCTGACTTAATCAGTATCTAAATCTACCAAGAGGACATAATCAAATAGCATGCGCACATAATACCGGTTAACATTAAGAAAAGACATACCTGATGGCATGTAACTACTCGGGCTAACATCCCTCCATTTGTCCCATTTTCAGTTTAAGTTTAGATTTTTAAGAGTTTATTCAACCCAATTCTCTTAAACTTTGGCTCTGATACCAACTTGTAAGGCCCCGTTCCCGGAAACCTCACAGTTGGTCAATCCTAGCAATTCAAACATTAAACATTACAATTAAACAAACTTAAGCAGCAGAAATAACTTATCAAAAGCCATTCACTTCATTTAAAACACTGTTGTTAAGCAATACATCATCATTGACTATTTACAAAAGAATTGTTTATATGCATTACAGAACAACAGCAACATAGAGTACGAATGGATGTCAGACTTTCCCTGCCGAGTAGCTTCACCCATGTGCCATCCTCAACAATAATTACCTGCCAACTAAAAATGTATAAAAGTCAGTGTTGCTCAGTGAGCTCTAGTTTTAGAAGTAATAAAATACTTTCTATATGTTGTATAAGAAAATACTCTTTTATGTAAATACAACTCTATACTATATATGCGAGCACACATCAACTATATGAACAAATATTGTTTGTTCTCTTTACTGTATGCCTTGTCTGTTCTATAAACTTTTATCTTTATGTTTCACTTTCTGTATGGACCAGTGAGCAATAGCCCAACTATATGCGCGATGGAAAACGGGTGATGGGCCATCTATATCCCTCGAAAGGGTTAACTGCATCCCTCGAAAGGGTCAACTATATCCCTCGAAAGGGTCAACTATATCACTCGAAAGGTTCAACTATCCCCCAAAAATGTCAAATGTATCCCTCGAAAGGGTTCTGTGTACTATGTACAAGGCCAACCCAATCACTCAGGACACACTGCAAAGGTCCTGCCAATCTCAATTGATTGACCCTGTGTGCATAATAGGGTAGCTAACCCGCAGCACAGTTGAGCTAACGACAACATGGTGTGTACCACCTGTAAGCTTGCAAGACTTGTTAACATTTTCATTAATGTTCCTCTTCTTTTCTTTATTGCTCTTTCACTTTATTATTACGATATACTTTACATTACGATAATAACATACCACGTAAAGTCACATACTATAAGTAATAACAATATGAACAATAACAATAATAAGGAACATTATAAGTAATCATATCATGCATGAAACATCATCATTAATAAGCCCTTAGTCAACCTCAGTCAAAACCCTAAAGCACAGACTCCCAGAAAATTCTGTAAAAATTTTTAGGTCCTTAGGCGCATGGGAACTATTTGGGCCATTGAGCCCTGTTTGGGCCATTGAGCCCTGTTCAGGCGTTTCATCACTATGTAGTGCATCAACCAACACTTAAACATTTTCACTTTAGGCGCATGAACTATTCAGGCGCATGGGCACTACTTGTGCGTATGAACACTTAGACACAAGAGTAAATCGGACGCATGGACACTTAGCCGCATGAGCCACTTGGGCGCATGGGTACTATTGGGGCGCATGGCCCTACACTTAGTCGTCCGGCTAACATTTCTAGGCGCATGGGCCACTTTTCAGGCGCATGGGCTGTACTTAAACGTTTCTAAGGTAATCTTAGGTGCATGGGCTATTGTTCAGGCGCATGAGCTGTACTTAATCATTTCTATGGCATTTTCAGGCGTATGAGCCTTATCTAGGCGCATGGACCTTCTGTTGAACATGTTCCGAGTATGTTTTCAACCCAATCATCAAATCCATCTGTTCTAAGCTTAATGTGGCTATTCTAAACATGGACAACCTATGAGCATTCAAGAATCACATTCAATCATGCACAATACATACGGGCATACATACTCAAACATTGGAAAATCATTTAAATACATTTTCAGCCCCAAAGACTTTTGAAAACAAGTAAAAACCGGGGTCTAGAACTTACCTAATGCAACTTGGTGTTTTTTCTTCCTTTCTAACCCGCTTGCAATGAGTTCAAACACCTAAAAACAACACCACACACACCACCAGAGCACAAACAGAAACACATAAGCATGTAACTAGGATAAAACCCGTCATAAACATGTAAAAACCACGAATTCTTACCTTGAATTCGTTCACTTCTTCTTCTTCTTCTACAAGCCGAGAGTTTCTGCTCTCCTCTTGTCTTTCTCTCTGTAAAGCCGAAGAAGATGTTGATGTGAAGTGGGGGTGGGCGGCCATGCCCACCTTTACACCAACTTTTCAAAGATTTTTGTCCTTTTTTCACTTTTAGTCCCTCCACTTGGACATAATTGCCTTTCTTTCTTTTATTCTTTATATCTTGTCTTTTAAAAATATCGGGTGTTACAAGATGTTAAGAAGAATTATGTAGCTTATTGTATAGTGTATGTATATATATCAAATATGTTCATCTTTAAAGGGAGGTCAGAGATAATAAACAGAAGAAGAAGATTATATGGTGAAGTGGGTTCGTGAATAATATTTTGAGAAAAAGAATATAGTAATTGTTGACAGTTAGTGATACTAGAAGGTATGTACAATAACCCGTAATTATTTTTGTTATACGTTTAATTACATGATATATGTGTTACTTATTACGAGTTTGTATGTATTATGATAAACATGATTACGGGAGAAATGTTTTATATGATTACGGGTCCAAGTATGTGTATTGATAGTTTAAAATTGAGTAAAATATATGTAAGGATTTCGGGTGTTGAAATCCCAAGGGGTCCGAGTGTTGGATTCCACATATATATAAAAAAGGGGACATAAATATATTTAAGGATTTCGGGTTTTGAAATCCCAAGGAGTTCGGGTGTTGAACTCCACATATATAAGAGATGAATTAATGATCCTCAATGGTTAAAAATAAACCATAAGGAATTCAGGTGTTGAATTTCAAAGAAGTAAAAAGGATTAAGTAAATAAAGATTTTGGATGTTAAATTCCAATGAATAAAAATTATGTTTTTGAAAATAAAAAGGTGTAGTTACTTAGCGAAAGCTAATAAAGATATTTTAAATGTTTTGAGGAAATGCACCAATAAATGGTTAAAGCTTCATGGACGAGACTTGACTGAGAAAGGAACCCTACTCTCGTTTAATATTTAATATAATAAATATTGTATTAATAGTTTATAAAACGTTTATGTTTTCTTGTAATAATTATGTATATTTAGTATAAAATGACATGTCACTCCGAGTGACAAATTTTGATGTGAACTAGGACCTAAACTCTCATATATATGTGGTAAAAGCATTTTGAAATAAAATTTGGTGTGTTTCAAGTTGGTATCAGAGCATGGTCCGAGAGATTTATGTATAAAAAGAAATACTTAGACTCGAACCATAAAGTGCTACTTATATTAAAACGAGAGGGTGTCCAAAAACGGTACAAGGAAGAAGATAAATGGGGAGTTGTATTGGTGCTTTATGAAAACATATCAGAAAATATGTGTACACTGAAATTTGTATGTTTGAGATATCATATGATAGTTGGAAAGTTGTAATGAGTATAATATATTATTTTCATACGTGGCCAGTACGAGGGTAATATTGTATTGAACACAACAAAAAGTAAGTGTGGGGATGCGGAGTATATATGCATAAAATGATATGTGTATGTGTAGTATGTTATAAATGCATATATAGTACTTTTTGGCCATAGATATATTGTTTGTCTTGACAATAAAGTATGGAGCATTAAGGCCTTAAATAAATGCTTGCAGTATAGAAATCATTAGAATAAAAATAACGTGAAATAAATAAATGGTTTATAGAAATATGGCGGATGAAAGAGGGGAGAATGCTATACAAGGCAAGGGAAGTTGTAACACTAAAAAGCCTGTAGATAATGCTTCAGAAAGATCAGTGTATTCATCTCATCTTAATAATAATATAACGTTTGTAAAAAGATTGCCATTGAAGTGGGAAAGGAATTTGAAGCGAATATCCCATATCTTCTAGCTGAAATGCAAAATTCTATTGGAATTATGCTAGAAGAAAAATGGAAAAAGAATGAAATGATTGTAGAAAAACCAACGAATTATATGGAAGCGGTGCCAATAACTGTCGAAAAACGTCATTGCACATATACAGACTTCATGGCTTGCAATTTAAAGGAGTGGATAACCCCATGGAGACTATTTTTAATATTTGTCATTGCGACCCGTGCGATGAAGTGATGTTCGCAACAAAACAGTTTTGTGAAAGAGCTAAAGACTGGTGGGATATGGTGAACAAGGAGAAGGGGGGAGAAAGAATTAGACGTATGTCTTAGGAAGAATTCAAACCAATCTTCTAATACATTTTAGTACTCGTGTTGCAATTGATCGTATCACTGAAGAACTTCTTCATATGCCTCAAGGCAATGAGACTGTGGATGAAATCTTTGGAATATTCTATGATAAAGCCAAGTTTTGCCCTTCGCTATTCACTTCTAAAGTAATGTGGATGACTCGGTTTGATCTCATCCTTAAAATAGAAATTAGAGAATTTATTTCTCCATCAAAATGTGGAAGTCTTGAGGAACTTCTTAACTGGGCCCGTGAACGGGAAATGGAACTAGAAGACAAGTAGAAAGAGATGGAAAACGGAAGGCTGAGGTTGTGATACTTGCAATACCAGCAAAGAAAGAAAAATTTTAAAACCTCTCAAAGGGTTTGGCTCAATCAAGGACTCTGGTAATTGTCAATTCTGTGGGAAGAAACATATGGGAGAATGTCGTTATAAGAACCCAATTTCTTATAAATATGGGAAACCAGGGCATACCGCACCACAATGTATGAGCCCTGTAAACTTATGATATAAGTGCTATAAGCCGGGTCACATGAGAAATGATTGCCCAGAGTTGAAAACCGTTTTTCATACTCGTTATGAGCATTATGAATTTGTTGTGATGCAATTTGGTCTAACGAATGTTCTAGTGGTTTTCATGGATCTCATGAATCGAGTATGTAAGCCTATGCTTGATCGTTCTGTTATCGTCTTTATCGATGATATTCTCATCTATTCATGGACCGAAAAAGATCACGCTCAACATTTTCATGAGGTTCTCAATGTACTAAGAAAAGAGATGTTATATGCAAAATTTTCTAAATGTGTATTCTGGCTTCGAGAAGTCCAAATTTTGGTTCATAATGCGGAGGGTATTTTGGTGGATCCCGCCAAAGTAGAGACTATTATGAAATGGTCACCTCCTAAGACCCCAATTGAAGTCAGAAGCTTTATGGGTTTAGCCGGTTATTATCGGCATTTTATTCAGGATTTCTCGAAAATAGCTTCCCCGTTGACAAAGCTAACTTGAATGAATTCCAAATTTGAATGGAACCCAGATAAGAAAAGGCGTTCCAAATTTTGAAAGAGAAGTTAACTAAAGCTCCTATCCTGGCATTACAAAAAGGAACTGAAGATTTCATAGTTTATTCTAATGCATCATGTGTTGGATTGGATTGTGTTCTTATGCTAAGAAGGAAGGTGATAGCTTATGCTTCACGACAGTTGAACTCACATGAAGCAATTACCCAACCCATGATCTTGAACTGGCAGCACGTGTATTCGCCTTAAAGATTTTGAGGCATTACTTGAATGGTACGAAGTGAACTATATACACTGATCATAGAAGTCTGAAATATTTCTTTGACCCGAAGGAATTGAATATGAGGCAACGAAGATGGTTAGAACTGGTCAAGGACTATGACTGTGAGATACTTTATCATCTGGGTAAAGCTAATGTTGTAGTTGATGCTTTAAGCCAGAAGGAGAGTTACACTCCGATTAAAGTAAAGTCATATAAACTGATTGTGAATACGGACTTGTTTGGTCAAATTAAGTTGAACAATCAAAGGCATTGAAAGAGGAAAATTTAAAACACGAAAGGATTTTTGGTCAAATCTATCTACTTGAGAATAATGATAAAGGAATTAAAGTTCGTTTTGCACGAATTTGGATTCCTTGGACTTGTAAAGTCAAAACAATGATTCTTGATAAGGCGCATAAATCAAAGTACTCAATTAATCCAGGTGCAACCAAGATGTATAACGATTTAAAGAAAGAGTATTGGTGGCCTGGAATGAAAAGAGATATTACTAAATATGTGGAAAAATGCTTGACTTGCTTACAAGTCAAAGCTGAACATGAGAAGCCATATGGCAAAATGCAACCACTAGCAATTCCATTATGGAAATGGAAGCATATTATGATGGATCTAGTGACGAAACTTCCTAAAACTGCCAAGGGATACGATGCAATATGGTAATCATTGATCGTTTGACAAAGAGTGCTCACTTTATACCCATTCGAGAAGACTATTCGTGTGAACGAATGGCGGAAGTGTACATTAATGAGGTGGTATCAAGGCTTGGTGTGCCATTATCTGTTGTATCAGATAGAGACACATGTTTCACCTCAAGATTTTGGAGGCAATTTCAAGAAGGGATGGACACCAAATTGTTAATTAGCACAGTATATCACCCATAGACCGATGGGCAAAGAGAGAGAACAATTCAAACTCTAGAAGATACGCTACATGCATGTATTATTGATTATGGTGGTAGTTGGGACAAATATTTGCCTTTAGCAGAGTTCTTTTATAATAATAGTTATGATTTGAGCATTGGAATGCCCCCGTTAGAAATGTTTTATGGTAGAAAATATCAAACTCCTGTATGTTGGGGAGAGGTAGGTCAAAGAGAACTTGCTAACAAAAAAGTGATAGAGGCGACGAATGAAAAGATTGATCAAATTAGAGCGTATTTAAAAGTAGCTCAAGATCGACAGAAGTCGTATCTTGATAAACGTAGACGACCAATTGAATTTCTAGTGGGAGACTATGTTATATTGAAAGTCTCTCCATTGAAAGGGGTGATTTGTTTCCATAAACGTGGCAAGCTAAGTCCATGCTTTATCGGTCCGTTTAAAATTATTGCTTGTGTGGGCAGGTGGCATATCATCTAGAACCACCCAATGAATTGAACGGAATACATAACACATTTCATGTGTCATATTTACGAAAATGCCTGGCTGATGAAACAACACACATGTCGTTGAATGAGATAGAGGTGGATGAAAAACTTAACTATATAGAAAAGCCAGTGGCGATTCTTGATCGTAAATTTAAACAACTACGAAATAAAGAAATAAAACAAGTAAAAATACAGTGGAAACATCGGCGTGGTTCTGATACCACATGGGAAGCCGAAGATTAAATGAGAAAATATTACCCTGAGTTATTCAAAGTATGAACGGGTTTCGAGGACGAAACCTAATTAAGTGGGGGAGAGTTGTAACATCCCATTTTGTGAATAAAAATAAAATATTTGAAATGTATATTTTGAATATTGTTAAAAGAGTAAGTTTTGGGGCAAATTATTACCGAACTAAGTAACGTTTTAATTAGTTTTGATGTTATAATAATAAAGAATTAAAAGTTAAAATAAAACTTTGTTGAGTCTTTACGTAAATTGACATATTTATATATTAAAATGTGTATTATAAATATATAGGCTAGACATCTTATATAAGGATGTCAAAGTCGGCATGTATATTCTAGAATATTTAAAATATTAATAAAAGGAAATGAGGATAAGGATGTTAAGAAGATTTCTATGGGTTATTGTGTAGTATATATATATATCGAATATGTTCATATTTGATAGGAGGTTAGAGATAATAAAGAGAAGAAGAAGCTTACATGGTGAAGTGGGTTGGTGAATAATATTTTGAGAAAATGAATATAGTAATTGTTGACAGTTAGTGATACTAGAAGGTAAGTACACTGACTCGTAATTAATTTTGTTATACATGTAATTACATGATATATGTGTTACTTATTACGAGTTTATATGTATTATGTGAAGATGAAACATGTCTATATGCATATGATGTATGTTTATTTATTATGATAAACTTGATTACGGGATAAATGTTTTATATGATTACGGGTCCAAGTATGTGTATTGATAGTTTAAAATGGAGTAGAATATATGTAAGGATTTCGGGTGATGAAATCCCAAGGGGTCCGAGTGTTGGACTCCACATATATATAAAAAAAAAGGAGAGTTAAATATATGTAAGGATTTTAGTTTTGAAATCCCAAAGCGTTCGAGTGTTGAAATCCACATATATAAAGAGCTGAGTTAATGATCCTCAAGGGTTAAAAATAACCCATAAGGAATTCGGGTGTTGAATTCCAAAGAAGTAAAGAGGATTAAGTAAATAAAGATTTTGTATGTTCAATTTCAATGAATACAAATTTTGTTTTAGAATATAAAGAGGTGTACTTACTTAGCGAAAGCTAATAAAAATATTTTAAATATTTTCAGGAAATGCACCAATAAATGGTTAAAGCTTCATGGACGAGACTGGACTGACAAAGGAACCCTACTCTCGTTTAATATTTCATATAATAAATATTGTATTAATAGTTTATAAAACATTTATGTTTTCTTGTAATAGCCAGGGGCTGTTTGTTTATGTTTGGCCCGACGGATCCGGCTAACCCGGCTAACTCGGTCAGCGGGTCAGCCTGTTTGATACTCGTGTGGAGCCAGCTGATTGGATCATTTCTTCTGACCTAAACCTGAAAACTGAGTTTTGACCCAAAATCTCCACCTCCTTCTCTCTATTGCACACCACCAACACCCAAATCCGAAGCCCTGCGCTCGATCGACCATCTCCCCCTCCCCATGCGTTCTCGATTGGCTACCTCCCCTCCCCCTGCGTTCTCGATCAGCCACCTCCACCCCTGCGCGACTTCCCTGACCATCCCCGACCTGCGCGAGCCCTAACCGAGCCCCTCCGACCTGCGCGAGCCCTAACCAAGCCCCTCCAACCTACGCGAGCCCTAACCGAGATCCTCCGACCTGCGCGAGCCCTAACTGAGCACCTCATGAGCATATCCCTGTAGTAATCTGTCACACCCTTAAAATCCACTTGCGGAGTTTTACCGCGAGGCGTGTGAACAAACCAGGATGACAGTCAATAGTTACTCAGAACGACTCTAAATGCCATAATTTAAACATAATCAACCAAAATACCAACTTTAAACAATGCGGAAGCGTTTTTGAAAACAACCCAAGTCAATAAAGTATAACTATGGCAAAACAAGTGCCAACCCAAAAGTAAACTATAATTGTTAAAATGTCAAATTGTCTTGAAGCATCGTGTCTTAAAATGCAATGAACCGTGCAGTGCTCCTATGGCAAGCAAGCTAAGGACCTGAGAAAAGCATACTAAAATGTCAACACATAGGTTGGTGAGTTCAAGAGTTTGAGTTCAATAAACATGTAAACAGTTGTGATATATATAAGCAGTGTATGGTAATAGATAGCTAGTCTATTATTAGTAAATATTAATACATAGTGATTTTGCAATTGAAGCTGACTGTGATAGTTGTTGCCTCCTGTCACGACTTACCATGTCGTGACAATGTTCAATAGGACAAATTGCACCCGGTTGACCTCGAGTCACACAGGTGGGGCTCGTCAGACCCAGTAGTACTACCCAAGTTTCCCCGCTATCAAATATTAACAATTCAAAAGTGTGAGGACTTTTCCCATGGTAAACAGCACTATATTAATATTATACACAACTTAAACAGTAAAAGCGTTCGTATAAATACTAGTCTGCTATCTCCCCCAAAAAAGATTAAGTAAAGAGTGGGGCATGAACTCACCTGATGTGTGCAAAGAGTACTTAGGGTTTATTTGAGAAACGAGAGGATAGCCAACCTTCACAGGTTACCTAGATCATGTGAGTACACAAGTACGTGTAAATAAAAGACATGTGAAACCCTAATCATACCAAAACCAAAGACTCAAGCTTCCAGAAAAATAGACACGTTTGACCTAGTTGACCCGTTTGACCCGTTGATGACATTATGAGTTATAATTCAAATAGAGCCAATGAGCACATACAACATACATGATTAACATTCAAATAGTATCATACGTATGCTATATCAACCAGGTTTATCACTTAGATCATCATACAATCAAGTACTCTACAAGTCATGCGAATCTAGAACATTAATATATCCATTAGTCATAATACAACCAACACGTCACACAAGGTTCAACCGTTCATCACATGCCATGTGAAGTCACTTACGACTTCACATCTTAAACCCTGCCAATCCTACTAAGTAGGGGCCTCAGATCCGCACGCGTGTATAATGATCATAACCATATTCTTTAAGCATATGCATTGCATTCACAACATCACAACAATCAATTACCAGACCTAAGCATGATGTCCTACTACTACCCAACATCCAAACCATCATGATAACCAAAGTCCAAATATCACCCATGATTATCCAAGCATGCCATACAACTAATTTAACATGTTCTATCACCCTAGAATTTATCCTTGAACATACTAGCAGGCTCCTATCATCCCAACATGATCATAACATCATACTTCAACGTTTACACAAATAAAGTTTCCCTTTTGGGAAAGAACATCCCAAAATCTATCAAACATCCAAAGCATACATGAATTCACATAATATACCATCTCAAGCTCCATACAATATCTAGACATGATCAACAACACTTAAACACCTAATCTAACAATCTTAATAAACAAAAGTTTCTACTTTTGGCAAGCTATGATCAACATCATCAAATTAAAGATTTCTAGCATTCATAACAACAATCTAGCATCTAATCATCATCATGAATTCATCCATAACATCAATCCATCACTAGATCATCACTACATGCAAAATAAAGTTACTATTCTTAGTAACCTATGAACAATGCATCAAAATCCCAACTTTCTTGCATAATCAATGTATTCTAACATTCATACAACCTATTAATCATCAAACATTCATCAAACAATCATCCATCATGCATAATCACAACAATTTCGAATTAGGGTTTGCTTCATAACCAAAGTTCAAGATCAATCCACTAAAAACATAGAATTCTTGCATAATCGACGTTAACTAACATGTATACAATCTAACTAACATGTTAACATCACAACCAACATCAATTTCTACCCCATGAAGGTCAATTCACGAATTAGGGTTCGGCCCTAAACAAAAACTCACAAAAACGTGAAAAATCTAACCTTTAAACGTGTATAGCTTGTAATTGATGATTCCAACAAGTTATATGCCTTGAAATCGATCCAATTTCATGTTCCCTTGCTTGTTCTTGGCTGATTTCGCAATGGTGAGGGGGTTTAGAGAGTGTTTGCGGCCGAAGGGGGGTTAGCTAGGGTTTGGGTTTGTTTTATTTAATTTTAATTTACATATTTACCCTTTTAACCCTTGTAATTTGTATTTTATAAAAACTAAGCTTTAAAGTCTTTATAAAGTATTTTTAACTTCATAATATAAAGATATAAACTTATGAAATTTATTATATATCTTATCTTTATAAAAACACAAGACATACGAATAAATAGGCACGTTTCCGGATTACACGATAAACTCTTTAATTAACCTTTTATAAATGTGTAAACACGTAAACATAACCCAATACTCACATAATCACTTAGATTAACGTCAAATTAACATTATTCATTATTATTAGGTCACCAACGTTAAACGAAAACTAGTGTGTGCACACGACACGTGTATACAAGACTTAACGGAACTAACGGAGCTTGGTAACGGAAATTACCGGATGTCACATTATCTCCATGTTGAAAGAATTTTCGTCCTGAAAATTGCGTTACATGGTGAGAGTGTTCCATCACTGGTTTCCACCACTGGTCTACTGCATTGGCACACAGAAATCGAAATCGGGTGAGTTTTGGATGAGTTGTCACATCATCCCCATGTTGAAAGAAATTTCGTCCCGAAATTTAAATCAATACCTTCGTCTGCTGGCATCGTTCCTTCGAATAGTTGAGGGTACTTAAGCTTCATTTGATCTTCCCGTTCCCATGTGAATTCCGGTCCACGTCGCGAATTCCAACGGATTTTAACAATAGGTATCTTGCTCTGCTTAAGTGTTTTCACCACACGATCCATCACCTCACTGGTTCTTCAACAAAACGCAATTGTTCATCCACCTGAATTTCTTCTAGTGGTACGACCGTCGTTTCATCAGTTATGCACTTCTTCAAGTTTGACACGTGAAATACATCATGAATTCCACTTAGCGAATCAGGTAGGGCTAATCGATAGGCTACTGGACCTATTCTTTCCACTATCTCAAATGGTCCAACGTACCTCGGATTTAGTTTCCCTCGTTTACCAAACCGAACTACGCCTTTCCATGGTGAGACTTTCAACAAAACCTTGTCACCAACCTGATACTTTAAAGGTTTCCGTCTCTTGTCAGCATAACTCTTTTGTCTATCTCGCGCTGCAGCCATACGGTTCCGTATCTGTATAATTTTCTCAGTCGTCTCATGAATTAACTCGGCACCTGTTATCTGACTATCACCAATTTCTGCCCAGCAAACCGGTGATCGACATTTTCTCCCATACAGCGCCTCGAAAGGTGCTGCCTGTATACTAGTGTGATAACTGTTGTTATAAGAAAACTCCACCAATAGCAGGTGAATTCCCAGTTATTCCCGAAGTCAATCACACAAGCACGTAGCATATCCTCCAACGTCTGTATAGTACGCTCACTCTGACCATCCGTCTGTGGATGATATGCAGTACTCATATCCAAACGTGTACCCAAGGATTTCTGCAATGATTGCCAGAAATGTGACGTGAAATGAGCGTCACGGTCGGAGATAATTGAGATCGGTACCCCGTGTCTCGACACGATCTCCTTGAGGTACAGGCGAGTTAACTTCTCCATCTTGTCGTTTCCTTTATTGCAAGGAAATGAGCAGACTTTGTCAATCGATCCACAATAACCCATATCATGTCACAACCAGTACTAGTCCGGGGTAGCTTAGTAATAAAATCCATGGAGATTTGTTCCCATTTCCACATTGGAATCTCGGGTTGTTGTAATAGTCCGGATGGTTTTTGATATTCCACTTTCACCTTCGAGCAGGTCAAACATTTGCTCACATACGTAGCTACATCCGCTTTCATGTTAGGCCACCAATAGTGAGCCTTTAGGTCATGATACATCTTGTCGGATCCAGGATGTATAGAATACTTAGATTTGTGTGCCACGCTCATAACTAAATCTCTCAGATTTCCATGAACAGGCACCCAAAGTCTATCCATGAAATACCGAATTCCATCCTCTTTCACCACTAGCTGCTTATCCATTCCCCTTAACAATTCAGAACCAATATTTTCCACCTTTAAAGCTTCCATTTGTGCCTCCTTAACTTGTTCGGGCAGTTGGGTACTGATAGTAAGCTGTAAGGCTCGCACCCGTCGGGGTTTAGCTGTTTCCTTCCTGCTTAAAGCATCGGCAACTACGTTCGCCTTTCCCGGATGATACTTAATTGCGCAATCATGATCATTTAGTAGTTCCACCCAACGTCACTGCCTCATATTCAACTCTTTTTGCTCAAAGATATGTTGAAGACTCTTGTGATCGGTGTAGATAGTGCACTTGGTAGCGTACAAATAATGTCTCCAGATCTTTAAGGCAAAAACTACTGCACCCAATTCTAAGTCATGGGTAGTATAGTTCTTCTCATGAACATTTAGTTGTCTCGAGGCGTAAGCTATCACCTTGTCTCGTTGCATCAAGACACAACCCAATCCTTGAATGGATGCATCGCAATACACCACAAAGTCATCTGTTCCCTCGGGAAATGCTAATATCGGGGCAGTACAGAGTTTTTGTTTTAATAATTGGAAAGCTGATTCTTGACTCTCAGCCCATTTTTATGTCGTTCCTTTGTGAGTCAAGGCTGTGAGAGGTTGTGCGATCTTAGAAAATCCTTCTATGAATCGGCGGTAATATCCTGCTAATCCAAGAAATTGCCTTATCTCGCTTGGCGTTTTGGGTGTAGTCCAATTCTTTATCGCCTCAATTTTGGCAGGATCAACGTGTATTCCTTTCTCATTAACAATATGACCTAGGAATTGTACCTCTCTTATCCAAAAGTCACACTTTGAGAATTTAGCATACAGTTGCTCATTTTTCAACAGTTCCAAGATCATTCGTAAGTGCTCTTCATGCTCCTCCTTGGTCCTAGAGTATATCAGTATATCATCGATGAACACAATGACAAACTGATCAAGATAAGGTTTGCACACGCGGTTCATGAGGTCCATGAACACAGCAGGTGCATTAGTCAACCCAAAAGGCATGACCAAGAACTCATAATGACCATAACGAGTACGGAATGCCGTCTTGGGAATGTCTCTTCTCGAACTCTGAGTTGATGATAACCAGATCTCAAGACTATTTTCGAGCAATAGCTTGATCCTTGAAGCTGATCGAACAAGTCGTCGATACGAGGTAAAGGGTATCGGTTCTTGACTGTTACTTTGTTTAACTCTCGATAATCGATGCACATCCAGAATGTGCCATCCTTCTTCCTAACAAAGAGTACAGGAGCTCCCCAAGGTGATGTACTAGGTTGAATAAAGCCTTTATCCAGAAGCTCCTGAAGTTGTGACGACAACTCCTGTAGTTCGTTTGGTGCTAATCGATAAGGTGCCCTAGCAATCGGAGCTGCGCCGGGAGTCAACTCAATCTGGAATTCCACTTGGCGGTGCGGTGGTAATCCAGGAAGATCTTCTTTGAACACCTCCGGAAAGTCGCGTACTACGGGAATATCCTCCATTCTCTTTTCTTCCTTTTGCTTATCGGTTACAAGTGCTAGGATAGCCACGCGGCCCTTTCGTAACAACTTTTGAGCTTTCATATATGAGATGATGCCTATCACAGCACCACTCCTATCACCTTTGACGGTAAGAACTTGATCACCAACCGGGATCCGTATAATCTTCTCGTGACATATGACTTCCGCTTGCTTGCTAGAGAGCCAATCCATGCCTATCACAACATCAAAACTCCCCAGCGTAACAGGCATGAGATCTATAGCGAAAGTATGACCAGCAAGTTCTATCCTGCAGTCTTTAAGGATATGCGTTACATGGATTTGTTACCGTCGGCTAATTCCACAGTGTACTTAGATTCTAAAGCAGAGGGTATATCACTTAAAAGACTACAGAATTTTAAGGACACAAAACTCCTATCGGCTCCAGTATCAAATAGTACCGTAGCAAAACAACCATTAACAGGGAATCTACCAGTAACAGTTGTGGGGTCATTTAGAGTCTCACCTGAGCCAATGACGAAGGCTCTCCCTTTGGCTCCATCTTTATTGCCGCCATTTCCAGTGCCATTTCCACCATTGTTGTTATTATTACCATTGTTGTTGTTGTTCCCATGATTGTTGGTGTTGTTGTTGTTGTTGTTGTTGTTGCCATTTCCGTTCCTCCTTAGTTGTGGGCAGTTTCGCTTGTAATGCCCTTCTTTCCCACACTCAAAACAACCCTTGGGAGTTTCTTGAGATTGTTGTGGCCTCCTCATTAGTTCACCACGGCAATCCTTCGCAGCGTGTCCAATCTTTCCACAACGTTGACACTTGAAGCTATCACACCGTCCCACATGGTGGTAGTTACACCGTGGGCATTTGGGATGTCTGCCACCATAACCGCTGGGTCCTTGGTTATTTGGGGCAGTTTGGTTGAAATTGCGGTTATTATCGAACCGCCGCTGCTGCTGCTGAACTGGCTGTTGCTGCTGTTGGGATTGTTGTTGACCGCCAGACGATGATGATGATGATTTGTTATTGCTGTTGCTGGGAGCATCCCAGTTCCTTTTGTTGTCGGGAACGCTCACCACAGCGCCCCGTTTGGGTAACCGCCCTTGCTCTACCGCCTGATCAGTAAGTTTATGGGCAATTTGGATGGCCTGCTGAATCGTAGTCGGGTTAGAAGCTGGTACCATACTTTGGATTTCAGGCACCAATCCTCGTATGTAGTGCTCGATTCTCTTATGCGTTTCATTAACCATTCCGGACACAATGTAGCCAACTCATGAGTACGGGTCGTGTAAGCCTCAATTTTTGAACCCTTCATCTTGAGTTGCCAGAATTCCATCTCCAACTTTTGCACCTCGTTTCGAGGACAGTACTCCTCGATCATCATATCCTTGAACTCATTCCAGGGGAGTCCATTTGCCATCGCTTGTCCAAGCATCTGGACTTGCGCGTTCCACCAAAACAGGGCAGCACCCTCCAAAGTCCCGGTGGCATACTTTACTTGATCCGCCGGTGGACAGTTACATTTGGAGAAAACGGACTCAGTCTTCTCGAACTAGCGTACAAGCCCTACAGCACCCTCTGTACCGCTGTAGGTGTGTGGTTTACAGTCCATGAAGGACTTGTATGTACACACTGGTGGTCCTGTTTTAACACAACACACATTAATCAAACATCCCCTACATGAGTCGTCTTACACGATGCTGTTCAGTATCCAGTGCAGCCATTAGTGCAGCAATCAGTTGCTCGTTGGACTGCGCCGTTCGTGGGAGTGAAAGCATGGGTTGATTGGCATTGTTCCTAGTCCTTGGCTTTAGGACAGGTACGCGTTCCCTAAACATGATGTGGTCAACAAACTTAGGATAAGAACGCCAGTCTCGCGGAGGGTCACGCTTCATCAATGCGAATGGTTGATCCCAGTTAATCTCCTCTCGGGGATAAGCCAGTCGGGGCCAATCGAATCCATCATCAGGAACAGGTGCGGGAGGTGGGGATTCAGATCGTGTAGGTGATTCGGGTCGTTTACCCGGAGCTCTTGAAGACGATGCCATGCTGCAGAGAGTGTGACGTGTATGCCAATGAGTATACAGTAAATGGGAGTAAGGCACAGGTAACTAATTAACTGTGTGTGGTTATAGTCTAGTGTGTATGCAACCTAGTTCCCTATAACCAATGGCTCTGATACCAATCTGTCACACCCTCAAAATCCACTTGCGGAGTTTTACCGCGAGGCGTGTGAACAAACCAGGATCACAGTCAATAGTTACTCAGAACGACTCTAAATGCCATAATTTAAACATAATCAACCAAAATACCAACTTTAAACAATGCGGAAGCGTTTTTGAAAACAACCCAAGTCAATAAAGTATAACTATGGCAAAACAAGTGCCAACCCAAAAAGTAAACTATAATTGTTAAAATGTCAAATGTCTTGAAGCATCGTGTCTTAAAATGCAATGAACCGTGCAGTGCTCCTATGGCAAGCAAGCTAAGGACCTGAGAAAAGCATACTAAAATGTCAACACATAGGTTGGTGAGTTCAAGAGTTTGAGTTCAATAAACATGTAAACAGTTGTGATATATATAAGCAGTGTATGGTAATAGATAGCTAGTCTATTATCAGTAAATATTAATACATAGTGATTTTGCAATTGAAGCTGACTGTGATAGTTGTTGCCTCCTGTCACGACTTACCATGTCGTGACAATGTTCAATAGGATAAATTGCACCCGGTTGACCTCGAGTCACACAGGTGGGGCTCGTCAGACCCAGTAGTACTACCCAAGTTTCCCCGCTATCAAATATTAACAATTCAAAAGTGTGAGGACTTTTCCCATGGTAAACAGCACTATATTAATATTATACACAACTTAAACAGTAAAAGCGTTCGTATAAATACTAGTCTGCTATCTCCCCCAAAAAAGATTAAGTAAAGAGTGGGGCATGAACTCACCTGATGTGTGCAAAGAGTACTTAGGATTTATTTGAGAAACGAGAGGATAGCCAACCTTCACAGGTTACCTAGATCATGTGAGTACACAAGTACGTGTAAATAAAAGACATGTGTGTTAGGATCTCAGCCTCTTGGTTTAATCGATTGAGCAGATATAGCAGCGGAATAGCTCAGAATTAGACAAATTCAAGCAAGAACATTAGATATAAAGCGATAAAAGAATTTTGTTATAGAGAGAGAAATATCTGACAAAAGGAATATTGCATTAAGATTGTCGGCCTCAATGGCACGATTACAGGTGAGTCATCCTTCCTTATAAAGGAAAGAATGACGTAGGCTGATGTCACTTGAAAGTGACATGTAACCGTTTTATAACTACTGATGTTTAACAACTACTGAAGATGTCAACAACTGACATCTTTTCTTACAAATGTTCCTAAGTGTTAAACATCTTATTTACAACTACTGAAAACATAAAACTACTGATACTACAACAACTGAAGAACAACCTCTTCAGTTGTTTACAAGTACTGAAAAGGAAACAAAACTACAGAAAAGTAAACAAACTACTGAAAGGAAAAGAAAACTACTGATGAAGAAAAACCATCACAACAACTGAAGAAGCCCTCTTCAGCTGTTGTCATCAGCTGTTAGCATTAGCTGATGTCTTCAGTACTTGAACATCAGACTTTGTCTTTCAGCTGTTGATCTTCAGTCTTTGTCTTCAGTACTTGTTGAAGTCTTCAGACTTTAGATCTTCAGCTGTTGTCTCAGTCTTTGTCTTCAGTACTTCAGAAATACTTCAGCAGTTGTATTCTTCAGACTTTGTAGAACAGCTGATCAGGTCTTCTTCAGCTATTGTGATGTCCTGTGGGACTTAGAGGTTTCTCTGATCAGGCTCATTGGTTCTTTTGGTCCAACAATGTGAAACCCTAATCATACCAAAACCAAAGACTCAAGCTTCCATAAAAATAGACACGTTTGACCTAGTTGACCCGTTGACCCGTTGATGACATTATGAGTTATAATTCAAATAGAGCCAATGAGCACATACAACATACATGATTAACATTCAAATAGTATCATACGTATGCTATATCAACCAGGTGTATCACTTAGATCATCATACAATCAAGTACTATACACGTCATGCGAATCTAGAACATTAACATATCCATTAGTCATAATACAACCAACACGTCACACAAGGTTCAACCATTCATCACATGCCATGTGAAGTCACTCACGACTTCACATCCTAAACCCTGCCAATCCTACTAAGTAGGGGCCTCAGATCCGCACGCGTGTATAATGATCATAACCATATTCTTTAAGCATATGCATTGCATTCACAACATCACAACAATCAATTACCAGACCCAAGCATGATGTCCTACTACTACCCAACATCCAAACCATACATGATCACCAAAGTCCAAATATCACCCATGATTATCCAAGCATGCCATACAACTAATTTAACACGTTCTATCACCCTAGAATTTATCCTTGAACATACTAGCAGGCTCCTATCATCCCAAACATGATCATAACATCATACTTCAACGTTTACACAAATAAAGTTCCCTTTTGGGAAGAACATCCCAAAATATATCAAACACCCAAAGCATACATGAATTCAACATAATTATACCATCTCAAGCTCCATACAATATCTAGACATGATCAACAACACTTAAACACCCTAATCTAACAATCTTCATAAACAAAAGTTTCTACTTTTGGCAACCTATGATGAACATCATCAAATTAGAGATTTCTAGCATTCATAACAACAATCTAGCATCTAATCATCATCATGAATTCATCCATAACATCAATCCATCACTAGATCATCACTACATGCAAAATAAAGTTACTATTCTTAGTAACCTATGAACAATGCATCAAAATCCCAACTTTCTTGCATAATCAATGTATTCTAACATTCATACAACCTATTAATCATCAAACATTCATCAACAATCATCGATCATGCATAATCACAACAATTCGAATTAGGTTTGCTTCATAACCAAAGTTCATGATCAATCCACTAAAAACATAGAATTCTTGCATAATCGACGTTAACTAACATGTATACAATCTAACTAACATGTTAACATCACAACCAACATCAATTTCGACCCCATGAAGGTCAATTCACGAATTAGGGTTCGGCCCTAAACAAAAACTCACAAAAACGTGAAAAATCTAACCTTTAAACGTGTTATAGCTTGTAATTGATGATTCCAACAAGTTATATGCCTTGAAATCGATCCAATTTCGTGTTCCCTTGCTTGTTCTTGGCTGATTTCACAATGGTGAGGGGGTTTAGAGAGTGTTTGCGGCCGAAGGGGGGTTGGCTAGGGTTTGGGTTTGTTTTATTTAATTTTAATTTACATATTTACCCTTTTAACCCTTGTAATTTGTATTTTATAAAAACTAAGCTTTAAACTCTTTATAAAGTATTTTTAACTTCATAATATAAAGATATAAACTTATGAAATTCATTATACATCTTATCTTTATAAAAACACAAGACATACGAATAAATAGGCACGTTTCCGCGTTACGCGATAAACTCTTTAATTAACCTTTTATAAATGTGTAAACACGTAAACATAACCCAATACTCACATAATCACTTAGATTCACATCAAATTAACATTATTCATTATTATTAGGTCACCAACGTTAAACGACAACTAGTGTGTGCACACGACACGTGTATACAAGACTTAACGGAACTAACAGAGCTTGGTAACGGAAATTTACCGGATGTCACATAATCATCATTTCTTTATGAATATAGATGTATATGCACATAGATGTGTATGTATATGTGTATGTAGATATGTATGTAGATGTATATGTGTATGTAGATGTGTATGTAGATGTATGTGTACGTAGACGTGTATGTAGATGTATGTGTATGTAGATGTATGTGTATATAGATGTATGTGTATGTAGATGTATGTGTATGTAGATGTGTATGTAGATGTGTATGTATAGATGTATGTATATGTGTATGTGTATGTAGATGTGTATGTATATGTATATGTATATGTATATATTGTGTATGTAGATGTGTATGTAGATGTATATGTATATGTATATGTATATATTGTGTATGTAGATGTGTATGTAGATGTGTATGTATAGATGTATGTATATGTGTATGTGTATGTAGATGTATATCTGTATGTAGATGTGTATGTAGTTGTGTATGTATATGTATATATTGCAATGTGATTATCTTGAAATAACAAATTAGTTCTTGATCTAGGCATGACAGAAGAAAAGCTAAAGTTAATTGGAAGTCGAATTGTGTCGACAAAACATTTCTCTAAGCATGTATACATGAAATAACAAACAACGGTCATGATGGTAGTAGCCTTAAAGTAATCTCATGGAAAGTTGTTGCAGAAAAACTAAACGGGAGGAAGTGAAGGTCAAAACACACAAGACATTAAGTGGGGTTCAAAAGGGGTAATATATGGCTACTTTGTATGACCAAATTGCTAATCAACTACTTTCAGATGCTTCAAAATAGATTTGTAGGCAAACTCTTGTAAGGGTTGTTTGAATTCAATGTGTTTGTTTGGATTATGTTTTATTTATGTTAACTTCTATTTTGTATGACATTTTGAATTATTCTAATTTGGCTATTTTTATTAATTACACAACACCAGTTAAATTCAAATTGATAGAACAACGAGGCAATAAGGTTATTTTTATCATTCAGCAGAATCAGTCAGATACTAAATCAAAGAGCCAAGTTTCAGTCAGATGCAGACTCAGTCAAAACTTTTTACTGGCTCAGCTTCTAACTCAGTTAGATCTTACTTAGTCAGCGCAATCAAACAGCCCCTTAAATATATTTAGTATAAAATGACATGTCACTCAGAGTGACAAATTTTGATGTGAACTGGGACCTAAACTCTCATATATGTGGTGAAAGCATTTAAAAAAAATTGGTGTGTTACACAAGTTCTTCACAAAATCTTAACAAACATGTCAATCTTATCATAAGGCAGTAAGAAAGGTTTATAAATCTGAAAGAAATAAATAAATATTGGTAACCAAGGAATTATATAAAGGGATTACCAAGGAATTATTTAAAGGGATTACCAAAAAAGGGTTGAAAATTATATGCAAACATGTTAAATTCGTTTTATTGTATAAATCAATGTGATTGTAGGAACAAACATTTTAAGCATGTTTAGAATATTAGGAAATATTGTTCTGCAAATTTTGATATATTACTATAGGTTAGATTATTTTATTATGAATTATTTGAATAACTGAAAGAAAATAATCAACTGGAAGAACTGAACTTAGTGAAGGATTGAAAAATTACATGATCAATCTTACATATTATAGAACCTATATATTAATTTTCAGATAATAACTCGAAGTTATGCTAAAATACAAATTTTGGAATAATCTGTAAATCAAAAATCAGGAAAAATACTTACACTACGAGACAAATTCCAAAAAATTTATTCAAATCATTATAAATAGATTAGAACAGATTGTGTGAAATTTAGAAATTTTGGATATGTTATGTTATTTTTGCCAAATTTTGTCAAAATTCTAAAAATTAATAAAAATGGTTTGCTGATGATTTAGCACCAAAAGAAATATTAGGACAATATATATATTGGTATGTAAATCTTGATAAATTTTGGTGATTTATGGAACCCGTGAGTATGTCTGTTAGTTTAGTCAAATATTATAAAATTTTAGAAAATAAACTAAAAATAATTGATGTATGAAATTTTGACATATTTTATTTGAATTTTGGATACATTTACTCTAAAATTTTCATGATGTATATCTGATTATAGCCTCTGTATTTATTTATATAATCTAAGGTGATACAAATTTTGATGAAATATTATTTATTTGTAAATGTTTTTATAGGAAATTCACTGGAATAAAAGGGGAGACTCATAGCCCCAATTTTGGTAACTAAAAGTTTTTAAGGGTAAAGGCATACTGTTTATGAGACTGTTGTTTGTATATAAGATTTTTGAGAAATACTATCATTTATGTTGTAACCATTACTTCGGATCAGGAACCGTTGGGTAATATAGATAGCCCTACTTAGGAAATTATTTCCTGCACCAACAGTATAAGTGTTATGATGCTATATTATTTGATTCTGTGATTTATATTGGTGATAGTTATGAATTACTTATTTTACAAGCAGGTTTGTTTGTAATTTTATTTATATTGCATCGGCATGTGTATTTTGTTTAGATTTAAACCTATGATCTCACCAACTATATGTGGACTGTTTGAGAATGCTTTTTGAGGAAATCATCATGTCTAACAGCATAATATTCTCTTTTGATGTATATAATGGCTGGGGAGAAATCATGGGGAAAGTCTGTGTGAATCTGACTGTTAATCTCTACAATCTAAGTGTATCGGTGGACACTCATTTCGATCATGTCTGAACATGTAGCAGTTAAATATTATGTTTGTAATAGGATTATATTATGTCAAATTTTGACTACTTATGATATGATGTAATCCTAATTTTTAATTATCTATGTGATAATATATATAATATATTATATATATATATATGTATTATGTTATAACATGTTCTAATGTATTAAATTATTAATTATTTTTGATCAATGCGTTCTGAACAAGCGAGTCACATCGAACGCATTTTACGCTTCTGCCGAGATGTGAAAGGTTGGTATCAGAGTCATTGATTATAGAGAATTAGATACTATAAAAATACATAGACTATAACCATAAGCTCAAATTATGATAAACGATATGTCTAAGAAATACATGGTATGGCTATATATGAATTTATGATTTCATGCATAGAATTTTTTAAATTTTGTAAATTTTTGTATACATGCATATCTCAAATGATGCATTAAAAATATTAAAAATATGTGACATATAGAATATTTATGAAAATATGTGACTAACTATTCCCATAAATAATAAAGAATTTTTTGCAACCATGAGTTCACATAAATACCACAGTGAGACCTGACCCTTCTGAGTGCTCAGGCCATAGCAACTATAAGGAAATAACACCTGAACTAGAACCCAGCAAAGTTATGGAAACTCCTCAAATTGAAATTGAGAATAACTTTAAACCAAAATTTTATGTCCGACATGCACCAGCAAACATCGGGGGATATACAATTAAGACCCTAAGGAAAAAGATACGACGTGGAGATAGATTTTTGGCTAAGCAAGATGAATACATATAAATACAAAATTCTGATTCTTCCAAGAACGAAGAAAAAGAAACTAAAAGACAAAAGCTCAATGAGGATCAACCAAAACAGCCTAGCAGACCCTTAAAAAGCTTAAGAAAATACAGTGGGAAATCCGGAAAATCCAGAAGGATGTCAAGGATTAAAAACATCCAAGAAAAATATCTTTCCAAAGATATGGAACTGGGTTCATGGAAATTAAAATGACTCTCTAAAGTTCTAGCATATCAAACCCTTAGAAAATAAAAATTTGATGATATATATATATATATATATATATATATATATATATATATATATATATATATCTTTTGTGTTTGAAATCATTATCTGTTATGTGTTGGACAAATTATATTAAGGTTATAAATTTTGACTTGTTAATATAAATTATAATTAATTATAGTGAATCATACCACCGAAAGGAAACACCCAACCCGTGAGATGGACGGCATGAGTAGGACGACCCAGAACTAGACTCGGAGAAGAAACTCCTATAAACTCTACTATAAATGAGAATGATAGAATTTCTCAATTAATAGCACAACAAATAGAAGCCACTATGCCTACTTTAATAGCCCAGTTACAGCAAAACCTGAATTCGAAGCCACATCTCACGGCAACAAGGAACTAGAAAATGCCAATACAGGGGAACAACAAGAATAGGAAATAATAAATGGAGTTAGGAAAGGATGCTCCTGCAAAACCTTCATGTCTTGCACACCCCGAGAATTCGATGGAAAAGAGGAGTTGTACAAGCCCTACGCTGGGTGGATGAGATAGAATCAGCCATATAAATTAGTAACTGTGCTGACAATAACAAAACCCTATTTGCCTCACATTCACTAAAAGGAGAGGCACAATCCTAGTAGAAAATAGAAATGACACAAAATAAAGGCATATTATGAATGGACTAAGATGGGAAGAATTCAGAAATCTGGTAATTGAGAAATATTGAGCACTAGAAATAAAGGGAAGCACATCAAGATTACACGGACAAATATAATGAACTCTCTAGACTAGTGCCGCACTTAGTAACCCCATAAGCAAAAAGAATTGGTAGATATATTTGGGGTTTAGTGCCACAAATAAGAGGACTAGTGAAATCCGCCATGCCTAGAACTTTCCAAGATGTCGTAAGCCTATCCGAAAACCTAACTGATGAAACGTTAAGGAATGAATCTTTAAGTAATCGAAGAATAAGAGAGAAAAGAAAATGGAGTGATAATAACTCATGAGGCAAGTTAGAGGAAATCCTCAGAAAAGGATAACCCGACAACCGACCAGGAATTTCTTAGGAATGGCGCAAGAAAAGAAACCACAAATAGAAGGTCAGCCATGGTGCAGTACCTGTCAGAGATATCATCAAGGTAAATGTGCAGTGGTAATATGTTATAACTATAAAAGAAAGGGACATATATCCCGAGACTATAAGAGCACCACTAACCCGAAACCAGTCTGTTATCAATGTGGAGACGAAAATCACTTTCGACATAAATGTCCATAATTGAAGGGAAAGGCTCCAGTCAATCAAAACAGCCCTCGTGGGAGAGCTTTCGTGATGCAAGCTGAAGAAGCCCGGCATGAACCTGACGTGGTAACGGGTACGTTTCTTATTAACAATCAATACGCGACAGTGTTATTTGATACTGGAGCAACCCATAGCTTCGTTTCGAATGCATTTAGACCATTGCTTAATCTAACCTTAGAAAAATTACAACACAAATAAAGGATAGAATTAGCTGATGGTAAGATAATCGAAGCCTGTGAAATCATCCCTAATTGCATTATGAATTTAGATGAATATTGTTTTGATAGAGATCTGATTCCTATTGAATTAGGAGGTTTTGATATAGTTGTAGGTATGGATTGGTTGAGTAAGAATCAGGCTAAAATTATGTGTGGTAAGAAAATAATAAAATTCCATTTAAATAAGAAAAATAAAATACTCTGATTATATGGAGAAAGACCTATTGGTGCTATGAAAATAATTTCTTGCAAGAAAGCATAAAGATTGTAGAGATTAATGAAGAGGCTGATGCAACCTAAACATCTTTAGTCTTTCCTGTATGCTGCACAACTGCATTAAAGTGGAATGCTTCGGAAGTTTCACATGTGCAACAGAAAATACTAAGTGTGAAATCTTCCGAAGCCAAGACCAACATCTTCCGAAGCCAAAGATGAACTTCTAGCCTTAGAGACAAAGTCTTCCAAAGCTTCAAGTTCATGAAGACAGATTTCTTCCAAAGACTTTTAGTAACATGCTTTATCTGATGTGTTGTTCCATAAAGTTGGACACCTTTCCGCTGCAACTCTGCAAGTCACCAACTAACATTGTTTGGTGAAAAGGTCCATGCTTTTGGTAACTGTACATTGAGGTCTTGAGTCTGTAACTTTCTACTTTATGTACTTTATCCCTTTTATAATAGATAAGGATGTGAGCTATGGCATGTCACAGTCACTAGTTAAAAGGCAATCTGCCTTTGGACTCTATAATTGATCTTGTGTGTGTCTAGTCAATTGTATCCAGCTGGCTTTCAAAGTATAGCCGGCTGTAGGATGTTGTATAAGTATCTCATGTTCTTGTATCTTTCGAATATTCTTTTGTAACACTTGTAATAAAACATAGAGAAGGCAATATACTGCATTCTTGAAAACCAAACACTTGTGTTCTTTGTGTTCTGTCTCATATATTACTTGTGTTCTTAGTGTCACCACTTTGTTAATCCAGTTTACTGTTTGATCTAAGTTTAGTTTATCTCCTGTTTGTGTTGTTGTGTTGTAACTATTCACCCTTCAATGATCCTACATTTGGTATCAGAGCACTCCAGGCTCTTGATATAAGATCTCACCATCTTTAGATCCCTCACACACACAAATACTAAACTTTTCAAATGGCAGCCATTTCCAAAACTGATATGGAAACTGGAACGTGAACAAGTCCCCACTGATCACTCTTGATGAGTTTGACACCTGGTGTTTAAGAATAGAAGGTTTCATCAGGTCTTTTGATTCAAGAATATGGGAGTCTATTGAGAATGGACCTTTCATACCCAGCACCCCTTCTGCTACTGGTGCTGGTATGATCCCCAAAGATATGGCTAACTACTCTGATGAAGATAGAAACAGAGTACAGATAGACAGAAGAGCCATGACAGCTCTTCAAACTACCCTTCCAAACTCTATGTACAGAGGTTTCAAGAACTGCAAAACAGCCAAGCAGCGTTGGATCCACTGAAACTGATGTATGAGGGTTCTTCTGAAGCCAAGAAGAACAAGAAGGATCTCCTGAAGCAGCAGTTTGAAAACTTCACTTTCAAAACAGGTGAAACCATGACTCAGCAGTACTTCAGGTATGTTGAGATTATGGATACCCTAGTGGATGGAGGAGTTTCTCTTGAAAACAGAGACATTGTAAGGAAGTTCATGTCCTCACTTCCTAGGCAGTGGACACACTACTGTATGGTGATCAAGAGAACTGAAAATCTCTAAACTCTTACACTGACAGAGTTATATGGGATTCTCAGTGGCTACCAGATGGAGATGAGCATGCAAGGTTTATCTGGAAACTCCAACAATCAGATGGGTTCAGCCCTACAAGTGATTGAAAGGGACAGCATAGAACCCAAACATCATCTCTTATGCTACCCTGACAACTCAGCCAAGGGTCCTTCATCACCTTCCCAAAGACACCAAAGGAGAACTACACTCAAGGAAGCCCATTCCAAGAGACAAGCTCTTATCAAGCTTTTGTGTCTTTTGATGAAAGCTGTGGCAACTCTCTTTTCACTCTTGAAGACCTGGACTGTATCCATCCAGATGATCTGGAATACATGGAAATAGTTCAGCAGATGGCCCTTCTTACTCACAGAGCCAAGAAGTTCTACAAGAGGATGGAAGGAAGATTCCAAGCAATGCAACCAGTGGAAAGTTTGGACTGGACAAAGGCAAAGTCAAGTGTCACAACTGTAACCTGATGGGCCACTTTGCCAGAGAGTGTAAGGCACCTAGAACAAATGGTGGCCAAACACAATCCAGACCAAACTACACTGACAAAGCTCTCCATAATGAGAAGTCAAAGCAGCAAGTTGTTGTTGCTGTCAAAGAAGGAGGCTTTGACTCGAGCTTTTAGGTGGAATATGCTTCTCCAAACAAGCACTAATGGCTGATCATGATAAAGCCAAGGTATTGGAACATCTCTATACTCCTAAATGCATTGCTAAAGTTAACAGGTACAGGTCCTATAACTTGGAACTGAGATCTGATATGAGTCCTTAAACATCTTAAAATCTGATTTTAGAACGTCTGAAAATGATTATAAGCTGAAATTAGAGGACTTAGAGAAAACCATTTCAGTTCTAAAACATGAACACATAGATTTTAGGACTCAAATTAAAGATCTCATAACCAAGTTAACTAAGTGCCAGGCTGAGCTTGTAATCAGCAAAGCCAGGGCAAAAGAGAGTGTTCTTGAAGAAGAGACCTTCAAGAACATGATATCCTCATCCCTGCACAACAAAGTGTGCTATCAAAACAGATAGGGACTGGGATCCAATGAGATAGCTCCTCCACACACAATCTTGTCAGTAAGATCTCGTAGGTGTGGAGCTTGTGAAGATGAGCTTCCTCTCATAGATCCTATGAGTGAGGAGGATGAAGAAGAGATAGTGAAGAATCCCTCTACAAAGAGTGAAGAGAAAGATTCCAAGAAGGGCCACTATCCTTCTGAGGAGAAAGTGAAGACTGTGATGACCAAGTCCATGAGAAAGAACTTGATCAGAAAGAGCAAAAGAAAGGCACAGAAGGCTCAAGAGATCAAGGCTACTTTCGACTCTAAGCAGAAACAAGTTTTTATTTCTGCAGGGTTTAAAGTGGTAGGGACTGAAGACATCAACCAAAACTCTGCTACAAGTTCTGGTTCTTGCTCAACTCATCTCAGCAGCAAGAAGAAGACTGATCTGCTGTGTACCACTACTGCACAGCCTGGTCCATCAAACTCCAAGCACAGTTCTCAGCCCAAGAGGAATGTCTCAGCATCTGCAAAGATGAAGGTGGAGAAGGGAAGTGACCAAAGACAGTCTTACTCTCAAGACAAGGCTCTTGTAAAGATGAAAATGAATTGTGTTATGTGTGAAAGCACCACTCACATTGCAAAGGATTGTCCCTTCAATCCTAAAGGTACTGTCCATACGGTCAAAACAAAGGCTTCAAAGAGTTCTAAGAAGATTCAGGCTTCGGAAGGAAAACAAGTTTCCTTCAAAAGTTCCAAATCTAACAAGAAGGGAAGTGGAAAATTCTCTTCGGAAGAATATTTGGTCTCGGAAGAAAGGAGTTCTTTGTTTTAGTGTTTGCAGAATCTTCCGAAGGTTCAGTCATCAAAAATTCTGAAGCTCCAAAAGCTTCTATAGTTTTAAAGGTCAAGTCCAAGACTCCAAAGGTGGTGTGAATGTCTAAGAAAGACCAAGTGACTGAGATTTCTCTATCAACAATAGCTCAAGATCCTCTTAGTACAACCATAGGATCTATTACTGTTGAATTACCTTCTGCAAATAAGCCCAAGACAAGTAAGGCTTGGGTTTCTAAATGTAACTAATCATTCTATTTGTGCAGGGACAGCTAAAGACAGACAGAAATATCTGGATCATAGATAGTGGCTGCTTTAGGCACATGACAGGCAATAGGTCACTGCTCCAGAACTTTGAAAGGATTGATGGAGGACCAGTTGCTTTTGGAGGAGATGAAGGTGGTTACATTTTTGGAAGGGGCAAGGTCACAAATGGTAAGCTCAGCATAGAAAAGGTAAACTTTGTTAAAGAGCTTGGATACAATCTTTTGAGTGTATCTCAATTTTGTGATCAGAGTCATAACATGCTCTTTACTCAGCAAAGAGTGCATTGTTCTTAATCCTGGGTGGTCATTCCTTATGAGCATATCCGCTTAGAGCCCCCAGGAAAGGAAACATGTACAAGATGGATTTGCAAGAAACCTCTCCCTCTAGAGAAGTTTCATGCTTTCTGTCTAAAGCCAATAGTGATAAGTCTTTCCTATGGCATAAAAGAATGTGCCATGTAAAATTTAAGAACATGAATAAATTAATTAAGCATGATTTGGTAACTGGAATGCCAAAGAAAGAGTTTACAAGTGATGACCGTTGTGTTGCATGCCTGAAAGGGAAGCAACATAAGGTATCTCACAAGCCTAAGGAAAAGAACTCCATCACTACACCCCTACACTTGTTACATATGGATCTCTTTGGCCCTACCAGTGTAATAAGTTAAGGAAGGACCTTATATTGTCTAGTGATCATAGATGACTTTACAAGATTCACTTGGGTTTTCTTCCTTAGAACTAAGGATGAGACTCCTGAGATTCTTAAAGATTGAGAATCAGTCTGATCACAAGGTAAGATCATAAGATGTGATCAAGGAACCGAATCTAAGAACAATATCCTTGATACATTCTGTGATGAAAAGGGTATTACAAGACAATTCAGTGCTCCCAGGACTCCTCAGCAAAATGGTATTGCTGAGAGGAGAAACAGGACACTGATTGAAGCTGCAAGAACCATGCTGTCTAACTCTAAACTGCCCATCACCTTCTGGGCAGAGGCAGTCAACACTGCCTGCTATGTGCGGAATAGAGTTTTAGTGGTTAAGACAAATGGCAAGACTGCTTATGAACTCTAGCACAAGAGGAAACCTTTCATTGGTTTTCTCAGGTCATTTGGATGTCCTTGTACCATCTTGAATACCAAAGATCAAATTGCCAAGTTTGCTGAGAAATCAGATGATGGACACTTTATTAGATACTCTTCCCAATCTAAGGCTTATAGAGTATTCAATCTCAGAACTAGAATTGTTGAGGAGTTAGCCAATGTGACTTTCAATGAACACACACCCTGTGCTGCTGGTTCTGGTCCGGATTGGTTGTTTGATCATGATTTGGTTACCAACTATTTTAACAAATCTTGTGACAATGTTTCAGGATCTGTAGCAAAATTTAAATACAGATGATCCTGATCCAAGATTTTAGCTAGGAAGATCCTCAAGATGTATATCTTCAGCTCCAGTTGGAACCACTTCTGCAAATGAGGTTTATGTCAGCCAACAATGACAAATTCAGCTGATACATCTAGTATGTCTTCAAATTCCAGCTCAGAGGCTCTACAAGTAGATAAGAACACCTCAACTGTGGAAGACAACAATGGTGGTGGTGTTAGTGACCAAGAATTTCTTGATGCCACTAACCACACCATTGATGAGAACATCATGATGTCACACACTGCTTGGATCAAGTTTCACTTGAAAAGTGTGCTAATGTGGTGGGAGAAACTTCCATGCCAGATCTAAATTTTTGTAATTTAGATCATTCTCAACAACTTGTGTGATCCCTCAGCTTAGGATCCACAAGTATCACCCTACCACAAACATCATTGGAGATGTTGTCTCAGTGGTAAAGACAAGAGGACAAACCCATGAAGCAAATGTTTGTCTTCACTCTTGTTTTCTATCCCAGATAGAGCCAAAGAAAGTTGATGAAGCTCTAAAGGATGGAAGTTGGGTTGAAGTTATGCAACAAGAGCTGCTTCAATTCAAAAGGCAGAAAGTTTGGAACGTTTGTCCTCTTCCTTCTAGGAAGACTACCATTGGAATCAAATGGGTGTTTAGGAACAAGAAAGATGATAGAGGTATCATTATCAAGAAAAAAGCTAGACTGGTTGTTCAAGGATACACACAAGAAGAAGGATTGACTACACTGATGTCTTTGCTCCAGTGGCAAGATTAGAAGTTGTTAGGATATTCCTGGCATTTGCTGCATCCAAGAACTTCAAGATCTTTCAACTTGATGTGAAGTGTGCCTTTTTGTATGGAGTGATAGATAAAGAGGTTTATGTCAAACAGCCACCTAGTTTTGTAGATCCTGATCATCCTGATTATGTTTGCAAGCTTGACAAAACTCTCTATGGGCTGCATCAGGCACCCAAGAAATGGTATGAGACACTATTGAGTATCTTTGTAAACATGGATACAGGAGAGGTACTATAGATGGAACTCTCTTCATTAAAGAACAAGGAAAAGATATATTGCTAGTTCAAGTATATGTGGATGACATCATCTTTGGTTCAACTATTCCAAAGCTCTACAAAGACTTTGAGAAGCTGATAAAAGACAGATTTGAAATGAGTGCCATGGGGGAACTCAATTTCTTTCTCGAAATTCAAGTGAAGCAAGTTGAAGATGGCATCTTCATAAGTCAGTCAAAGTATGTTCAGGACATACTCAAGAGATTCAATATATTGCTAAGACACCCATAGCAAGAAACCACTCTCTTGGTCCTGATCTTAAGGGGGAGTGTGTAGATGAGCACGTATATAGGGCTATGATTGGGTCTCTTATGTATCTTACTGCTAGCAGGCCTGATATCATGTTTGCTACATGTATTTGTGCAAGATATCAAGCCAACCCTAAGATGTCTCATCTTATCACTATCAAGAAGATTCTAAGATACCTCAAAGGTGCATCAACACTTGGACTATGGTATCCTAAGAATTCTGTCTTCAATCTGTATGCCTATATAGATAATGATTATAGTGGTTGCAACATGACTGCAAAGTCTACATCTGGAGGATGTCAATTTCTTGGTGGAAGGGTTGTCTCATGGCAATGCAAGAAACAATCATGTGTGTCTGCATCAACTGCTGAAGCTGAATACATTGCTGCTACAAGCTGCTGTGCTCAAGTACTTTGGATTCAAAATCAGATGCTGGACTATGGGCTAAACTTCAAGGATTCTCCCATTCACATAGACAACAACAGTGCTATCTCAATCACAAAGAACCCTATGCAGCACGTAAGGATAAAGCACATCAATATCAGGTATCTTTTAATAAGAGATAACTATGAAAAGGGATTAATTAAACTAGTCAAAGTTCACATAGATGAATAATATGTTGATCTGTTTACAAAGGCCTTTGATGAACAGAGATTTAAATATCTAATATCAGCTATTGGGATGACAAACTTTGAGTAAGTTTTTTTTAAACTAATTCTTATTATTTCTTTAAAATTCATGTGTGTCCTAAGTTGTCTAGTTCATCCTTTCATAAGCTCATGTTTTTTTGGATGAAAATTTCTTTTTGAAGACTTTCCTTAGACTTTTGAAAATTCTAATACTTCGAAAGTTATGCTTTTAACTTCGAAAGTAAATCATGCCTTCAAAATAAATAACTGTCTAAAAAATTTACCGTCAGAAGAGTCTTCAAATTTATCTTCCGAAGCTTAAATACTTGTCTCAAACACTTACAGATTTTCAAGGACCATTTACTTCCGAAGCAAAATTAACTCTCGGAAGCTTTGTTAGTTTATATACAAAGCACTCAAGTTTTAATTCTTCTTCCGAAACAAAATTCTCAAACCTCTCAGGAAATTCTTCCAAAGTCATTTTAGCTTTGGAAGCTTTTTAATTAAAACTTCCGAAGATAATTAACCTTCGGAAGCTTTTTGACTTCCAAGAAAAATACTGTTTGAGCAAAAGTAAGCTACTTTTTCAGAGGTGGGACCGACATCCAGATTTCAAAGTTTATCCTCTTTCATTAAACTTTATCTGAAATCCTTCTCACATATAAACCCACGGTTTCCCCCTCTTTCTATCATCTGTTCTTCCTCCAACCTAAAACCCCGAATTTCTCTCTGAAATTTCTTTCTTTCTACTTTCTTCGTCCTTAAGCTACTTCAAAATGGCCAACCTTGCTCATAGAAATGATCCAAACTTTACCATGCAACTACACAGACAACATAATCAGGTTAATCTGTTAAGCTCTGAGAAAGATCCTCATTTCTCAGAGGTTTGCCGTTTCCTAACTCTGTCAAACTACTTCACCTCCCTAACCATTGATCCTCCACTCTATGAGGATCAATTGCTTGAATTCTGGAAGACCTGCTAACAGGTCATTATGGATGGGGAGAAGGCACTGTCTGCCACAGTGCAGGGGAGAACAATCTTCATCTCTCCGGCCATCATCAACCGACATCTTCAGCTGGATGATGAAGAAGGTGAGGTGTTTTTCCCAAAGGAAGCTGTCAATCATTCCTTTGAGCAGATGGGATGTGAGGGAGATTTCTCTGTAAAGACCTTTAGGAAAGGGAAGGTCTCATCCCAATAGAGATTCCTGCTCCATGTGATCATTCACAGCTAATCAAACAAGCATGGTGGATGGGACCAGATTCCTAAGAATCTCTCCTTCATAATCCATGGAATGGTTCAGGGGGTCAAATTCAGGTATTCTCAGTTTGTTTATACAAACTTACTTGCTAATTTAGACTCCTTAGAGTATTACATGTTTACTAGATATGTCTAGTACATTCTTAACTGTGAACTGGGCTCACAATTAAGGGAAACAGGTAACATTCTTAAATTGGGATAGATGAAGCCCGGCATCTACTGAGAAAGTCCACTGCTGGATTCTCTGGGGTAGAAACAGCCCTAGTCCCAAAAATGTTAGAGCTCATTGTTCAAGGTGACAACCTAGCGGCACAAGCTAGTGTTGAACCCACACCTGCTACTTCCCAACCACCCACACAGCCTCAAATCTCCATCACCTACCAAAGAAAATCCAAACGAACCCCTGCTTAGACTATTCAGTCTGTGGAGGCCCCTATATACTCAACCATACAGGAAGAAGTGGACACTGGAGCTCCCACTTCTCCTAAGGAGCAGACCACTCCCATCTTTTCAAGAATCAGTGCTGAGGTTCCTCATGCTTAGCCTGATGAGCTCATTAGCCCTACTGCCTTAAGCCATCCCTCTGAGTCTCAACACTTAAGTGATCAACCTTCAGGGGACAGTTACCATCCCCAGCCTATAGATCTCAACCAACCAATTCCCAACCTTGATTTCTACACTGATGAAGATATATGTTTTAGTGAGTATAATGAATCTCTCTTCTTTCCCTCTACTCAAAGAGAGATGAGTACTCCTGAGTCTCTTACATCTATCCCCCATCAGTCACCTACAACTGAGGTGGACACTCCTGAACCTGTTAAGGAGGTCCATATGGAAGAGGCTCTCACTTCAGAAAGTGATTACATCATTAAGACCTCAACCATGGCAACTCAGCCCACTGACATCTCAACTGAGACTGCTAGTGAGCAGAGGAAAACCAGCAGCCAAGAACCTCAAGCTGGTGGTGAGAGAGAGGACTCTGGTCCAATCATCTCATCCCCTAATGAATCTTCTCATGAAGATAAGGGGAATCTGAGACTATTGGTGCAAAAACTATCTAAAACATGCACTTACCTAGTCTTAAAGGTCAGTCACCTTGAATCTCAGGTGACTACCCTACATAACAGGATCAATGATCAGCAACTTGAGATTTCATATCTTAAGAAAAACTAGTTGGGAGACCCTTAAGGAGAGCTCAACCAGGAACACAAGAACCTGTGGATGTGATTGACCTATCTTCCAGCTCACCTATGCAAGTGGGTGATGTTACCAAAAAGGGGGAGAAAGTCATTACAGCCACAGAACCTGGGAGTTCTTCAGAGAGTATTGACATTGAGGACTCACCATCCGCACTTACAACTGTGCATTCTCAGCAACCTCCTCTAGTTCACATTGATGTGGACTACACAGACTCCTACATACAGAGTCTGTTTGAGGATGGGATACCAAGGGCTATGTCACCTTCACCATCTTTCAATCACATTATTGGTGGAGATATGACAACAACAGGAAGGCCCTCATCATCATAAGAGTTCAAGGACAGCAAGAAGTCTTCAATTTTCAGACCTTGGACTACTATGAAGGTCTGGATCTAGTCAACATGCCACTTGTCAACCTAAGCCAATCAAGACAAGCTGACAGACTGGCTAAAAGAATCCAAGAAAGGATCATTGGAGAGTTCAGCTTAAGAAGGAGACTTAGGTAATCAGGAAATGTTATCGATCAACTGGATGTTGAGGCAGACCCTAAGATTCGCTTCATAGGGGAAACCTTGACTGAAGGCCCAGTGACAGAACCTGAAAGCCCTGTCTTTTCATCTCCAACTGCTGCAGAGATCCATATTCCTTCTGAGACACCTGCTGGTGAGGTGCTTCTCAACCTCTCTCTGGCCTGAGCTTAGATGCTGCAACAAGCAATGAAGGCCAAAGCTCTCTCCACCCTGAGTCACAAAGGTCTGTGAGTGACAAAGGGAAAAGAAAGATGACATCTGAGGAGATTGAGGAGGAAGAGAGAGAGGAAAAGGAGGCTAAGGGGAGAAAGTTCCTCTACTGAGTCTCCAAGACTCATGGAGTCTGCAATCACGACTGCCCCCAGACCAAATACTCAGAATGATGAGTTAAGGGCAGTGAGGATTAACTATCTGCAGACTAGGAACTATGACATAGATGTGTCATTTCTCCTCCCTTGGATGAATTGAGTGAACTGGTTGACATGGAGAGGTCAAGAGAGAAGAAGGAGGCAGAAGATGCAGAACTCCTAGTACAAGACAAAGAAGAGAGAAGAAGAAAAAGACTGTACAAAGGTATGCCTACCCTCTCACCAGTTCAAGAAAGTCCTGAACAAGAGGATGTGGTTCAACAAGAACCTTAGGTAGATAAGGAAGAAGACAGAATCAAGATGATTAACTACCTGAGTGCCACAGACCTCTATCAGGCAGATGCACTCCTTCCCTTACCTTATGACTATATTGAGTTTGAGTACTTAAAACAACTTGTGCTTGAGTTAGTCAAGGAAAGAAAGACAACGAAGAAGAAGCTAAGGGAAGAAGCTGCAAAATCAAGAGCCATCATCCAAAAGAGCATGAAGAAGTCTGCTGATAGGCAGAGGATGATGAGCTTCTTGAAGCTGTGTGGATTCTTCGGAAGGAGACTTGGACCCATGTCTCTATCCACTATGGATGAGCATATCAGGGTAATCAAGCGGAAGATTAAGAGTGGAGAACTCACTGACTTACACTCCACTCCAAGTCAGGCTCCACCTGAAGTGGAGGTTAAGGTTGAACAACCAGACATAACACAACCTGGACCTCCTGCTAATGTTCAGCAAGCTTCATCTTCTGATCCACAGCAGGGTCAACCTCTATCTCCGTCTAAACATGAGAGAGAGGAAGTCCCAACTGAGAAAGACAGTGAAGATCAATCTGGTGCTGCAGGCCAGTCTTCTCAGTTGAAATTTGGAAAGAGAAAGAAGAGGATGGCTTCTAGACCAAAGTCTAAGAAGAAGAAAAGGCCTGCATCCCCTTCTAAACCTTAGGATGAATCAGAACAGCCTAAGGATGTGCAGCCAGAGGATGCTACATCAACTCCAATTCAAACAGCTCCTCTAGCATCAGGAAGACCCATCTTGTCTTGGACATACACCAGAAATCCAGAAAGATGGCATGTAATTAGAGATCAAGGCATTGAAGACATTTATACATGGCAAGATATGTTTCAGTTGCCTCTGCATGACATCTTTGACATGAGAAGACACTTTGACAGCCTGAAGCATCCTAATCAAGGAATGGTGATCATCCTAATGAGGACTGTTAATATCTGAAGTTTTCAAAGTGTTTTGGTAGCATCAGCCTAGGGGGAGTTTGTAGAGATAAATGAAGAGGCTGATGCAACCTAAACATCTTTAGTCTTTCCTGCATGCTGCACATGTGCATTAAAGAAGAAGCTTAGGAAGTTTCACACATGAAACAGAAAATACGCTAAGTGTGAAATCTTCCAAAGCCAGGACCAACATCTTTCGAAGCCAAAATGAAGTCTTCCGAAGCCTCAGAGACAAAGTCTTCTGAAGCTTCAAGTTCATGAAGACAGATTTCTTCTGAAGACTTTTAGTAACATGCTTTATCTGATGTACTGTTCCATAAAGCTGGACACCTTTCCGGTGTGCCTCTGCAAGTCACCAACTTACATGGTTTGGTGAAAAGGTCCATGCTTATGGTAACTACACATTGAGGTCTTGAGTCTGTAACTTTCTACTTTATGTATTTTATCCTTTTTGTAATAGATAAGGACGTGAGCTATGGCATGTCATAGTCACAAGTTAAAAGGCAATCTGCCTTTTGACTCTACAATTGATTTTGTTTGTGTCTAGTCAATTGTATCCAGCTGGCAATTAAAGTATAGCCGGCTGTAGGATGTAGTATAAGTATCTCATGTTCTTGTATCTTTCGAATATGCTTTGTAACACTTGTAATAAAACATAGAGAATGCAATATACTGCATTCTTAAAAAACAAATACTTGTGTTCTTTGTGTTCTGTCTCTTGCATTACTTGTGTTCTTAGTATCTCAACACTTGGTTAATCCAGTTTACTGTTTGATTAAAGTTTAGTTAATCTCCTCTTTGTGTTGTTGTGTTGTAACTATCCCTTCAACGATCCTGCATATATATACATATGTATAGTATATATACATATATATATATACATATATATACATATATATATGTATGTATGTATGTATGTATGTATGTATGTATGTATGTATGTATGTATGTATGTATGTATGTATGTATGTATGTATGTATGTATGTATGTATGTATGTATGTATGTATTATGGTACGTATGCATGCCTGCATGCATGCATAATTTTTACGTGTGCATGTATTCAATTACACAACTTATTGATATCAAACATTATATAATCAAAGTATCACAACCATGTAACACCAAACATACCCCAAATGAACCAAGTTACAATCCAACCAAACACCACAATTCAATACAACATCAAAGAAAACATGACATCAAAACAAAACTAAGTAAACAATTAACATCTAAAAATTAAACCATGCTCTTGTCTCGGATCATTAGAAGTTTAACTAACCAAATTAAGATGTGATTAACACCCTAATCGGTTAGTCACACATCACCACCGCCACATTGCACCCAATATTTTAAGAATTTGACACCTAAAGCCCTACACTAGCTTACTCACTAAAGCTATGTGTAGATGCAATGATTTGTGCCATTTAAGGTTACCTGTGGAAACCACAAGCTTTATCTGATGTACTTTTTCATAAAGCTGGACCACTTTCCACTACAACTCTGTAAAGTCACCACTGAACCTCGACTAAAGAATAAAAAGCTATTTGTTCCAAAAGGTGAATGTGTCATAGACAAGTGCCAAATTGATCTAGAAATTGAAAAAGCTAATGAAATCAATCTCAAAATGAAAGGAAAATGTCAAGAAGAAAAATTATACACTTCATGTTCTCATGATTCAAGCTCAAATAAATTAACTCAAATCAAAAATTGTGAAAAAGAATCTTCTCGAGATTCAATTAAGTCACAAAACACTAAGAAGTCATCAAGAAATCAAAGAAGAAAAAATCAACTCTTAAAAAGTCTAAACCAATCAACAAAACAAGTCAAATTAACCTGTGAAGTTTGTGTCAGTAGGATTTTTTGACATGAACACTAAATCTGAAACAATGACAAAACCAAAGATCAAATCTAACTCTAATCTGAAATAGGTTTAGGTCCAAAGTGTTCCGCTGTTCAAAATAGATTTGTATCTAAGGAGTTAAAGAAATGTGAGGGTGTTCAAAAGCAAAATCCTAAAATTCTAAAGACCAAACTCACACAACAAAACAAAAGCTTAACCTATCTACTTCTAAATCTAGACAAGCATCCAATGTTGCCTCTACATCCATGGTTAAGCAAATGTTTTTAAGAAGCCACAAAAATATTGTGATATATGTGACATGTATAATCATAACACATCTGAGTGTTATTTCAACAAATACTATCACATATGTGATGTGACAATCACACCACAATTGATTATTATTTTAAAAAGTATTGTACATTGTGTTATGAAAGAAATCATAATGCAGAGGATTATTTCTTCAGAAAGAACTAACCTAAAAAGGATTTTAATAACCAAGGATACGCTAAGCCAAAGTTTCAAAGAAATCATTATAGTGGATTTCAAATCCAACAAAAACACCTTCTCTAGGTTTGAGATCATTTAGAAGAATCAATTCAGATTATGATAATTAGTATAATGTTAGATCATAATAGTATAATCAAGGACAGTTTGTTCCATGCTTAGTGAGAATGAACAATGATAAATACAATAAGAAAAACTATTATAATGTTTCAATTAATGGTTCAAAATTTCTTGATATATTCTTGAAAACAGATTTAATGTTTTGAAAATAAAACAAAGAAAAGGTAATCAAATTGTTTTCAAAAAAGGATTTGAAAATCATAAATTTCAAAAGAAACCTGACGTAAACAAACTCCTTTTCAAACAGATTACCATTGTTGATAAATTTGGAAAGCCCAAGACCATTTCGGCATGGGTTACTAACTTTACTTAAATGTCTTTGAATGCAGGTACGTACGTAGAGACCGGTAAACACATGATATGTGACAATGGGCGTTTGGTGGAGATGTAGCTGGAAAGATAACTGATGACGAAATGGTATCTAACGGAGTAATAAGTTTTTATGAAGTCAACTTCTATGAACAGTTGAACTTTAATCTTTTGAGTGTTTCACAAATATGCGATAAATCTTACTCTACCTTATTTGATGACTCCTTTGTTATATTTTAAAGCCAGTATCTTAGATAAGCATGGAGTGGATTCTTGTTAAAGTTGTTCGACATAGAGATGTCTACAAACTAGACATGTTTCATGTTGATCCTTCTACAGAAACAACATGCCTCACTCATACATCAAATGATGAAAGCCAGCTTTGGCATAGACGTCTGGGTCATTCCAACTTCAAGAACATGAATAAATTTGCAGTAGGAAATCATGTAGTGGGAATTCCTTCAAAGAAGTTCGCTACATCAGACCTCTGCAAAGCATGTTTGAAGGGAAAACAACATAGAGCGTCTTATAAGACCAAACAAATAAATTCTAACTCAAAGCCTCTTCAGATGTTACACTTCGGAAAGAAATGGTATTGTTTAGTCATCATCGATGATTATACATGATTTTCTTGGGTTTTCTTCATACATGCAAAATCTGAAACTGCTGAATTTATAAAAAACGTTTATCACTAAAGTAGAAAACCAACTTGATCAAAAAGTGAAAATAATTAGAAGTGATAATGGAACCAAGTTTAAAAATGCTAATATTGATAGTTTTGTGTAGAAAAAGGAATACCTCATCAGTTTAGTGCTCCTCGAACTCCACAACAAAACAGAGTTGTAGAAAGGAAGAACAGAACTTTGGTTGAAGCAGCTCGTGCAATGTTAGCTGATGCAATGATTCCAATCACTTTTTGGGATGAAACTATATCTACAACGTGTTTCATTTAGAATTGCTCTCTATTGGTTAGAGACAAACAGAAAACTCCTTATGAGTTAATGTTTGGCAGAAAACCAACATAGATTTTCTTAAATCTTTTAAATGTCCTGTTTTGATTTTAAATTCACATGATCATCTACGAAAATTTGATTCAAAATCTGATGATGGATTTTTTCTAGGATATTCGTCTGCTTGGAAAGCGTATAGAGTTTATAACTCTAAGACGAATGTTATCATTGAAACGTTCAATGTTAAATTCCTTGAAAACTCCTTTCCATTAGTTACAAATTGTCCAAAGTGGTTATTTGATTTAGACTCATTATCAAACTCATTTAACTCTAATATGTTTGAATCTTCTTGTGTCAACAGGAAACAAGCAGGAGATCTTAGAAACTTTAGTGATGATTTAGATTCAGATGATACGGATGATTCAAGCCCAGATTATCCATTTTTCTTATTTTGAGATATCCTTTGTTCTCTTCAGAGAATCATGACCAATAAATCATGGACATCAACAAGTTTTTGAATATTCTAATGTTTCTTAACCAATTCCTAATGATGGACCAGAATTCACCATCCAGAACTTCATTTGTATCTTAAGATATAGATGTCCTTAGATCTTGTGTCTCCTTTACTATGGTAACACTGACCAAGAACACACTTGATTAGGATTTAATCACTATCTATGACTATCCACATTTTTTATTTCAATGTGCTGATTATTAACATATCTGATCTCACTGTAGGCATGTAATTCAATATGTAGAATTTTATTCTGCTTTTATTTTAATTTTTGCATGATTTTATGTGTGCAGGCATGTTGTGATGACTGGTGTTTCTTAATTTTTAACTTCTATAAACTTCTAAGTTTTTCAAATTAAAAGCTTAGGGGGAGAAAAGATAAAAAAAATTAAATAAATGATTAGATGAAAAGGGATGATGCAAAAATATTCAAAGCAAGTGTGTGTTTGAGATGATTAAAAATGAACCTAAAAAGATTTAAAAGTGTTTAAAATGTAGAAAAGCTTCTTGCAAAGAATTGAGAATGATTGTAATAAAAAAGTCAAAAAGTCAAAATTTGGTCAAATGTCAAAATTAGGTCAAAGTTTAAATTTGACATTTGACCACAAAATTTCACAAAATTCATTCAAATCACAATTTTTGACCAATTTCACTGTTCTTCATAAAACTTTTTAAACTTTAGTCAAACTTTGAAAAATGACTATGGCAAATTTGAAGAATATAGAAATGTAGATGATGATGATATTGATGTTGAAGTAAATAATCAAAGAAATGATGAAGATGTTGAGCATGAGAATATAAAGACTGTTGATTTTAACCAAGCATTTGATTTTAATGCTATATGGTCTGAGCCTATCACAGAGAACGTGATTTCTGTTGTGCAATCCCCAAGTCAAGAAGTTGTGATTATAAAAGAGAAAGAACAAGAGATGAAACAAACAACAGATGTTTGTATTTAAACTAAAATAGATGATGTTTTTTGATGAAATTGATAAGTTGAAGTCACATATTGATGATCAAAATGAGGAAATTGAAAGATTAAAGAGAGAAAATGCTATGTTAAAATCTAATGATGAAAAGAAGAATGTTATGATGTCAAATCTTGAAGAAAAAGTAAAGAGAATGTTTGAAGAGATTGAAAAATTAAAAGAAAGTTTGAAAGACCCTATAAAGGAAAGTGAATTAATTGTTGTTAAGAAAGAATCTGTTCAAGCACCTCAAGAAATTACAATTGAAAAGTTCACTGAAGTAGAGAAAGGAAAAAGGGAAATGGATGAAGTTGAAAGATCTTCAGTTCCTACTAAAGTTCAAAAGACCATTGATACAGTTGAAAATGTAAAAGAATCAGATATGCAACAAATAATTGAAGCACTTGATGATATTGAATCAGATTTGCCTAATGAATGGTATGATGAAGTGTTAGAAGATGAAGACATATGTGATATTGTTGATTCTCCTGTTGAAATGATTCAAGATGATATTTCTATTGATTTTGAAGACAGATACAATTATTTGATCAGGAAGAAGTATAATAAAGTATATTTGGATGGACTAACAAAGACTCAAATAAATGAAGAGTATGAGAAATGTATGCTAGCAGAGTCCTCAGCTCCAGCAGATCCAAATGAAATAAGCCTTGAACATGGCAAATGGGCTCCTATGAGTGAAAGTATTAATGTTGATGATAATCCTGTTAATGAATTGCACCATCTTGATCTTAAAGATATGGATATTCCTTCTCTCAAAAGATGGTTGCAGTCAAGAAACTATCCAAGAAAGAGACTTAATAGTTTACAGAGTGCATCTCTAAGAAGATTAGTGAGAAGTTTCCAATAAATAGAGAAAATGTATAACAAGACGATCATTCTTGACATGGACAATCCTCAATATCTTGAAATAACAAAAAGAACCAAAATGTTAAAGCCTCAGGAAATTAAGTCAATGGAGTTAGTAAGAAGAACTCATGAACAAAGAAAAGAGCTTATGCATATGTTGGAAGACGTGCCTATCTGATGAGAGACTAATTGTACCACTCGAGGAAGTACAAGTAGATGATTAATTACGCTTTATGGAAGAGCCCGTTGAAGTAATGGATCGTGAGGTCAATACTCTTAAGCAAAGCAAGATACTTATAGTCAAAGTTTGTTGGAACTCAAAACGTGGATCGGAATTCACATCGGAACGCGAGGATCAGATGAAGCTCAAGTATCCTCATCCGTTCGAAACGACGACAACAGCCGGAGAAGGAACTAAGTAAATTCGGGACAAAATTTATTTCAACATGGGGATGATGTGACAGCTCACTCGATTTTGTTATGCGAATGCAGTAAACTAGGGATATAACACAACCATGTAACACAATTTTCGGGACGAAAATTCTTTCAACATGGGGATAATGTGACATCTGGTAATTTTCCGTTACCAAACTCCGTTAGTTCCGTTAAGTCTTACATACACGTATTGTGAGCACACACTAGTTGTCGTTGAACGTTGGTGACTTAATAAAAATAATCTATGATAAACAATAATAATCTAAATAATAATGTTGATTATTTGTTGTGATTATCTGGTTCATGATTTTATGGAATTCTAAATGTGTGTTTTATAAGTTTTACGTGATAACGTGACAACGTGTAATACATATTTTGTGTGTTGTGTGACTTATTGTAAATGTCTAGGATTATGATTATTGGTTAATAATATTTGTGTTTGGTGGTTAAAAAGTATTAGAAAGATAGTTTTTATAAAATAAATTAAAGGGGCTACTTTGTAAATATTCTAAAACTAAATATTACCAAAATTAACAAAACCCTAGCCCCCAAACCCCCCCCCCCCCCATTCGGCCGAAACCCCCACCCCACCCTCTCTTTTGTGATTTTGAGTTAGAAACAAAAAGAACAATTAGATTTTGATTGATTCCAAGTTTTACAAGGTGTTTTACAAGTCCAATTCTTGATTCTACACGTTTAAAGGTATGTTTTATAATGTTGATCATAGTTTTTGATGTAGATGAACCTAATTTCGAAATTGATGATGATTATATAAAATTGATGATTGTTAGATGATTATATGATGTTAGTTAGGTTGTATGAATGCTAGATTATGTTGGTGTGCAAGAGATCTAGGGTTTGATCATCTAGTTCATACATTGCCATAAGAGGAAACTTTTTGTTCTTGGAATTTATGATTTGATGATGCTAAGATGTTAGATGTAATGCTTAGATGTTAGTTTAATTGAATTGTGTAAGAAAATCCATGAAATTGTGTGTTGATCATGACTTACTAAAAGTAGAAACTATTGTGTATGATGTTTGGGAATTTGGATGTTTTAGAGTTGATTAGCATGTTAGAAGAAATTCTAGGAACTAGATTAGGTATATAATTGTTCAAATTATGATTGAATGGATGCTAGATCACTTTTGGGTATTACTTTCCCAAAAAGGAAACTTAATTTTTGTGGAATATTGGATATAATGAATTAGGCATGCTTATGATGTTAGGATCATGTTAGAATGATTGTTGATGATGTTTAATGTGATGGAATGTGAATATTGAGTTCTATTGATACCTGGTTGATCATGTAAGAGATTTAGGTTTGATGATCTTACATGGTAATGAACAGTAGTTAGTGTTTAGAGAACCATGATTGGGTTGGAATTGGTTGTCACTATGTATGCTAGTACTGTGATTATGATGGTCGTACACACATGGGAATCTAAGGGCCCTACTTAGTAGGATTAGCAGGGTTTAGGATGTGAGGTCATGGGTGGCTTCACATGGCATGTAGTGCATGATTAGACTTCATGTATGAATTGTTTGATGTGATGTATTTATATTGATTGAGCATGATGGTTGTTTGATATTTGCATGAGTGTATGATGATCTATTGTCGCATGATGACTTAGGAAGAACCTAGGTTGATAATGTGATACGCATGGATAAATTGCATGATACTCTTGTATGTTAAGTTATCTTATATGATTAAACAATATTTCAATAAATATGTCACCAACTGGTCAAATGGGTCAAGTAGGTTAACCTAGGGTTGTTAAGTTTTCTGTGTATATGTACTTATGTACTTCTTTATTCTAGGTAACTTTGAAGGGTTGTCTTTGCACCTATCACGAGTCTCTTTATTCGTTATCATTATACACCAGGTGAGTTCATGCCCCTCTATTTTTATAAACTCTCTTCTGGGGGAGGTAGCATACTTGTACTCAAACGCTATTTTATTATTATAATTTATGTATGTTTTAACATAATGCTTAATACCTTGAAAGTCCTCACACTTTCAGATCGTTAATAATGGTAACTAGCGGGAACTCTTGGGTAGTACTACTGGGTGTGTCGAGCCCCTACTATGTGACTCGAGGTCAAACGGGGGAAATATTATCCTAAGCACAAACATCGTCACGACTTGGTAAGTCGTGACGGGAGGAAACAAACAAAACACAGTCAACTTCAATTGAGAAATCACTATGGTTACTACTTGTGAGTATAGACTAGCTATCTTATTCAATACATTTCTTATGCTATACAATTATTAATATTTATGATAAACGCAAACTCTTGAACTCACCAACCATTGTGTTGACATATTTAGTATGCTATTCTCAGGTCGCTAACGTTTCTTGCCATTAGGAGCACCGTTGGTTGTCATTTATGGATATTAAATTGTTGAGTTGTCGCGTGTTTTGCCAAATTATACATCTTTATATTTTGGGTTTGTTTTAATTACTAAACACTTCCGCATGGTTTTAAACTTATGAACTTGGATTGGATTTGTTTTGAATGTGGCGTATAATGTCATTCTGAGTAACTAGTGACTGTGATCCTGGTTTGTTCACACGCCTCGCGGTAAAACTCTCCACGTGGATTTTGAGGGTGTGACAGTATGAAATGTGTTACAAACTGGACAATCAATTTTTGAAGTGGTGAATGCAATGATTGTACCTGACAAAACTAAGGAAGTGAAGATTATTGCATTAAAATATGATGAGATATTTGATGCTTTTCTAATTAAAAGAGTAAATGCTATTTGTGATGTGTATCATTTTTACTCTAGTATCATTGCCTTACCGGTGCAAGATCTGAAAGAATTACATAAGTTACCTCTTATTAATCCCACAAAGGCCGGAAGGGAAGAAAATTTTGTGAAGTTACTTGATAGAGGAATAACTAGAATGTCTGCCTTTCTTCAAACTCGTTGTGACCAAGAAGACAAGAGTTATTTTGACAAGTTGAAAAGAGTATCAAAGAAAGGTGAATCAATTGAAGAATGTTATCTATAAACTTTCAGTGATAAGTACTTAGAAAGTAACTAATCCTGGGTTGAAAGTTCTAGATGGTACTCAATAATCAAAACCAATTTTGAAATGGTTTTATGATTCATCTACTTTTCATATGAAGCTCGTGAGGAATTTGGATGAATGGGACAATGATATGATAATTTTGTTTGAAGTTTTTGAACTCAAACTTCTTCATCTGAGTTATATCCCATGCTTGTCCAATCAAATTTTAGAGCAAGTATCTCTAGCGGAAGCAGAGAATGATAAAAGATACTTTTTGACTATCATAAAAGTAATGAATGCTTCTATGGAGAGAATTTCTTTGAGGAAGGTAATGGCATATGAAAATATTATGAAGAAAGACATAAAAGATTAGAGTTTTCAACCAAGGGAGTGTTAGTAATCTACACAAAAGAGAATCCAAAGCCAATAGAGATGTATGCAAATTTTGATATTGCAGGCTTAACATAACAAACATTGTTGGTGATGGAAGCTATGGAAATAAAGACTAATGATTCCAAGCCAAAGCAAGGAATTCTAGCTGGGAAGTTTAAGTCTTCAATCAAGAAAGTTCTTCGAGAACTAGAGCTATACAAGGAGAAGCCTATGTTCAAGGTCAAAGAAGAACCAGAAGATTTCTTTTGCTGAAGACAAATACAAATCTTAGGGGGAGTATTGTTGGAAACCTAGGAAAGATTAGCATTTTAGTCTTTAGAAAAATTTGGTCATAGTTTAGGGACTTATTATGTAAATATATGTTCCTTTTCCTTTCTTGTTATTATTATAAATAGGATTTCTTTGTATTTGTGCCGGTTAGACTTTTGCAAATAGTTCTCTCAATTGCACATTGTAATCCTACTAATATCAATAGAAACTTTATGAATTTTTCTGATATTTGTTTGTGTTGATTACATTGTTTATATATTGTTAATTGCTTGATAATAATCACAGATCGATCCATTTGAACCTATCAATATTAACGATGTAGGAGGTAGGTTCACTTTTGTATTAAAAAAATATTAATTCTAACGATACTCTCATTAGCCATGACAAATATTATAGTATAATACCATTTACAATGCGACTAGAACAATAAATATAGATAATATCTATGTACCAAATTTGATTCGTACATCCGTTTTAGTATATACTCCAACGAGTCTTCATATAGTATTCTTGACACAAGTATTTATCGCGTTCGAATCTTCAACTATATCCTTTGACTGCAACAATTAACAAACAAAATATTGATGGTAGTGGCTGAGGATCATGTTAGACATGAGTCCCTTAAAACAGATTTCGCGTCTCTACTCAAGACAACACGTCTGTCTCCAGGGTACAACAACCAAAGTAGTATGTACTACCGGAGAATGTCTCGGCCTGAGAGATCATCGAGTTAAATATGTGTTATGATGTTATATGGAAAAAGATTAAAGATAGTAGTGTAGGAGAACAATTTAGAGAGTGCTCCTCTCTAAATTTCTATAAGACTTGATGAATCTAAAGAGAATAAATTTCTTCTTCTTTCTTGTTTTTTATCTGTGAGTTTTTATGATTCATAACCAAAACTTTCATTTGATTTATGAAACATTTTATGAGACCAAACTAAAACTCTTATTTTATTCATGACATGTTTAATATCAATTTTAATAAGAATTATTATCCATAATGAACATTCATAATATTTATTAAAAGACTTGGTCAAAACATAAAACATCCATGTTAATCAATACATGGCTTTATTAGCATTATGCAAGAAATTACAAAATTTCCTATGATAATCACCCAAGTTTTATTTTCTTAATTCCAACTACTCAACTTTGAACATCGATATGTAATTTATCTTAGTTTCAGTTTTGACGCAGTTAGTTTGTTAAAAAACAAGAACTTAAACCAATAAATAAATAACTATTTATATAAATAATATATAAATATAATTATTTTGTGTCCAAAATTTCAATAGTCCCCCACATGAATGGAGATCAATCAAAAGACACAAAAATTCAATAAAAACTCGACAGTTGAGTCTTCTATGATAGGTAGGTGTTCCCGTTGAACTTTCTTTTGTGAAGCATATTTAGCCTACTGGTGGTGTGTAGACGCGATGCCTTTGAACATACACCATTTGGTGTAGACGACATTATACATTCACACAAGACTCTCCCTAGTCGGGCACATCCCCTAATTGTTGTGTCCATTATGGTTATGGATCACTATCATGGTTCTGCGAGAGCTCTAGGATTTGTGCCATCCCACAAATATATTCGAAGCGACCCCACTTCTCTCTAACATAGGTGATTCCATGAATCATTAAAATCATTATGGTTATATTGATTCCCATAATCATTTTACCTAAATATGCTTAACCTCTCCTTGGTCACTTGTTCGAGTACTCCCCTAGAGTGAATGGACTAGGAAGTCCGTGACTCCCTTTTTTGTTTTAGAGTACTCCCCTGTAGTGACTCCGTTGGTCATATGATTAAGTCGTCCTATTGAACCTAGATCTTGGGATCTCCAGGTAGCTAGGTTAGTTTTTCCTCATATTCCCCTTTCCCTACGGGCTTTAGTCCAATTCCTCTTTATCTCATCTCGTTTCAACCCATAGGTTGTTGGATCCAAAATTATTATCTATCACTTTTTCAAGTCGATATAGATAACTTCAATCGAGATAACTTTTCATGATGTGTTCTAAACTCGTAAGTTAATAATAGCTATTGTAAAACTTTTATAATTCTTTTTTTAAGACAAACACATCTCCTTTATACTTTTGGTAGTAGACATCTAACAAGATTTCAAATCTAGCCAATTAGAATTTGAGTCTATCATAGGCTTCTTATGACCTTTATGTACTACACTAGATCATGGGTTTGCAATATCTTTGGATTGCCAAAATCCATATTGCTAACATTTTGTTTTCAAATGTAAGAAACCCCCACATTTAAGTGTTATTAGATAACAATCATATGGGGTAATGAAAATGAAAGGTTCTCCTTTTCAAAATAGGTTTGAGAAAACTTCTTACAAAACCATTTTTAGAAAACTTCTCACAAAACCATTTTCAGAAAACTTCTCACAAAACAATTTTCAGAAAACTTCTCACAAAATCATTTATACATACCCTAAAGGATTGTTTCTAATATGGTCTCTCCTCCACGTTTCTTAAAATTTTATTTCAAAGTGAGATTTGCTATCAGACAAACCTTTAAAACTAAGTCCTCTTCATTAAGCTTTGTACACTAGATAACATTATCTAGTTAGTTAAGTTTTCCATAGGTTATATCAACCTCCTTGAACCGAATGAATATCCTCTTTCAACTTTGTATATACATAATTGACCTCCTTAGAGCATCATGATTCATAAGTACTAGGCTAGCATGCTTTAGACTACAGTACTTTAGTATGTGAGCAGAAGATGCATCATTCTGACCCTTCACAGCTTTAAAGAATAACACACTATTCCTTGTACATATCCATATTTTTTATAGACAAATTATGAGACTTATTTTTCATCATTCGGTTTAGGAAAATAACTTATTTTCCTTTAAACCTCTCATCCACAGGCAAGTCACCAGCCATAACAATGGACCTGCTAGCCGCCTCAGCACCAACTCAACAGTAGCCAGTTAATAGCAACTGCCGAAACTCGATATTACCACAATAGGTTAGTAGCAACTTAAAGGCAAGCTCGGTACCAATCTAGCGTACACACACTTTAGTAGTTGGCAATATCTCGGTAGCATATTTCAAAACTACTCAGCCAACTTTCAAGCACTACAGTGCGAGTGTGCAAAGTGCAAAGGGCACTATCTTCCCTTTGACTTATAAAAACATAATAATAAGTCTTGATTCAATTCACTTTGATGAACACATTTATCATCAACAAGATAAATGAAACTCGTCTACAATAAATATTTATTAAGACAGAGTCAAACACACTAACACTGAATAATATGCAATTTATAAAGTTTGCCTTGAGTTTTTGGCACACATGTATTTTTTTCTCTTTAAGCTATGTATAACTAGTATACTTTCCCAAACGAAAGAAAAATCATCCACATAGCTCTAAAATATTAAATTAGTAGACACATCTACATTTAGATCTTTCAGCATGAATTTAGCTATATTCATTAAAGATAACATATATTGCTTTTATATGTAGATTTATCTACACTTGTGAATTTTTATGATAACTTCAAATAAGTTTATCGATATATTCATACTTGTGCATTTCATCTCAATACAATTATCATATTTTCGATCTCACGATACACTTATCACATTTTTGATCTCATGATATGGTATGACATTTGATGTCTCATCTTCATCATTTAAAACAAATCAATAACTTTTAAGTTGTTTTCTATGCAAATCTCTTATTGTACTATCCGTTTAAAGTTATATATTTTCTAAGCATTATATCATTGATGTTTAAAATTATTTCCCCCAAATTCATTTTGAACGTTATAATAGATATTGATTTATTTCGTTATAAACATTGCATGTGTTATCTTAAGATATTGAAAACAGATAATAATACAACCAAAATTAAAACGAGAAGTGTAAAACACTTTTTAATAATAATTCCAATGGATAAAATTTCATGTAGACATCAAATGTCAAAGTGTTATTATCTATAACACTTTCATCATTGTAGCAATGACATCGATTTTATGGCATGTCATGAGGTACTCCCTCAATAGTACTTCATGCCCCCATACGATCAAGTTTTTCATTTCATCTTAAAATTCTAAATTTAAATAGTCACAACCAACAAAAAAACCCAATAATGTTGTTTAACACTATCTTATTTATAGGTAGTTGTATTTAAAATAATTATTTCTATTCACATAAACCTCGAGTTGTTGTTTTTCCAAATAATCTTATTGGGACTATTATGTGATTTGAGACGCACTACTTCTCACATAAGTAGCTAATCATTTTAGATTACAAAACACATATTTTATTCATTCAAAACATTTCCTAGCTTTGTAACTATTTTAAAAATATGTTGTATTTATTTTATGTCTTGATCAAAAAAGTCAAGAAAAAAAATGTTTTTATAGTATAAACTAATATTTAACATGCTTGTTAGAAGACAAACAATTACAAACCATTTTTAACACTTTTTGGATTTATATAAAATAAATCTAGTTCTAACTTACTTGTTAGAAATAAACGATTCCATAAATCGTTTCAACGCTTTTCGATATATAAAATATAAACCGGTTCTAACATGCTAGTTAGAAATATATAACGACAAAACATTACTTTTAAGCTTATCAGTTAAATATAATAAACTCGCTTCTAACACGCTTGTTAGATTTGAACGATTACAAAATTGTTTGTAAGCTTCTTGGCTCACAGAAAAAACTATTTCTCTTTTTGTTGTAAGACACTAGTTATAATTTATTTCTAAACCAAAATTTGGTTTTAGTTAAATCATTGTAGTTATAAATAGTTTTAAAATTACAAACCCATGATTTTGTAATGATTTTTAGAAACTGAACCATCTCTAAACACACATGTTAGACTGTTAAACATTTACAAAAATATTTTAACATATGATAGGATCAAAATATTCATTTGGTAACATGATATTTTGGATAATAGATTGTACTCAAATCTTTTTAGTAAAATCCAAACAAGACATTGTACTACGTTATTTCCCAAAAATATTGTTTGATTTTAAAAAGAAATCATAAATAAATTTTTCTTTAACATTTTGTGAACCTAAAAACCATAATAATAAGGTTTTAAAAATTTCATCACGAAATCAGTTTTTAGATTATAAGAAATATGTTCACTTTTATATTAAAAATATTAATTCTAACGATACTCTCTTTAGTCATGGGAAATATTATAATATAATACCGTTTACAATGCGACTAGAAAATTAAATATAAACAATATTTATGTACCAAATTTGATTCGAACATCCGTCTTTAGTATATACTATAACGAGACTTCATATAGTATTCTTGACACGACTCTTCATCGCATTCGAATCTTCAACTATACCCCTTGACTGCAACAATTAACAAACAAAATATTGATTGTAGTGACTACGGATCGTGTTAGACACGGATCTCTTAAAACAGATTTCACGTCTCTACTCATGATAACGCGTTTGTTTCCCAGGGTACAACAACCAAAGTAATATGTACTACCGGAGAATGCCTCGGCCTAAGAGATCATCAGGTTAAATATGTGTTATGATGTTATATGGAAAAAGATTAAAGATGGTAGTGTAGGGAGAACAATTTTAGGAGTTTTGCTCTCTAAATTTCTATAAAACTTGTTGAATCTAAAAAGAATAAATTTCTTCTTTTTTCTTGTTTTCTTTTCTCATCATAAGTTTGTTTATATACTCATGCTAATAAGTTCATATTAGTGTGAGTTTTATGATTCACAATTAAAACTTTCATTTGATTTATGAAATGTTTTATGAGACCAAACTAAAACTATTATTTTATTAATGACATGTTTAATATCAATTTTAATAAGAATTATGATCCATAATAAACATTCATAATATTTATTAAAAGACTTGATCAAAATATAAAACATTCATCTTAATTAATACATGATTTTATTAGTATTATGCAAGAAATTAGAAAAATTTTCTACAATAATCACCCAAGTTTTACTTTTTTCATTCCGACCACTCAACTTCGAACATCGATATCTAATTTATCTTAGCTTCAGTTTGGACACGCTTAGTTCGTTACAAAACGAGAACTTAAACAAATAAATAAATAACTATTTATATAAAAATATATATAAATATAATTATTTTGTGTCCAAAATTCCAACACATAAAATATCAACTTGCGTTTATAGGAATAGTTATTCCAGAATTTCTCGCCCATCAATTGAATCATTGTCCAAACACAAAGATGCTTGACTCAAATAGAAGGATATATACGTGTCTTTGAGGTCATCTTTGCTAGGAATGACATTTAATATTTATGTGTATGCATGGGTTAAAATGATAAATTTCTTTTATAAAAATATAGATTTATAAAAATATAGGTTAAAATACATTTAAATATTTAGATTGTACTGTAGTCATGGATAACTAACCGATGGATTCAATCGTGTTATATTCTATAAGCTTTGGAACTATTGATATTTTAATTAATGAGTTATTATTTCCAATGATATACTCATGACTTTAACTGTAGGTTGTTTACAATTCAAATTCATTAACCAAGCTGTTAAAACAAAGCATAATGAGCATGATTATCATTTTCATATAATAGAAATAACCAGTCAAAAAGACCATCAACGAAGGTATTGTTCATTTACGAACTTAAGTCCATAAATGTGTTTTAGATATAAACGTTTCTTATTTTTTCTCAAACGAACACAATAGATATCTTGGCCTATTTGGAGAAAGTGTGGATGCTATTGATTATTAAGAATCTGAGATCGAGAAACTATCAAAAGAGGTAAGTACTATTATACTAAAAGCACGTGCTCTATCTCATTATACAATTTGGATTATTTCTACACTTTTTTTTGTCATATTAATAAACTTAAAATGCTTAAAATCTGGTACTTCTAATACCGGTTTTACAAGGCTTTTTTGGTTGAAAATTTGGTAAACTTTTTTGGTATTACATTGAAAGACTCGAACTAAGGACGGGCATATTGATTTAGCATGTGTAATATACATTATTGACTTATATAAATTTTATTGTCAGTCTCGTGTAATACACGGGTCTATAACCTAGTTTATAATATTTTTGTTGATGGTTAACAACCATATGGCTGTTAGAGAAAGCTATTAGGCTCGGGTAGTCATGAGGAGTACAAGTTATAAACACCTTAATTTCTTCGTTACCAAACATCATGGGATGGTGTTCTCGCTAAGTACCGAGAGGCACCTAGCCTCCCCTAAGTACCAAGCGGCACCTAGCCTCCCCGGAGAACGTCCCATCCACCCCTGGTACGTGAGTGTCAACAAATGTTTGTTTTTTGAGCTTTCCCTTTGATTCATTTGGATGTCTTTCAATTGATTATTCACTTGTAAATGTGCGGCCAACCCATGTGCTATGGTGAGGGTTGAAATTCCGTAGGGCTCGAGTTTGACGATTTATACAATGGTATTCATCATGCGTTTTGGATAAAATATACATTATATGTAGATAAAAAAATATGCATGTGGCATTGACATATTCAAACTATTGTAAAGAATTATAATTCATAAGTAAAATATGAAATCTTAAAATACGCCCATTTGTACGTTTGTTCCCGGATGACCTATAACAGCAGGTATAGTGGTTGACGTTTGATGGAAATTATACGAGAACAGATAATAATATTTACATTTAACATCTTACGTTGGTGGTTTAATAAACAAGTGTACAAGTGGTTTAATTAAGTGTAGGTAATAAACAACATGTAGATTTGTATTGGTCCATTGATGTGAATGATAGGTTTTAAGCGCTTGAGAAAGAATACTACAAGGTTGTACTTCATATTAATACATTGATTATTTAGCAGAGCCTTGTGCATTTTATTTTCTTTTTTTTTCAATTTTGCCTTGGTAAGCTAATGTGACAATTCCTTATTTTCTACTTTTTAATATATTTATTTTGTACATGCATGTTAAGTAAACTGACTGACTTGTTTATTCTTAGTGATTTTCCCATGCAATTAATAATCTCATCTTCTCAATATTTTCAGTTTTTGTTAGTCATTTGATCTGTTACATGTGAACAACCCAAAATTGAACATATGTTGCCACTTCAAGTTGTCATATCGTTTTGTAAATAAATGATGCGATCAACAGTCTTTTAAGCTCATAATTTTTCATCTAAGGCTTTCAAATTTTTGATTGATTAACGGTTAGTGATAGTAAAATTGTAGAATAGGACACGAAGAACTTAATAGATTAACAAAACTTATTAGTTCTCACGGTTCTTGCCAAAATTAAGTGTAACCTGATCTTCGCGATATATACCTCTCTTTCCGGCATAGGTCGTGTATTAACATTAAACATTCGTAACATAATAACAAATAACAAATATAATAAGTTAACGATTTTTAAAAGTTAGTAACAAACAAAACCAATAAACTACTTCTCCGAAAGTGGAAAACCAATACCATGTCTAGTAGTTGGAAACACACCAAACAAGAGGCTGCACAACACTCCAACACCTATTGGTAATGTTGACAACAGATCCTCCATACCCTTTGAAGGTTTTGGATAAAAACAATTGACAACATTCTTGTCAAAAACCGCAATCGTTCCAAACACTATCAACGATAAGAACCCGTGAAACACATCAATAAACCTCAGCTTATATGTGCTCGCCCTCTCGGGCAAACCCCTGCACGATCCATCAATCGCCCACAAACCCGAGAAGGTTGCTATCCCATAGTGCACCTTTCCCTTATTGTCACGAAAGCTATCGGTGAAACATAGCACAAAACAAGATATACCACAAAGGATCAATAGGATGGATGTTAGAATCTGGCTCACTTGGGTCCGACACGTGCCTGCATGGGTGAAAACTGGGACCAGGGTTTGAAAAGTGAGGACTGAGCCTGTTGGAAAAAGGTTAGCTAGATGAGCTGTGAGCTTGAATGCGTTTCGAACTGCCTTTCGTGTCACCGTCTTCTCCGGCTTACGTTCCAACATGGGTTGTTCTTCATTCATGATCTTCTGTACTCTGAGGGTGTTGGATATTAATATAACAAATAAGATCAAACATACAACTCAATTATTAGTGTTTGTAACAATGCATGATCAAATATGCAAGATGTATAGGTATTGGGGTTTGAAAATTGGCGTTTGAGACGAAAAAGGAGATCGAGCGTTATTGTTTGTTGACAGTTTCTATCAAGAGAAGTTGTGATATAAAGTTTTGCATTTAAGTGAAATATTACTGTTTTTAGAGTATACAAAAATCGTTCTATGGTTTAACAACAATTATAATTTCATATGTTTTTTCTAAACTTTAATTTTTATAAATTTCACTGGTTAATCCGTTTTCTTTCAAAGATAGTCCTTAAACCTTCTGTTTTTTGGTTTTTTATGTGTTGTACATCAGCGTCACGATAGGTATTCTCATTTTTCTTATTTTTTTCTCGTTTCACTTGATGTCGTTCATGTTTTTTTTAGTTTCTCAGCTTTTGATAGTTATTGGAAATTTTAATAATAAATTATTTACATATACTTCATTAAATAAACAACATAAAAAAGAAGTTTACTTTCAAAAGATATTAACCCTTACATCTATTTATTTAATTTTATTACTTTTTTTGCGAAGAAACCCTCACGTCCATCTTCTATTCTTTTGTCTTGTTACACGATGCCATGAACCCTTACTACACAATTCATCCACTAATCACAAGTTGTCATGTCAAAACATGTCATTCTATATCACACCATAACAATTGTAAATGGCATTCATCCCACACCATACCACAAAAATATTGAAAACAACAGTATTCTAAATTTATAATGTTGCAACTTATAAATAAAAACAAATAAAAAGTTATACATTAAACGTTTAAATAAAATAAACTCAAACTAAAAGTCTAAAAATTAAATCCCAACCACGTAGCTATGCAATTTACCCTTTGCCTTCTACAAAGCTTTTCAACATCCACTTAGTAACATCATCATATCCTTATTAATAATCTTCTTGTGCTGGTCTAGTGTGTCCCCAAAAAAATTTGCTCATTTTAAGTTTAGGAAGGGCAATTTTGATTATGTGACTTTCAAACAATGGCTACTCGTTGACTTCTTTACTCCATTTATTTCTCCTCTATAGATTTGTCATCGCTTATGGCCTCGTTTAATGTTGTTTTATTCGAAGACTTTGCCACTTTATTCCATCTTGAATTTGGATTCCATTAAAACGACTCGCCATCAAATGCATTTTCCCTCATTTCAAATTTAGTTGATCAACCATTTGGCTTGTTCCACAAAGAACGATACTAAAGTTTTCAAACACTTTCTTCCGGAACAAACCTCTTTTTGATGATCTCCAATGTTAAGGCTTTCAGAAACATAAATCCAATGCTTAGCCAAAGCTTCCTCCTTATTTTCATCCCAATAAGTGTTATTTTCTCGGGTCTTAGATTACCTTTCGATTAAGATTTTGGTGGGGGGAGGAGGGTTTCTTCAACATAAATGTCTTCATGCTCATTTTCATACACTTATAGATCATCATATGCTTTCTTATCTTCTTCTTCACCTTCCTTGACATCTTCTTGGTGGGATGGGTTTTGAAACTCATTCGAGATATTATGGTATAATACAAATTGTATAGGTTCATTGAGTACAAAATGACCCGATGCTACATTAATTAGCATGTTTTGGTGAGTATGTTAATAGTATGAAGAGGATGGGGTATGATACAAGGACATTGTAGGAGACAGTTGGGATGTCTCAAATAGGTTGTGAAACCAATAGGTTGTATGTAGTGGGCTAGACGGTGAGGTTGAAGAGATCAGTTCACTCGGATCCGAACACACCTTCGTTCTAAGTTTTTTTGTTGATTTGGGCTCGGGATTTAGTAGATTTTTGTTTTCTTACATTGTGTATATAGGTGTAAATATGAGTTGAAGAGATATTTAAGTTTGGTGTAAAAATTTCGTTATTTGGTTTATATTTATAGCGAGAAAAAAAATTTAAAAGCGATATGAACCGTTTGACGGCGGACACACACCCAAGCAACTACTCCTACGTTTCAACTTTGAGTATGAGTCATGGTGAGTTCTCATCGCTTGATAAGGCCATGTGGCGTCAAAAGAGACCGGTGACGGTGTTGTCGGGCAATACCGAGGCACACCACGAGGTGCGGTGTGTCTGCCCCTACCAACCCAAAAGGTAAATACTATAATTTGGATTGATACAAAAGATAATCATTAAATAACACAATGCAAAGTTGGAACCACTCCAAAAAGACACGTATTTCTATGGTGGAACCCAGTAAGGGCATAAAACTGCACTGGGTCTAGGGTGTGGTGTTGCCACGTTGCCCTAGTTTTTCTTTATTTATGCACGGACTCCACTTCGTCTCGTCTTAGGAGAATATGATGTCAATCGGGTCTTACTTAAATTCACAGAATAGCCAAGTAACAACCTTGAATATAGGCCAAATGGGAACTTTTCAGTTCTTCTATCCTTAGTATTAATTGATACTATGAAAGTATTGGACATGATCTTAAACAACCTTATGATAAAGTAGATGGTTGTTTAATACCTTGACGAGAAGGTGATTCATGAAGTACAACCAAGCCTTGTAGGCTTTTTCAAATAAGATATTTTTGAGCAAGTAACGAGTTTTTTAAATAACCTTAATTTAAGAAAAATAACTAAAGTAGTAGATGAGAGGGGGTTCTATATATACATATACACATATATACATATGTGCATATAAAGGATGGTTTCGATACAAACCATGTTTTATGTGAAAACATTGAGAATAGATCTCCACGTGTTTGGTTAATAAATGAATGGCTAAGACTAAGTATACATTATCAATTAGTAATTATTATAATATTGAATGAAAATAAGGGTAATTTAGTCGATTATAATATATTAATTATAGAAATAACTTATTACATTTCCTTGAAATAAGAAAGAAAATTTTTTATATTGCCTTGAAATAATAAAAAAATATATGGCAATTTAGTAAATTACAATATTTTAATTATAGAAATAACATTTTTACAAATATGTTATTTCCATCAGTTTTTTAAACTAAAATAACTTTTATATACAGTATTATTTCTTTAAAAGAAAAATATATCATACAATCAAGTACTTTCTTAATTTTAATATGTGTACAATATTACTATATAATTTTAAGAAAATAAAAATAAATTACAATGGTACTTTATTACAATTTAGATTGTGTTACTATACAATTTATACCATGTTATATAATGTTTAGTAAAAACTATGACCAACAAATACAAAATAGCTTTAGAAGAAAAGTAAACTTAACACTTGTTTGTTGTTAAAAGAGCACTTATTAATGCCAAAATAACACTTATTAAAATTACACTAACGTGTTACGTTTACAATAAAGTGCTACTTTAGCCAAAGTAAGTGTTATACCTATAATAACACATTTATTTGTATACAACATATATAATAGCACATCATGACACTAAAAAAACTATCACATTGTTAAAATTCTGATAACTAAAAAATATAACTTTATACAACATATATAATAGCACATCATGACACTAAAAAAACTATCACACTGTTAAAATTACAACTAAAAAATCTAACTTATTGAACATAGCACAGATAATTGACACAAGGCATATATATGATAACACATATAACTGAATAATTAGACAAAACACATGTAAATAACTTAATATAGCACATATAACTCAAATATAGAATGTTAAAAAAATTAAAATCAAACATAGCACATATAACTAAACATATCACCTACAAAATGATCTATATGGCACTAACGTAATGGTTCTTATGGTATGAACATATAAAACTAATGTTTATATTAGACTCCGCTCATTATATTATATATAGAGAGAGTTAGGTTTTTCTTTGTAACCTAATTTATTTTAAGAACAAGCAGAATCAATCATAACCATTGATTAATTATTATGATTAAAAGGGATATAAAGTGTAAAATTGGATTTATTTAAATGAGTGAAATTTAGGAAAATGACATATTACTAAATGATGAAAAAAATTCTCTCCAAATAATTATTAAATTGTATCTTTTCTTTTCCCTCTCCTCTCTCGAACATTTATGATTTTATATATTATAAATTTCATAATAATTATGTATGTGAAAGTTATTTTTTTGTACCATTTACATATGGTTAAATTTATGTTTCTCATACTGATTTCACATGTTAATTTATACCATTTACATATAAATTTTTTGTATACCATTTACATATGGTTAAATTTATGTTTTTCATACTGATTTCACATGTTATTTATACTAATACTTTATTATTTTAATGGCGCAATTTACATATATATAAATTCTCAATTGGTCTATCTATTTATAGTTATGTAAGTGTTTTACATATATAGTGTAAATTGACTAATAGATTTCTACACACACGTGTAAAGAAAATAAAAGATTTCTACAGATGTGTAGAAACTGAAAATAGTTTTTTAACACATATGTAGAAGAAATATATATTTATAAATATTTAGGTATTATATAGAATGGATTTTTACACTTGTGTAGAAACAAATAACATATTCAATACATTATGTGTTGTGTATTTGATGAAAATATACACATTTTTAAGTTGGTCTTTATAATGTTTATACACATACATTAATATAAGGAGAAAATATACATATATGTAGATTGCACTAAAATTCAACTTCACTAGGAACACGCTCTCTGTGAATTTGAGTCAACACCTCTTGATGATATGCTAATCGTATAAATGGAGCTTATAGAAGGAACACAAACCATGCATGATGAGTTAATGTTTTCTAAATGGTTCGTTCTCCCGTTATGTATGCTTTGTGCCAAAAAAATTAATATTTTGTACGTTCATGCATGCCCCACAGATATGAAGAGGATAAATATCACAAATATACAAATTCAAATTTTTTTAAATTGATCGTTAGATAGAATTCAATGTTTTACGGCAAAATTGGTTGCTCAAGTACAATACATTATGTTAGCTCAATAATAATAGATAATAGAAACAAATAACAATTCGTCTTTTCATCCAAATGAAATTAAATGTTGCAGAACATCTTCACCATAGCAAGTTCTTGATAAGATATCTTCACTTTGTAAAGTAACTTCTTGCATAATCCCTTTCGACCTAAATGAATCCAACTACGAAAAGACATCCTTTTACCATCATTTTATTAAAGCTAACCAACTAAAACTACAAACACACACACACATACAATTACACTACACGTTATTACAAGATTGGACACAAAAAGATTCGTGTTATAATTTTTTTTAAAGATATATACGGCTATCGTGTCAACATGTGAAGATGGAGATGATGATTCGGTGTCGGTGAACCCAAATAAGAAAAACTACATAAACATTAAATGAAACTAACAGATCACATATACCTTGTCGCTTTGAACCCAGCAGTAGTAACGGCTAGGTTTCGTTTACATTGCAGCAACATCAAAAGTAAGTCCCTTAAAGTCTAAATAAAAAATACTTGCAACGATGATCAAATGATGGTATCGAGAAACCAATGCATGTGTGGCGTTTTTTTTGTTTTTTTTATTTTTTGTTAATACGGGTTTCCATTGCAGATGCTTGGAGGTTTTCTTGATGATTTAGGATGCGCTTGGTGGTAGTAATCTAGTGTGAAGCAAGGTGGTGGCTTGTGGTGGCAGCAACAGGTGGTGGTGAGCGATGGCACTAGCGGTGATGAAGCATTGCAGGAGGTTTCTTGTTCTGGTATCAACAGGTGGGGTTGTGCGACGGTAATGGTGCTTTGTGTTTAAAGGTTTTTATTTTTTAAAGATTCACCAGGGAGAGTTCGGGACTTGGGGGAGTGATGATAGGAATTGTTAAACTTATATGTTTGATAATTAACCTAAATACCCTTTTATAATAAATTAAGACTATACATATCAATGGTTGATATTAGTTCTCATAATTCACGTGATCTTTAGTCCTTTATAGAGTACACCATCGATTTACAACTGCTTATCATCCATAAGTGAATGGGCAAGCTGAAGTCACTAACCGAGACATCAAATGAATCCTTGAGAAAACCGTAGGTCAGAATCATAAATATTGGTCTACCAAGCTAGATGATGTATGCATTATGAGCTTTTCAAACAGCCTATAAGACTCATATTGGCATAACACCATTCAAACTAGTTTATGGGAAGTTGTGTCGTCTACCTATGTAACCAGAGCACAATGCCTTTTGGACACTTAAGACAGCAAACCTAGACCAAGACTTTGCACGGACAAATCAATTCCTACAAATCCACAAACTAGAGGAACTGAGAGAACAAACATACCAAAACGCTAGGGTTTACAAAGAAAACACAAGAAAATTTCACAACGCTCTATTAAAGAAAACAAACTAATTTCATGTGGGAGAATGTGTCTTATTGTATAACTCTCGTTTATGTTTGTTTCTCAAAAAGCTAAAATCACATTGGTCTAAACCTTATATGATTAAAATATGTTTTCAAATGGTGTCATTGAAATTGATAACCATGACGGTTTAAGTTTCAAAGCAAATGGTCATCGTTTGAAACATATAATGATGAATCAACCAAGATTTTCTCGAAATAATTACACCTCCGCCCGGACGAAAACTAAGTGTGGGGAAGGATCGTGTCAAAGACCCGAAACTTAAACACGACACCTGTACATAGGTTTTCTTTGATTTGTAAGTTTGTTTAGGACCATAAAAGCACAAGCACGGGGTCGTGCCCCATGAAGCACGCCCCCGTGTCTCTGAAATATTTTTTCTACAATCTCCGCTGACGACTCTGGAACGCCAGGTCGAATCTAAGACGAATTTTGACAAGCACATGGCTTTGTCTGGCCATACACGCCCCCGTGTTCAACTTTCTAGACCTGTATATAAATACCACCCTTGTTCTATTCCTTCATCACATCAATTTCTACTAGAAAAATGTCTAAAAGATAAAAGAATCAAGTCACGAAAGTTCAAACTGGAATCCTGTGAAGAAACCGCGTTACGATACGCAAGAGCCGATGACGCAAGAGTACTTCTTCAAGTTGAATGAACTTCTCCAAAAGTTGACTGAGATGAACCTCATCACATACCAACGTCTAGCTAAACTAATCCAAAAGTTCAAGAGATGGGCGATGAACTCGTTTTCGTTAACCGTTAGCTTGCGGAACTGAGCAACCGCAATTTGCACAACCCCATCCCAAACTGTCCACACGAAATATGTGGAGGTTTCATTTAGAAACATCTTGTGATGTGTTAGGTGCGCTGATGCGTGTTAAGGAGTCTAATTTTGCAGTTTCAGACTCTCGGCTTTTCACATATCATGTAACCGTAGGACCCTAGGAAATATAATTGTCATTTGGCTTGTGTTAATTAACTTTAGGACTCATTTTGTATCTTTTCTGATGATTTGGAAGTGATAAAACTTAACCAGCTAAATTACGTAATGCGCAAAGCTGAAATGAAACAACGAAAAACTGAAACTGAACAACATAAAGGAGGCACACCCCGTGCTTAACAAAAAATGACACATTCTAACTTTTTTCAGCCCTTTGTCTTCTTCCCCATCAATTTTGCACAATAAAAACCGACCTCATGCCTGCAAAGACCCGCATTCACTTCCATTTTCATCACCTTTTCCATTTTTCTTTCTTGTTTTCAAGAGTTTGTGCATTTCTTTTCAAGTGTGCTTGACCAAGAGGTTAGTATACTAATTCCTATATTAATGATGGTCATTTACATGTAGTTAGGTGATTAGGTCTCTAAACAACCGAAATCCTAGCAACTCTATGTAAAGCCTTGTAATTAAATGTCTTATGGAATAATAAATACTTTAAGCCTTCTTGTTCATGTTTCTTTTTGTAGTTGATTAGTTGTTAATTAGTGTGTTTAGTTAGTTATTAGTATATTTTTCCTTGTTGTTAACAATACTATCTTCATAATTCATGGTGAAATCATTGCTAATCAAATTCAAGTTACAAGAGTTCACAAGTGGTGTTAGACACTATATATATTTTTGAGTATCTTAAATTATTAATAGGTGATTAAAATGCTTAATGTATAATATTTGGTTTTTAAGCAAAAAAATGTTAAACCCATGCTTAATCAAAGGTTTACAAACAAAACCACACATGCTCAAGTTAAAATTTCATGCCACAAAATGTTAATCGCACCCTCATGTTTCACAAGACACACCCCATGTTAACAATTTTTTTCTTGGATGTCAAAATTTTAACTGTTTTCAAACATGAGTTTCACAATTATGGTATTATGTCTTGTGAAACCCATGTTTGTCACTAATGTCATGAAACTATTCCAAAAATTTGTTTTGTATAGTTTAACTTATATTAAAATTTCAGGATCATGGATCATCTCTATATGCAATTTGAAGGGAGCCACGAATGATCGTGTCGTGACAGGCTTCAAAGACTATTACAAAGGGTTGAAATATCACATTTGCAAGTAGATGAAGAAACATCCAGTTGTCGGACAACTCGTAAGATATAACAATTTATTGAATATTCAGTGGAAGCATTTATTCTCACAAAATAAACCTTCTGTTTATGAACTAACTCTTGAGTTTTTAGCATCTTTCAGATTTAGCATGAAAGACTTGGACCCTTGGGATAATGATGCAGTTTCATTCAGACTTGGTGGTCATTTCGTAAGACATCCATCACCTTGTTCGGTGTCTATCTCGGTATCTATACAGAACAAGAAATGGAGGAGGTAGCAATATCATAAATTCCATCATACCAAACCTTTCAAGACGAGGAAAGTAAGGACGCAAAGAGTGGTTCCATGCGAATAGCATTTTGGGAATGAATTGGAACAGGGGTGTTCAACTCGAGTAAAACTAAAGGCAGCCAGATATGAGACCCGCTTCTGCGTTACATACATTAGTTACTTAGCCATTCGATAACAACTCATGGACAAAGTGAGGGAGTTGTTAATTTGAGGGACTTATTCATTCTATGTTGTATGGTTAATCAATTGCCATGTAATATTGGGTATTTGTTTTGTAATCTATTTGCCAAGAATGCGATTGCAGGTGCTCGAACACCCATGTTTGGAGGGAGCTAGATTCTGAACCTATACGAGAGCTATGGGTGTAGCACGAAGGGAACCGAAGGAGTGATGTCAGGACTATTGGAGTTGAGCATTTTCACAAGTATGCATAGGGTAACAAACCTACCAAATGGGCATCCAAAGTTTATGGATAGAAAGGGACAAATCTGGGATCTAACAGATCCCGAGGAAATCATCATGGACCTCGATATGCCGATACAGCAGGAAGGATCCAGAGCCGGAACTTCAAGTTCACGCACTAGAGAATTCCCAACCATGTTAGACCTTTATGAACAAATCAAAACACTAGCGACTATGCAAGGATATCGTTCGAATACGCGCAACAAGCCTTGAATCGAGTCAAAAATCTGCATTCCCGGTCGATAACCTGAGCACTGATGTCACGTACATCAGGAAGCGAATGTATCATGAGTGGGGGGTATTCCTCCACAAAGCCCTTGAAAACCATATAACTTTCAAGGCTCGGACACAATTGTTTTGTGCCAATCTATCTTTTAATTTATATTTTTTATTTGTATTTTGTGTGTTTTGGATTTTAATGTTTTCAATAAATTGATGATATTTCAAGTGATCCCGAGGATCCTCTCAACTTAGGACAACCAAACACATGTTTCAAATTCATCATTGTTAGGGGTGTTATCTTACTATCCTTTCCTAGTTTTAATTTTATTTATCATAGTGGGAACAATATGAATTTTAAGTGTGGGGTTGGGCTATTTAACACACATTTGACACTTGCTAAAAAGGTCCAAATTTAAAAAAATTAAATTTTGTCAAAACTCACTTAACCATTAATTTTTATGATAAGAAACCAAAAATTTAAAACAATTTTTAATAATCCAAATTATATATATACATTTTTAGGAAGTAAGCAAGTAAATAAATGACATCTAAATATAAATGAAAATATTATTTATGATATCCTTAAAAGCAATAATCTAGCTAAAATATTTAATCATGTAAAATGAAATACTTTTACTTAATTCCATCCGTATGTGAGTTTAATTTTTAGCCTTAAACAACTTTTGTAATGCAATTCTATTTTTATTCTAGATTTAATTAAGGGTGTCTTATGATACATGTGATTAGAACTTTGCTTTAGGTATACATTTCAAGACCTTAATTAGTATATGTTGCAAAAACATTAATTAGGCATTAGGAAACCTTAACCATTCAAGCCCTAACCATTTTATTTTAATTTTCTTTACCCGAATGTCAACCCTAGTTAGCCCCATTGAGCTTAAACATTTTTGTAAGGTTCTGTATAAGGCTGATGCATCCAAAACAACCAATAACATCCAAAAGTGTATCCTGCATGCATGCACTAAGTGCTAAGTAGAATGCTTTGGAAGTTTTACACATTATCTAAAAAAATACTCTAAGTGTAAAATCTTCCAAACCTAAGACCAACATCTTCCAAAGCTTAAAGTGAAGTATTCTGAAGCTTCAAGGACAAAGTCTTCCGAAGCCAAGAAATGAAGACAGATCATCTTCCTAAGACTTTTGAAGACATGCTTTTATCTGATGTACTTTACTATAAAGCTGGACCACCTTTCTGCTGCAACTCTGTTGACTCACCAACTTTCACAGTTGGTAACTATACATTGAGGTCTTGAGCCTTTTACTTTTTACTTTATCTATTTTTATCTTTTTTGTAATATATTAGGATGTGACCTATGACATGTGATAGTCACTAGTCAAAAGATGATCTGCCTTTTAACTCTACATTGATTTTGTTGTAGTCTAGATCATGTATCTAGTTGGCCTTCAAAGTATGGTTGGCTGTAGGATGTAGTATAAGTATCTTAGGTTTTTGTAACTTATAAAAATGTGTGTACACTTGTAAAAGAACTTGAGAGAAATATACAACATCCTTGAAAACCAAAACACTTGTGTTGTTTCTGCTCTTGTTCTATCTCATATTTGCTAGTGTTCTAAATGACAATCTTGTGTTACCAGTTCCCTATTTGATTTGTTAAGTGTTTTAGATTGTCTCTCCTTATTGTGTGTTGTGTTGTAAGTGACCAGAGCTCCCTTAAACGATCTTGCAAATGATATTAAAGCATTCCAGGCTCTTGAATTTAAGATCTCACACACATATAACACTTAACATCTGAAAAGGAAGCTATCACTAAAGTGATATGGAATCTGGAACCATGATAAAGTTCCCATTGATCACTCCATAAGACTTTGACACTGGTGCCTAAGGGAAGGTTTCATCAAGTCACACTACTCCAGGATGTGGGAATTTGTTGTCTCAGGACCTTACATACCAAGCACCTCTTCAGCTGCTGCTGGAGGTGGTATGATTCCAAAGGTTGTGGTTGATTACTTAGATGAAGATAGCAAGAAACTAGATAATGATCAGAAGCCATGATAGCCCTTCAACTGCTTTTCCAAACTCCATATACAGAGGCTTCAAGAAGTGAAAAAATAGCCAAGCAGCTGTGTGATGCACTGAAGCTGATGTATGAGGGGTCAACTGAAGCCAATGAGAATAAGAAGGATCTCCTAAAGCAGCAATTTGAGAACTTTGCCTTAAAAACATGTGAAACCATGACTCAACAATACTTTAGGTATGTTGAGATTGTGGACACTCTAGTGGATGTTAGAGTGACTCTTGAGAACAAAGACCTTGTAAGGAAGTCTATGTCCTTTCTTCCTAGGTAGTGGACACACTAATGTGTGGTTATCAAGAGGACTGAGAACCTTAAGACTCTCACCCTGACTGAGTTGTATGGTATTCTTAGTGGATACCAGATGGAGATGAACATGCAAGATTCATCTGGTAACTCTAGCAATCAAGTGAGTTCAGCTCTGCATGGGGTTGAACAGGATAGCATAAAAACTCAATATCATTTTATATTCTACCCTGACAACTCATAAAAGGGTCCTTCATCACCTTCCTAGAGACACTAAGAGAAAGCTACACTCAAGGAAGCCCATTCTAAGAGACAAGGTCTTCACATGCCTTTGTGTCTTCTGATGAAAGCACATACAACTTTCTATTCACCCTTGAAGACCGGGACTGTATCCATCTAGATGATCTGGAGTGCATGGAAATAGTCCAGCAAATAGCTCTTCTTACTCACAGAGCCAAGAACTTCTACACGAGGACAAGAAGGAAGTTTCCAAGCAATGCAGCTAGCGGAAAGTTTAGGCTGGATAAAAGGAAAGTGAAATGTTACAACTGTAACCAAATGGGACACTTTCCAAGAGAGTGCAAGGCACCAAGGACAAATGGTAGCCAAGCACAAACCAGGCCAAACTACACTGAGAAAGCCACCCAAAATGAGAAGCCAAAGCAGCAAACTACAATTGCTATTGAAGAAGGAGTCTTTGACTGGAGCTTTCAGGTAGAAGATGTATCTCCAAACCAAGCACTGATGGCTGACCATGATGAGCAATGGTATTGGAACATCTTTGTACACCTGAATGTATTGCTAAAGTTAATAGATATGGGTCCTACAACTTAGAAATGAGATTTGATCTTGAGTCTTTAAATATATTAAAATTTTATTTTAAATGAGCTGAAGATGACTATAAGTTAAAGATAGAGGACTTAGAGAAAACCATTTCAACTCTTAAACATGAGCACACAAATTACAAGACTCAAATCAAATATTTAATAACTAAGTTGAATGAATGCTAGGCTGAACTTCTGATAAGCAAAGCCAGGGCAAAAAAATGTGTTCTTGAAGAAGAGACCTTCAAGAATTGTAGGATCGGTTAAGGTCACTTAACACTTAGTTTTTCTCTCAAACTCACTTTGAACAACACTCAGATAAAGATAGAGTCAATAAGAGTTGATCACAATATAGCAAATAATAAGGAGCACAGGAAGTAATTTTCAAGGTACTTTATATATTGCTTCTCAACTCTTACAAGCAGTATGGAATGAGTTACAATGAGAACCTATATAATACTACCTACAGCTGGATATACTTTGATACAGCTGGAATCCTATAACTAAAGCCTATACTACAAGACTATAGTTAAGGTATCTTGGAGAAAGTCTTATTTGAGATATGGTAGTAAGAACATGTCCCTGACTTACCTTTTGTCACCAACTAAAGTTGCTAACTTGTACTATCATAAAAGGTGAACACTGGAATAAAGTATGGTCAACTACATGGCTCTTTAGGAAGAAGCCATGCAGTATCAGAGGTCTGTAGCGGAGTGTCAGAGACCATACTTGTGTCCACTGGTTCATAGCAGTGTCTTCCGAAGGTTGAATGGCTTCGAAAGAACAAGTACTTCCGAAGCCACTTATACTTCGAAAAAGGCTGCTTCTTCTAAGGCTTGGTAACTTCTTCTTTTCTCTATTCTTCGGAAGTAGTCTTCTGATTGTTCTCTTAAGACTTGTTCTTCGGAAGCGTGCTCTTGACTTTGGAAGTAGAGTTCTGTCTTCGGAAGATGATCTTTCACTTTGTCTTCGGAAGAACTCCACAACCTTCGGAAGTTCCATGCTAAGCTTCGGAAGCCTTTGCATGTAGCACCAAAATTATCTAAGTGAATGGGTTTTGGTTGCACCAGCCTTCTTCTTGATCCAACAAACTCCCCCTAGGCTAATGCTACCAAAACCTCATTTGTCTCTGCTTCTTAAAACTTTCAGCACTAAGGAGAGTAGATATTTATTTGCCTTGTTCTCCCCTGATGTGGTGATGAGAAGTTTGTACAAATCCTTGGTAGACAGGATGTCCAATCTGTCACCTTGGATGATGTGTACCCTCTATTTTTGCCCTCTGAAAAGAGTTAGCTGATGGGAATTGTATTCATATTCCCATCTAACTATAGGTTCCAATTCTGGACCCTCCACCATCTGTAGAAAGGCAACGCCCTTGGTTGAGAATCTTCCTTGTCTTCCTATCTTCTTAACTTCAACTCTTCTTCAATCTTGGCTTTTGCAGTTAACTCGGCTAGATGAAGACTGCTGAGATGATTTCTGATGAGTGCAACAGTTTCAGACTTGGAGGGTTGGAGAATGGCTTTTCTACTAACTTAACTATATCAAATCTGCTGGAGTGTAACAGAGAGGTTGCATTAAGTCTGTTGACTTCACCATTCTCCCTTTCCACAACAAAGTTGTGAGAAGTTTCATCGAACCTCAACTGGATCAATCTCTTTCTAGGCACAAAAGACGATTGAGAATCTTGTCCTCTTCTTTGTATCTAGTAGAGTCAATAGTTTCCTTCTAAGTTTCTTCTCTTCGTCGTTTAATGAATCTGAATTGAGGCCTAGAAGTCTAACAGCTGGTCGAATGTTCCTCTAGGCAAATCAAGGAATTTATCTATTGTGAGGGAACATGAAGATCCACCAACATAGGTGATATTGACAGAGTCTTCTTCACATGAGACTTCGCTTAAAGTTATGCAGTTAGTGAGCTTGGTCTTGATTGCCTTGAACTCCTGAAGAGAGAGATGTTGAGAAGGCTAAGGGGATGGTTTGGATGGTTGATCGGTAGGTTGTGGTTCAGAGGTTCTGGGAAGTGTTTTTGGTTGAAGGATGGAAGTTTAGGTGGTTGGGGTAATGAAGTGGATGGATGTGGGTAAAGATGTGGGTTCAGGGGTGAAGGGTTCGGTTTTGATGGTGAATGGTAAGGGTGAGGGTTCAGGTTGTGGTTGAGAGGTTGCAGTGAAGGTCATCCCCTTTACCCTTCCGTACATCTCTTTTCTCTTTCCTAATAAGATGTTAGCCTTGATTTCTCTGACAATCCTTTGGAGTGTCTTCTCTGACATGGGACCACACTGCCTTCAAAGAAGCTATGAACCCGGAGATAGTCTTTCATCCAGGCCTTTCACTAAGCTTCCTAGTTGCAGTGACCCTTGCTTCTTCTTCCTTTCCTTAAGCTTCTTTCTTGCAGCCTTTCTTCTCTCTTTCTCCATTTAATCCTGCTCTTTATTGTAGAGCCAGAGGATCGTTTGATTGTTGTGTGGAGAGAGTTCTTGAAGATTAAGCCTCTGGAGGTTAGGAATTCTATCCTATCTCTCCTTAGCTACAAGTCAGCCTCCTTCTGTTCTTTTCTCTTTCTTTAAGGCCAACCTGGCTTCTTCTTCATGTTTCAGCCAGGTTGCCTTTTCTAGATTCACCAACTCCTCTAGTGGTAGCAGGAGTGTTCTTCATTCGCAACTCCCAATTTGATAAGCTGGTCAATTATCTCTTCTCTTTTCTTGTTGTTGACAGCCTCCTGGTTGACAACAGTTGCTTTTGTACTAGCAGCTAGCAACTTCCAGTTGGAAGTCTTCCTTTCTTCTTTAGCTTCTCAATCTTCTCCTCTTCCTGAAGCTCTTCCGCAGTCATTTTCCTTTTCCCTTTGTTATCTTTTGAAGATCCTGACTGTGGTGGTTCTTGGAGAGTGGATTCTGATTGGGAGAGAGGCGGAGAGGGTGTCTGGGATAGAGGTAGATTCGAAAAATCCTCACTGTTCACCTCCGATGCCATTTCTAGGATTGCGTCTGTGATGATCAGTTCCTCGGACATCTTGAGCAGTCCTTCCGCAGCTTCCATTTCAGCTTCGGAAGAATCAGCTTGTTCTTCCGAGGCTTTAACTTCAGCTTCAGAAGTTGAGGAAATGCAGATTCTGTCCCGACTATTTCAATTGCTAGGCCATCAGTCCCTATTTCCCCTTCGAAATGAATCTTAGGTTCCATGTGGAACTTTTGTTGACCAACTTATTCCACAGTGGTAGAAGGTGCAGTAAGCCTCTAAAGCTCTTCAGCTCTGAAGTAGATTATTGCAACGTCTGGGATCTGAACAGAAACTTGGTGAAGAGTCTGTAGAGATCTTTGAGTATCTTTGGGTCGACTTGAAGTACAACTTGGGATGGCTCAGACAAAGTTATGACAGGAGTAGAAGATGTTGAAGTTTGAGTATGAATCTGTGGGTCCTCAAGTGTTTGTTTCTGAACATTCTCCCCCTTTTTGGTAGCATCATCTTGAGAGCTAGATGAGCTGGAGGAAATACTCAATGAGACCTGAATAGGTACATGCCTAACAGATCTCTCAGTCTATTTCTCAGCTAGTTTAGCCTTGAGATTGTCAATCTCAAGTTGCTGAGTGGCGGACCTTTCTTCTAAAGTTCTAACCAAAATTTCAAGGTTTGAGACTTTAGAGAGAAGGTATTTAATGAGGAGTTGCATACTTCCCTCATCTTCTTTTGAAGAATCACGGGGAGATGAGGTAACATACCTAGTATGTTTAGCCTCACCACCAGATGTGGTTTTTTGGCACCCTGGTTTCCCATGCTTAATGATGTCTCTTTCAGAGTCATCAAAAGGATTAGTTGTCGCAGATTCAGTCTGAGATATGATACCACTGTCCATAAGGTCCATTAAGGAACCTTCTGCAGTGGCAGCTGAATCTGCATGAGTCCCCTCCACATCAATAGGACTCACCTCAGTTATAGGTTGCTGATGAGGGCTAGAGATAAGGGATTTCTCTAGGCTCTGTTGATCTTGGAAAGGGTGTTGTAGATCAATGTCATTGCCGTGGAAAGATGTTATCTCTTCATTAATTTTGAAGAGAAGGTCAGTAAAAGATAGGGAGGTTAAGCCTACTGACCCGGGAACTTGGTCAATGTCTATCGGCATCGAGCCTTTGGTGGGACTGTCCCTTGTTGGCTGCTCAAAAGAGTGTAAATACTCATTTTGAGGGCTGTTGGTTTGGGTGTCAGGCTCCTGGGTTTGAGACTGAGGAGACTCAAAACCCATATTGAGGTCAAAAGAGAAGGATGGAGAGACCTCAGACTAAGTGGGAGCCCATGTTTCCACTATAGTCTTTTTGGATTAAACAGGAGGAGCTTGCTCAATCAAAGTAGATTGAACAAGGGTTCGTTTAGGGCATCTCTGGTATGTGATGGTGATGGGTGGAGAAGGTAGTGTTGGCATTGTGGTGGTGGTTGCTGGTATGGGTTCATCACCTATGGGGTGAACAAGGATGTCACCAGAGCTATGCGCTCAATCATACCTGGAAGCAGAGAAGTGAATCTTCCAGTGAAGTTGGTGGACACCTTCTTCAAAGTCTTGAAGATGGCAGGACTCATGTGAGGGACATTCAGAGCAGTTGCACAGACAAGCATACTCTATTCCAACTCAAAGTTGATTATGTGTTGAATGAATCTGAGATACATGAAGAATGTCTCCTTTTGAAGATTCCTAATCAAATTGGTGAACACAAATTTTGAGTAATTGAAGCGTAGGCCTCTCACCAATCCATGAACTAAGCATCCTAGTTCATACGGGATTTGATCCCATCCCCTAGACTTGTTTGACAGGCAGTGGAGGACAACGTGTTGGAGGAACTTCCAGTTGTAGGAGAAGTTAAACTTGTAGACTGTCGACCTGCTTACATCTCCACCTATCCCATGAGGATACAAGTGCTGTCTAAATCTTCTTTCAGGAAATCAGTAGGAACTCCTTCCTCATGAAGCTCGAGATGCTCCGTGATGAGTTGTTCAGTGATGACCAAATCTCGTCCACAAATATTGGACCTTAGAACACGAATCCCATTTAGGGTTTCGGCTTGACTATTTTCCCAAAATTTGGCCATTTGATTGGAGTAAACGGTGGGGTTAATGGTAAGGGCTGTGTAGTTAGATGATTGGGTGAGAAAGGAGATGATTTCAGAGAAGTCAGCATCTTTTGATGAATCAAGAAGTGCGACTTGGTTTTGCTAAGGGTTGAGAGCCATTGGAGAAAGGTGAATGCAGATGATTTTGAGTTTGGGTAAAGTTGGAGTGGAGAAAAATTTCTAGGGCAGTAAAAGTTTTAAGTAAGAAGATGAAATTGAATGGTCGGGATTATTTAAATGGTGGTGGAAAGGCGGTAATGGAGGTTAGGATAAGGTGATGTGATGTTTTAGTGGAAGAAATGATAGTGGCGGTAAGGTTAAAATTAGTTAAATAATCCGACATCATTAATAAAATCTTTGCTTTTTACAGTGTGGGGCCCAAGATATTTCCGTTACACAGTAAAAACTCTCTTCCAAATATAAAACATTTCTGAAGGTAATTTGTCTTCCGAAGGCAATTCTTACTTCCGAAGTAAAGACTTTGCTTCCGAAGGTCAGGATTGCTTTCTGAATGGAGAGTATGTATAAGCCTCGGAAGTAGATCTGATATGAAATCAATCGCTTCTTCCGAGACCAAAAACTCTTCCAAGAAGAAAATTATCCTTTGAGAAATTTTGCTTCGTAAGATATGAAAATAACTTCCGAGGGTTAATTTCTCTTCGGAAGGAATTTATACCTAGAAAATTTCAGAGAGACCTTTTGTAACAGGGCTTAAATTGTATTGACATAAGACATTACATATTAAAAAGGTTTTCAAAAGAGTTAGACTAATCAATGTTTATCATCCCAATAGCTGTTATGAGATACTTAAATATTTGTTCATCAAAAGCTTTAGTGAACAAGTCAGCATATTGTTCATTTGAGTCAACTTTGATTAGCTTGATCAGATTTTTCTCATGAATATCTCTAATGAAATGGTACCTGATATCAATATGCTTTGTTTTGGAGTGCTTCACCGGATTTTCAGTAATGGAGATAGCACTGTTGTTGTCAATATGGATAGGAGTACTCATGAAGTTGAATCCATAGTCTGACATCTGATTCTGAATTGATAGCAGTTGAGCATAGTAGCTAACAATAGCAATGTATTCAGCTTTGGCAGTTGATGTAGAGACACAGGATTGTTTCTTGCATTGCCATGAGATGATCCTTCCACCAAGAAATTGACATCCTCTGGATGTGGATTTCTTGTCAATGTTGCAGCCGCCATAGTCACTGTCGGAGTATCCATAGAGATTGAAATCCTTGCTTCTAGGATACTAGAGACCTAGTTTAGGTGCTCCTTTATGGTATCTGAGGATTCTCTTAACAGCATCTGGATGAGACCCCTTTGGAGCAGCCTGATATCTTGCACAGATGTAGGTAGCAAACATGATATCAGGTCTACTGGCTGTAAGATACATCAGAGAACCAATAATCACCCTATGCTGATGTTGATCAGTATCCTCCCCCTCAAGGTCAGGACAAAGACTGTGGTTTCTGGGTATGGGTGTCTTGGTCGGCTTACAATCTTCATCTCAAATCTTTCTAAGATGCCAGAGACATACTTAGATTGATTAATTAGAAACGCTTCCTTCATTTGCTTTACCTGAATTCCAAGGAAAAAGTCCATTTTTCCCATGGAACTCATCTCGAACTTTTTCTTCATAATGCCCTCAAATTCCTTACACATTTGGTCATTTGAAGAACCAAATATGATGTCATCATCATAGACTTGAACAAGAAAAATTTCCTTTCCAAACTTTCTGATGAAGAGAGTCTTATCATTGGTACCTCTAGTGTAGCCATTCTTCAGAAGAAAATGAGACAAAGTCTCATACCATAGCCTAGGTGCTTGGTGCAACCCATATAGAGCCTTATCCAGTTTGCACACATAGTTAGGGTGATGTGGGTCTTCAAATACTGGAGGTTGGCATACATAGACTTCCCTATCTATATCCCCATATTGAAAGGCACACTTGACATCAAGTTGATAGACAGTGAAGTCCTTGGATGCAGCATAAGTAAGGAAGATCCTAACTGCCTCAAGTCTTGCAATAGGTGCAAAGACATCAGTATAATCAATTCCTTCCTCTTGTGTGTATCCTTGAACTACAAGTCTTGCTTTGTTCTTGATGATCAAGCATCTATCATCTCTCTTATTTCTAAAAACCAATTTAGTGCCTATTGGTACTTGAGCAGATGGTAGCTGACATAGGTTCCATACCTTCTGTCTCTTGAATTGAAGCAGCTCCTCTTGCATTGATTCAAGCCAACTACTATCTTTCAAGGCATCTTCTACCTTTTTGGGTTCCATCTAGAATAAAAAGCATGAGTACAAGCAGACATTCCTATGGTGAGTCTGTCCTCTTGTTCTCACACCTTCAGAGACATCCCTTATGATGTTCTCAGTTGGATGAGTGTTATGAATCATAAGATGAGGAATCACTTCCAGTTGCAGAGATTGATCCGGGTTGGTCATATTTTGCTCCGGAACTAGAACACTCTCTCCATCTGCTATTTCAAAATCATTCAATGAGGGCCAATTGAATGAGTGAGAAACATCATCAATGGTTGGCTGTGAAGTAGTATTAATAGTTGCATGTTCCTTCAAAACACTACTTCCTTTTGCCTGGTGTTGTGGTGGATCACTTGATGAGTTTTGAGGCTCAGCAAGTGATTCACTTGTTGAAGCTTCACTATTCCTTGATATGGTTAAGCTATCAGATCTATGAATGGTGGAAACTTGATGTATTGCAACACTTGGAGAATTTGGACCAGGTCTGGGTAGCTCAAACAGTTAATCATCAGCAGCAGCATCAACATCATTTCTGCACCTGTTCCAACTGAAACATTCTCACAAGAAGGTTTAGAATAGTTGGAAACAATTCTAAATCAAAGATATGATCAGGGCCATTCCCCCTAACACAAGGAGTGTGCTCATTAACAACTATATTGGATGACTCCTCAAATTGTTGATTCTTAATGTTGTATACTCTATAAGCTTTGAAGCAAGAAGAGTATCCAACAAAGATAGCAGCATCTGACTTTTCAGCAAATTTTGCTAAATTGTCTTTTGTGTTAAGTATGGTACACCTGCTGCCAAAGGACCTTAGAAAGTCAATGAATGGTGGCCTCTTGTTCCATAGCTCATAAGGGGTTTTTCCATCTGGCTTAACTACAAGAACTCTGTTCTGCACATAGCATGCAGTACTGACTGCCTCTGCCCAGAATGTTAGAGGTAGTTTTGAATCGGCTAACATAGTTCGAGCAGCCTCAATAAGTGTCCTGTTCCTCCTCTCAGCAACACCGTTTTTTTTGAGGAGTTCTGGGAGCACTATATATCTGGCAATCCCTTTTGAGTTACAAAATAAGTCAAGAACAAAGTTCTTAAACTCAGTCCCTTGATCACTTCTAATTATTTTAACCTTGTGATCAATTTGATTTTCTATTTTAAGAATAAAAGATTTTAATGTTTCAGCAGTTTCATCTTTAGTTCTTAATAAGAATACCCATGTGAATCTTGTAAAATCATCAACTATCACCAGGTAGTATGATTTCCTTCCAATGCTTATTATACTTGTGGGACCGAAAAGATCCATGTACAATAAGTGTAATGGGGTAGTGATAGAGTAACACATTTGGATTTGTGAGATGTCCTGTGTTGTTTCCCTTTCAGGCATGCAACACAATTATCTTGGCAGAATAACTCCTTTTTAGGCAAACCATATACCAAGTTATTTTTAGTCAATTTATTCATTGACTTAAAATTTACATGACACATACATTTATGCCATTGTGTTGACTCATCACTATCAGCTTGGAAAGAAAGCATGATACTTCACCTATTGGGGAGTATTGTTCATATCCAGCTTGTACATATCCCCTTTCCTGGGAGATCTAAGAAGCACCAATTCTGGAGGAATTGTCATCCCTGGTTTGAGGATAATGCACTCATGTTCTGTGAAAGCATCTGGTGCTTTTGATCACAAATTAAGAAACACTAACCAATTATGTTCAGCTGTTTGACAAAGTGAACTTTGTAAACCTTTAACTTACCATTGGATATACTCCCTCTGCCAGAAATATATCCTCCGCCTCACCTCCAAATTAGACAGGACCTCCATCATAGTTCTAACTGTTTAAAGAAGAGATCTGTTTTCTGGTCATGTGCCCGGAGCATCCACTGTTACAATCCAGACATTGTTGTTCTTGTCTATGGATGTCTCTGCACATAAGATGGTTTGTTAGTTTTGTTTGGAAGCCCAGCCTTGCTGGTCTTGGGTTCTTCCAAGGATAATGACATAATTGAACCAAAAATATGCATGAGGGTTTCATAGAGGTCTTTGAAGAAGAGGTTTGGCTGCTTGCAAAAAAATCTTCCATGATCTTCCTGTCCATCCTTTGTTGATCTTGGAGGATTAGCGGTTAGCTTTTTGCAGCATGGCCTTCTTCCGAAGCTTCTTTCTTTTCGGAAGAAGCCTTCATACCTTATCTTCCAAAACAGTCTTCTTCAGGGATGGTTTTAAGGGAGCTTTCCTTGTTCTTCCAAACCTTAGTGCTTTTGCTTCCGAATCCATTTTCCCTTCGGAAGAAAGAGTTTTCTTTTCTTCGAAAGTAACCTTGCTTTTCGGAAACCAGCTTGTCCTTCTTCATCACTTGAACCGTTTTGAAAGTTCCACATGTGAAACCTTCCTTCCCTAACTCCTTCTTTCCAAACATTGATAGGATCTCAGCCTCTTGGTTTAATCGATTGAGCAGATATAGCAGCGGAATAGCTCAGAATTAGACAAATTCAAGCAAGAACATTCGATATAAAGTGATAAAAGAATTTTGTTATAGAGAGAGAAATATCTGACAAAAGGAATATTGCATTAAGATTGTCGGCCTCAATGGCACGATTACAGGTGAGTCATCCTTCCTTATAAAGGAAAGAATGACGTAGGCTGATGTCACTTGAAAGTGACATGTAACCGTTTTATAACTACTGATGTTTAACAACTACTGAAGATGTCAACAACTGACATCTTCTTACAAATGTTCCTAAGTGTTAAACATCTTATTTACAACTACTGAAAAACATAAAACTACTGATACTACAACAACTGAAGAACAACCTCTTCAGTTGTTACAAGTACTGAAAAGGAAACAAAACACAGAAAAGTAAACAAACTACTGAAAGAAAGAAAACTACTGATGAAGAAAAACCATCACAACAACTGAAGAAGCCCTCTTCAGCTGTTGTCATCAGCTGTTAGCATCAGCTGATGTCTTCAGTACTTGAACATCAGACTTTGTCTTTCAGCTGTTGATCTTCAGTCTTTGTCTTCAGTACTTGTTGAAGTCTTCAGACTTTAGATCTTCAGCTGTTGTCTCAGTCTTTGTCTTCAGTACTTCAGAAATACTTCAGCAGTTGTATTCTTCAGACTTTGTAGAACAGCTGATCAGGTCTTCTTCAGCTGTTGTGATGTCCTGTGGGACTTAGAGGTTTCTCTGATCAGGCTCATTGGTTCTTTTGGTCCAACAAACTCCCCCTGAACCAATGCAGCCAAAACCTCTAAGTTATTGACGAGTCCCACTTATTTTGGCAGATAGATTGGTCTTTTTATCCTCTTGATCAGATGAGAAGTGACCCTTTTTCAGCACCGGCCTGGGAAGAAGTCTCTGATGATCTGTGTTTGCATGATATGGTTGGGAGCTCTGTATTGGGGACTTGGACACTGAGCTGTTACCCCAACCATGAGATCTACTTCCCGTGTATCAGCCTATAGGATTCCCTGGTGTAAGCCCTTAGAAACATGATCTGCTCATCCATTGTCAGCACCTCGGCACACCATCAAACAATCCTTCTCGGCCATACACTTCAGAGATGTACTTGGCCTGTTTTCCATTCTTGAGCTCAACCGTGGTTATTTGTCTGTAAGCAAACTCATCTGGATGAGTCCCTTCTAAGAGCAGGTTGAGCTCATCTTGTTTGAAGTTTTCAGTCTTTTGTAAACCAATCCCTTCTTTATGATTTTATTCTCCAACATCTTTTGGGGTGGTTGTTTGGCTTCATAAGCTTTCTTGAACTCTTCTACAATTTCCCAGGGGGACACTACAAGACCACAGTGATGTCTTCGTCGACAACCCTCTTCACTCCCCTGTATTTTGAAGGAATTTCTTTCTTGACAATCCTGTGTGCCACCCTAGGATCAGGCCATATCCTTACTTTTTCCCTTTGGTATTGAAAGGTATTAGCAAGGGTGTACAATCTTAAGACTTCTTTCTTCATGCAATCATTGAAGAGGATGTGGCATATGCTTTGTCAATGCTTTTCAGCATTTCCTCATCATGTCTTTGCATCTGTTCCTCTTCAATCTTTATCATCACAGCATGCATTTGAGAAGCAGGAGTGATGGACATTGGATTAGCCTTAGGCAAAGTGATAACTGCAGAGAGTGGCAGTCTGTCTTCATCCTCCTCTTCTTCTTCATCAGCCCTCAGTACCTTTCTTTTCTTTTGTCTAGGTACATCACTGGCAGTGGGTTTTGGGGGTAAAGGATTTGGTTTTGTGGGTTGGATGGTTGGTTTAGAGGGTAAAGGGGTTGTTTTAGTGGGTTGTGGAGGTAGTGATTTTGAGGATAGAGGCTTTTCAGACTGTTTTAGCATTTTGGCTGTAAGAAGGCTTTAGTAAATTTTGTCAGTTCTTTTCGGTTCCCAACCCCAGCTTCATTTAATGCCTCAATCACTAAACCTTGGAGTATGCTTCAGACGAACAAATCTTGGTGGTTATTGCCAAGATGTTGTCCCTGGTCCAGGCCCTTATTTCTATCAGAGATCTTCCCAAGTATTTGGCTACAAATCTAATCATTATCTCCAGCCTTTCTCTTTCTAAGGCATCATAACTAGCCCATCTTGAGTTGATCTCCTCTGTCTCCAACCTTCTGATCTCGGAGTCTAGTTGTTGGATGTCAAAACTGCCTATATAACTGATCAATGATTTTATCCATTGAACGGTTATGGTTGGCATCAGCTTCTTTCACCATATCATTCAGCTCCTTCTCCTTCTCAGACTCTCCTTCTTTCCTCTTTTGATATGTGACATGAAGTCTTTTTGACTTTCATTCACTTCAGCTCTCTTCTCACTCTCTTCTCCTTCTCATGATCAAACTCAGTCTCCTCCACACTTATAACAGCCAACTCCTTCTCATTTACCTTCTCTGATTCTTTCTCCTTCTCCCCATCTGTCCTCTTCCTTTTTCCTTTAACTACTGACTGACTCTCCCCCTTTTTGGTTGCATTGGGTGCAAGGGTTTGAGCAGTAGAAAGTGATTTGGTCACCACTCCTCCACCAGGGGTTGTATTATTGTAGGAAGCCTCTCATCAATGGCTTTGATCACTATATCTGTGATCATGGGAGTGATGAGAGGTAGGGATTTTTGAAGGTTAGCAACTGATTGATCAGGATGGTTCTGTTCCTGAGAATCAGTGCCAAAAGCAGAGGCTGGTGGCTTGGAAGTATGTATTGGCTCAGTGTTAGGGGACCTTCAGAAGAAGGTGCCATCTGTGGTGTATTGTGGTGGCAGATGGACTTTCATCCTGAGACATCTTGGCCAGCAGCTCTTTGAGTCTGCTAACCTCATCCTCTAGGATGGTGTTTTGAGCAACTACATCATAGAAGAAGCTCAGGTCATCATCAGTTGATACTGAATCACCTGACCTCCTGACAGAGTCAGGATTAACATGCCTTGAGTGTAGATCAATTATAGCATGTGCCCCTTGTTCTTGGTTCTGGGGACTTCCAGCCTCAGGACTATGTCCTTCATCAGCTGTTGCCGCTGGTGAGGTCTTAGAGATGTTACCAACTGCATCCTGGTCATTTGCTGAGTCAGAGGCAGTGGCAGCCTCACCAGAAGGTCGCACCTCCTTGTCTACACCAGGAGATGGAACATGATAACCCCTGTGCTGTGGGTTGACAGAAGCATTGTGATCCTCCCCCTCAGGTGTTGAGGTTATCCCAGTAGTGATTGGTGTCTGGGTGGGGGGTGAGGAATGCAACTGCGTCAGCACTTTTGCAACATTATTGTAGGGCTTTGAGGGGCGGTTGCATCAGGAGAGGGTGTGGAAGCAGTGTGCACCCGGGGCGAGTGGTGCTCTTCAATGGTAATCCCCTCAAGTGAGGAGGATCCCAGCAGTGTGGCTTCCCTTTGAGTGGTTGCATCAGGTTCCTTTTGAGAGGAAACCTGAGCGGCTTCGGTTGGTGGAGTCATAGTCTCTACTGGGGGGTTATTTCCAGTAGAGATAACCTGCTTTGGTGCAGCAGGAGCATCCTCAGGGGACTCAACTCCCTGAGTAGCCTTCTTAGGCTTCTTCTTTGTGGGTTTGGAGGGGACTTTGGATGTGGAAGTGGAGGCTGTGGGTTCCAGCTGCGTGGGTTTGCGCAGCTTGGCAGCCTGTTTAGAGTTTGGTCAGTGTTGTGTCGGGAGTATACCTCCGGCAATACAGCCAAAGCAGGGACTCCCAGACCAACTAGTCCCTCAGCATAAAGCTGATTCTCTATTATGGCCATTATAAACCGAGGATATAGTATCCAACGGTTAGAAAGTGGTTTTGTGGCCATATCCTTGATTTCAAGAAAAATTATTTCAGAAAAGTTTAGTGGTTCTTGTTCAAGGATAGAGAACAGTACCTGTTGCCATCTGGAAGACAGTTGATCCCAAGAAGAAGTCTTCGAGGCCAGGCAAACATTTACCATATGAAATATCAATCGTTCAGCATCTGGAAAATGTTTCTTCAGGATGGTCGAAGCACTAAGATCGCCTTGATATCCATGTTGTCCAAATGAAAGATCAATTTGGCGCTTAGGATATCCAACAGGGTAGGCAGCATCATCTAATAGTAATATCTGGCGGATGGTAGCAGTAGAGATGACCACCTTATGAGAGTTGATGGACGAATGGATAGATTCTCCATTAACAGTTGCATTCGTCCAAAACTGATGTAGCGAATCGGCATAAATGATTGGATTTAGGAGGAAGGCCGTTTTCAGTGGTGATTGGACCATAAGATCTATAGCATTATCGAATTTGGTCCAGAAGGGCGATTTAGTGAGGTACGCGACACAGTTGTGTCGAGGCTTGAGTTGCATGGTCGCCATTAATGAAGGTGAAAGATTTTCAGAGCTTTTGAAATTTTAGGTCGTGAAAGAATGAAAAACTCTGAAAGAGGGATCAGATATATATAGGGTACGGGTTATGAAACGACTGAAGGTTTTGGTGTTAGTCATCAGTATTTGAAACAACTGATGACGTGGTATTAACTTTCAGAGGTTTGAAACGACTGATGGTATTGGTGTGGTCAGCAGTTATAAAACAACTGAAGACATGGTGTTTACAATCAGACGTTGAAACAACTGAAGTCTCTGATTTAGGCATCAGTAGTTTTAAAAAACTACTGAAGACAAGTTGGACTTCAGATGTTGAAACAACTGAGGACTTGGTATTAGTCATCAGTAGTTGTGAAACTACTGAAGACCCTGGTTGTGCCATCAGTTGTTGTAAACAACTGAAGACTTGGTTTAGTCATCAGTAGTTGTGAAACTACTGAAGACATGGTATTGCTTCAGTTGTTTATGAAGAACAGCAGTTTGTGAACTACTGAAGAGAGAGTACTCATCAGTAGTTGTCGTCAATTCATAGCCTTTCAGCTGTTTCATACTGTCCTCAACACGTACTCATCATCGCCTTTTTGCTGTTTTCAGTTGTTTCATAGGACATCAGTACTTATCTGTTTCTACTGATTTCAGTTGTATGCATCAGTATTGTAACTACATCAGTAGTTTAGAACAGATAAAGTACAGTACTTAAAGCATTTAGCCTTCAGTAGTTATAAAAACTACTGAGGGTAAAATAACTCATCAGTACTTATATGTGACATGGTTACCAATGATCATCAGTAATTACTGAGATCATCAGTAGTTGTCACTTATTCTAGCTGCAGCATACCAAGCCTTAACACCAGGTTGTGGAAAGTTGAACTATCCAAAGGCTTAGTAAAAATGTCTGCAAGCTCATCAGCACTAGGCACAAACATAGGATTAATTAGACCCTTTTCAAAACAATCTCTTATAAAATGATGTCTAATTTCTATATGTTTGGTCCTAGAGTGCTGGACTGGATTTTTGACAATGCAAAGAGCTGAAGCACTATCCATTAATAATGGAGTCTTAGTCTCTGTAATGCCATAATCCAAAAGTTGATTCTGAAGCCAGAGTACTTGGGATGTACAACTTGCAGCAGCAATGTACTCGGCTTCAGCAGTGGATGTAGCAACAGATGTTTGTTTCTTACTCTGCCAAGAAATCAAACAGTTGCCTAGGAATTGACATCCACCAGAAGTTGATTTCCTGGTCAACTTACACCCTGCATAGTCACTATCAGAGAAAGCAACTAATTTGCAAGAATGTCCAGTGGAATACCATAAGCCTAGAGATTGTGTACCTTGCAGATATCTAAAGATCCTCTTGACTGCAATCAGATGAGACTCCTTAGGTGCAGCCTGAAATCTAGCACAAACACATGTAGCAAACATAATATCTGGTCTAGAAGCTGTTAAAATATCAGGAACCAATCATACATCTGTAAAGAGTTTCATCAACAGCTTTACCTTTCTGATCAACATCCAATTGTGTGGTGTTGCACATGGGAGTAGAACAGGGTTTACAGTTTTGTAAATCAAACTTATTCAAAAGATCTTTTGTGTATTTAGACTGATGAATGAAAATTCCATCAGCTTTTTGTTTGATTTGCAAACCTAGAAAGAACTGTAATTCTCCCATTGCACTCATTTCAAACTTCTGTTGCATTAAGTTTTGGAATTCCTCACACAATTGGGGATCAGAGGATGCAAATATAATATCATCAACATAAATTTGAACAAGTAGCTTATGCTGATCCACCTTCTTAATAAATAAAGTTTTATCTATGGAGCCTCTAGTGAAATTATTCTGTAGAAGAAAGTTTGATAAGGTCTCATACCAGGCTCTAGGTGCTTGTTTCAACCCATAAAGAGCTTTATCAAGCTTATATACCCATTCTGGGTGCTTATTATCCTCAAAGCCTGGTGGTTGACACACATAAACTTCTTCTTTTATGTTACCATATAGAAAAGCACTTTTGACATCCATTTGAAAACTTTAAGATTGTGGAGTGCAGCATAGGCTAAAAACAATCTAATTGCCTCCAGTCTGGCTACAGGGGCAAAGGTTTCATCATAATCAATACCTTCTTCTTGTGCAAACCCCTGCACAACCAGTCTGGCCTTGTTCTTAACAATTAGCCCATTTTCATCAGTTTTATTCCTAAACACCCATTTAGTGCCTATTGCACACTTACCTGGGGGTAGAGGAACAAGCTCCCACACTTGCTGTTTTTTGAACTGAAGAAGCTCAAGCTGCATGGCTTCAACCCATCCATTGTCTCTCAAAGCTACATGATAGTTCTTTGGCTCTAGCTGACTGATGAAGAGAGCATAGAAGCAGAAATTGGACAACTGGCTTCTGGTTGAAACACCAGCATTGATATCACCAAGGATTTGAGACATTGGGTGATTTTTCAGCTCTTGGTAAACAATCAAATCTGTGCAAGTGTTTGTAGGACCTTCAGCAGCAGCAGATGTTGATGCAGATTCTTGAAACCATGAAGATGGTGGCAACTCAAATGAAGTTGAGGATGCAGAAATCTCATCAGCATTTGTTGTGGATGGTGCTGCTGGAGCTACAGGAGCATCAGGTTTAGAGGACTCAGGCAGTTGGTCACTAAACCTGAAGAGGTGATTACTACTATCATCATCATCTTCAGCAGTAACACCAGGTGGTGAACTGTTGACAGGAGCAACAGCAGGAGATTGATAAGGAACATATTGCAGTATGTCCAAATCAAAGAGCTCCACAGGGCTTTGTGGAATCTTGTCCTTTGGAGATTCATTGAACTTGACATGTAGAGTCTCTTCAACCATCTTTGTTCTGCAGTTGAAGACTCTGTATGCCTTGCAAGTTGATGAATAACCAACAAAGTACCCTGCATCCACCTTAGGATCAAATTTCTGGAGCTGATCCTTTGTGTTGAGAATGAAACAGGGACACCCAAATGCTCTAAAGAATGAAATGAGAGGGCCAAATGATGTAGAACTTCATATGGAGTCTTCATCAACCTCTGATTTATTAGCACTCTATTCTGCACATAGCATGCTGTGTTGACAGCTTCAGCCCAAAAGGTCAATGGCAGTCCAGAATCAGCCAACATAGACCTTGCAGCTTCAATGAGGGTCCTGTTCTTTCTCTCCACAACTCCATTCTGTTCAGGAGTTCTTGGAATACTAAACTGCCTCTTTATTCCCTTGGAAAGGTAGAACTCATCAAGTGTATTGTTCCTGAATTCTGTTCCATTGTCACTTCTAATACACTTGACTGAGAGGGAATACTGCTTCTCAGCATACAACACAATTTATGATCTTCTGTGCAGCTTCATCCTTTGAATGTAGAAAGAAAGTCCATACAAATCTGGAGTAATCATCCACAATTACCAGACAGTATTTCTTCTTTGCCATGCTCATCACTCTCACAGGACCAAAGAGATCCATGTGAAGAAGTTGTAAGCAGGCAGTGGACTTGGTTCTTCAATAGGTGGGAATGAAACCTTGTGCTGTTTTCCTTTCAAACAAGCAGTGCAGTTGTTTTCACACTTGAACTCCTTCATAGGCATTCCCCTTACTAAACTATGGTGTATCAGCTGATTCATGTTCTTGAAGTTAACATGTCCCAGCCTTCTATGCCATAGATTAGATTCTTGAGGAGAGGCCTTGGAAAATAGGCAAGGATGGCCTTTGAGATCTATTTTCTTGGAAAGATCTAAGGCATACACTCTTCCTGTCCTGTTGGCCTTCAGGAGAGTGTGAGCATCCAATACCTTGTCAATCAAACTCAGAACTTTGGATGACAGAATCCTGCAGTTCTGGCTTGTGAAAAGGGCAACATGGCCTTTGTCACACATTTACTGACACTCAAGAGGTTATACTTGAGATTTTCCACATGGTTGACATCATCAAACCTTATTTCCCCATTGGAAACAAAGCCCTTCCCGATGATGTAACCTCTTGCATCATTGCCAAAGGAAACAAAACCCTTCCTTCCTGGAGAGTAGTCATTAAGAAGTGAGTTTTCCCAGTCATATGCATAGATCCCCCACTGTCTACATACCAGATGCTACTTTGGCATGTTGAAGAAACCTGCATTAATAAACAATCAGTTAGTTTTGGAGACCCAAACCTTTTTGGTTTTGGGCCTGGTCTCATCAATAGATGGTAAACTAACAGTTTATTGGGCACAATAGCTTGAGGTGAAGGAGATGGTGTAGAAGAGGAATCCTTTGGCTTGGATCTCCTTTTCTGGGGTTTCAACACAGGGCCATCAAGTTGGTTAACTCTTCCCAACAGATGTTGAACCATCATTACCAGCTGTGTCTGATTCTGGGAAAGAGCTTTCAGCTCTTCAGACACATTGGTATTGGTGTTTGATGATGAGTTCTTGTGTTGCACCATCTTCTTTTGAGCAACCTCAGCTGTTGCCTGTTGCACTCCTTCCCTTTTAGATTTCTTTTTGGACATAGGAGTAACAGGATTTGATGCTGCTGGTACAAACTTGGACTCAAACTCAGTTTTCATTTTAGCCAAGTTTTCTTTAATTTTCTCCTTTTGTTTGAGTTTGGATCCCTTTTTGTACCAACAATCATCTGTGAGATGATTGAATAGACCACATATTTCACATGGTTTCTTCTTCATCTTCTGTTGATCATCAACTGAAGAAGATGAAACTACTGAAGACTTGCTCTTCAGCAGTTTAGAAGCACTTTTTGCCTTCTTGTCAACTCCTTAGTAGGCTTCAAATCCTTCCTACTGACAGTTTTCTTCTCTTTAGTGCTGTCAGGTATTGGGATTTGAACTCCAGATGTTATCCCCTGCTCTCCAGTACCCTCAGTACTTCTAGGGATAACACTTGGGTTGATCAACTCATTGATCATGTGAGTGTCAGCAGTTGAACCATCAATATCAGCTGATAGGTTCACAGAGGGATTACTACTGACTTCAACTACTGATGGTGCTTTATCAAGTAGTGAATCACATGATGAGGTGGATTGGTCATTACTTTCTCCATCAGATTCTACTCCTGCTCTTGAAGCAAAATCTGTAGGAGGAGCAGTGTGATTATAACCAATTCCAAACTTCACATTGGAAGCTGTTTGCTTACTAAGAAGCATTTCAAAGCCCTTGCAAGATTGTACCCATCGATCACACTCTACTTGGTGACAGCAAGAGTATCTTTGAGGTCTTTGTACTTCTCTAAGAGTACATCCTCCCTAGCCTTATCATCAGAGATTTGGCATTTTAATTTATAAATCTCATCAGTTTTCTCTTTCAGCACAGACTCAAACTCAGCCTTATTTTTGGAAATTATTTGTTCTAGCTCTACATTTTTATTGATTAAAGCCACATTTGCTTCTCTAATAGAGGCAAATGCTGCTATGCAAGTTTCAGAACATAATTTGGCCTTAGCCTCAGAGGATACCTGTGATACCTGTGTTGAAGAGGTACTTGAGGATGATCCATCAGAGGATTCCAAGTCATGAGAGCTAGATTTCCAAAAGGATGCTCACCACCATGTTGACCAGCACCTGAGAACAGTTGTTCATTACCAGACACATCATCTGGTAAGCTGCTCCAGTCAACAACTCCTGGTGTGAAGAAGCTGTGTTGTTGAAGTTGATTAGGTTGATGAGATTGGGATGGTTGAGGCTCAGGGAGTGCATGTGGTTGCTGAGCAGTGGGTGCTTGAACCTGGCCTGGTTGTGGCATGTAATAGCAGGGGTATGGATATGGCATTGGCCCCTGTGGAACAAAATAGCAGGAGATTGTGGTTGATGTGATAACCAGAATTGACAGGTTGTTGCCCTCTGTTTTGTTGACTATTGCCAGGGAAAGTCACAAAAGGTGCAGGAGAGTTAGATCCAGATGATCTACATTCTCTTGCAAAGTGTCCAAGCCTGTGGCATTTATGGCACTTCAACTTACTCTTGTCAAAACCAACTTTGGTTTTGCCAGAGAGTCCTGGGAATTTCCTTCCAGTTCTTTTGTAGAACTTCTGAGATCTGATATTTATCAAGGCCATTTGGCTCAAAATATCCATCTCTTCTAAGTCATCATCAGCAATCCCCTTGAGATCATCCATGATGAAACATAGATTGTCACTATTACTACCAGCAGAATAACTATCAACACTCACAAAGGCAGGCTCAGAAGTGTTTGTAGAGAAATCAATATCTCTCATCATACTGGCTTTCAGATGACGCATATTCTGACTCTTGATGTCCAATCAGGGCAGTGTTCCCTTGGACAAAATCCTCAGTAAGCTTGCCAGATGAAGCCAATTTCCTTTTCTGCTCTATCTCTCTCTCGAATGTAAGCAGTTTCCCATGAAGTTGGGTGAGAGATAGGCGATCAACATCAGCATTTGAGCGTAGAACAATGGTATATGTGTTCCATTCTCAGGCAGTGATCTTAGGAATCTATGGTTCATCTGACTCCTGGTATATTCATGTTTAACCATTTTCAATTCAGAGATTAAACATGAAAACCGCTCAAATTGTTGAGTCAGAGTCTCACCCTTTCTATGAGAGAAAGTCCATATTGTTGGGCGAGGATTTCCCTGTTGTTTGCTAAAACCTCATCAGTACCACCAAATTGTTCTTTGATGGCTTTCCAGAGGTCATGAGCAGACTCACAATGCAGAAGCCCAGAGTAAATCTCATTAGGAATAGCCATAGCCAAAATTCCATGGGCTTTTGCATCGATTTCAAACAACTTCTTGTCCTCATCGGAGTATTGCTCCTTCTTCTTTGGAACCAACTGGTTTGTTTCCGGATCATTCACCATTGGCTTATGTGGTCCATGTACCACAGATGTCCAACAACCTGAGCTATTGACAGACAGGTGATGGAGCAATCTTCTCTGCCAAATGTTATACTCATTCCTCACCAAGATCGGAGGCTTGGTAGAGGATCCAGTATTGAAAGGATCATTCGAAGAAGTAGTCATTGTGGAAAATCAGACAGATTCAAGTAAATTCACAATAAATTTAGCTCGAAACCGACAGAACCTCAAATAAAACGGCCAGAAGCGATACACTCTCAATCTCTATAACAGATCCTGCGAATTTGCGAGTTGACTAGTCATACTAAACTGAGTAGAGACGACTGACAGTGTCAATGACAACTGTTAGATCGATCAATGATTAACCATCTGATACCATTTGATAGGATCTCACCTCTTGGTTTAATCGATTGGCAGGATAGCTAGCAATACTCAGAATAGTAACAAATTCAGCAGAACATTCGAGAAAAGCACAAAGATTTAAAAGAGAAGTTGTGTTCATTGAAATCTTAGTACTAAATATGGCTGAAGCAAATACTCTGATTCACAGTATGTCTAGGGCTTAAGACTGTCGCCTCAAGGGGCACATTACAGGAGGTCATCCTTCCTTATAAAGGAAAGAAGACGTAGCTGATGTCACTTGAAAGTGACATGTACCGTTTTATAACTACTGATGTAACAACTACTGAAGATGTCAACAACGACATCTTCTTCCAAATGTTCCTAATGTTAAACATCTTATTTACAACTACTGAAAAACATAAAACTACTGATACTACAACAACTGAAGAACAACCTCTTCAGTTGTTACAAGTACTGAAAAGGAAACAAAACTACAGAAAAGTAAACAAACTACTGAAAGGAAAAGAAAACTACTGATGAAGAAAAACCTCACAACAACTGAGAAGCCCTCTTCAGTTGTCATCAGCTTTAGCATCAGCTGATGTCTTCAGTACTTGAACATCAGACTTTGTCTTTCAGCTGTTGATCTTCAGTCTTGTCTCAGTACTTGTTGATTCTTCAGACTTTAGATCTTCACTGTTGTCTCAGTCTTTGTCTTCAGTACTTCGAAATACTTCAGCAGTTGTATTCTTCAGACTTGTAGAACAGCTGATCAGGTCTTCTTCAGCCTTTGTGATGTCTGTGGGACTTAGAGGTTTCTCTGATCAGGCTCATTGGTTCTTTTGTCCCAACAAACATTATTTGCATAATGTGTGCTTGCAGGATTGTAGTAACAATCTTAGCCATGTGGTTTTGCAGACCACACATTATTCATGTAATGTTAGTCTTTTGGGAATGTGAGGGTTGCTGTTTCTTGGACTTCTTCTCTTCATGAGCAACCTTTCCCTTTAATTTCTGATCCTTTGGTAGGACAAGTGTGCTGGTATTACACTCCTTTCCTGAATCAGAAGTACCTAACACTTTGAATCCAACTGAGATAAAGATACCTTTCTGCTTTGGGTCAATCTTCAGCTTGGACTCAGCCACTTTCTTGGTTCTTTCTCTAGCACTTTAGCTCTGCTTCTTCTGGCTTTAGTAGTTTGGATTTGATCTTCACAGGAGGAGATGAGTAGATCTACATGTTCCTTGTGGTGGCCCTGTGGTGCTTCATCTTCACTATTATTGCCTCCTTCAACAGTGAGGAAGGATCAGCAGTTGGAACTCTTGCTCCTTAGTACACATTTTGGTTTGTTGATAGACTCATAAGAGTGGGGAGGAGAAATTTCATTGGTTCCCAACCCTCCTTTTCTTCTGATAATAGAGTTTGAGGGAGAGAGATGAGCAAGAATAGCTTGGAAGTTCTGCTCAAAATATCATGCTTCCTAGCTGGCTTGAGCCTCAGACAATTTGGATAGATCCTTGATTTGAGTCTTGTAGTTGGTGTGGTCATGTTTTAAAATAGACACATTTTTCTCTAACTCCTCAATTTTCTTTTGGTAGTCAGATCAGCTATCTTAAAATCATATTTTAAAATATTAAAGACTCAATATCATCTGATTTCCTCCATTGTAATCCTGATAAAGTTTAACTTTAACTATACAGGCTAGAGTACAAAGATGTTCATATACCTGGGCATCGTCTGTTCCGGCCATGAGAGCTTAAGCAGGAGTCACATCCTATACCATGAAGCTCCAGTCAACTTCTTGAGCCATTGTAGCTGTTTCAGTTGACTTTTCAGTGGGCTTTGAGGTTGAGGGATGTGTGGAGGCCTGTGGGGTTCCCGGATTGGTCTTGGGAGCCTTGCATTCCCTTGCAAAGTGACCGAGTTGGTTACAGTTGCACTTTGCCTTGTCTTGTCAAACCCAAACTTGCTGGTAGTTGGGTTTTGAGGGAATTGCCTTCCAGTTCTCTTAAAGAACTTCTTCGGTCTATAAGTTAAAAGAGCCACTGTTGGACAATGTCCACATACTCTACATAATCTGGATTAAAACACTCAAGATCATCAAAACAATATTGAAAATTACCAGAGTGTCCACTTCCTGAGACAAAGGCATAACTTTCTTGAAAGGAATTGTGTTGAGCTTGTTGAGACCTTGGAGTCTCAGGAAAAGTGATGTATGGTCCAAAAGAGTAGGATGGCTGCTGGTAGGTCAGGTAGTGCTGAGGTTGTGGGGGTATTGAGCCTTTAGCAACCATTAAATTTTTGCTAGCAGGAAGACTCATGGGTCTGCTTGTTTGTGGCCCTTCTTACTCTCCATCTCTAGGTGATATCCATCAAAGATGCCGTAGAGTTCAGTCATAGTAAGAGTGTTCAAGTTTTCTGTTCTCTTGATAGAGACATAGTAGAATGTCCACTCATTTAGAAGAGCACTCATGAACTTTCTAGTAAGATCTCTGAATTCTGGAGTGATCTTCATAGACTGAAGAGAAGAGATAAGATCCATGTACCTGAAGTACTGCTGGCTAAAGGTCTCTCCAGCAATATGTGAGTTCTCGAACTGCTGCTGCTCAGTGAGTCCTTCTTAGAGTCGTTGGAGTTTGCATACATCTGAGCAAGTGCATCAAACAATTCTTTGTAGTCTTGCAATGCTCGAACCCCACCATGATGGAGTTTGGTATTGCAGTCATAAGAATGGTCATAGCATTGCTGTTGATGTCTATCTTTTTTGGTCTAGGTCAGAATATCTTCAATAGCCTTTTCTATCATGGCACCGTTTCCACCAGGTGATGCCACTTTGGCTACGGGCGGACCATTGACCAGTTGCACATTTTGCTGTCTCTGAATCTGATGAAGCCTTCCATTCTTCTGCTCCAAGACCTGAAATTTTCAGGAGTAATGATGGGAGCCTTTGTCATAGTTCCTATCTCTACTTCGGATTTGTTAAGGGCCATTTTGAGTGAGTGAGTTGTAGGGAGGAGTGAAAAACAGGTTGATTTGGATGGTTAGATCACACAATCAAGAGCCTAAAGAGCTCTAATACCAATTGCAGGATCGGTTAAGGTCACTTAACACTTAGTTTTTCTCTCAAACTCACTTTGAACAACACTCGGATAAAGATAGAGTCAACAAGAGTTGATCACAATATAACAAATATTAAGGAACACATGAAGTAATTTTCAAGGTACTTTATGTATTGCTTCTCAACTCAAATATTACAAGACTCTTACAAGCAGTATATGTTGGACCAAAAGAACCAATGAGCCGGATCAGAAAAACCTTTAAGTCCCATAGACGTCACAACAACTACTGAAGACCACAACAGCTGAAGACAACAGCTGATTACAAAGTCTGAAGACAAGTGCTGAAGACAAAGTCTGAAGAAAAGTGCTGAAGACAAAGTCTGAAGACAAGTGCTGAAGACAAAGTCTGAAGACAAGTGCTGAAGACAAAGTCTGAAGACAAGTGCTGAAGACAAAGTCTGAAGACAAGTGCTGAAGACAAAGTCTGAAGACAAGTGCTGAAGACAAAGTCTGAAGACAAGTGCTGAAGACAAAGTCTGAAGACAAGTGCTGAAGACAAAGTCTGAAGACAAGTGCTGAAGACAAAGTCTGAAGACACAAGTGCTGAAGACCAAAGTATCAGACGTTGTCACAACAGCTGAAGAGGTCTTCTTCAGTAGTTGTGACGGTTTACCTTTCAGTAGTTTTATGTTTCATCTTTTCAGTAGTTTGACACAACAGCTGAAGAATACTTCTTCAGTTGTTGTGCTCATCAGTTGTTTTATATTATCAGTAGTTTTGTAAAACGACTGAAGAGCTTGTTCTTCTGTCGTTGTAGTTTCAGTAGTTTTAATCAGTAGTTTTATATTCTGTACTTAACACTCTGATATGTTCTCAGTAGTTGTGAACATTTCAGTAGTTTGTTAAGATTTAGTTATTTTTGTATTAGATCTGCCAGTTGTCACTTTCCCGTGATAACAGCAGCGATTGCACTCTATATAAGGAGTGTCAACCTATTGTAATAAGACGAATGATTTGATTAGAATATTCCATATCTATAAACATTCCTTGAATCAGAAATATACTCTCTCACTATAACCGTATGTGCTCTTAATGCATACAAGTATCGATTTCTTGCTACAATTTGTCTAATTCCTGTTCTTATTCCACTGCTTTAAACTCTAATACATCAAACTTGTGATCGCTGATCCTGTCAAATGGTATCAGAGCTGGTTAATCATTGATCGATCTAATAATTGATCATTGAAACTACTATTCAAGATCTAAGTTTGATTGAATTAGCTTTTGTTTTTGCAAGAAACGGTTATAGAGATTGATTTTCTGTATCTCTGGTCATTCATCCTGAGATCTTTTCTTGGTTTTCATTGAGTTTGTTGAGGTTTGTGTAAAACTTTGAAAAGCTTGAATTAAATTGTTTTTGAACTGAAAATGACTACTCCCTCCAATGATACTCACAATACTGGTTCCTCAACCAAGCCACCAATGCTGGTTAGGAATGAGTATAACATATGGCAACGACGAATGCTCCATCACCTGTCTGTTAACAGCGCAGGTTGTTGGACATCAGTGGTACATGGTCCACACAAGCCTGTGGTGAATAACCCGGAAACCAATCAAATGGTTCCGAAGAGGAGGGAGCAATACTCAGATGAGGATAAGAAGTTGCTTGAAATTGATGCAAAAGCCCATGGAATTCTGGCCATGGCACTGCCCAATGAAATCTATTCTGGGCTAATGCATCATGAAACTGCCCATGACCTCTGGAATGCCTTGAAAGAACAATTTGGAGGAACAGATGAGGTCTTGGCAAATAATAGAGAAATTCTTGCCCAACAATATGAGACATTCTCTCATAGAAAGGGTGAGACACTGACTCAGCAATTTGAGCGGTTCTCTTGTTTGATCTCTGAATTAAAATGGTCAAACTTGAGTACACAAATATTCAGATGAATAACAGATTTCTCAGATCACTGCCTGAGAGATGGGACACATATACTATTGTCCTACGCTCCAGTGCAAGTTTGGACAAACTATCTCTCACCCAACTCCATGGGAAACTGCTCACGTTTGAGAGAGAGATAGAACAGAAGAGAAAGCTGTCTTCATCTGGAAAGCTCACTGAAGACTTTGTACCAGGCAACACTACCTTGGTCGGTCATTAGTCAGAATATGCTTCATCTGAATGCCAGTATGATGAGCATATTAATTTCTCTTCAAACACTTCTGATTCTGCATTTGTGAGTGTTGATGGTCAGTTTACTGGGTGTAATAATGACAATTTATGCTTCATTATGGATGATCTCAAGGGGATTGCTGATGACGACTTAGAAGAGATGGATATTTTGAGCCAAATGGCCTTGATAAATATCAGATCTCAGAAGTTCTATAAAAGAACTGGAAGAAAATTCCCAGGACTCTCTGGCAAAACCAAAGATGGTTTTGACAAGAGCAAGTTGAGGTGTCACAAATGCCAAAGGCTTGGACACTTTGCAAGAGAGTGTAGATCAACTGGATCTAACTCCACTGCACCCTTTGTGACTTTTCCTGGAAATAGTCAACAACACAGAGGGCAACATCCTGTCACTTCTAGTCATCATCCTCAACAACAATCTCCGGCATATTTTGTTCCTCAGGGTCAAATGCCATATCCTTACCCTTGTTATTACATGCCACAGTCAAATCAAGTTCAAGTTCCTATGGCACCACAACCTCATGCACTACCAGAACCTCAGCCATCCCAATCTCAACAACAAACTCAACCTCAACAACACAGCTTCTTCACCCCAGGAGTTGTTGACTGGAGCAGTTTACCAGATGACATGTCTGGTCATGAACAACTGTTCTCAGGTGCTGGTCAACATGGTGGTGACAGTCCTTTTGGGAATCTAGCTCTTATGGCTTTGGAGTCTGCTGATACTTCATTTTCTAATGCCTCTACACCTCAGGTATCACAGGTATCCTCTGAGGCAAAAGCCAAATTATGTTCTGAAACATGCATAGCAGCATTTGCTTCCATGAGAGAAGCAAATGTAGCTTTAATTAATAAGAACATTGAGCTAGAACAAATTTTTTCCAAAAGAAAAGCTGAGTTTGAGTCTGTGCTTAAAGATAAAATAATGAGATTTATAAACTGAAATGCCAAATAATTGATGATAAGGCTAGAGAAGAGGTACTTCTAGAGAAGTACAAAGATCTCAAAGAAACCCTTGCAGTTACCCAGGTAGAGTGTGATAGATGGGTACAATCATGCAAAGGTTTTGAAATGCTTCTTAGTAAGCAATCTGCTTCCAATGTGAAGTTTGGCATTGGTTACAATCATACTGCTCCACCTACAGATTTTACTCCAAGAGCAGAGGTAGAATCTGATGGTGAGAGTGATAACCAATCCATCACATCATGTGATCTACTTTCTGATACAGCACAATCAGAAGTAGCAGATAGCATCCAGCCCTCTCTGAACCTATCAGCTAACGTTGATGGTTCAAATGCTGACACTCACATGATCAATGAGTTGATCAACTCAGGAGTTAATTCTGAAGGTCCTGAAAGGACTAGAGAGCAGGATTTAACACCTGAAGTTCAAACTCCAACTGCTGTCAGTACTGAAGAGAAGAAAACTGTCAGTAGAAAGAGTTTAAAGACTACTAAAGAGGCAGTCAAGAAAGCAAACAAGGCTTCCAAAGAATTGAAGAACAAGTCTTCAGTTGCTTCACCTCTTTAGTTGATGATCAACCTAAGATGAAGAAGAAACCATGTGAAGTATGTGGTTTGTTCAATCATCTTACAGATGATTGCTGGTACAAAAGAGGTTCCAAACTCAAACAAAAAGAAGAAATTAAAGAGAAAATGGTAAAAATGAAAACTGAGTTTGAGACCACATTTGTATCAGCAACATCAAATCCTGTAACCCTTAAGTCCTCAAAGAAATCCAAAAGGAAGGGGTTAAACAGGTGACAGCTGAGAGTGCTCAGAAGAAGAAGGTGCAACATAGGAACTTATCAAACTCCACTGGCAATGTGTCTGATGAGCTGAAAGCTTTATCACAAAATCAGACACAGCTGGTCATGATGGTTCAACATCTGTTGGGTAGAGTTAACCAACTAGATGCTCCTATGTTGAAACCACAGAAAAGGAGGTCCAAGCCAAAGGATTCCTCTTCTTCACCATCTTCTTCCTCTCAGGCTGTTGTTCCAAATAAATCTGTTAGTTACCATCTATTGATGAAACCAGGCCCAAAACCAAAAAGGTTTGGGTCTCCAAAACTAACTGATTGTTTATTATTGCAGGGTTCTTCAACATGCCAAAGTAGCATCTGGTATGTAGACAGTGGGGGATCTATGCACATGACTGGGAACAACTCTCTCCTTCATGACTACTCTTAAGGAAAGAAGGATTTGTTTCTTTTGGCAATGATGCTAGGGGTTACATCATTGGAAATGGCTTTGTATCCAATGGAGAAATCAAGTTTGATGATGTTAATCATGTGGAAAATCTCAAGTACAATCTCTTGAGTGTCAGTCAAATGTGTGATAAAGGCCATGTTGCTCTTTTCACCAGTCAGAACTGTAGGATTCTGTCATCCAAAGTTCTGCATTGATTGATAAGGTGTTGGATGATCACACTCTCCTGAAAGCCAACAGGACAGGAAGAGTGTATGCCTTAGATCTTTCCAAGAAAATAGATCTAAGAGGCAATCCTTGCCTATTTTCCAAAGCCTCTTCTCAAGAATCTAAACTGTGGCACAGAAGGCTTGGTCATGTTAATCTCAAAAACATGAATCAGCTTACCCACAATAGTTTAGTCAGAGGCTTACCAATAAAGGAGTTCCACTGTGATGAAACCTGCACTGCTTGTTTAAAAGGAAAACAGCACAAAGTCTCATTCCCTCCTATTGAAGAGCCTAAGTCCACTGCCTGCCTGCAATTACTGCATATGGATCTATTTGGTCCTGTGAGAGTAATGAGCATGGCAAAGAAGAAATACTGTCTGGTAATTGTGGATGATTACTCCAGATTTGTATGGACTTTCTTTCTACATTCAAAGGATGAGGTTGCTCAGAAGATTATTCACTTTGTGTTGTATATTGAGAAGCAGTATTCCCTTCCAGTCAAGTGTATTAGGAGTGACAATGGAACTGAATTCAGAAATCATACACTTGATGACTTCTATCTTTCAAAGGGAATCAAAAGGCAGTTTAGCATCCTAAGGACTCCAGAACAAAATGGAGTAGTGGAGAGAAAGAACAGGACCCTCATTGAAGCTGCAAGGTCCATGCTGGCTGACTCTGGTTTGCCACTGACCTTTTGGGCTGAAGCTGTCAACACAGCTTGCTATGTGCAAAATAGAGTTTTAGTAAATTAGAGGTTGATGAAGACTCCATATGAAGTCCTCCATCATTTGGCTCCTCTGATTTCATTTTTCAAAGCATTTGGGTGTCCTTGTTTTATTCTCAACACAAAGGATCAACTCCATAAATTTGATCCTAAGGTGGATGCAAGGTATTTTGTTGGTTATTCATCTACTTGCAAGGCATACAGAGTCTTCAACTGCAGAACAAAGATGGTTGAAGAAACTCTACATGTTAAGTTCAATGAATCTCCAAAGGACAAGATTCCACAAAGCCCTGTGGAGTTATTTGATTTGGACATACTGCAATATGTTCCTTATCAAACTCCTGTGTTGCTCCTGTCAACAGTTCACCACCTGGTGGTACTGCTGGTGCTGATGATGATGATGATTGCTGTACTCACCTCTCCAGGTTTAGTGATCAACTGCCTGATTCAGCTAGACCTGATGTTCCTGTAGCTCCAGTTGCACCATCCACAACAAATGCTGATGAGATCTCTTCGAATTCAACTGCCTTTGAATTACCATCCACTGATTGGTTTCAAGGAAATGATTCACCATCACCATCTGTTACTGCTGAGCCTGCTACAAACACTTGCACAGATCTCATTGTGTATCAAGATCTGAAGAATCACCCTATGTCTCAAATCATTGGTGATATCACTGCTGGAGTATCAACAAGAAGTCAATTGTCAAATTTCTGCTTCTATGCTCTCTTCATCAGTCAGCAAGAGCCAAAGAATTATCACATTGCTTTAAAGGACAATGGATGGGTTGATGCCATGCAGCTTGAGCTTCTTCAGTTCAAGAAACAGCAAGTGTGGGAACTGGTTCCTCTACCTCCAGGTAAGTGTGCAACAGGCACTAAAGGGGTGTTTAGGAACAAAACTGATGAAAATGGGCTTATTGTTAAGAACAAAGCCAGACTGGTTGTTCAGGGGTTTGCACAAGAAGAAGTATTGATTATGATGAAACCTTTGCCCCTGTAGCCAGACTGGAAGCAATTCGATTGTTTTTAGCTTATGCTGCTTATCAAAACCTTAAAGTTTTTCAAATGGATGTCAAAAGTGCATTTTTGTATGGAAAAATTAAAGAAGAGGTTTATGTATGTCAACCTCCAGGCTTTGAGGACAATAAACATCCTAATTGGGTGTATAAGCTTGATAAGGGTCTTTATGGGTTAAAACAAGCTCCTAGAGCCTGGTATGAGACATTATCAAACTTTCTTCTGGAAAATAATTTCACTAGAGGCTCCATAGATAAGACTTTATTCATTAAGAAAGCTGGGCAGCATAATCTACTTGTTCAAATTTATGTAGATGATATCATTTTTGCATCCTATGATCCAAAGTTGTGTGATGCCTTTACAAAGTTGATGCAACAGAAGTTTGAAATGAGTGCCATGGGAGAGTTACAGTTCTTTCTGGGGTTGCAAATCAAACAAAAGGCTGATGGAATTTTCATTCATCAGTCCAAATACACAAAAGATCTTTTGCAAAAGTTTGATTTACAAAACTGTAAGCCTTGTTCTACCCCCATGTGCAGCACCACACAACTGGATACAGATCAGAAAGGTAAAGTGGTTGATGAAACACTTTACAGATGTATGATTGGGTCCTTGATGTATTTAACAGCTTCTAGACTAGATATTATGTTTGCTACATGTGTTTGTGCTAGATTTCAGGCTGCACCTAAAGAGTCTCATCTGATTGCAGTCAAGAGGATCTTTAGATATCTGCAAGGCACTCCATCTCTAGGTTTATGGTATTCTACTGGACATTCTGGTAAATTAGTTGCTTTTTCTGACAGTGACTATGCAGGGTGTAAGTTGACCAGGAAATAAACTTCTGGTGGATGTCAATTCTAGGCAACTGCTTGATTTCTTGGCAGAGCAAGAAACAGACCTCAGTGCTACATCAACTGCTGAAGCAGAGTACATTGCTGCTGCAAGTTGCACCTCTCAGGTACTCTGGCTTCAGAACAACTTCTGGATTTGGCATCAGAGACTAAGACTCCATGTTAATGGATAGTGCTTCAGCGCCGTGTATTGTCAAAAATCCAGTCCAGAACTCTAGGACCAACATTAGAGATCAGACATCATTTTATAAGGAGTTTGAAAAAGGTTCTGTTGATCTAAGTTTGTGCCTAGTGATGGGCGCTTCAGAATTTTATAAAGCCTTTGGAATAGTTAACTTTCGAAAACCTGGTGTTAAGGCTGGTATGATGCAGCTAGAAAAGTGACACTACTGATGATCTTAGTAAAAAGACTGATGATCATTGGTACCCATGTCTCATATAAGTACTGATGAGTTCTTTACCTCAGCAGTATTATAACTACTTGCAGGATCGTTTAAGGGCTTGAACACAATTACAACACAACAACACAATGAGAAGATTAACTAAACTTTTAATCAAACAGTGAACTAGGTAACCAAAGGTGATACAAAGAACACAAGTAAAGCAAGAGACAGAACAAGAGAGTATAGTTTTCAAGGGAGCAGTATATTGCTTTCTCAAGTTCTTTTACAAGTGTTACAAAGCATAAAGAAAGATACAAGAACTTGGAATACTTATACTACAACCTACAGCCGGCTATACTATGAAAGCCAGCTGGATACAATTGACTAGACACTAACAAAATCAATTGTAGAATCAAAAGGCATATCTGCCTTTTGACCTTGTGACTATGACATGCCATAGCTCACATCCTTATACATTACAAAAAGGATAAAGTACATAAAGTGGAAAGTTTCAGACTCAAGACCTCAATGTACAGTTACCAAAAGCATGGACCTTTTCACCAACTCTTGTAAGTTGGTGACTTATCAGAGACGCAGCGGAAAAGGTGCTTTATGGAACAGTACATCAGATAAAGCATGTGTACTAAAAGTCTTCGGAAGAAATCTGTCTTCATAGGGTGAAGCTTCGGAAGACTTTGTCTCTTGAAGCTTCGGAAGACTTCATGTTTGGCTTCGGAAGATATTGGTCTTGGCTTCGGAAGATATTACACTTAGAGTTTTTCTAATGCTTTGTGTAAAACTTCCGAAGCATTCTTCACTTCAGTACTTAGTGCATGTTGCTGAAACACTTAGGCAGTTTTGGGTTGCATCAGACTTCAGGAATCCTTACAAACTCCCCCTAGGCTGATGCTACCAAAACACTTAGAAGATCTTTAAATGTTGTAGTCTTCAGAACAATCAAGACCATTCCTTTCTTCATTTGATGGTCAGGATCATCAAGACTCTCATAGTATCTTCTCATTTCAAAGAGATCATGCAGAGGTAAGTTGATTATGTCTTGCCATGAGTAGACATTTTCAACACCTTGATCTTGATAACATCCATCTTTCTGGATTGGTAGAGTAAGTCCAGGATAAGATGGGTGTCTCAGTTGCTAGAGGAGCCACTTGCATAGGAGTTGATTGGGCTGCCTCATCATGCACTTCCTCAGGTTGATCTGATTCAGCCTGGGGTGTAGAGGTAGATGACTTTGGCTTCTTCTTTTTAGTCTTTGGTTTAGAAGCCATTTTCTTCTTCCTCTTTAATGTCTTTAACTGAGAAGACTGGTCTGCAGCACCATGTTGATCATCAGTGTCTTTCTCAGTTGGGTGTTCCTCCCTCACAGGTTCAGAAGGAGAGGGAGTTTGACCCTGTCTTGGATCAGAAGATGAAGTTTGCTGAGGCTCAGCTGGAGGTTCTGGTTCAGGTGTCTCTGGTTGTTCAAACTTGACCTCCACTTCAGGTGGGACTTGACTTGGAAGAGAGTGCAAGTCAATCAATTCACCACTTTTAATCTTCTGCTTGATCACCCTTATATGCTCATCCATTGTAGATAGAGACATGGGACCAAGTCTCCTTCCGGAGAATCCATATGACTTCAAGAAGCTCATCATTCTTTGTCTGTCAGCAGACTTCTTTGCATTCTTTTGAATGATGGCTCTTGACTTTGCAGCTTCTTCCCTTAGCTTCCTTTTGGTTGTTTTTCTTTCTTTGACTAGCTCAAGCTCAAGTTGCTTTAAGTACTCGAACTCAATGAAGTCATAGGACAGGGGAAGAAGTGTATTTGCCTGATAGAAGCCTGTGGCACTCAGGTAGTTTATCATTTTGATTCTATCCTCTTCTTTATCTACCTGAGGTTCTTGTGGAGCCACATCTTCCTGTGCAGGACTTTCTTGAACTGGAGAGAGAGTTGGAGTATGCTTGTAAAGTCTTTTCTGTCTCTTCTCCTCTTTGAATTGGAGAAGTAACCTTGCATCCTCTTTCTCCTTTATCTCTCTTGACACTTCCATGTCAGCCAGTTCATTAACTCTTCTAAGGGGAGGGAGATGATTTCATCAACATCATAGTTCCTGGTCTGTAAATAGGTAATCCTGACTGCCCTTAACTCATCATCTTTAGTATTTGGTCTGGGGGCAGCCCTGATTGCAGCTTGCATGAATTTAGATGACCCAGAAGAACTTTCTCCCCTTAGCCTCCTTTTCCTCTCTCTCTTCCTCCTCAATTTCCTCAGGTGTCATTATCCTTTTCCCTTTGTCACAACAGACCTTTGTGACTCAGGGTGGATTGAGGCTTGGCCTTCATTGCTTGGTGTAGCTTCCATGCTCTGGCCAGAGAGAGGCTGAGAAACACCTTCACCAGCAGGTGTCTCAGATGGAGTTTGGACCTCTGCAGCAGTTGTTGATGGTGAGACAAGGGTCTCAGGTTCTGCCACTGGGCCTTCAGCCAAGGTTTCCCCTATGAAACTAATCTTAGGGTCCACCTCAACATCCAGTTGACCGATGACATTGCCTGATTGCCTAAGTCTCCTTCTTAGAGAGAACTCTGCAAGGATCCTGTCTTGGATTCTTTGAGCCAGCCTGTCAGCTTGTCTAGATTTGCTTGGATTGACAAGTGGCATGTTGACTAAATCCAGTCCTTCATAGAAGCTCAGGCTTTGGAACTGAAAGACTTCTTGTTGGCCTTGAACTCTGTGAAGTATGAGGGCTCTTCTGTCATCATCATACCTCCATCTGATGATGTAGTTGCCAGTTCCATGTGGTGGAGATGAGACAGCCCTTGGTATACCTTCCTCAAAGAGACTCCTGATGATAGAGTCTATAGAGTCCACATTAATGTGAGTTTGAGGAAGTTGCTGAGAATGCACAACAGCAAGTGAGGATGGTGAGTCCTCTATGTCCATTCTCTTTGAAGAACTCCCAGGTTCTGTGGTTGTGATAACTTTCTCCCCCTTTTTGGTAGCATCACCCACTTGCATAGGTGAGCTGGAGGATAAATCAGTCACTTCCACAGGTTCTTGTGTTCCTGGTTGAGCTCTCCTTAAAGGTCTCTCAGCTAGTTTTTCCTTCAAATATGAAATCTGAAGTTGCTGATCATTGACCCTGTTTTGTAAGGTAGTCACCTGAGATTCCAAGTGACTAACCTTAGAGACTAGATAGGTGCATGTTTGTGACAATTTTTGTACCTTTAGTCTCAAATTCCCCTCATCTTCATCAGAAGAATCACTGGGGGATGAGAGGATTGGACCAAAGTCCTCTCTCTCACCACCAGCTTGAGTTTCTTGGCTGCTGGTTTTCCTCTGCTCACTGGCAACCTCAATAAGATGCCAATGGGCTGAGTTGCCATGGTTGAGGTCTTAATGATGTAATCACTTTCAAAAGTGAGAGCCTCTTCCATATGGACATCCTGAACAGGTTCAGATGTGTCCACCTCAGTAATAGGTGACTGATGAGGGATAGGAGGAGAGTCAGAGGTACTCATCTCTCTTTGAGTAGGGGAGGAGAAGAGAGACTCATGGTACTCACTGAATCCTAAGTCTTCATCAGTGTAAAAGGATAGGTTGGGAATTGGTTGGTTTAGATCCAAAGGCTGGGGATGGTAGCTATCCCCTGAAGGTTGTTCACTTGAGTGTTGAGACTCAGAGTGAAAGCTTACGGTTGTTGGGCTAGTGAGCTCATCAGGTTGAGCTTGAGGAACCTCAGCCTGATAGGTAAAGTAATGGGAGTGGTTTGCTCCTCAGGAGAAGTGGGAGCTCTGGAGTCCACTTCTTCCTGTAAGGTTGAGTATTTGGGGGCCTGCACAGACTCAATAGCCTGAGCAGGGGTTCGTTGGATTTTCTTTGTAGGTGATGAATATTTGAGGTTGTGAAGAGGGTAGGAGAGCAGTAGGTGTGGGTTCAACACTAGCTTGGACTGCTATGTTGTCACCTTGAGCAATGAGCTCTAACATTTTTGGGACTAGGGCTGTTTCTACCCCTGAGAAGCCTACAGTTGGCTTCTTCATAATTTTAAAGATGCCGGGCTTCATCTGTCCCAGTTTAAGAATATTGCCTGTTTCCCTCAACTGTGAGCCCAGTTCACAGTTGAGAATGTGTTGAACATATCTAGGAACATGTAATACTCTAAGGAGTCTAAGTTTGCAAGTAAATTAGTATAAAAAAATTGTGAATACCTGAACTTGACCCCCTGAACCATCCCATGAACTATAAAGGAGAGATCCTCAGGAATCTGGTCCCATCCACCATGCTTGTTTGATAAGCTGTGGATAACCACATGGAGCAGGTATTTCCACTGGGATGAGACCTTCCCTTTCCTGAAGGTCTTTACAGAGAAATCTCCTTCATATCCCATCTGCTCGAAGGAATGATTAACCGCTTCTTTTGGGAAGAACACTTCACCTGCTTCATCATCCAGCTGAAGATGTCGGTTGATGATGGCCGGAGTGATGAAAATTGTTCTCCCCTGCACTGTGGCAGACAGTGCCTTCTCCCCATCCATAATGACCTCTTGGCAGGTCTTCCAGAATTCAAGCAAATGATCCTCATATAGAGGAGGATCAATGGTTAGGGAGGTGAAGTAGTGAGACAAAGACAAGAAACGGCAAACCTCTGAGAAATGAGGATCTTGTCAGAGCATAACAGAGCAACCTGATTGTGTTGTCTGTGTAGCTGCATGGCAAAGTGAGGATCATTTCTGTGTGTAAGGTCAGCCATTGTGAGGTAGCTCAGAGATGAAGAGAAAAAAAATGGGAAGGAAATTTCAGAGAGAAAGCTTTGGGTTTTAGGTATGGAAGAAAAGCAGATGATAGAAGAGGGGGGAAACCGTTGGGTTTATATGAGAGAGAAGGATTTCAGATAAAGTTTAATGAAAGAGGATAAACTTTGAAATCCGTATGTCGGTCCCACCTCTGAAAAAGTAGTTTACCTTTTTGCTCAAAAAGTAGTTTTCTTGGAATTCGAAAAGCTTCCGAAAGTAATTTGTCTTCGGAAGTTGTGATTGAAAAAGCTTCCGAAGCTAAAGTGGCTTCGGAAGAATTTTCCTGAGCGTCTTAAAGATTTATGCTTCGGAAAAGAAATAAACTTTGGATGCTTTGTATAAGAATGAACAAAGCTTCCGAAAGTAATTTTTGCTTCGGAAGGAAAAAGTCCTTAAAAATGAATAAGTGTCTAAGTTAAGAATTTTAAGCTTCGGAAGATAAATTTTGACTTCTTCCGAAGGTAAAATTTCTTAGACAGTCATTTATTTTGAAGACATATTTTTCTTCCGAAGGTAAAACGTTATCTTCCGAAGTATCAGAAAATTTTCAAGAATCTAAGGAAAGTCTTCAAAAAGAGTTTTTCATTCAAAGAAAACATGAGCTTATGAAAGTGATGAACTAGACAACTTAGGACACACATATTTTTAAGAAGAAATAATTAGAATTAGTTTTAAGAAAAAGTCTACTCAAAGTTAATCATCCAATAGCTGATATCAGATACTTAAATCTCTGTTCATCAAAAGCTTTTGTGAACAGATCAGCATATTGTTCATCTGTGTGAACTTTGACTAGTTTAATTACCCCTTTTCATAATTATCTCTTATTAAATGATACCTGATGTTGATGTGTTTGGTCCTTGAGTGCTGCACAGGGTTCTCAGTGATAGAGATAGCACTGTTGTTGTCTATGTGGATAGGAGTCTCTTTGAAGTTAAATCCGTAGTCTAGCATCTGATTTTGAATCCAAAGCACTTGAGCACAGCAGCTTGCAGCAGCAATGTATTCAGCCTCAGCAGTTGATGCAGACACACAGGTTTGTTTCTTGCATTGCCATGAGACAACCCTTCCACCAAGGAATTGACATCCCCCAGATGTAGACTTTGCAGTCATGTTGCAGCCACCATAATCACTGTCTGTATAGGCATACAGATTGAAATTAGAATTCTTTGGATACCATAAACCAAGTGTTGAAGCACCTTTGAGGTATCTTAAAATCCTTTTCACAGTGATTAAGTGAGACATCTTAGGATTGGCTTGATATCTTGCACAAATACATGTAGCAAACATGATATCAGGCCTGCTAGCTGTAAGATACATAAGACCCAATCATAGCCCTGTATAAGTGCTCATCTACACACTCCCCCTCAAGATCTGGACCAAGGGAGTGGTTTCTGGCTATGGGTGTCTTAGCAGTCTTACAATCAGTCATGTTGAACCTCTTGAGTATATCTTGAACATACTTTGACTGACTTATGAAAATGCCATCTTCAACCTGCTTCACTTGAATTCCCAGAAAGAAATTAAGTTCTCCCATTGAACTCATTTCAAATCTATCTTTCATCAGCTTTTCAAAGTCTTTGCAGAGCTTGAATGGTTGAGCCAAAGATGATGTCATCCACATATACTTGAACTAGCAGAATGTCGTTTCCTTGTCCTTTGATGAAGAGAGTTCCATCTATAGTACCTCTCCTGTAACCATGTTTACAGAGATACTCAGACAGTGTCTCATACCACTTCCTGGGTGCCTGATGCAGCCCATAGAGAGCTTTGTCAAGCTTGCAGACATAATCAGGATGATCAGGATCTACAAAACCAGGTGGTTGTTTGACATAAACCTCCTCATCAATCACTCCATATAAAAAAGCACACTTTACATCAAGTTGGTAGACCTTGAAGTTCTTGGATGCAGCAAATGCCAGGAATATCCTAACAGCTTCTAGTCTAGCTACAGGAGCAAAGACATCAGTGTAGTCAATCCCTTCTTCTTGTGTGTATCCTTGAACAACTAGTCTTGCCTTGTTCTTGATGATGATTCCTCTATCATCCTTTTTATTCCTAAAAACCCATTTGGTTCCAATGGTAGTCTTCCCATGAGGAAGAGGACAAAGGTTCCAAACTTTCTGCCTTTTGAATTGAAGCAGCTCTTGTTGCATAGCTTCAACCCAACTTCCATCCTTTAGAGCCTCCTCAACTTTCTTTGGCTCTATTGGGATAGAAAACAAGAGTGAAGACAAACATTTGCTTCATGGGTTTGCCCTCTTGTCTTTACCCCGGAGATAACATCTCCAATGATGTTTGTGGTAGGATGAGACTTGTGGATCCTTAGCTGAGGGATCACAGCAAGTTGCTGAGATAGATCCAAATTTGAGAAATTTAGATCTGGTCTTGAAGATTGATCCTCCACATTATCACACCTATCAAGATTAACTTGATCCAATGAGTGTGTGACATCATTGATGTTGTCATCTATGGTATGGTTATTAGCATCAAGAAATTCTTGATCACTATCACCATCACCATTGTTGTCTTCTGCAATTGAGATGTCTTTATCTGGTTGAGAAGCCTCTGAGCTGGAATTTGAAGGCATGCCAGATGTATCAGCTGGATTTGTCATTGTTGTTTGCTGATAGAAACCTCATTTGCTGAAGTAGTTTCAACTGGAGCTGAAGGTCTTCCTGCTCAAATCTTGGATCAGGATCACCTGTATTTAAATTTTCTGCAGATCCTGAAACATGCTCACAAGATTTATTAAAACAGTTGGTAACTAAATCAAGATCAAATAGCCAATCCGGACCAGAACCAGCCACACTGGGAGTGTGCTCATTGAAAGTCACATTGGCTGACTCCTCAATGATTCTAGTTCTGAGATTGTATACTCTATAAGCTTTAGCTTGAGAAGAGTATCCAATGAAGTGTCCATCGTCTGATTTCTCAGCAAACTTGGCAACTTGATCTTTGGTATTCAAGATGGTGCAGGGACATCCAAATGACCTGAGAAAACCAATGAAAGGTTTCCTCTTGTGCCAAAGTTCATAAGGAGTCTTACCATGTGTCTTAACTACTAAAACTCTGTTTTGCACATAGCAAGCAGTATTAACTGCCTCTGCCCAGAAGGTGATAGGCAGTTTAGAGAACAACATAGTTCTTGCAGCTTCAATAAGTGTCCTGTTTCTCCTCTCAGCAACTCCGTTTTGCTGAGGAGTCCTGGGAGCACTGTATTGTCTTGTAATACCCTTTTCATCACAAAATGTATCAAGGATTTGGTTCTTGAATTCAGTTCCTTGATCACATCTTATGGTTTTGACCTTGTGATCACATTGATTCTCAATCTTTAAGATGAAATTCTTTAGAATCTCAGGAGTCTCATCTTTAGTTCTAAGAAAGAAAACCCAAGTGAATCTTGTAAAATCATCTGTGATCACTAGACAGTATAGGTCCTTCCTAAACTCATTACACTGGTGGGGCCAAAGAGATCCATATGTAATAAGTGTAGGGGAGTAGTGATGGAGTTCTTTTCCTTAGGCTTGTGAGATACCTTGTGTTGCTTCCCTTTCAGGCATGCAACACAATGATCATCACTTGTAAACTCTTTCTTTGGCATTCCAGTTACCAGATCATGTTTGATTAATTTATTCATATTCTTAAAGTTTACATGGCACATTCTTTTATGCCATAGGAAAGACTCATCACTATTTGCTTTAGATAGAAAGCATGAAACTTCTCCAGAGGGAGATGTTTCTTGCAAATCCATCTTGTACATGTTCCCTCTCCTGGGGGCTCTGAGCAGGATATGCTCATGAGGAATGACCACTCCAGGCTTGAGAACAATGCACTCATGCTCAGTGAAGAGCATGTTATGACTCTGATCACAAAATTGGGATACACTCAGAAGATTGTACCCAAGCTCCTTAACAAAGTTTACCTTCTCAATGCTGAGCTTACCATTTGTGACCTTGCCCCTTCCATAAATGTAACCACCTTCATTCTCCTCCAAAAGCAACTGGTCCTCCATCAATTTCTCAAAATTATGAAGTAAAGACCTATTGCCTGTCATGTGCCTGGAACAGCCACTGTCAATTATCCAGACATTCTTGTTTGTCTTGAGTTGTTCCTGCACAAAGAAAATGATTAGTTACATTTGGAAACCCAAGCCTTACTTGTCTTGGGTTCAGTAAGTGTAATAGAAGGTAATGCAACAGTAATAGATCCTATGGTTGTACAGAGGGGATCTTCAGCTGTTGTTGATGGAGAAACCTCAGTCATTTGGTCTTTCTTACTTCCACACCACCTTTGGAGTCTTGGACTTGACCTTCAAAACCTTAGAAGCTTTTGGAGCTTCACAAGTTTTAATGACTGATACTTCGGAAGAATCTACAGTCACTGCAGCAGACTTTAGTGCTTCGGAAGAACTCCTTTCTTCCGAGACCAACTTTGCTTCCGAAGGTAATTTTCCATTTACCTTCTTCTTTGATTTGGAGCTTCCGAAAGAAACAGACTTTCCTTCCGAAGCTTTAGACTTCTTGAGATTCTTTGAAGTCTTTGTATTGGTCATGTGGATAGTACTTTTAGGATTGTATGGACAATCCTTGGCAATATGAGAAGTACTTTCACACATAACACACAACATTTTCTTCTTCAAAGAAATCTCCTTTTGAGAGCAAGACTGGCTTTGGTCACATCCCTTTTTCACCTTCATCTTGGTAGATGCAGATACAATCCCTTGGGCTGTGAACTGTTCTTGGAATTTGATGGTCCAGGCTGTGCAGCAGTGGTACACAGCAGCTCAGTTCTTCTTTGTACTGAGATGATTTGAACATGAACCAGAACTCTTGGCTAAGAAGCTTTGGTGGATGTCTTCAGTCCTTACTGCTTTGAAACCTGCAGAGAAAAACTTGTTCTGCTTAGCATCAAAGGTAGCCTTGATTTCTTGAGCCTTCTTTGCTTTCCTTTTGCTCTTCCTGATCAAGTTCTTCTCTTGGACTTGGTCATCACAGTTAATTTCTTCTCCTCAGAAGGATAGTGGCCCTTGGAGGAATCCTCTTCTTCACTCTTCTCAGAGGGATTCCTCACTATCACTTCTTCATCATCCTCACTTATTGGATCTATGAGAGGAAGCTCATCTTCACAAGTTCCACACCTAGGAGATCTTACAGACAAGATTGTGTGTGGAGGAGCTATCTCATTTGATCCCAGTCCCTGTCTATTTTGATAACAAACTTATTGTGTAGGGATGAGGATATCATGTTCTTGAAGGTCTCTTCTTCAAGAACACTTTTCTCTGCCAGGGCTTTGCTGATCACAAGCTCAGCCTGGCACTTAGTCAACTTAGTGATGAGATCTTGGATCTGAGTTCTAAAATCTGTATGTTCATGTTTTAGTACTGAAATGGTTTTCTCCAAGTCTTCTATCTTTAACTTGTAATCATTTTCAGACTTTCTAAAATCAGATTTTAATATGTTTAATGACTCAAGATCAGATCTCATCTCTAGGTTGTAGGACCTGTATCTATTTACTTTAGCAATGCATTCAGGGGAGCAAAGATGTTCTAATACCTTGGCTTCATCATGGTCAGCCATCAATGCTTGGTTTGGAGAAGCATCCTCCACCTGAAAACTCCAGTCAAATCCTCCCTCTTCAACAGCAACCGCAGCATGTTGCTTTGTCTTCTCAGCCTGAGGGGTATTGTTAGTGTAGTTTGGTTGAGTTGTGTTTGACCCCCATTTGCTCTAGGTGCCTTACACTCCCTAGCAAAGTGACCCATAAGGTTACAATTGTAACACTTAACTTTGCTTTTATCCAGCCCAAACTTACCACTGGTAGCATTGCTTGGAAATCTTCTTCCTGTCCTCTTGTAGAACTTCTTGGCTCTGTGAGTGAGAAGAGCCATCTGCTGAACTATCTCCATGTATTCCAGGTCATCTGGATGGATACAGTCTAGGTCTTCAAGAGTGAAGAGATAATTCCACAGCTTTCATCTGCAGACACAAAGGCTTGAGAAGAACTTGTCTCTTGGAATGGGCTTCCTTGAGTAAAGTTTTCCCTTGGTGTCTCCGGGAAGGTGATGAAAGGACCCTTTTGTGAGTTGTCAGGGTAGCATAGGAGATGATGTTGGGGTTCTATGCTGTCCCTTTCAACCACATGAAGGGCTGAACCCATTTGATTGTTAGAGTTGCCAGATGAACCTTGTGAGTTCATCTCCATCTGGTATCCACTGAGAATCCCATATAACTCTGTCAGAGTAAGAGTTTTAAGGTTCTCGGTCCTCTTGATTACCACACAATAGTGTGTCCATTGCCTAGGAAGTGAGGACATGAACTTCCTTACAATGTCTCTGTTCTCAAGAGGAACTCTCCATCCACAAGGGTATCCACAATCTCAACATACCTGAAGTATTGTTGGGTCATGGTTTCACCTGCTTTAAAGGTGAAATTTTCAAACTGCTGCTTCAGAAGATCTTTCTTGTTCTCCTTGGCTTCAGAGGAGCCTTCATACATCAGCTTCAGTGCATCCCACAGCTGTTTAGCTGTCTTGCACTTCTTAAAACCTCTGTACACAGAGTTTGGGATAGCAGTCTGAAGAGTAGTCATGGCCTTCCTGTCAATCTCTACTCTTTTCCTATCTTCATCTGAGTAGTTGGCCACATCTTTAGGAATCATACCAACACCGGTAGCAGAGGGGGTGCTGGGTATGAAAGGTCCATATTCAACAGATTCCCACATTCTTGAGTCAAGAGACCTGATGAAGCCTTCCATCCTCATGCACCAGGTGTCAAAGTCATCAAGAGTGATCAATGGGGATTTGTTCATGGTTCCAGTCTCCATATCAGTCTTTGAGATGGAAGCCATTTGAAAAGTTTAGTTTTTGTGTGTGTGAGGGATCTTAAGATGGTTAGATCTTATATCACGAGCCTGAGAGCTCTGATACCAATTGCAGGATCGTTTAAGGGCTTGAACACAATTACAACACAACAACACAATGAGAAGATTAACTAAACTTTTATCAAACAGTGAACTAGGTAACCAAAGGTGATACAAAGAACACAAGTAAAGCAAGAGACAGAACAAGAGAGTATAGTTTTCAAGGGAGCAGTATAGCTTTCTCAAGTTCTTTTACAAGTGTTACAAAGCATAAAGAAAGATACAAGAACTTGGAATACTTATACTACAACCTACAGCCGGCTATACTATGAAAGCCAGCTGGATACAATTGACTAGACACTAACAAAATCAATTGTAGAATCAAAAGGCATATCTGCCTTTTGACCTTGTGACTATGACATGCCATAGCTCACATCCTTATACATTACAAAAAGGATAAAGTACATAAAGTGGAAAGTTTCAGACTCAAGACCTCAATGTACAGTTACCAAAAGCATGGACCTTTTCACCAACTCTTGTAAGTTGGTGACTTATCAGAGACGCAGCGGAAAAGGTGCTTTATGGAAAAGTACATCAGATAAAGCATGTGTAGTAAAAGTCTTCGGAAGAAATCTGTCTTCATAGGGTGAAGCTTCGGAAGACTTTGTCTCTTGAAGCTTCGGAAGACTTCATGTTTGGCTTCGGAAGATATTGGTTTTGGCTTCGGAAGATATTACACTTAGAGTATTTTCTAATGCTTTGTGTAAAACTTCCGAAGCATTCTTCACTTCAGTACTTAGTGCATGTTGCTGAAACACTTAGGCAGTTTTGGGTTGCATCAGACTTCAGGAATCCTTACACTACTGAAGGCTAAATGTCTCACAAGTACTGAAGTACTTCATCTGTTCTAAACTACTGATGTAGTTACAACTACTGATGCAGTTACAACTACTGAAATCAGTAAAAACAGATAAGTACTGATGTCCTATGAAACAACTGAAATCCGCCAAAAAGGCTGATGAATGTGTTGAGGACAGTATGAAACAGCTGAAAAGCTAAGAATTGACGAAAACAGCTGATGAGAAATTCTCTTCAGTCGTTTGTACAACTCGTTTCATTCTAAAAACTGAAGCAATACCATGTCTTCAGTAGTTTTCTAACTACTGATGACTAATAAAAGTCTTCAGTTGTTTACAACAGCTGATGACAAAACCACTGTCTTCAGTAGTTTCACAACTACTGATGACAAACACCAAGTCCTCAGTTGTTTCAATCATCTGAAGTCAAAACCACGGCTTCAGTAGTTTTCTAACTTCTGATGCCTAACACCACGACTTCAGCTGTTTGAACTTCTGAAAGGATAATACCATGTCAACAGTCGTTTAAAACTACTGATGACTAACCCTCATCCTTCAGTCGTTTTCTTACCCGTACCCTATAAATATCCCTGACCTAATCCTTCATGCTTCTTCTTCAAACCTAACGTTCCTCTCCAAAACTTCTCTCTTCTCAATGGGCATGCAAATTAAACCGCGACACAACTGTGTTGCGTACCTTACTAAATCGCCTGTCTGGGCTAAGTTCGATACTGCTATCGATCTTATGGTTCAGTCCCAATACAAAACGGCATTTCTTCTCAATCCCATACTACATGCCGAATCCTCCAACAATTTTGGATGAACGTTACTATTACCACTGGGGAGAACAACACACCATCTCTCCAGTCGGTTGTCAACAACAAAGAAGTGGTCATCACTCCTGCAATAATCCAACAAATTCTTCATCTGGATGATGCTATTTCTCCTGCTGGATATCCCAAGGGCACCACAGATCTATCCTTTGCCCAACATGGATATCAAGGCAATCTCAGTGCCTCCACTATCATGAAGAAACACTTCCATGACGCCGAACGCCTAATTTTTCACATGGTGAATGTATGTTTGGCTCCTAAGACGTTGTCTTGGATCAAATGTCGACAAAGTGGCAGCAGGTAATGTATTCTATTCTTGAGCAACAACCGTTAAACTTTTCAAAAATAATTTCGGAGCTCAAGGATATGGCTCAAAAACTAACTGTTAACCGTTGGATACTATATCCACGGTTCATAATGGCCATCATTACAAACCAGCTTAATGCTGAGGGACTTGTTGGCTGGGAGTCCCTGCTACGGCTGTTCTGCCGGAAGTATACTCCCGGCACAACTCTGACCACACACTCAAATTGGCTGCCAAGCTGCGAAAACCCACGCAGCTGGAACCCACAGCCACCACCTCCAAATCAAAAGTCCCCACCAAACCCACCAAAAAGAAACCAAAAACGGCTACTCAGGGAATTGAGTCCCCTGAGGATGCCCCTGCAACACAAACGCAGGAGATATCCACTGGTCCAAACCCCCTAGTGGATATAAGGACTCTTCCAGCCATAGCCGCTCAGGATTCCTCTCAACAGGAGCCTGCAGCAACCACAAAAGGGGTACCTACACATCTGGAATCTTCCTCACTTGAGGGGATTGCCATTGAAGAGCACCAACCTCCCCAGGTGCACACTGCTTCTATCCCTTCACCCCATACAACCGCCCCTCACAGCCCAACTTAATAGTTGCACAAGTGCTGACTCAACTGCACTCCTCACCCCCTCCCCAGAAACCTCTTACTACTGGGAACACCTCTACAATTGAGGGGGAGGAACACAGTGCACTTGAGAACCCACAGCACAGGGGTTTACCACTTCTATCTCCTGGTGTAGACAAGGAGCTTAGAATATCTAGTGAGGCTGCCACCTCCTCTGACTCAGCACATGATCAGAATGAGGCTGGTAATATTGCTAAGACCTCACTAGAGGCAACAGCTGATGATGGACACTGTCCTGAGGCTGGAAGTCCCCAGTACCAAGCACAAGGGGCACATGCATCAACTGGTCTACACCCAGTGTATGTAAATCCTGCTCTAAGCAGGAGGTCAGATGATTCAGCTTCGGCTGATGATGACCTGAGCTTTTTCTACGATGTTCTTGCCCAGAACACAATCCTTGAAGAGAAAGTCAGTAGGCTGCAAAACTACTTGATCAACTCTCACAAGGAGAAAGACCATCTGCCTCTACCCACCCACAGATGGCACCTTCACTTGAAGGTTCCCCAACACTGAGCCACTCCAAACTCAACCACCTGCCTTTGCTTCTGGCACTATTTCTCAGGAACAGAACCCTCCTGAGCAAATAGCTGCTATCCTTCAAATTTCCCTCCCTCTCATCACACCCATAATCACTGACATAGTGATCAAAGCCATTGATGAGAGGCTTTCCTCAGTAATACAACCATTGATAGAGGATGTTGTGGGCAAACAGCTTTCTGGCAATCAACCCCTTGCAACCAATGCAACCAAAAAGGGGGAGATTAAGTCAGTGAAAGCAAAAAGAAAGAGGAGTATAGAGGAGAAAGGAAAGGAGAAAGAAACAGAAGGGATACTAGTGGAAAAGGAGTTGGAGTTGAATGTGGAGACCGATAAAGAGAAGGAAAAAGAGAAAGCCTTGGAGCTACTGATAAAAGAGGCTGATGCCGAACACAGCAGATCAATGGACAACATCATTGATCAGCTGTTTAGGCAAGGCCATGACACCGATAAACTTGACTCTGAGATTCGACGATTAGAGATTGAAGAAAACCAGAATAGATGGGCAAGTTATGAAGTGTTAGAAAGAGAAAGGCTTGAGATCATGATTAGATTTATTGCAAAATATCTTGGAAGATCAATGATCGAAATCAAAGCTTGGTCCAGGCACAGTATCTTGGCAATCACCACCAAGATCTGTTCGTCTGAAGCATATACAAAGGGACTTGTTATTGAAGCTTTGAATAAAGCGGGTGCTGGGAGCAGGACTGAGCTAGCCAAGCAATCAAAAGCCACACTCACCTCAAGAATGCTAGAACAGCCTGTCAACATTCCCACACCAAAACACCCAAATCACAACCCACCAACCAACTCCCTTACCCTCAAAACCCATAGCCGATGATATACCCTTGAAGAAGAAGAGAAGGGTATTGAGGCTAGAAGATGATGAAGAAGATGATGAAGATAGGCTGCCACTCTCAGCTGTGATTCAGTTGCCTAAGGCCACAAGTCACTCCTCAGCAATTACTCCTGAATTCCAAAGACAAATGGTTAAAGTGAAGCTAGAAGAAGAAGAGCTTCATAAACACATGATGAGGAATTGCTGAAGAGAGTTGACAAAGCTTATGCAGCCACATCTTCTATCATCAATATGAAGAAGCAAGCCCTCAGACTTTACACTCTCAGGCATACCTTTCAATATCAAAAGGAAAGAGTGAGGATTTGGCTTGATCCCAGGGTATCTCACAGAATTCATAAGAAAAACATACCTCAGAGATACATTGGCCAGGTGAAAAAGATCGTAGATGAAGTGATCTCTCTGGTCTTTGTAGTTTCACCCTGGGAAATCCTAGAGGACTTCAAGAAAGCCTACAAAGCTAATCTAACCCCTCAGAAGATGTTGGAAAACAAAATAGTGAAAATGGGGTTAGTTTACAAGAGGCTTGAGGAAGTCAGGAAAAATGAGCTCCAGTTGTTCCTAGAGGGTAATCACCCGGATGAGTTTGCTTACAGAATAATAACAACTGTGGAGCTAAAGAATGGGAAACAGGCCAAATACCTGTCTGAGTATTATGGGCCTGAATCATTGTTTGAAGGAGGTGCTGAAGAGCTAACCATGGAGGAACAAATCACCTTCCTTGAGGCCTACACAGAGAGTCGTACAGACTAATCATAGGGAAGTGATTCTCATGGATGGGGGAACAGCTCAGTGTCCAAGTCCCCAATATAGAGTTCCCATCCATACTTTGCCAACCAAATCATCAGAGACTCATTTCCAGGCCAGTGCTTATATGGGTCATCTTCTCAACTGATCAAGAAGGAAAAATACCAACCATTCTGCCAACAATAGTGGGACCTCAATAAAGTTAAAGGTTTTGGCTGCATTGGTTCAGGGGGAGTTTGTTGGACCAAAAGAACCAATGAGCCGATCAGAAAAACCTTTAAGTCCCACAGACGTCACAACAACTACTGAAGACCACAACAGCTGAAGACAACAGCTGATTACAAAGTCTGAAGACAAGTGCTGAAGACAAAGTCTGAAGACAAGTGCTGAAGACAAAGTCTGAAGACAAGTGCTGAAGACAAGTCTGAAGACAAGTGCTGAAGACAAGTCTGAAGACAAGGGCTGAAGACAAAGTCTGAAGACAAGCGCTGAAGACAAAGTCTGAAGACAAGTGCTGAAGACAAAGTCTGAAGACAAGTGCTGAAGACAAAGTCTGAAGACAAGTGCTGAAGTCAAAGTCTGAAGACAAGTGCTGAAGACAAAGTCTGAAGACACAAGTGCTGAAGACCAAAGTATCAAACGTTGTCACAACAGCTGAAGAGGTCTTCTTCAGTAGTTGTGACGGTTTACCTTTCAGTAGTTTTATGTTTCATCTTTTCAGTAGTTTGACACAACAGCTGAAGAATACTTCTTCAGTTGTTGTGCTCATCAGTTGTTTTATATTTATCAGTAGTTTTGTAAAACGACTGAAGAGCTTGTTCTTCAGTCCTTGTAGTTTCAGTAGTTTCTAATCAGTAGTTTTATATTCTGTACTTAACACTCTGATATGTTCTCAGTAGTTGTGAACATTTCAGTAGTTTGTTAAGATTTAGTTATTTTTGTATTAGATCTGCCAGTTGTCACTTTCCCGTGATAACAGCAGCGATTGCACTCTATATAAGGAGTGTCAACCTATTGTAATAAGACGAATGATTTGATTAGAAATATTCCATATCTATAAACATTCCTTGAATCAGAAATATACTCTCTCACTATAACCGTATGTGCTCTTAATGCATACAAGTATCGATTTCTTGCTACAATTTGTCTAATTCCTGTTCTTATTCCGCTGCTTTAAACTCTAATACATCAAACTTGTGATCGCTGATCCTGTCAGTATAGAATTAGTTAGAATGAGAAACTATATATAATACTACCTACAGCCGGATATAGTTTGATACCAACTAGGATCCTATAACTAAAGCCTATACTAAAAGACTATAGTTTATGGTATATTGGATAAAGTCTTATTTGAGATATGGTAGTCTGGACATGTCCCTGACTTACCTTTTGTCACCAACTAAAGTTGGTAACTTGTACTATCATAAAAGGTGAATAGTGGAATAAAGTATGGTCAACTACATGGCTCCTTAGGAAGAAGCCATGTAGTATCAAAGGTCTGCAGCAGAGTGTCAGAGACTATACTTGTGTCCACTGGTTCATAGCAGTGTCTTCCAAAGGTTAAATGGCTTCGGAAGAACAAGTACTTCTGAAGCCACTTATACTTCAGAAGAGGCTGCTTCTTCTAAGGCTTGGGAACTTCTTCTTTTCTCCATACTTTGGAAGTAGCCTTCTGATTGTTCTCTTAAGACTTCTTCTTCGGAAGCGTGCTCTTGACTTTGGAAGTAGAGTTCTGTCTTCGGAAGATGATCTTTCACTTTGTCTTCGGAAGAACTCCACAACCTTCGGAAGTTCCATGCTAAGCTTCGGAAGCCTTTGCATGTAGCACCAAAATTATCCAAGTGAATTGGTTTTGGTCGCACAAGCCTTCTTCTTGATCCAACAAGAATATTATATTCTCATCCTTACATGCAAATTTTGTTATCATAATAAGTAGGGACTAGGATCTAGTGAGATATCTCCTCCACACACAACTTGTCTGTAAGATCTCCTAGGTGTGGAACTTGTGAATATGAGATTTCTCTCATAGACCCCTTGACTGAAGAGGATGAAGAAGCGGTAATGGAGAATGCCTTTCAGAAAAGTGAAGAAGAGGATTCTAAGAAGGGTCATTATCCTTCTAAGGAGAGTAAGAAGAATTGGATGATCAACTCTATGAGAAAGAACTTGATTAGAAAAAGCAAGAGAAAAGCAAAGAAGGCTCAAGAGATCAAGGCCACCTTCAACCCTAAGTAGAAACAGGTTTTCATCTCTACAGGATTTGAAGTGGTAAATATTGAAGATACTAACTTGAACTCTACTACCAAGAGTTCTAGTTTGGTCGCAACTCATCCCAGCAACAAGAAGAAGGCTGATCAGTTGTGTACCACTACTGCACAACCTGAACCATCCAACTCCAAAGGAAGTTCTCACCCTAAAAGAACTTCCACTGCATCTGTAAAGATAAAGGTGGAGAAGGAAAGTGATCAAGTTTAGCTTTGTTCACAGAAGAAGGCTCTTAGGAAGAAGAAGATGGAATATGTCATGTGTAAGAGTACTTCTCATCTTCCTAAGGACTGTCATTACAATCCAAAAGGCACTCTTGACATGACCAATAAAAAGACTTCTAAGAGTTTCAAGAAGAAGCAAGCTTCGAAAGGAAAATCTCTTTCCTTCAGAAGCTCAAAAATGAAGATGAAAGCATGTGGAAAATTGCCTTCAGAAGAAAATTTGGTCTCGGAAGAAGGGAATACTTCCGAAGCACTAAAGCTTGCTGCAGTACTAGCAAGATCTTTTAGAGGTCCAGTCATCAAAACTTCTGAAGTATTGAAGGTCAAGTCTAAGCTTCCAAAGGTGGTGTGGAAGACAAAGAAAGATCAAGTGACTGAAAGTTTTCCATCAACATCAGCAAAAGATCCTCAAAACATGTCTATAGGATCTATTACTATTGCATTACCTTCAACTTCTTTTGATGAGCCCAAGACAAAATGTAACTAACCATCTCTTTTATGAAGGAATAGCTAAACACAAACAATAATGTATGGATAATTGATAGTGGTTGTTCCAGGTACATGACAGGAAATAGGTCACTACTCCAAAAGTTTGAAAAGATTGATGAAGGACAAGTTTCTTCTAGAGGAGATGTTGGTGGTTACATTGCTGGAAGGGGAAAGGTCACAAATGGTAAGATTAGCATTGAGAAGTACACTTTGTCAAGGAGATTGGATACAATCTTTTGAGTGTGTCTTAATTTTGTGATCAAAGTCATAACATGCTCTTTATTGAGCATGAGTGTATTGTTCTCAAGCCCGGGATGGTCATTCCTCATGAGCATATCCCGCTCAGAGCCCCCAGGAAAGGGAACATGTACAAGATGGACTTGCAAGAAACATCTCCCTGAGGAGAAGTTTTGTGTTTTATGTCTAAAGCAAATAGTGATGAGTCTTTCCTCTAGCATAAAGGAATGTGCCATGTAAACTTTAAGAACATGAATAAACTAATTAAAAATGATTTGGTAACTAGAATGCCAAAGAAAGAGCTTACAAGTGATGACCATTGTTGCATGCCTGAAAGGCAAGCAACACCAGGTATCTCGCAAGCCAAAGGATAAAAACTCCATCATTACTCCTCTACACTGTTACATATGGATCTCTTTGGCCCTACCAGTGTAATGAGTTTAGGAATGACCTCTTACTGTTTGGTGATCACATATGACTTTACATGATTCACTTGGTTCTTCTTTCTTAGAATTAAGGATGAGAATCCTGAGATTCTCAATAATTTCATCATAAATATTGAGAATCAATCTGATCACAAGGTCAAAACCATAATATGTGATCAAGGAACTAAATTCAAGAACCAAATCCTTGATACATTTTGTGATGAATAGGGTATTATAAGACAATACAGTGCTCCCAGGACTCCTCAGCAAAAATGGTGTTGCTCCAAGGAGAAACAAGACACTGATTGAAGGTGCAAGAACTATGTTGTATAACTCTAAGCTGCCCATCACCTTTTACGCAGAGGCAGTCAACACTACCTGCTATATGCATAACAGATTTTTAGTAGTTAAGATACATAGTAAGACTACTTATGAACTTTGGCATAAGAGGAAACCTTTCATTGGTATTCTCAATTCATGTGGATGTCCTTGCATCATCTTGAATACCAAAAATCAAATTGGCAAGTTTGCTGAGAAATCAGATGATGGACACTATATTGGATACTCTTCTCAAGCCAAGGCTTATAAAGTATACACTTTTAAAAACAGAGTAGTTAAGGAGTCAGCCAATATGACCTTCAATGAACACACACACAGTGTAAATGGTTCTGGTCCTGATTGGCTATTTGATCTTTATTTAGTTACCAACTATTTTAACAAATCTTATGAGAATGTTTCAGGATCCACAGTTATTTTACCAACAAGTGATCCGGATCCAAGATTTGAGCTGAGAAGACCTTCAAGAAACACTACTTTAGCTACAGTTATAACTAATCCTGCAAATGGAGAACCTAGCAACACAACAATGATAAATTCAGCTCATACATCTAATATACCTTCAAATTCCAGCATAGAGGCATGGAATTTAGATGCAGGAGCTTCAAATAGAGAATAGTGATGAAGACGGCGATCAAGAAATTCTAGATGCTGATAACCATCCCATTGAAGACAACATCAATGATGTTACACACTCATTGGATCAAGTTTCATTTGATAAGTGTGCTGATGTGGTGGGAGAAACCTCAATTCCAGATCTAAATTTGTCTAATTTGGATTTGTCTTAGCAACTTGTTGTGATCCCTCAGCTAAGGATCCACAAGTCTCATCCCACCTCAAACATCATTAGAGATATTGATATAGGGGTAAGAACAAGAGGACAAACCCATGATGTAAATGTTTGTCTTCACTCTTGTTTCTTATCTCATATAGAGCCTAAGAAAATTGACGAGGCTTTGAAGGATGGAAGTTGGGTTGAAGTTATGCTAGAGGAGTTACTTAAATTCAAAAGGAAAAAGGTTTGGAACCTACAACCTTTTCCTCATAGAAAGGATGACAGAGGACTTGTCATAAAAAACAAGGCAAGACTGTTTATTCAAGGGTACACACAAGAAGAAGGAATTGACTACACATACGTCTTTACTCCTATTGCAAGATCGAAAGCTGTTAGGATATTCTTAGCCTTTGCTGCATCCAAGAACTTCAAGGTCTACCAACTTCATGTCAAGTGTGCTTTTCTTTATGGAGTGATTAATGAAGTTGTATATGTCAAACAACCACCTGGGTTTGTAGATCCTGATCATCCTGATTATGTCTGCAGGCTTGATAAAGCTCTATATGGGTTGCATCAAACACCAAGAAAGTGGTATGAGACTCTATCTTAGTATCTTTGTCATCACGAATACAGAAGAGGTACTATATATGGAACTCTCTTCATTAAAGGAACCAGGAATGACTTAATGCTAGTTCATGTATATGTAGATGACATCATCTTTCATTCAACTAATCCAAAGCTTTGCAAAGACTTTGATAAGTTGATGAAGGATAGATTTGAAATGAGAGCCATGGGGACTCAATTTCTTTCTTGGATTTCAAGTGAAGCAAGTTGAAGATGACATCTTCATAAGTCAATCAAAGTATGTTCAGGACATACTCAAAAGATTCAACATGACTGACTATAAGGTTGCTAAGACACCCATAGTAAGAAACCACTCCCTTAGGCTTGACCTTGAGGGGAATTGTGTGGATGAACATCTTTACAGGGCTATGATTGGGTCTCTTATGTACCTCATAGCTAGCAGGTCTGACATCATGTTTGCCATATGTCTTTGTGCAAGATATCAAGCCAACCCCAATATGTCACACCTAATCACTGTCGAGAGAAATCTATGATATCTCAAAGGTGCACAAACACCTGGCCTTTGGTATCCAAAGAATTATAACTTTATTCTGTATGCATATATAGATAGTGAGTATGGTGGATGCAATATGACTGCGAAGTCTACATTAGTGGATGTCAGTTCCTTGGAGGAAGGGTTGTCTCCTGGCAATGCAAGAAGGATCCTATGTATCTGTATCAACTGTTGAAGCTGAATACATTACTGCTGCAAGCTGCTGTGCTCAAGTGCTTTGTATTTAGAATCAGATGCTAGATTATGGATTCAACTTCAAAGAGACTCCCATTCACATAGACAACAATAGTGTCATCTCTATCTCAGAGAATCATGTGCAACACTCAAGGACAAAACACATCAATATCAGGTATCATTTGATTAGAGATAATTTTAAGAAGGGACAAATCAAACTAGTCCAAGTTAACACAATGAACAATATGTTGATCTGTTCACAAAGGCTTTTGATGAATAGAGATTTAAGTATCTAGTTTCTGCTATTGGGATGCTTAACTTTGAGTAGCTTTTCTTCAAACTTAATCATATTATTTCTAAAACATCTATGTGTCCTAAGTTGTTTATTCTATCACTTACATAAACCCTTGTTTACTTTGGAAGAACAAAATTCTTTTTGAAGACATTATTAAATTTTTGATCCTTCGAAAGATATCCTTATACCTTCAGAAGAAATTTAAATATTCAAAACAAACAATTACTTGAGAGAATTTACCTTCAAAAGAAAATTTCATAATATCTTCCGAAGCTTAACTTCTTCTTAACATACTTGTATGTTTTAAAGAACATTTTTCTTCTGAAAGCAGTTAACTCTCGAAATTTTATATTAAAACTTTCAACTGTTGATCTCTTCCAAAGCAAAATTTTCAAAACTCTTTGGAATATCTTTCGAAGCCAATTTGGCTTCGGAAGCTTTTCATCAAAATTTGAAAAGAAGAATTACCTTCGAAAGTTTTTCGACTTCCTAAAAACTAAATTTTTGGGTAAAAGAAAACACTTTTTTAGAGATGGGACTGACATTCGGATTTCAAAGTTTATCCTCTTTCATATATTTGTCTGAGATCCATTTCATATATATACCCAACAGTTCCCCCTCTTTTCACTCTCTTCTACGTTTGAACTTTTACTAAACCTAAATTCACCGATAAACCGCCCTTGTTCTTCACTTCCTTTGCCTCTAATCTTTCTAAAATGGCCAACATGAACCGCAAAAATGACCCAAATTTCTCCATTCAACTTCACACGCAACACAATCAGGCCAACCTCAACCTCAATCTCAGAGGTTTGTCAGTTTTTGGCTCCATCAAACTATTCCACCTCCCTTACCATTGATCATGTTTTTTGTGAGGATCATTTGCTTGAATTCTGGGAGACCTGCCAAGAGGTCATAATGGATGGGGAGAAGGCACTATCTGCTACAGTGCAGGGGAGGAGAATCTTTATCACTCCAGCCATCATCAACACCCACTTTCAGCTGGATGACGAGGAAGGTGAATTGTCCTTTCCCAAATAAGTTATTAACCACTCCTTCAAGCAGATGGGCTATGAAGGAGATTTCTTTGCCAAGACCTTTGGGAAGAGAAAGTCTCCTCCCTATGGAAGCACTTACATCATGTGGTCATCCACAGCTTGTCTAACAAGTATGGGGGTTAGACCAGATTCCTGAAGATCTTTCTTTCATAGTGCATGGGATGGTTCAAGGGGTCAATTTCAGGTACTCTTAGTTTCTTTATATAAATTTGCTTTCTAACTTGGAGTCCTTAGAGTATTATATGTTTTCTAGATATGTTCAACATATTTTTAACTGTGAACTAGGCTCATAGTTAAGGGAAAGAGATAATATTCTTAATTAGGACAGATGAAGCCCGACATCTTTAAAATCTAAAAGAAAACATTTGTTGGCTTCTCTGGGTTAGAAATAGCCCTTGTCCCCAAAATGTTAGATCTCATTGTTCAAGATGACAACCTAGCACCACAAGCTAGTGTTGAACCCACACATTCTACCTCTCAACCACCAAAACTACCACAAATCACCCTCACCAACCAAAAAAGATCCAAACAAACCCCTGCACAAGCTATTTGGTATATGAAGGCCCTCATATTACTACCTACATAGGAGGAAGTGGACATTGGAGCTCCCACTTCCCCTGAGGAGCAAATCACTCCCATCTCTTCCAAAATCAGTGCTGAGGTTCCTCATGCTTAGCCTGATGAGCTCATTAGACTAATAACCTTAAGCCTTCACTTTGAGTCTCAACACTTAATTGAACAACCTTCAGGGAAAGCTACCATCCCCAGCCTTTAGATTTAAACCAACCAATTCCTAGCCTTGACTTCTATGATGATGAAGACTTGGTATTTAGTGAGTACCATGAATCTCTCTACTCTTCCCTACTCAAAGAAGGATGAGTGCTCTTACATCTACCGTGTCTAGCCCACATCATCCACCTACTACTAAGGTGGATCTTCCTAAACATATTTAGGAGGTCCATATGGAAGAGGCTCTCACTTTTGCAAGTGATTACATTACTAAGATCTCAACCATGGAAACTCAACTCATTAACACTTCTGTTGAAGCTAACAGTGAGTAGAGGAAAACCAACAACCAAGAACATGATGTTGGTGGTGAGACTGAGAACTTTGATCTAATAATCTCATCCCCCTAACGACTCTTCTGATGAAGATGAGGGGAATTTAAAAACTGGCACCTATTTAGTCTCTAAGGTTAGTCACCCTGAATCTCAAGTGACTACTTCACAAAATAGGGTCAATGATCAACAACTTGAGATATCCTATCTCAAGGAAAACTAGCTGGGAGACATTTAAGAAGAGCTCAACTAGGAACATAAGAACCTGTAGATATGATTGACCTAACTCCAAGCTCACCTATGCATGTGGGTGATGCTACCAAAAAGGGGAGAAAGTCATTACAATCATACAACCTGGGAGTTCTTCACAGAGTATGGACACTGAGGACTCACCATCCTCACTTGTAGCAGTTCATACTCAGCAACTTCCTCAAGTTCACATTGATGTGGACTCTATAGACTCTTTCATTCAAAGTCTCTTTGAAGAAGGTATACCAAGGGCTGTGTCATCTCCACCTCAAGGAACATCCAATTACATCATAGGGTGGAGGTATGATACTGATAGAAAAGTGCTTATTCTTCAAAGAGTTCAAGGGCAGCAAGAGGTCTTCAAATTTCAGACATTGAACTACTATGAATGTCTTGATCTTATTAAAATGCCACTTGTCAACCCAAGCCAATCTACACAAGCTGGCAAGTTGTCTCAAAGGATTCAAGACCGGATTACTGAAGAGTTTAGCCTCAAAAGGAGACAAAGGCAATTAGGTAATGTCATTGGTCAACTGGATGTTAAGGCAAACCCTAAGATTAGCTTCAAAGGGAAAACCTTGACTGAAGGCCTAGTGATAGAGCTTGAGAGCCCTGTCTCACCAACATTTGCTTTAGAAATCCATTCCCTTGATGAGACACCTACTGGTGAAGGTGTTTCTCAACCTCTCTCTGGTCAAAGCATGGATGCTACACCAAGCAATGAAGGCCGAATCCATCTCCACCTGAGTCACTAAGGTCTGTTGGTGTAAAAAGGAAAGGATTCTAACTCCTAAGGAGATTGAGGAGGAAGAGAGAGAGAGAAAAAAAGCAGGCTAAGGGGAAAAAGTTCCTCTGTTGGTTTGATGGCTTCATGGAAGCTACAATCAGGTCCCCAGACCAAACACTCAAGATGATGAGTTAAGGGCAATCAAGATTGCTTACTTACAGACCATAAACTATGATATTGATAACATCATCTACCTCCCCTTAGAAGAGTTGAATGAACTGGCTGACAAGGAAATGTCAAGAGAGAAGAAGGAAGAAAATGATGCAATATTGCTTCTTCATATCAAGGAGGAAAAGAGACTGAAAGGCTCTACAAATATGTTTCTACTCTTTCACCAGTTCAAGATATCCTTGTGAAAGAGACTATGGCACCACAAGAACCTTATATAGATAAAGAAACTAATAGGATCAACATGTTTAACTACTTGAGTGCCACATGTCTCTACTAGGCAGATGCACTTCTTCCGTTGGGATTTAAGTACATTGAATTTGAGTATCTCAAACAACTTGAGCTTCAAGTGCTCAAAGAACAGAAGGCAACAAAGAAGAAAATGAGGGAAGAAGCTTCCAAGTCAAGAGCCATCATCTAGAAAAGCCAAACAAAGTTTGATGATAGGCAGAGGATGATGAGCTTCTTGAAGCTCTATGGATTCTCTGGAAGGAGACTTGGCCCTTATGTCTTTATCCACTATGGATGAACACATAGGGTGATCAAGTAGAAGATCAAAAGAGGAGAACTCGATGACTTACACTCCCCACCAAGTCAGGTCCCTCAAGAGGTGGAGATTAAGAATGAACCTTTTGAGACAACATAACGTGGAACTCGTGCTAAGTCTCAGCAAGCTTCATCTTCTGATCCATAGCAGTGTCCTACCCCCTCTCATTCTGAACCTATGAGAGAGGAAGACCTAATTGTGAAAGACAAGAGTGATCAATAAGGTGTTGCAGGGCAATCTTCTTAGTTAAAGAGTTCAAAGAGGAGGAAAAGGATGGCTTCTAAACCAAAGCCTAAGAAGAAGAAGAAGATAGAGTCACCCACCTCTAAACCTCAGGATGAGTTAGAACATCCTGAGGAAGTGCAACAATAGGAAGCTCCAGCAACTCCTATTCAAGTAGCTCATCTGGCTTCAAGAAGACCCATCTTATCTTGGACTTACATTACCTATCTAGAGAGATTGCATGTTTTCAGAGATCAAGGTGTTAAAGATGTATATACATGGAAATACATGTTTAATCTATCTTTGCATGATCTCTTTGAGATAAGAAGACACTATGAGAGTCTGAGTGATCTTGACAATCTAATGAAAAGGATTGTTCATCATCATGATGAGGATTGTTGATATCTGAAACCTTCAAATGTTTTGGTAGCATCAGCCTAAGGGGAGTTTGTAAGGTTTTGTATAAGGCTAATGCATCCAAACATCCAGATGTCTATCCTGCATGCATGCACTAAGTGCTAAGTAGAATGCTTCAGATGTTTTATACATTATCTCAGAAAATACTCTAAGGGTAAAATCTTCCGAAGCCAAGACCAACATCTTCCAAAGCTTAAAGTGAAGTCTTCCGAAGCTCCAAAGACAAACTCTTCTAAAGCCAAGTAGTGAAGACGGATTATCTTCCGAAGACTTTGGAAGACATGCTTTTATCTGATGTACCTTACTATAAAGTTGGATCACCTTTCTGCTGCAACTCTATTGACTCACCAACTTTCACAAGTTGGTGAAAAAGTCCATGCTTTTGGTAACTGTACATTGAGGTCTTGAGTCCTTTACTTTCTACTTTATGTACTTTTATCCTTTTTGTTATATATTAAAATATGAGCTATGGAATGTCATAGTCACTAGTCAAAAGGCAATCTGCCTTTTGACTCTACATTGATTTTGTTGTTTTCTAGATCATCTATCTAGTTGGCCTTCAAAGTATGGCCAACTATAAGATGTAGTATAAGTATCTCAGGTCTTTGTAACTTATAAAAATGCTTGTACACTTGTAAAAGAACATGAGAGAAATATACAACATTCATGAAAACCAAACACTTGTGTTGTTTCTGCTCTTGTTCTGTCTCATTTTTGCTAGTGTTCTAAGTTTTAATATTGTGTTACGAGTTCCCTATTTGATCTGTTAAGTGTTCTAAACAGTCTCTCCTCATTTTGTGTTGTGTTATAAGTGACCAGAACTCCCTTAAATGGTCCTGCAGTTTTTATTACTCGATCATCCGAACCACAAGTCACTTAACCAAAAGCCTTCAATGAACCCGTTATTGGCTAAAGACACGTTGTTGGCTTATACATATAAAAATTGGTCTTTTACCAACAGACCTAAAAGAACTGGAAAGCATACCTTTGGTTTTAATTTTCTTTGTTGCCTTCACCATGCAAAACCGGGACTTCCCTCGTAAACCGCGAACAAATTTTCAACCACACGTTCAACGCAAGAAAGAAATAGAAAAAAAGGAACAAATTCCGCCATTTTGTGGGATTTCAAAATTGCATAATGGCAAAAAGATACGAAAGATGCCCAAACTGTGGAAATTGGTCCCGTAATGGAAAAGGCAAAAAGAATCAAACCGAGTCCCGATACGAATACACAGAACTAATCCGATGGGTGCTATTAGTCTTTAAGCCAAACGATCCTTACGAAAGGAGTTTTGTATATCTTCGTGTGAAAGACGAAATGCAGTTATTGAAAGCACAATACGGTCTTAACAATCTGACCTTAAACGATTCCTCAAGTTAAGATATCCCTTCTAGCTTGAAGTATTGTATAGGAAGCCTTTTATTGCTTTCCTTGTAGTTTATGTTAGAAAAAAATAAGCCAAGACCATCGTCTTTAGCATTTAATTTAGCCGCTTTTTCTGAATATTCTTTACCCGAGCCTGACCCAAGTTACAACCCATCAAACACCTAACAATTTGTGCAAGTAAATATCTGAGTAGGTGGGCATTTGATCCCCTTACAAGCATATGATTTCACACGTATTTTTACTAATCTGTTAGGATCGTGTATTGAATGAATACTAACTGATAAACATGTATACCAATTCAAATAGTGTAGAATCCTATTTCATTCGTGATCTAATCAGTGAGAACGCACGTAGAAACAATTGTAGATTGAATCTAAACGATTGTTAATCGATCTAGTGCGATCTATGAACTTGGAATAGGTTCTTAGAAGTCTCTGGACGGCTAGGGTATGATTTAGTACGTAAGTATTCGAAGTCTTCTATTTTTCCACGATTTAATTGGTATTTATAGTTAGGGTTTCTCATTCGTGCGACTGAACCATTGGCATGGTTTAGTCGTGCGATTGAGTCATGCGGTTGATCCATTCGCATGATTGAGTGTTCAGTCGTGTGACTGAGTCAACCTCATGTTACAATCATGCGACTGATCCAGTCTCCTGGTTCAGTCGTGAGACTAGTTCATTAGCTTGAAGTTGTTCATGCGTATGGTCCATTAGCATGCGCCATTCGCATGAGAACTTCATATGACTAAGTTTGAATATATTTCTCAATCATTACATTACTAAGATTAATTCAAACAACCACAAACCTATATAATTAGTTAATGCGTTAATAAATAATAAACATTCATACACTGAAACATTAAACATTAAGATCATTCATCACATAATCTATTTCATTCAATTCACATATTTCAATTACATTGAGGACATGATAGACATATTAAATTAGATCGTAAACTAGGTATATATGCATATACAAACTCCCCCTTGGACCTAATTTCTATCATTGTCTGGCATCCTTCATTAGCTTGTCGAACTTCTTTTGCATCTCCTCAGCTATGACTCCTGTGTGTATCTCAAAATCAAAGTAGAGTCTTATCACATTCTGAAATTGGAGGGCCTGCACAATATCCTGCAGATCATAGAACAATGTCCACCTGTATAAAGTATACACATCATTAGCTGACAGGTTGGTTAGCCATATTAGGTCAAATACCCTAATGGTCTCGATTTGCTGCTCCTTTTGTAACACTATGATCGCTTCTCCTGTTCGCTAGTCATACCACCACTTGAAGTGGGGAGTGAAGTCCTGTGGCATTTCCCTCATAGGGATCTTCGACATAATGCGAGGAGTAATCCACTTCAACCCACTTTGGGTTTCCAAGTCCTTGGATCCACCTCCGACCTCCGAATGTATCTCGTAGGTTGCTGAGGCTTGAAGTTAACCCAACGTGTGTGGAATTCTCTCTTCATGTAGCTTCAACCAGCCGGACATCTTCGAGGGATCAGTATACAGCAGTTTCAGGCGTGCCAACTGGTTGAGCTCAAAACCAGGGAGAGTCTTCAGATCATGTGGAAATCTAAAGTACTCGATTCCCTTCTTCCGCTTCACAACATAAACATTTAGATACTCCAAATAAGCCCACACTATAATCTTGCCAGACACCTTGAGATGCTTCTTGACTCTATAGAGCTTGGTGTAGGCACTCGGTTTCGGCGCTGTGCATTAGGCATGGATCTCTGCAAAACACGCCACCCATTCAGCCTTTTTGGTCTCAACATCTACATCCGAGGCTTGGGCTTGGCTATCAAATTTCTCGGTCTCCATTTCCATCGTATCCAATTTAGCATATAAACCAGTGTCGAGCGTATCACCAAAATCAGGAACCACATTTCCCTCTCGATCAATATATTCTGGATAGTGATGTGATGTGATGTCTTTAATCTCTATCTCATTAACATCATTGAGCTCGTCATCACTAGCAACATCGACGGTAGGGGCATCTTTGACCAACTCATCCGGATTCAACCGAAAAATCTCTGCCAGTTGCTCATCAGTGAGGTCATGGATGATTTCTCTTTCTTCGGGAGCATAGCTCACTGACCTCCTGATTATCCCTTGTAGATCAAGAATCATAGTGAACCGAGTCTTGATCTGCTAAAGGGGAGCAACATCATATTCATCTCTTTGAAAGTTTGGATTTGCTTGATTTAAGACATATAATACATCGTTCATCAGTAAAGAATCAAGATAGTAAACATTAAATATATAAGTAAACATTCACGCACATAAGAGTAATACAATATTCAAGTACACATGATTTAAATAACATAAACATCTATGCATTACATTTATCTTGAATCATGTGGTCCTCTGCTGTCGGGGCTGATGTTGAGGCACCCTGATCTTGATTTCTTTTGGTCTGCCTCTCATTAGCTTCTTGGGCACCCGAAGCAGACGGATCTCCTTCTCCTTCATCATCTCTACCATCCACATCATCACCTCCATCTGTATCATCACCTTCATCATCACCATCATCATCATCATCATAATCACTCTCGTTATCATCACCATCATCATCTCCTTCTCTTATCTTGAGTGGCTCATCATTTGATCCCTTGAGCTTGAGCATGATGGTCTTGTTAGAAGCCTCCAACTCCTCTATCCTCTTTGCTGAGTGGGTGTTTTGCTACTATAGTTGGACAATTTGCTGAGCTTGGTGTGAGATCTACTGTGCTTGGGTAGCGGTTAGCTCCACAAGATGACGTAGTTAGGCAGTCTTTTCTTCATCAGCAACCAACAACTTCAGCACCATACGGTTTAGTGCTGACAGTTGTTGAGTACCAGTGCCACGTAGGCATTCTGGATCTGGTCTGATAGGTCATCAAAGCCACTCCTCCTTGACGCTATGCCCTTCAGTATCACATACGCCAAGTACTTAAACCGGGGACACGGGTTGCTTTTGTTCAACATACCTGCATTGATGTTCCCAACGTACTTCATCCTGAGGAAGCACCCCCTCACTGTTAGAGGGTGTAGCTGGTCGGGTGATCTACATCGTCACCTAGATCTAGTACTCGTCGAATATCTTCAGTATTCACCTCGATATCCTGCCCAAAAATAGTGCTCCGGATGCAGTAGGGCTCATGAGATCGATCAACTAAAGCACCCTCCCAGAAGGCTTGCTGTATAGACCTGTAGGGGGTGCATGGTGTAGATATAGCTCTGTGGATCCAGGATCTCTTTAGGAAGGCTATGATGCCAGCAAACTCGGCACCGTTCTAAGTTGTGGCGTCCAGATGGGCACAAATATTGTGCTTGGTGTTTATGGTCCACCTATCAACCATCAATCTGTAACACAAGGAGCATACAAGTTAGATCATCACACAACAAAAACCATTGGTAATTAATATGTTTGGAATCAGTCTTGTTCAATCATGCGATTGAACCATACGACTGGGTTCAGTCGTTTGACCTAATCATGCGATTGGATACATTCGGGTGACTATTCATGAGATTGAGTTCAATCGGGTGATTGAGCCTGCGATTGGTTCAATCAGCGGACTGAGCTCATTCATATCATTCGATTGGCCGATTGAGTCATTCGTCCAGCTCAATCTTGCGAGTGTAGTCCATCTGGGTGTCCAGTCGCATGACCCATTGTTTGTTTGATTGAAATTCGAATTTTGACAAAATCGTAAAATTAGACATCGTGGTTTAATTCAATAGACTCGCAATAACCCTACTTAGCATCTAATAACCTTGATTTCAACATTTAACTTAGTTTTATTGGGTTATTGGTCCAACTTAAGTCTCGGTTCTTGTTCGGGCCGAATATCGTGATTTTGGAATCAAATCGACTGAAATTTTGGTAGATTTCACCGCATTATACCTGTGTAAACACCAAAGATCGTCAGGAAATTGAAATATGAGGTCAAATTAGGTCAGAGGGAATTTTGGCAGAGTAACTGTATGTTGTGCAATTTTAGGGCGAATGAGGGGTGATGAGTTTATGCGATCGACTATGGCCCTATTTATACTGAATCTGGCTTCAATCGGGTGACTGTACTCATTCATTCTTTTCATTTGGGCGATTAGATGTCAGTCGTGTGATTGGTTCAGTCGATCACATCCAGTCGGCCGACTGGGTTTCAGTCGGGCGACTGTCTCATTCGGTCAACTCTATTCGGGCGACTGGCTTAATCTTGTAAGCCATTCGTGTGAATGGTTCATACTCATGCTCCATTCGGTTGTCTAGGGCATAAGTATGGTCCAATGTCCCATACTCATGGTCCAGTCATGTGAATGGATCATACTCATAATTTTAACTTTATGACCATTAATGTTATCCTCTTTTTACACTTGATAAAACGTTATAAGCATTCGATCATCTGAGACATGATCATTTTACCTTTGAAAACCTTTGATCACCTCAGTCGTGATCCTTTTAAACAAAATTTGTCACCTCAGACATGACTCATTTGACATTTGAAAACATGTGTGGTCACCTCAGTCGTGACTCTTTTAGGTGATTAAATTCCAGATTGAATTCCACGTCATAGTCTGACAGATACAACTAAATTGACTAAAAAAATTTAAACAAGCTAAATTAACCTGCAAAAAAAAATGTTTTTGTGATTTTGTGTGGGGTGGACATCCTAAGATAGAAATCTACCAGATTTATTTATTGAACAGCCAACTTCAAGTTATTTTGACCATAAGTGAAATGATTCATTATGGAATCATACAGGTAATCACTTCATTCAGGACGTGTTACCAAAATCATTTGAAGCTTGATTCTTGTTTTCATCGAGGGTCATTTAGCAATTTTAGGAAATCATACTGGTACTACTAGATGCACACATTGATTTGGACTTTCAAGAATTGCAGCCATAATGATTATCAGTATACGTGTCCACTTAAATCCATACACAAACTTTTGACACAGATTGGTCATGTATTAAATTTTATTATTTCAACCAACATTTGTGGAGCCCATGCTTATATTGTAATCAACATTCCTCAGGAGAGTTTTGAGCGGTCTACGAGTATATTGACAAAAATAAACTATTTTTATAGCTTTCAAAGATAAGCCAAGCCTCAGGTCAGTGCCATCGCACAGTAGAGAGGCGGCAAACAACAATGAACTCTAGAATATCTAGGTTATGCTTATCCTCAGGTCAGTGCCATCGCACAGCAAAGAGGCACAAAAACTATCTTCTTGTTAGAGCATAAGTTTTTCTTTTGCACATAACGCACCAACAACATAGGTTATCAGCTTGATTGCGTTTATTGTTCATATTTTCGTGCTTTGCTCCTTTTGTGGTCATACGCACACATTTGTGGCGTTTATTTGCTCGTCACCCCTTATTGGAAGTAACTGATTATGTTAACCAGTGATAAGATGGAACCCTCAGTCGTTGAACAGTTTAGTTTAAATTGAGTTCACCGATGAGGTCTAATCATCTATTGTGTTGAATCTACCGACACATCATGTAGTGGTCTAACAACCTCTAGATCTACTTTCTTGTTTTACCTTAGTAGTAGCCATTGTACTATCATTTTTCCTTTTATATTGCCCAGACTTCTCAGATTTATACATTGAATTTGCATCTAATCCAATTTAATCTTATAAAGTCCCAAATGCTTTGTTCCTGTGTACTATCATTTTCCATAGTCATTGAATCAGTTTCACAGATCCGATCTCATTTCTATTAGCTAGCCTGTCCTCCTCCCTCGTTTTTTAATTAATTATTGACTTAACCTATTCTCCCCTTAAAATTCTAAAACCGTAAAAGAATTTCGTGTTTAGGATTTTAATAGGTTAAGAAATAACAGCAATAAAATTAATTAAATAAACTAGATCAAAATAAAAGGAAATAAAATTAAAATTTGACTTTACACAGCAGACTTAGCATGTTCATCATATGGAATTACATCACTTTTCTTTTTAACGCCGTTGACCTTTAACAAGTATAGAAAACGTGGTTTATCAAATGCTTTTGTATAGAGGTCAGCGCATTGAAAATCCGTATTTATTTTAACAACATCGATTAGATTCTTTTCAAAACAATCACGTATAAAGTGATATTTTATGCCGATGTGTTTGGTCTTAGGATGTTGGACATGATTTTTAGTAACGGCTATTGCAACAGAATTATCGACAAATATGGGGGTGTTAGAAAATTTCAAACCGTAGTCCCGCATCTATTGTTGAATCCAGATGATTTGAGAACAGCAGCTTGCCGCAGCAACATATTTAGCTTCACAAGTTGACAACACAACTAATATCTGGTTCTTACACTACCACGTAACTAATCTTCTCCCAAAGAATTGACAACCTGCTGATGTAGATTTGTAGTTCATCTTGCACCCGCCATAATTCAAATCACTGTACACGGTAAGCTCAAAGACATCATCATGAGAATACCATAACCCAAGTGTTGGTGTACCCTTCAGATAACGAAATATCCTCTTGACCCCGATAAGATGGTTAACTTTTGGTTTTGCCTGATATCTTGAACAAAGGCATGTTGCATACATGATATCAGGTCTTGAGGCAGTGAGGTACATGAGGGATCCAATCATTCCTCGGTACATGGTGGCATCAACCAGATCACCATTCTCGTCGGGTGCTACATCATGGTTTGTAGCAAGTGGAGTCCCAGCTGCGGAAGCATTATCCATGTCAAACTAACTAAGAATATCCCCTACATACTTGGTCTGATGTAGAAATATCCCCTTTGGTGTTTTATCCACCTGTAACCCGAGAAAAAACTTTATCTCTCCCATGGCACTCATTTCAAATTCTGCCTTCATAACTGCTTCAAATTCTTTACATAGATCATCATTCTTGGAACCAAAGATTATGTCATCAACGTAAATCTGAACAAACAGCAGATCACCATCCTTTTCTTTGATGAACAGTGTAGAGTCAGTTACACCTCTGTGAAATCCATGTTTCACAAGGTGAGTTGAGAGTTTTTCATACCATGCTCTCGGGGCTTGATGAAGCCCGTAGAGAGCCTTATCTAGTTTGTAAACTTGTCCTGATGATATGGATCCGCAAATCCTTCGGTTGACTGACATACACTGTTTCCTGGATTTCACCATGAAGAAATGCACTCTTTACATCCAGTTGATAGACTTTAATCTTCATGTATGATGCATAGGCTAAGAAGATACGTGGCTTCCATTCTCGCCATAGGTGCAAATACTTTATTGTAATCAATTCCCTCGACTTGTCGAAATCCTTGAACTACAAGTTGAGCGTTGTTCCTGATCATGACACCTTGATCATCTTTCTTACACTTCACGACCCATTTGGTACCAATGACTTTAGCACCTTTAGGTCTATTAACAAGTGTCCATACACCTAACTTCTTGAACTGAAGAAGTTCTTTTTGCACGGCACCGACCCATGCTTCATCATTTAGGCGTAACTAACGTATTTTGGCTCAAACTGAGACACAAAACAACGGTAAGCACCATCAAGAAGGTATCCTTTTTCCATTACCGAGGCATAACTAGCTGAATATAGCTGATTCTAGTCTGAACTCCTGATTTGACATCCCCAATGACATTGTCCAGAGGATGATAGACATTTAGGCGTGATCCAGGAGTGGTGGGAAGAACTACCTCAGAACCAAGATTATGACATTTGGTTCTGTATCTGAGGCAGAAGGAGTGTGAGGTTCTGAAGACCAGAGGCATCAATGTCAGATGCTTGTGGACTTGCAGTAACAGGAACCTGTTCCTCCTGATTGTTCTGGTCATTCTCCACAGCTTCATCGTCAAGGAGGAGTCACTTACCTCGAGTGCTCCACTAGACTTGTTAGTCGATTCACCTTGTGAACCAGATGATGTGGCGTCTTATGATGGTGTGTTTAAGACATCAAATATCATTTTGGTTGCTAAGTCATCGTCAGAAGACTTGAAGAATCCATCATAGTCGAAAAAGAAAGCGGGTCCTTTTCCAGCAGGAGGGGTGGTGTATCTCTGAACGTTGACATTACACCACACTTCTACTTGACCCATTGAGTTGTTGTAGACTCTTTTATTCGGTATGTTGTATCCAAGAAAGATTCCATCGTCAGCCTTCTCACTAAACTTTCCCTCCTGATTTTTCTTCAGTAGGGTGCACGGTGCGCCAAACGGTTCGAGATACTCTAGATTTGGTTTACGTCGTTGAAGTAACTCGTAACACGTCTTGTCATGATGTTTAACTAGTAGAACTCGATTTAACGTTTAACACGCATTGGCAACTACCTCATTCTAAAATTGGATAGGCAACTTCAAGTCTGCTAGCATTGTCCGTGCAGTCTCTATTAAGCTGCGATTCTTTCTCTCTGCAACGCCATTCATCTGAGGAGTGTAGGCGGAAGTGAACTGGTGGACAATTTCCTTTTCTTTGCAGAAAGCCTCCATCAATTGGTTCTTGAACTTGGTTTCGTTGTCTGAGCGTACTTGTCTTACCTTCAGCTTGGAGAGTGACTCCAGTGTAGTTACTAACTCTTTGAATGACTCAAATGTTTCTAATTTCGATTTCAGAAACATCACCCAAGAGAATCTTGAGTAGTCATCTGTAACTACATAGCAGTACAAGTCGCCTACGATGCTTCTTGTACTGACTGGACCAAACAGATCCATGTGAAAAAGCTCAAGAGGCAGTTTAATGGAGTGAACCTTCTTTTCCTTATGAGCCTTCTTCGTCTGTTTGCCTTTCTTGCAGGCGACACAAAAATCCGGGAGTTGGATGTTTTTGACGTGTACTCCCCACACTAGATCATTCTAGATCAAGTGATTCATCTTTCATGGATTGATGTGTCCCATTCTCCTATGCTAGGAGATTGAATCCTTCTTGGTAGCTTTTGACAAGACGCATTGTACTTGATGATCTGTTGTAGAGGCCTTTGATAGATCCAAGACATAAAGGTCATTATATATTGAGGCAGACATTAAGACTTGGTCCTCCAGGATCACATATTCCTTTTTCAAGACATAGCACTTTTTGTTATCAAAAACTACCTTAAAACCTTTGTCACATACTTAGGATACAGAAAGTAAGTTGTTTTGAAGTTTTTGAACGTAGTTTACCTTATCAAACTTTACTTTCTGGTTCACTACCTCCCCTTGAGCTGTGATGTAACCTCCTTTATTTCCCGCAAAAGAAACATGACCTCCTTTAATTTGTTTGACGTTTGACAGGAGTGCCCGGTTTATAGTCATGTGCCTTGATGCTTCGCTATCTACGATCCATGTATTTGTATCAGCATACTATAGCGAACACCCTGCACATTCAATGGAAATCATTAGTTGAGATTAGGGACCCAAGCCTTAACTGGCTTGGGTGACCCAAAGGCATTACACATCATAAATTCCACCCATTGACCTTTTGAGGGTGAGGGATGGTCTATTGTCTTCTTGTTCTCATTATCATATTCAAGGATAGAATTCTCTTTCCACAAACCAGTCTTATGTAAGGCCTATTTGTGATAAATAGACAACTAGTTGATAGGTTGAAGTTAGGTTCACTGACTCTTTTGGTGGAGTCATTGAGCTTCTTTTGGAAGAGCTTGTTTTAGTGTCATAAAGTTCAACCTTTTTTCTTGGTGTCTGATAATAAGGACAGTAAGACGCGATGTGTCCATACTTTCCACAGTTGTAGCATGATCTGCTTTCAACTTGACGACTTAACTGTTTCTGTGGAGAAGTGTGTGACACACGTGTGACATTGTTTTGTTTGGGTTTTGAAATTTATTGCCTAGATGTTTTATCTGGTTTAACAAAATTAAATGTTTGAACATTTTTATCATCTTTACCTTTTTGTTTCTCTGGACTTAGACATGAAGCACGTGGGTGGTTAACTTGTTTGGTCTTTTTGGGTTCAGAATTAGTCTTGGTTGACCCAGACTTAACTTTAACCTTTTCAAATTGTTCGTCCAGATTGATACAAGGCATTTTACCTTGTGATTTTGAAGTGGCCTCCTTTAGTTTAGTGCCAGATTCATTTGGTTTATATGTGGAATCTTGGTCACTTACTAGAGGAGTGGACACCACATGATCCTTGATTGGGTTATTATTGATTGGTTTACTTTATGCATTCATCAAGGTCTCATGTGGTGGTGGAACCACTTTATAACCCAAACCTTCCCTATTTTTACGTTCTCTCACTAAGTGTTGGACAATGTGAGAAGAACTTGTCCAACTATGTTGTTTTTGTTTTAAAGAGTTTACTTCTACTTCCAAGACTACTTTTTGTTTCTTTGTGTCTTCTAGGGAGTTTAGATAGAACTTAATGTCAATAGCTTGGTTCAAAGCTACAACTTCGGTTTCCTTAAGTTGTTTTTTCAAAAGTTCGATCTTTTCTTTATAACTGTGCTCATTTTGTTTTAGAATTCTATTTGCTTCTATGCATAGTTGTAAATCATTTACTAAGCTATCATTGTGATCTAATAACCTAGCAAATTTTAAGTCAATGCTTTCCCTATATTTATTACATTCAATGCATGCATGACTATCAAATAATTGTTCAGTGGTACTTACCTCAGAGGGTATGGATGAATCAGCCATCAAAGCAGAGTCTAGCTTTTCTGGTTCTGGTGATTCTGAACATTTTGACCTTGTACCTTCTTCAGGTAGGTGATCAACCATAGTTGCAGTTTCTTCAATATTTGACAACGCAAGTTCCATTGCAATATCACCCTCACTTGCTGAGTCGTCAACTAAGTCCTCGACACTAGCAATGTGGATTCTCCAGGAGACATAAACCGAAAGCTCCAATCTTGTCCTTCGTCATCATGAGCAGTCAAGGCTTTAGGATCCTTCCTTGACGAAGTAGGACTACTTGTGGGTTTATCCTGACTATTAAAGGATGAGAAAGGATTCCTATTTCCTGTCTTCTTAGGCTTCAAACACTCACGTTTGAAGTGCCCCCTTTCCCCACAGTTGAAGGAGGTAACCTTGGTCTTGTCAAAACCGAAAGTTGTGTCCTTAGTAGCAACCAAGTTCTGTCCGGTTTTCTTGACAAACTTCTTAGCTCTCGAGACAACACTTTCTAAGGGCCACATTATGTCCATCCTTTCTAGTTCTGTCTCGTCTACCTACTTGCAGTCCTCATCTGCCCAATGGCAGTTCTCAATTTTCCCAGCAACTAGTCCATCATAGGAGTGGACGACAGCTGCTAAGAGGTCCATGTGCAAGAGGTCCATGTGCTCCTTTGCTATCTCTACTGCCATATTCCCAAGATTCTCGGTCTTTAGTTTTGTAGCATTTGCTTCAGGTGTTATGTATTGGGTACCAGACGACCCTGACGTGTCAGATCCTGAAGAAGAGGCTTGAGATGGACCAGCTGAACTCAACACACAAGTTGTTTGTAGTGGAGCTCCAGATGTTTTGGCTTATGGAGTTGAGTTGTACAGAGCTGGATTCTGATCATAAGTAGACTTTTGTGCCCTGTACTTCATCCTCAACTCCTCTTCTCTCAGTTTCAGGATGAAGTCGTTGATATCCAACTTTGCCAGCATATCATTTTGTCTGAGATTGGAGACAAAAAACCCACTTCTCTGGCAACCCATCTGCAAAGTTTGAAACTTTGTCTTCCATAGACGTGGTAACTCCATCAGTGTGCATCTCACTGATAAGTGGTAAAACCAATCAATGATGTCATCCAAGCTCTCCTTTCCCATCGATGAGAATGTGTCAAACTTCTTCTTCAACGCTTTAGCCTTTAGAGCTTTGAACGATGCATTTCTGTCATACCTCTTTTCCAATGCATCCCATAGCTTCTTAGCTTGCTTGTTCTCAGAAATTGATGGAAGATGTCCTTTGAAATTGACTGAGTCAGCAATGCATAATCTTTCTTCTCAGCATTGTACTTTACCTTTTGTCCATCAGTTACGCCTCCTAATGTAAGTTTGACTCCATCTGCACCTACAGGCATGCTATACCCTGTCTCTATCGACTACCACATATTGGGTTCTACTCCATTCAAGTAGATCTCAAATCTTTGCTTCCACTGTGGGTAATCATCTAACGTGATTAGCTTCCGTGGTTTGCTATGATTCCCCACTTCATTTACCAGAAGCAATAGTTTCTGGATCCTTGAGTCTCTCCCCACGGTGAACGTTGAATATAGATCCTCCATTACTATCAACTTTAAACTTTGGAACAAACTGTTTTACTTGAGCGAATGGAGGTGTGCGATTGGGCTATTTGTGCGATTGAACAATACGGATGGCTCAAACGTGCGAATGAACCAATGCAAGTGAATTAATCATGCGAATAGACAGGTGTGGATGAACAATGCGACTAGACAGTTCAGTCGTACTAATGGGAGTACGAACGAGACCAATCGTGCGTATGAGGGATGCGAATGTATTCAGTCGTGTGATTGAGTCAATCGTGCGAATGAAGCTGCTGGATTTTGAGAATTCGAAGGTTTAAGGTATTCTTGGCGCAAAAACACGAATTTCTCACTAACCCTAATTGCCGTATGCCGGAAAAAGCTAACTTTATGAATTGGAGACGTCTAAAACACCGTTTGACACAAAAAGATTGCGTTTTTAGTGGAAAAACACAATTTTTATTTAAAAACGATTGAATCACACGTAAATCAAGAGCCAAAGGTCTGATACCACTTGTTAGGATCGTGTATTGAACAAAATACTACCTGCTAAACGTGTATACCAATTCAAATAGTGCGGAATCCTATTTGATTGGCGATCCAATCAGTGAGAACGCATGTAGAAACAACTGTAGATTGAATCTAAATGTGAAGAATGATTGGTAATCATTCTAGTGCGATCTATGAACTTGGAACAGGTTCTTAGAAGTCTCTGGACGGATAGGATACGATTTTGTACGTAAGTATTCGAAGTCTTCTATTTTTCCATGATTTAAGTGATATTTATAGGTTATGGTTTCTCATTTGTGCGACTGAACCATTGACATAGTTCAGTCGTGCGATTAAGTCATGTTGTTGATCCATTCGCATGACTAAGTGTTTAGTTGTGCGACTAAGTTAATCTCATGTTACAATCATGCGACTGATCCAGTCTCCTGGTTCAGTCGTGCGACTGGTTCATTAGCATGAAGTTGTTCATGTGTATGGTCCATTAGCATGGGCCATTCGTATGAGAACTTCATATGACTAAGTTTGAATATATTTCTCAATCATTACATTACTAAGATTAATTCAAACAACCACAAACCTATATAATTAGTTCATATGCGTTAATAATAATAAACATTCATACACTCAAACATTAAACATTAAGATCATTCATCACATAATCTGTTTCATTCAATTCACATATTTCAATTATATTGAGGACATGACATACATATTACATTAGATCGTAAACTAGGTACATATGCATCTACATAGTCATACTTAATTATGACTCCATATATTTAGCCAAGTGTAAGTGCATCTTGTGAGAAGTGTGAATTTTTAGATGATATATTCTTTACTAACTAATCTATTTCTTGCTAGGATATCATTTTACATATGCTTAAATATTTACATTTATATGAAATAATGTTTACTTGCGTATTTCCCGAAAGACATTTATTATTTGATTTATTTGGTTTTGGGTGGAATCATCATTTTAAGTGATTTTGATTGAGGACAAGCAAGTTCAAGTGTGGGGATGTTTAATGTGCTCCTAACTATACATAAAAATCCTATCAAAAGTACATCAATTATTCCTTAATACCTCCCTTAAAATGATGTGTTTGTACTTAAAATTGTTAAATTGTGTTTTCAAGTGTTTAAAGGACAAGATTGACAAAAGAAACATATTTGACAAGAAATTAAAGAAATCCGAGCTTTGAAGTCCAAGCATGTGGCCGTGCCTCATTAAGCACGCTCCCATTCCTTGTTGAAACACACCCCATGTTATTACATATGTACCTAGATTTGGATCTTAATGTAATATGTCATGAATGTCTTACACTTATGTAATGCTTGGGTGATTAATGAATGAGAATGTTTGGTTGTGATTTATAATGTTTAATATTTCATTAATGAGTTGTGTAACGCATATTGATTAGATTATTAGTTTGTGATCGTTTGAATTGATATACATAATGTTATAATAATGATTACATTCAAACTTGGTTAAGTGAAGTTATCATGCGTCCGACTGGACCATGCGCCCCAACAGTGGTCATGCGTCCGAATGGCCATGCGACTGAGTGTCTATGCGCCTAAATAGTCCATACACTTGAAAAACTTCATGCGGCTGACTCAGTCGCACGACTGAAGACTCATTCGTGCGAATGGATCAACCGTATCCCGAATGAGCAACCCTAAACTATAAATACCACCTATTTCATGGAAAAACGAAAGCATTGAATACACTTCGACTCCAGACGTACCCTAGCCGTCCAGAGACCTCTAAGATCATACTCCAAGTTCATAGATTGTAGTAGATCGATTCCTATTGATTCTTAACGTTAGATTCAATACATATTGTTTCTACGTGCATTCTCACTGATTGGATCACCAATCAAATAGGATTCCGCACTATTTGGTTCAGTATACACGTTAATCAGTTAGTACATCATCCAATACATGATCCTAACAACCCGTGCAAAATTGGCACACCCTTGTGTTTGACATCTAACAGGACAAAAAGTATTGTCCCCCAAAAGTAAGCACGAGGTCATGTACCATGATTCACGGGGTGGTGCCCCACCTCCAACATAGGGTGTCGCCTCAATTAACACGAGGTCGTGCCTGACACAACCTGCACGTACAAGCTGACCATCTTTCATAAGCATTGTTCTAACCTGGGGTTGTGCTTAAACACTTCGAAAAGCCTATAAATAGAGGCATATGTTCACTATTTTGGCAAGCTTTGGTGGGAGAGTTACTCTTCAGAATTCTCTGGGGAATCAAATCTTCAAGACCATTTAGAGGCTCGAGAGGTGCATACGACACTTGGAAGAAGCTCAGGATTGTCTAAACATCATGCATTGTTGATCATCAGTTTGATTGTTCCATTTCACTAATGATTTCATATCTATCTTCTATGTTACATGTTGTTATTCAAGATCATTATGAGCTAAACTCTTATTATCATCCTAGTTGGATGAAACCTATGCAAATTATGATGAACTAATGGTGTGATTTATATTATGTGAATGTTATGGTGGTCTTGGGAAAACTTTTGATGGGTAGCATTTACATTTGAATGGGAAGTTATAACTTATGATTTATAATTACCATTGTCATACATGGTTAAAAAAACATATGATCAGCTTTTATTCGTGAAACCGGTCTTCAAAATAAATTCATGGATATGAACTAGAAATGGTTATTAGAAATCATATCACCTTAACTTTCTTAATATTTATGGGTTCCCTTTTATTAGTCGGAGAAATCTACAGTAATTGTTATGTTTTTCTATAAGTAATGGTATTTAGGAAGGAACCTCATCTAACTCTCTTTTTAACATTAAGTTATGTTTTCAGAAATCATATGTCAAAAGGTCATAAATATTTACCTACATTACTAAGGCTTTGATCTAAGCAGTAAAACTCAACGTGACGTGATCCTAGTCACTACGAAGCAGATAGGCGAGAAAGCACGCAAGCTCACCTTTATAAACATTAACATTATTACATTAATCAATATCTTTAATCACACCACCAATTTATCACAATTACATAAGTGTAATCTAAATAGGATGATAGCATTTATTCCCTAGTTTTAAATCCAAATGATTCAATGTTGTTTTATTTTTTTTAACTACTGTTTTTAAAAACTAAACATCTTATTGGTGCAACTTCTCATTTTCTCAAACAAAAACCAAATTTAGTAGTTAAAAATTAGGTTGTTGAGTAGGCTAGGTGTCTCCACGGATTGATACTCGGTTCTTACCATCACTATACTACCACACAATAAGTATACTTGCCTTTTCTATGTGGTTTAGTAGTAGTAATGACCAATTAAAACTTAATCTATGCGAAAAATCTTTATCAAAATATATACACTCCGCATCGCATCAATATGCACACATAAACCCACACCTACATACATACGTGACATATACATACATGTATACACTTCAATACAAACCCAAAACATGCTAATAACATGATTTCATCAAACTATAACTTCTTCTACATACATTTCAGATTATTTAACCATTTCAAAAATATTTCAAAGCACAAAATCATCAGAAACATCAACTTTTATAAACATCAAAGTGGGTGAAACTAGGGTTCATCAAGATCATCCTCTAGATCATCCATGAATGAGAATAAAGGCATCTAAAAAGTATACCTTTAGTAACTATTAGATTAGATCATACACTCTAACGTTAGCACATAAATCTTCAACTCTCGATTATGCCTTCGGGTTCTAATCAAGTCCTAACTAGAAACCCTCTTAAACCTTGAGAGAAAAGGTGATGATTGATCTTAGTGGTGGTGAAAATAGTGCGACGTGTTGATGGTGGTGGCGACAGGTCGATGGTCGCAGTGGGAGGGGGGGTTTGTGTGTGTTGCGATGACGGTTGCAAAAATGGTGGCGATTAACTGCTACGGTGTAGATAGGGGATGGTGGTCTCAACGGTGTGGGTGGTGGCAGCTGGTGATTTCAGTGGTGGGGTTGTAAGAAAAGGTGGTGTGTGAGAGGAAAGAATGGTGAATGTGAACATGCTATGTGTTTATGGTTTAAGTAGGGTGTGTGGATTTTGTAGAAGATTTGGATGACTTGTTATCATCCATGCAAGTCTTCCACCAAATTAATATTAGTATTATTATTATTGTTATTATTATTATTATTAGTATTATTATTATTATTAGACGTAACTGTTAAATGATTTCAAGATTCGTCAAAACCATCGACTGAAGTTTTTCGATTATCAAAAATAAAAAGTAATGAATATAAAATTATTACTTAAGATAGTCTAGAGCGTTGACCTGATTTGATTGGGTGTCATAGTCTCCCCTCGTTTAGGAAATTTTGTCTCGAAATTTTTATGTTGTTAAATCTGTGTTGGGCCTGGTTTTGAAAGTGGGGGTACTTTTGTTCCATTTGGTCTTGATGTTCCCATGTAAATTCAGGTCCTCTCTTAGAATTTCATCTGACTTTAACCATTTTAATTTGACTTCGCCTAAGCTTCTAAACTTTACAATCCAGGATTTGTACTAGTTCTTCAACAAAATGGAGTTTTTTGTCGATATAAATTTCTTCTAGTGGAATAACTAATGATTCATCCGTCATGCATTTCCTTAATTATAAATGTGAAACAAATTATGCACATCCCCAAGTTCATTTGGTAGATTAAGACGGTATGCAAATTTCCCAATTCGTTCCATGATTTCAAATGGTCCAATGAATCGAGGATTAAGCTTTCTGATTTACCAAATCTCATAATACCCTTTCGAGGAGATACATTCAAAAACACTCTGTCACCAACTTGGAACTCCAACGGTTTTCTCCGAGTATCTACGTAACTCTTTTTTCGGCTATTGGCAGCTTCAAGCCTCTTTCTAATTTGAATGATCTTTCTCTGTCGTCTCTTGAATAATCTCTGGACCTATTAATTTTCTTTCGCTGATATATGCCTAACAAAAAGGCGAAAAACATTTATCTTTCATACAATGCTTCAAATAGAGTAGCTTTAATGCTAGTGTGGTAACTATTATAATATGAAAACTCAGCTAATGACAGATGAGTATTTCAACAATATTCCATTGTCTAAATGGTTCATTCACTTTGCTCGTCTGTTTGTGGGTGATATTCATACAATTTTCTAACCAAGTACCCTGGCTTCATGTAAGGATACATAAACCTTGAGGTGAATCAACTATCTCTGTCTGAAATAATCAAGATTGGTATGCCTTGGCAGGATACCACCTCTTTGATGTATAAATTGGTTGGCTACTCATGATATACGTCTTTTTAATGGGTAAAAAGTGGTGCAAATTTTGTCAATCGATCAACTATTACCCAAATCATGTCATAGCCACTTTACGTCTGGGGTAGTTTTGTCACAAAATTCATAGCAACGCACTCTTATTTCCGTTTTGGGATCTTAGGTTGCTGTAGGAGGTCGGACGGTTTCTAGTATTCTGCTTTCACCTTGGAACAAGTCATAAATTTATTCATATATGAAGCTATATCTCTCTTCATGTTAGGCCACAAGTGGAATTCCCTTACATCATGATACATCTTATCGGATCCTGGGTGAATTGAGTATCTTGACTTATACGCCTCATCTAGGATTACTACACTTAAGTCTCCATATTTTGGAATCCACACTCGGTTTGCAAAATGCATCAAGTTATCGAAGTTCGGTGTTAACCCCTTGATCATTCCTCGCAGGCTTTCATTCTCCAAATTTTCATCCTTTAATGCTTCAGTTTGAGCATCACGAATCTGAGTAATAAGATTTGAGTGTATGGTTAATTCTAATGCTCGTACTCATAGAGGTTTCTCTCTTTCTTTTCTACTAAGTGCATGTCAACAATGTTGTCCTGCCCGAGTAATATTGTATATCATAATCATAATCATTTACTAACTCTACCTAACAACGTTGTCTCATATTTAAATCGTTTTGATTAAAAACATTTGGTATACTTTTGTGATCGTGTATACAACGCATTTGGTTCCATAGAGATAATGTTTCCATATTTTAAGAGCATATCTCCTAATTCTAGATCATGAGTAGTGTAATTCTTTTCATCCACTTTTATTGTATTCATGCATAGGCAATAACTTTATCTTTTGCATCAATACACATCCAAGACCTGATTGGGAGGCATCACAATACACTATGAATCCATCAATTCCCTTATTGTAAAGATAATATAGGTGCACTACACAACCTTTGCTTCTTCTTGATGAACACCCCACTTGTATTTTCTATCTTTACGAGTTAATAGGCTCAATGGTTATGCTATTCTTGAAAAATTTTCAATAACTTTACCATAGTAAATGGCTAACCCTAAAAATTAGCGCACTTTTGTTGGAGTTTTGGGTGCATCCCAATTCTTGTTTGCCTCAACCTTTGTCGGATGTACGTGGATCCCTTTTTGTTGATAACATACCGAGTAATCGAACTTCTCTAATCCAAACTCATATTTGGGGAATTTTGCATGTAACTTTTCTTTCTTTAGGATATTTAGAATATGTCGAAGATGATGCTCATGTTCTTCCTTGGACTGTGAATATATTAGAATGTCGTCACTGAATACTATCTCAAACTTGTCTAAGTAGGTTTGCAGGACGTATTCATGAGGTCTATGAATACAACGGGTGCGTTAGTTAAACCAAACAACTTCCAGGAACTCATAATGACAATAACAGGTTCTAAAGGCTATGTTTGCAACAAATTCCTCTGCTATCAACAATTGATGATAACCAGACCGCAAATCAATCTTTGAATAGTAACTGGATCCTTGGAGATGATCAAATAAGTCAACGATTCTTGGTAATGGGTATCGATTCGTAATAGTAAGCTTATTTAATTTCTGGTAATCGAAGCACATTCTAAGTGATCCGTCCTTTTTAACAAATAGGACCAATGCCCCCCAAGGAGAAAAACTTGGTCGAATGAACCCTTTGTCTAATAACCCTTGCAGTTGTTTTGACAATTCTTGCGTCTCATAAGGTTCTAATTGATACGATGATCGAGCTATAGGTGCAGCTTCGGGCACTAGATCAATTATACATTTGATCTTCCTTTGTGGAGGTAATCCTAGTAAATCTTGAGTAAATACTTCTGGGTACTCTCGAATAACCGGAATATCCTTAATTCTTCGCTCCTCAGTGTTGATGTCAATAGCTTATACTAGGAAGGTGGGATATCCTTCACTGAAGTATTTATAAGTTTTCATGACATTAACAAGCTTAAATGGAGGTTTTCCTTTGTATCCTAGGAGTTGGCAAGCAAATAATCTTCTCGAAACATATAACTTCAGCATGATTCCGAGAGAACCAATCAATTCCAGTGACAATATCAAAACTCCCAAGATCGACAGGTAATAGGTCGATTTTAAAAAGATGATCATTAAGTTGTAAGGTACAATTTTTTATTACTTCGTTGGATTCTATTTTCTTCTCGTTAGCTAGTTCAATAATATATTTCTCACTCAGCTTACGGGGTTTTATTCCCAACGATGACTCAAATTCTTTTGACACGAAACATAAATCGGCACCTGTGTCAAATAAAATTAAGACATAATGATTATTAACAAGGAACATACCATTAACCACTGATGGTTGTGCATCTCTAGCATTCATTTCCAAAGCTCTCCCTTTGGTCTTAGATCTATTCAGCTTCGGATAATCTTTCTTGAAATGCCCTACTACACCACATTCAAAACAGGCACGATCATTCCTCATTACTTTCTCATCAGGCTTTGATCGGCAATTTTGACCTAAACGTCCAAATTTATGACAACGAGTGCAAACTCTACATTGACCACTATTAAAATATCCACACTTGTTACATTCCCTTCGGATTCTTTGTTTATCCTGCTATTGCCTGTAGTTGGAACATAAATCCACTCAGACCTTTGATGAAACCCTTCTTGCTATTCACCTGCTTCTTGGGACTTCCAAACCACTTTCGTTTCCTGTTGAATGACCTTCTTTCCGTCTTATCAGTCTTCCTTTCAACCTGTAACACTCCTTTTCCATAATTGTCTCTCTTGATTAGGGTTCTACTACGTATTGCATCATCGTTCAGGGAGTGTGCAATAGCTATAGAACTCTGTATATGGTAGGGTTTGAGGCTATAACATTGCTTCTTATCTAGGGTACCAATCGCCAAATGTATCTCTCAATCCGAACATATTCAAGTGTAACCATTCGAGGCACCAATCTGGCGAGATCATTAAAGCTAGAGGTGTAGGCTCAGATCTTAGCACCTTTCATTGTGTGGTTCCAAAACTTTGTTTCAATTTTTCGTAGCTCATTTCGAGGGTAGTATTCTCAAAGCAACATCTCCTTTAACGTTCGCAAGTGAGTTCATATGCATTCACATCTTCCAAAAGTTAGCGTTAAGAATTCCACCATGACAACGCTGCATCACGGAAATAAAAGTTGCGTACTTGACATTCTAATCATTAGAGTAGTTACTTATGGCTATAATAGTCTCCTCTTCTCAATCCATCAAATAATGTCTAACAGCCCTTCAGCACCGGCAAAAGTTTTTGCATCCTTGGAATATTTTATACGAACACCCTTGAAATTGTCCGCCTGATGAACTGCTTGGTTTCCGTTCTTACTAAAACCATTATTAGCACCAAAACCAAAAACTATGTTTGAGCCGTTTCCCACTTCATTTCCAAGACCATTACCTATAATTCCATGTCCTCTTCCTTCACCGGCAACTACTTTAGCTTCATGTTATTCCAGGGATGATTTGACATGTTGGGCTATCAACAAAGCTAGTTCCTCTGCAGTAGCTGGGAAGTTAGTGTTTCCACTTAATGACATATTTTTTGTTCTAGGTGGCAAGTTTTAGTTTTGTTTCGAAGATAGTAAAAGGGGTTTAGATAGTGTATAATGATCATATAATAATATAATCGATTAGTCCTATAGGTTAAGATGCAAATAAATAGTATTTTCATATTCATAGATTATAATATCATATTAGAACCAAGAAAAACATGTTGTTTGTCTATACATCAATAACCATAGTACATTCAATAGATCACAAGCAAAAGATGATTAGTTAATAGTCTACATAAAGTAATGAGTTTCTTTCTCAACCAAAATATTCAAGCACCCCAACTTGTATCCATCATCAGGTATGAAATCATCATCATACAAGATGTAGCCACTACCATAGAAGTCTCCACTCGCTCTCCCGTCACGATCGCATGTTGTTGGGTTGTCCCTATCACTGCCCAGCTATATCTGCTCTCTACTCTAACAGGTCAGTCAGTTCCTAGTCTCTGTAAGACTAGCCTGAAGATCCAACACTCGAAAGTGCATATAGCTCAAAGCACTATCATCTATTAACCTCTCCTCCTCAATCATCATCAACCTCCCATCCAAAGCTTGACTCACCTCATCCTATACCCTCAGCTTCTTCTTCATCACAAGCAATTCCTTCTCGTAGTGAATGCATTGGGCTATGAAAGTAGCCATCACTCACTCAATAGGTTCGCCATCGATACAAACATCATCACCAACTACTCTTTTTGCCTCTACGAACTTCCTCTGCTCATACACCAACCGAATCTTTAATGGGTGTTGCATGGGAGAGATAGGTGCAACATGAGTCATTGTTGTCGGACTCTCGCTCTCCTAGGCCAAAACATCTGGCCCCTCAGTGTTAGGTCTTTCATTAGCTTATCGTCAACTTGAGCCTCAGGAATCGACTCTAGAATAGATGCAACGGGTACGTGACGCTCATCGTCGAACTCAGATATCCAATCGTTCCTTAGTTTTCCATGCCCAGAAAGAAGGTAGCTGCAAAAGAAAACTGGGTAGGGTGATACAAGGGCATAGTGGAAATGGGTACAAATGGACCAGTAGTACTGTTGTTGATGTCTGGCGCCTCCTCTCTCATTACTTGATTAGACATCGTTGTTTAAAATTTTATTCATATATACTTATTAATCTAACTTAATACACTAACGTTTTTTGAATCAACCAATAAGATCTTAATACAAATTATTAAATCAATACTACACTTCAACCTAGTGTAAAGCTCAAGATATAAAATTTTATTTGGAGTCAAGAAAATAGTTTAAAGGTTATAGTCTAGATTTTCTCTTTTTAGAAGATTTTCTAGTTCGCTATAACCATTGGCTCTGATACCAATTCGGTCATACCCACCCCAAAATCACAACGGCAGGTCACGTAACACAATGATAACGAAGTTGGAGTTATTCCACATTATAGTAAAACGTTATGATCTATCTTTTGATTACGAAGAACCGTTCTTTACATGTTTTTCAATCCAAAACATAGTGAAAGACATTTTAATTTACAACCACATTGTTTAGTCAAAACAACAACATTCGTTTATTGGAATTTCACTATGTGTAAACAACCGACACATTGAACCCTCCAAAGACACATTCCATTAATTCCATACAGAGCTTACCTATAACCCTAGAAAGCATCATAAGATAATAACAAGTCAACATAAAGTTGGCAAGCATTCGGATTTTTAAATCTTATAGACATTTGGTTTTTCAAAATGATATGATGTAGCGAGATATAATATGCTCAACATAGACTAGATATGTACAATGATCAATACAAGTCATAAGTCCATAATCAAGCCAAGCAACACGTCATTGCCCCACAACAGTCCAAACATATAAACTCCCTCGCTACAACCTGACTAGTGCGACTAGTCGCGAGAGCAGGCCCTTCTAACCCGATAGATCTATCAATATAATATGCGGCCTCCCTAAGGTTAATGATTACGAAGGGGATTTAGGAGCTCAACGGTATACACTTATATTGTTGACCCGACTTATACCTTCATAACATATATTAATCATGTCTTACGCATCATATATATCATTTATCATGCTTTTCCCTTAAAACATTTCAAATAATACAGTATTTAAAATAGGGCCAAAAAACTCACCTTGAATGTGATCAAAGGAAAAGCATACATTTAGCTCCAATGTATCAAGAACCTAAACGTGTATGAATCAATTATAATTGATAAATCATGCTATAAGAATGCTTTTCACCCAACTTATTTATTTATTTTGAAGGTAAAAATGATTTTATAAGTTTCACATAAAGTTTTTTAAAGAAAATCATTGATATTTTGTAATAGTTTATTATTAACCTAATATCTTTCTTAAAGAAATATGAGGCGTAATATATTTATCTTATCAACTAATGTCTACCTACAACATATACTAGTTAATTAACTAGACATCTAATGATATTGTGAGTCCATTCGTTAACCCTACGTTATTTAAAATACATGTGCCTATATATATATATACATATATATGCATATATATATACATACACACACACACACACACACACACACACACACACATATATATATATATATATATATATATATAATATATATATATATATATATTATGTGCGTTGTTTTTAATATGTATATTAACTTTTTAAAACTCATCAACTTGTGGTTGTTTAAAATACGTGGGTGGCAACTTCACCTTTTGATCTTCCCGATACTCGCTGATATCAAGTACAACCTCCATCTTCTCACCCATCGGTGAGCAACAGTAGTAGTGCCATTTCCATCGAAGGTTGGGGGCTTGGACATTTGAAATGCCCCGTAGTTACAACCTCATGCTGCATCAGGCGTAGGCTCTTCCTCTTCCTCTTCATTAGTAGAGACAACCATCTGAGTCCCCGGTTGCTCTCTTTCTCCCATGGACCTTCTCCTCTCCTTCCTGTTGCTTTCTTGTACTGCCTTTATCACTTTAGTTACCATGGACGGTAGGATCGTCTGCATGACCTACTGACCCTCCTCTATAACAGCCTCCTTCACTGAGGCTCTCAAGTTAGCACTCTCATCCCCACCCTCTGGATGAGGGTCTCGGGCTCTTCATGAAACACCTCTTCAGCTCGAGGTCTTCCTCTTGTGGCCCATGGTCCAACACCATGCCCACCACGACCTCCACCACGTGAAGCCTTTGATGATCTACCACCGACCATCCTCATACACGCTATAAGACTCAAACACTAATACGGTCATTTAAGGGAATAGCTCAGTTTATGTGAAGTATAGTAAGTCCCTAATTATAGTGGCCAGTTGTGACTAGCCACTTACTTTACTCTTCATACACCAAGTATTTTCTATCCTAACTATATCAATACCTAAATCTACTAAAAGAACTAGATCAAATAACATGCGCACATAATGTCAGTTATCATTTAAGAAAATACCTAATGGCACGCAGATACTCGGACTGACATCCCTTCCCTTTGTCCCATTTTTAGTTTAGGTTTCTTTTGAAAAATTTAACCTGTTTCACTTAAACTTTCGCTCTAATACCAACTTGTAAGGCCCTATTCCCCGGACGCTTAGAGCTGGTCAATCATCGCACAAAAACATACATATAGTTTTTTTAACATTATTACAAACATTGCAGCTGGAATTAACTTAAACCATTTAATATATTAATAATCACTTTTTCAAAATAGTACAACATTCTTAACAGTTACAAAACATCATTTGTTTGCATTACTATACAAAAGATTATCGTCATACAAAATGGATGCCATCCAAAACAAGCCAAGTAGCCACCCGTGCCATCCTCAGCAACCATCACCTGTCAACTGGAAACACATAAAAGTTAGCGTCGTTGAGTGAGTTCTAGTTTTAAAATAAAATACTTTACTTTCATTTAAAAACATTTCTTTACTTTCGTACATGATCATACATTATACATACTGATAGATAATATCATTATTATCTTCCTTTACTGTTCTTTAACTTTCTTTATTTACTTCTTTCCGGATCAGTGTCATCAGCTATACCCCAACGTATGCACAAAGCAGGTACTATGCCGAAGATCATAAGTGACTTCCATAATGCACATAGTCTGGCACCCGCACCGGGGCAAGCGACAAAGATCCCATCTGTATACTACACCCCAAACGTATGCACAAAGCGGGTACTTGGCCGAAGATCATAAATGACTTCTGTAACGCACATAGGCTGGCACTAACACCAGGGTGAGTATCCACTCTCATCCATGTAGTATACAATTGGCCAGTCACAAAGACTAGACCCCTGTGTGTATCCTTATGGGATAACTAAACCACACACAATTGAGCTAACAACATTTTAGAGTCTGCATATAGGTATATTCACCTTCAAGACTTTCTTTACTTCCACTTTCATTAATGCATGCATTATTTCATTACGTTCCCCTTTTCATTATCTTCCGCTTTACGTTACATAATACTTTACCATTTACGTTCATAACTATACCACGTAAAGCCTCGGAAAATAAACATACATAATAAGGAATATAAACATAACCATACAAGGCACCATCAATATCATACATGACATAACAATCATCATACATCATCAAAAAGGTAACTTACTTCACCCCCGAGAACATCCCAAGTCAAATCCTACACTTTACATTTTTGCAGAAAATCTCAGAATATATTATAAGTCATAGGTGCATGGGCACTATGCAGGCACATGGGGAACACTTAGGCGCATGGGAAACTTCTAGGCGCATAGGCACTATGTGACACCCGGTTATTTTTTTAGTCAAAGAAAGAAGAATAAAGTGAAGAAAAATAAAGAAAAGATATTTTACCCAAGTTAAGGTGTAAAAAAGTGTCAAAAGGACAAAATTTTGAAAAAGTTGGTGAATAAAGGTGATGGCTGCCCACTCTTGCACATCACCTTTCTACTTACGGATTCTAGAGAGAGAAAGTACAGAGTTCTTGTGTTTTGAAGAAGAACAAGCTAAGAATTTGAATTCAAGGTAAGAATTCAAGGTCTATTGGTGTTCTTAAGTGGCCTTGCCTCGATTGTATGCTTACGTATGTTTGTGTGTTTGGTTGTGTGTGTTTTTTTTGTGGGTTTCTAGGCGGTTGAACTCATTGCAAATGAGCTAGGAAGAAGCCATACTCAAGAGCTGCTAAGGTGAGTTCTAGAACCCCTCTTTTTATATGTTTTAACTGATCGGGGCTGGAAATGCATGGATATATGTTTTTATAAAACTGGGTTTTATAGCCGTATGTTTGAATGTGTGTATGATGATGATATGGTGTGATTATGGACTAGTTCATGATTTGATGATGTTATGATTGTGTTTCTAAGGCTTAGAATGTAAGAGTTAAGCTTAGAACATGAAAGATGAGAATTGGGGACTGAATCTGATGAATAGTGTGCCCTAGGCTACTCATGCGCCCAAACAGTAGTTCATACGCCTAAGTTTAGTAAACTGCTTAAGTGTTGTCAAATGTGGATGAAAGTCAATGCGGATGAACATTGACTAAGTGTGGGAAATGCGGATGAGCATTGACTAAGTATAGGAAATGCGGATAAGCATTGACTAAGTATGGGAAATGCGAATGAACATTGACTAAGTGTGGGAAATGTGGATAAGCATTGACTAAGTATGGGAAATACGGATGATCATTGACTAAGTATGGGAAATGTGGATGAACATTGATTAAGTAAGGGAAATGCGGATGAGTAAAGTCAATGCGAATGAACTATAACAAATGTGGATGAAGTAAAAGAAATGCGGATGAACTATAACAAATGCGGATGAAGTAAAACAAATGCGGATGAACTATAACTAGTGTGTAGAGATTAATGAAGAGGCTGATGCAACCTAAACATCTTTAGTCTTTCCTGCATGCAGCACAAGTGCATTAAAGTGGAATGCTTCGGAAGTTTCACATGTGCAACATAAATACTCTAAGTGTGAAATCTTCCGAAGCCAAGACCAACATCTTCTGAAGCCAAAGATGAAGTCTTCCGAAGCCTCAGAGACAAAGTCTTCCGAAGCTTCAAGTTCATGAAGACAGATTTCTTCCGAAGACTTTTAGTAACATGCTTTATCTGATGTACTGTTCCATAAAGCTGGACACCTTTCCGCTGCAACTCTGCAAGTCACCAACTAACATAGTTTAGTGAAAAGGTCCATGCTTTTGGTAACTTTACATTGAGGTCTTGAGTCTGTAACTTTCTAATTTATGTACTTTATCCTTTTTGTAATAGATAAGGATGTGAGCTATGGCATGTCATAGTCACTAGTCAAAAGGCAATCTGCTTTTGACTGTACAATTGATTTTGTGTGTGTCTAGTCAATTGTATCCAGCTGGCTTTCAAGTATAGCCGGCTGTGGGATGTTGTATAAGTATCTCATGTACTTGTATCTTTCGATATGCTTTGTAACACTTGTAATAGAACATAGAGAAGGCAATATACTGCATTCTTGAAAACAAAAACTTCTGTTCTTTGTGTTCTGTCTCATATATTACTTGTGTTCTTAGTGTCACCACTTGGTTAATCCAGTTTACTATTTGATCTAAGTTTAGTTTATCTCCTCATTGTGTTGTTGTGTTGTAACTCTACAGCCTTCAACGATCCTGCAAAGTGTGGATGAAGTAAAAGAAATGCGGATGAACTAAGACAAATGGGGATGAACACTTACAATATTTCTGACATTTTGGAGAAAAAGTGTAATTTAGGATTTGACTTGGGAGATTCCCGGGGGCTATGTAAGTTGACTGTTGAGGTCATAGATGTTATGTTAGGTAGGTTATGATGTTTGATTCTTTGGCATGATGTGCATGATGTTATGCATGATGCGTATGATGTATGTTATGTATGTATGATGCCCTGTATGATGATGTTGACTATTTATGTTTTTGTTCCTTGTGATGTATGATTATTTTCCCATGGCTTTACGTTGTATGTTAAAGAATCAAATGAAAGTATAATGTAACGTAAAGTGGAAGATAATGAAAAAAGGAACGAAATAAAAGAATGCATGTATTAATGAATGAACGAACGAAAGAAAGGCTTGCAAGCAAATGTATGGTGGTTCACACTCCATGCAGAGTGTTAGCTCAACCGTGTGTGGGTTAGCTACCCCATGAGGATGCACACTGGGGCTTAATCCATGTGATCAAGCAAATGTATGGAGGTTCACACCCATTAAGGGGTTGTCAACTCAACTGTGTGCGGGTTAAATACCCCATGAGGATGCACACAGGGGTTCAATCTATATGACTGACCATATGTACGAGGTCGTTGTCGCTTAATCCTAGATGAATTACTTGGTGCTCTAGAGGGGGGTTAAGCACATGACAGGACCTAGATGAAAACGAAAGATAATAAATGTACGAAAAGAATGATGATGAAGATAATAATGATATTATCTACGTGTACGTATGACGTGTGATCACATGTTAAAGTAAAGAACAGTTCTAAATGAAAGATATATCATGTTTTATTAAAAAACTAGAACTCACATAGCAACGCTGACTTTTTATCCATTTTCGAGTTGGCAAGTGAGCGATGCTGAGGATGGCGCGGGGCAGCTACTTGGCTCTTTTTGGATAGCATCCATCTTTATAACGCTTTTGTGATGTAATGTAACAAGTATTTTGTAGCTGATAACGATGTATTATTTTGCAAAAACCTTTATAATGAAATAAAATTTCGTTTTAAATGGTTCCGCTGCAATGTTTATTTAAGATAAACGTGAATATATGTTTTTTGTGCGATGATTTTCCAACTGTGAGCATCCTGGGAACGGGGCCTTACAAGTTGGTATTTGAGCCAAAGTTTAAGTGAAACGGTAAATTTTCAAAATAAAACTAAACTTAAACTAATAGTGGGATGGAAAGGGAAGGGATGCCAGTCCGAGTAGTTGCGTGCCATTAGGTATTTTCCTAATGTAACCGGTCTTATGTGCGCATGTGATGTGGTTTATGTGTTGTTTATAGATCTAGATACTGATGTAGTCAGGATAGGTAATGCTTGGAGTATGAAGAGTAAAGTAAGTGGCCAATCACAACTAGCCACTTTATTTAGGGACTTACTATACTTGACATAAATTGAGTTGTTCCTTTCAATGATCGTGTTGGTGTTTAAATCTTTCAGTGTGAGTTAGTGGATGGCCGGTGGTAGATCATCAAAAGCTTCGTGTGGTGGTGGTGGACGTGGTGTTGAGCCATGGGTTACAAGAGGAAGGCCTGGAGCCAAAAAGGTGGTTCATGAAGAACTAAGGCCCCTCATCCGAAGGGCGATGATGAGAGTGCTAACTTAAGGGCCTTAATAAAGGAGGCTATGGTCGAAGAGGTGCATCAGGTCATGCAGACATGTTACCATCTGTGGTGACCGAAGTTATCAAGGCTGTGAGGGAAGGAGAAAGGAAGGAGAGAAGCAGACCTACAGGCGAAAGCAGACAGCCCGAGACTGAGACGGTTTTGTCTGCTGACAAAGAAGAAGAGGAAGAAGAAGAGCATGTGCCCGAGGCGGCACGAGGCTGTAAATATGGGGCATTTCAAGAATGCAAGCCCCTACTTTTGATGGTAACGACACTGCTACTGCTGCTCACCGGTGGGTGAGAGAAATGGAAGTTGTTCTGAATATCTGCGAGTGCCAACAAGACAAGAAAGTGAAATTTGCTGCGCATTCTTTCGTGGACTCAGCTTTATGCTGGTGGGACAATATTGTCCAAGCTGAGGGTAGTCGGCTATCGGAAGGATGAGGTGGTCCGAGCTGAAAATGTTGGTGATTAAGGAGTGCTGTCCTCATCGGGAAATGGATAAGGTGGAAAGGGAATTCCTATAGTTGAAAAGGGAACCATGACATATCAACAATAACCACTAAATTTAATGAAATGGCACGTCTGGTGGCGGATCAGGTGATGCTTCTATCACGAAAGATTAAGAGGCACATTCAAGGCTTGCCGGCGGATATCCGTAGGCACATGATCGTTGCCCGACCAAGCACGTTTAGGTTGGAAGTTGATTTGGCAGGAAGGTTGTATGATGAATGAGAGGTGGTGATGGCTGAGGTGAGCAAGAAGGGTGGTGGCCACCGGAATTGGAATGGGAAAAGGTTTGGTCAGGGTGGTGCCCCAACGAGTAACAAGAAGGCATGGGTGGATGATCGCCGTGTGGTCACGCCTGGTATGGGATCGAAGAGGTGTGGCAAATGCAGGAGCGAGCATTCGGGAGAATGCAAATAGGGATCAAACATCTGTTTCAAGTGTGGGAAGTCTGGTCATATGGCTAGAGATTGTGGGGTTATAAGGTGTTTCAACTGTGGGGAAAGTGGTCACATGAGTAGACATTGTAAGAAGCCAAGGGCTGAGGGTCTAGGGTGAAGAAGACTGGTGGTGAAGGACCAAGGGCAAATGCTAGAGCATTTACGATGATGCAGGAGGAGGCTAGGATGGATCCTGATGTCGTGTTAGGTACGTTTCTAGTAAACCAAACTCTAGCCTTTGTGTTATTCGATTCTGGTGCTGGTAAGAGTTTCACTTCTATTGCTTTTTGTGCTAAACTACTTGTTAGTAGTAACAATATATATGCACCCTTTGATGTAGAAACTGCCATAGGTAAGTCTACCAGGATTACTGAGGTGATATAAGGATGTGATATGGAATTAGAAGGTCATAAGTTTCCGGTTAGACCATTCGTGATGACCTTGGGTGGTTTCGATGTGGTTCTTGGGATGGATTGGTTAGCAAACTACAAGGCGAACATTGTGTGTCCAAAGAAGATGATTCGTTTGACAGCACCTGACGGGAGTTTGGTGATGGTTTATGGTGATCGAGTCACTATGATTCCGAAAGTGATTTCGATGGCAGTGGCGGGAACGTGTATAAGGCGTGGATGTAGCGCCTACCTGGCTTATGTGAAGGATGTGGAAACACCAACACCATAGCTATCCGATGTCCCGATTGTGTGTGACATTCCAGATGTGTTTGCTGAAGACTTAGCAGGAGTGCCACCTGACCACGAGATCAAGTTTCAGATTGATTTGATACCAGGTGCCCAACCTATTGCCAAGGCACCGAATCGGTTGGCTCCTAGCGAGATGAAAGAATTGATGGAGCAATTGCAAGAGCTGCATGATAAGAGGTTTATTAGACCGAGTATCTCTCCTTAGGGTGCTCTAATCATGTTCGTGAAAAAGAAAGACGGTAGTATGATGATGGTTATAGACTACCATGAGCTGAATAAGTTGACGATAAAGAACCGATACCCCTTACCTAGAATTGATGATTTGTTTAATCAGCTCCAAGGTGCCAGTTGGTTCTCAAAGATAGATCTTCGATCGGGCTACCATCAGTTAAAGGTGAAAGAGCAGAACGTCGCTAAAACAGTGGTTCGCACGCGTTATGGTCACTACGATTTCCTTGTTATGTCATTTGGTTTGACCAACGCGTAAGCTGCTTTCATGGACTTCATGAACCGAGTGCGTCGGCCGTTATTGGATAAATTAGTGATTGTGTATATCGATAATATCCTGATTTATTCCAAGAGAGAAGAGGAGCATGCCGATCACATTCGAGAGGTGATGAAGACGTTGAGAAGGGAGAAGTTGTATGCTAAATTCTCCAAATGTGCATTTTGGTTGCGCGAGGTCAAATTCTTGGGTCATGTGGTGAATCCTGATAGGATTATGGTGGACCCAACAAAGGTGGAGGCAGTGATGCAATGGAGGTCTCCAAGACGCCATCCGAGATTCGTAGTGTAGATACATGTGTACATAGGTCATGAACTTAATGTAATATGTCTTTATTCTCTTACACTTATGTAATAGATTGGGTACTTAATGAAATACAATGTGCGGTTGTCCTTATAATGTTTATTATTTCATTAATTAGTAGTTTAACGCTTATTGAACTGACCATATAGGTTTGTGGTTGTTTGAATTAATCTTAGTAACGTAATGATTAATAAATATATTCAATCTTAGTAATATAAAGTCGAAAGCAGGTCATGCCACAACTGTGGAGAATATGGACACATTGCGTCTAACTATCCTTACTATCAGACACCTAGGAAGAAAGTTGAACTTCAGGAACAGAAACCTAGTTCTTCTAAGAGGAGCTCAATGACTCCACCTAGAAGAGCTAGTGAACCTAAAGTTCAACCCATTAGCCAGTTGTTTGTTTATCACAAACAGGCCTTACACAAAGCTAGTTTATGGAAAGAAAAATCAACCTCAATTTTTGATAATGAGAACAAGAAGACAACTGATCTTCCCTTAACCTCTAAAGGTCAATGGGTTGAATTTATGATGTGTGATGCCTTTGGGAAACCCAAGCCAGTAAAGGCTTGGGTCCCTAACCTGAACTAATGTTTTCAATTGAATGTGTAGGGTGTTCGCTCTAGTGCTGAAACCAACATGTGGATCGTTGATAGCGGAGCATCCAGGCACATGACTAGGAACAGAGCACTCTTATCAAACGTCAAACAAATAAAAGGAGGCCATGTTTGATTTTCTGGAAACAAAGGAGGGTATATCACAGCCCAAGGGGAAGTGGGAAATCAGAAAGTAAAGTTTGACAAGGTAAACTACGTACAACAACTTCAAAATAACTTATTTTCTGTATCCCAAATTTGTGATAAAGGCTTTAAAGTAGTATTTGATAACAGGAAGTGCTACATCCTGGAAAAGAACTATGTGATCCCGGGGGACCAAGTCTTAATGTCTGCCTCAAGATATAATGACTTTTATGTCTTGGATCTATTAAAGGCCTCCACAACGGATCATCAAGTTCAGTGCTTCTTGTCAAGGCTACTGAGAAGGACTCCATCTCCCGGCATTGGATAATGGGACACATTAATCCATGGAAGATGAAGCACTTGATCCAAAATGATCTAGTGAGAGGAGTTAACGTCAAAAATTCCAACTTTCGGATTTCTGTGTGGCATGCAAGAAAAGCAAATAGATGAAGAAATCTAATAAGAAAAGAAAGTTCATTAAATCAAACTTCCTCTTGAACTCCTTCACATGGATCTGTTTGGTCCAGTCAGTACAAGAAGCATTGCAGACGATTTGTACTGCTATGTGGTTACTGATGACTACTCAAGATTTTCTTGGGTGATGTTTCTAAAATCCAAATCAGAAACATTTGAGTCATTCAAGGAATCAGTAACTACACTGGAATCCCTATACAAGCTGAAGGTAAGACAGATATGCTCAGACAACAGAACTGAGTTCAAGAATCAATGGATGGAGGCTTTTTGCAAGGAAAAGGGAATTGTGCACCAGTTCACCTCTGCTTAGACACCTAAGATGAACAGTGTTGCCGAGAGAAAGAATTGCAGCTTGATAGAGATAGCACGGGCAATGCTAGCGGACTCGAAACTGCCTATCCAATTCTAGAATGAGGCAGTGGCAAATGCGTGTTACACGTTAAATCGAGTTCTGGTAGTTAAACGCCATGGCAAGACGTGTTACGAGTTACTACAACGATGTAAACCAAATCTCGAGTATCTTGAACCGTATGGCGCACCGTGCACCCTACTGAAGAAGACTTAGGAGGGAAAAATAAGCGAGAAGGCTAAAGAAGGTATCTTTCTAGGATACAAAATTCCGAATTAGAGAGTTTACAATAATGTGGACATTCAAAGATACACCACCCCACCTGCTGGAAAAGGACCCACCTTCTTTTTAGACTATGATGGATTCTTCAAGTCCTTCAACATACCTCTCTCCACTTCTAACGATGATTAGCAACAAAATGATGTTTGATGTCTTAAACACACCATCACAAGACGTCACATCATCTAGTTCACAAGGTGAATCGTCTAACTAGTCAGGGGGAACACTCGAGGTAAGTGACTCCTCCTCTAACGAAGAAGCTATGGAGGATGACCAAAACAATAAGAAGGAACAGGTTCCCATTCCTGCAAGTCCACAAGCATCTGACATTGATGTCTCTGCGTCTTCGGAACCTCAAACTCCTACTGCCTCAGACACAGAACCAATGTTCATAATCTTGGTTTTGATGTAGTTGTTCCCACCACTATTGGATCACGCCAAAATGTTTATCATCCTCTGGACAATGTCATTGGGGATGTCAGATCAAGTGTTCAAACCAGAAATTAGTTGTATTCAGCTGATTATTCCTCGGTGATGGAAAAGGGATACCTTTATGAAAGTGCTTCTCGTAGTTTTGTGTCTCGGTTTGAGCCAAAATATGTTAGCGAAGCGCTAAGTGATGAGGCATGGGTGAGTGCCATGCAAGAAGAACTTCTTCCGTTCAAGAAGGTGGTTGATACATATGTACCTAGATTTGAATCTTAATGTAATATGTCTTGAATGTCTTACACTTATGTAATGCTTGGGTATTTAATGAAATGAGATTGTTTGGTTGTGATTTATAATGTTTAATATTCCATTAATGAGTTGTGTAACACATATTGACTTGATTATATAGGTTGTAGTTGTTTGAATTAATATACATAATGTAATAATAATGAATACTTTCAAACTTGGTAAAGTGAAGTTCTCATGCGTCCGACTGGACCATGCGCCACAACAGTGGCTATGCGTCCGAATGGCCTGAGTATCCATGCGCCTAAATAGTTCATACGCCAGAACAACTTCATGTGACTGACTCAGTCACACGACTGAACACTCAGTCGTGCGAATGGATCAACCGTATGGCTCAATCGCATAACTGAACCATGCTAATGGTTCAGTCGCCCGAATGAGCAACCCTAACCTATAAATACCACCTAATTCATGGAAAACGTAAGCATTGTATACACTTCAACTCCAAACATACCCTAGCCGTCCAGAAGCCTCTAAGTTTATACTCCAAGTTCATAATATGCTGTAGATCGATTCCCAATCGATTCTTGATGTTAGATTCAATACATAATTGCTTCTACATGCGTTCTCATGGATTGGATCGCCAATCAAATAGGATTCTGCACTATTTGGTTCGATATACACGTTAATCACTCAGTATTTAGTACAAATACTTGATCCTAACAAGTGGTATCAGAGCTTTGGCTCTTGATTACGTGTTGATTCAATCGTTTTTGATACAAAGATTGTGTTTTTTCACTAAAAATGCAATCTTTTTGTGTCAAACGGAGGTTTATACGTTTCATGATCATAAAGTTTAGTTTTTCCGGCATACGGCGATTAGGGTTTGTAAAAATTCATGTTTTTACGGCCAATACACGTTTAACCTACGAATTATCAAACTTCAGCAGGTTTAGTCGCATGATTGGCTCAATCGCACGACTGAGTTCATTTGCATTCTCCAACTGCACGATTGGACTCATTCGTACCCTCATTCTTACGACTGAGAACCCTATTCGGACTGTTCAACCGCATTAGTTCATTCGGATGACTGACTCATCCGCATTTGTTCAGTCGCACGGTTGAACCATTGGCCTAGTTCAATCGCACGAATAAGACCAATCACATACCTTCATTCGCACACATAAACAGTTTGTTTAATAGTAAAGTAAAATGAAATAGAGGACCAGTTTTCGGCATACACAGCAAGTAGAGACACTCGTATTCAGAATCTACTGCTATTGGAGAGCGAAGTGGGAATTCATAAGAATCCCCCGAAGCTTATCACGTTAGACGACTACCCACAATGGAAGCAACGTTTCGAAATCTACTTAAATGGAGTAGATATAAATTTGTGGGAGGAAATAGAGTCGGGGTACAGCATGCCAGTAGGAGCTGACGGTGTCAAACTTACATTAAGTGGCATGTCTTATGCATGAAAGGTGAAACACAACGCTGAGAAGAAAGTCTACGCTTTGCTTACCCAGTCTATTCCGAAGGATATCTTCCATCAATACTCGGAATACACTCAAGCAAAGAAACTATGGGATACGTTGGAGAAGAGGTATGACGGAAATGCTTCAGTCAAGGCCATTAAGGCCAAAGCTTTGAAGAAGGAGTTCGACAACTTCTCTTCAATCGAAAAGGAAACCCTAGACGACATGATCGACATATTCTACCACTTGATGAGTGAGATGCACACTCATGGAGTAACTACGTCGATGGAGGATAAGGTATCCAACTTTGCAGATGGATTACCAGATAAATGAGCTTCTTTCATTTCTAATCTCAGACAGAATGGGATGCTCTCGAAGTTAGACATAATGACTTCATTCTGAAACTGAGAGAAGAGGAGCTTAGGATGAAGTATAGAGCACAAATGGCAAACTATGACCAGAATCCTGCGCTCTACAACACGACTCCTCTGGCCAAGACATCTAGAGCACCACTGCACACTGTGTCACACCCAAACCTTGACGGCGGAATCGTCGAGATGTGAGGGTTAAGATTGTTCACAGCCACATAACGCTATATTTAAGTGTAAATATTAAAAATTATAAGTTTCAAAAGGTATTACAAACATAAGTCTCAAAGCATGAAATAATCCCAAATAAAACAAAACGTAACATAACATTTATTTATTTAACTAGGTCCATGTCCTAGTTTTTTTCCAAGCTTCAAAAGACCACTATAAACTTGGGGATTTCCTGAAACATGATAAAAATAAAAGGGTCAACTATAAATAGTTGGTGAGTCTCCAATGTTTTTATACATAATATGATGAAGTTACAAGTAGCAATTCATGTCATAGGTCATAAGCAAGTAAGGTTATAGAACACATATCGTCACAACCAAACCTCGACTTGATTACAAGTATAAAAGATTGGCTAAGTGTATTTGGTTCCCATGATGAACAAGCATACGTCATCAAGAGTCGGCATTACATCGACTTTAGCACCAAATAGGCTTGTCAGGCCCAATGATCAAAGACGTCGCCAGGCTAGCAATAGTTAATGATTGTAAACAAAAATATATATCTCATATAAACACTTAAAACACACAAATAACCATGACACAAAAAAATTGAATTGCAAGTGCTTTACAAGTCTAAACGTTTACAAGTGCATTATGTATAAGTAATCATGTTTCACCCCAAATTAGTGTGAAAAGACAAAAAAGGGCAAGGAAAACTCACATGTTAAAATAAGTGCAAGAATGGAGATTAATAAGAATAATAACAAGCGTCGCTCCAAGATGTATCGTCACAAGACACCTAAATATATATGTTTACAAGATTAAAGCTTTACAATAAGTTTAATGAATTAACAAGGACTAGGAATCAACTTGATGTTTGGGGTTTTGTTGATTATATTTGCCAAATAAGAACTCAATTATATTCTCGTGGGAACAATTTTATTTATTTTATATAAACATATGGATTAAGAATAACTTTTATAATAATTTTGTAATGTTTATAAAGTTTAAGTCATTTTGTAATTAAATAAAAAAAACACAAAATTAAACAATAGTTTAAAGGCAATGTTTGAAATAATAGTTTGTGTAAATTAAACTAGTATTTAAAGTCTATATTTTATAAAAAAATATTGTAACTATATTATTAACTTTAGGATAATAATATAAAGGTATTTTTATAAATAAATTACAGAAAAATAATTAAATAGTTTTAAAAGAAAGAAAGTTTATGAAATGATTTTTCATAATTTTTAGAAATTTTTAACATTAAATTTGAAGGCCAAAAAGGCCTAAAAAAAATACTTGAGGTTCCCCGGATTCGAACCGGGGACCTCCTGTTTAGAGGTCATGTGTTTTACCAATGAACCAAAGGCTCTCAGCCGTAGTAAATATTAGGTTTTAAATATTATAAACCCGTTTAAAGAAAATTCCCCAAACCTTAAGAACCCTAGAATCGTTGATTCCAAATCGATCCCCAATTTGTTTCAGAACATGAAATTAACCTTGGGGCTTTTAATCCCCTAGTAAAACCGATCAAATCCATGTGTTTGATTACCCGTTTTGAGATCGTTTTGTTAGCGAAAAAGGCGAAGAACAGTCACGAACTCGTGAAGCTTGTTTGATGTTCAAACGATGGTTCCAGCCAAATTCGTTGCACAGAGAGCTTCTAATGGTGCACAAGATTAAAAGCCCTCAAACAATTTTCGTTTATGAAGCTCAGAAGATAGTTTTTGTTGAGATGCAGGTCGAAGCTTCAAAGGGTAATCGGGGTGTAATTCGTGTGTGTTTAGGATGTAATTGGAAATAGCAGACGGTTTGAGATAGATGGAGGATCGATTAGGTTCAATTAATTCGATTGTTATGGAGTTTTAATGTTCGAACGGCTTGGAGGTTAATGTGAAACGGTTACCAAGTTCAATCGTCGATTACCGGCTTAAACTTCAATTAAAGTGTATTATAGGGGTCAAGTTTTGCTCGTTAACCGATTGGTAAAGATTTGGGATCAAATTCGAATGGTTTTAGTCGGTTTAGAGACTCGCCGGACTTGGCCGGAGTCCGGCCGGCGAGGTCACCGGAAAAACGGGAGAGAGAGGGGAAAAGGGTTTGAGTTTTCATTATTTACACAAATGGTCCCTCTAGTTTATTATTTATCATTTTATGTATAAACCTATTAATTAAAGTTTCAAAATTTGCACTTAAACCCCCAAACTTTAACTGCTTAAAGTTTTAAACGTTGTTAAGTTTAGTAACTATACAATTTATTTTATTTATTATTATTAACGTGATTATTGTTATTATTATTCTATTATTATTACCAAAATTATTATTATTATTATTATTTTTTTTATTATTGTTTAGATAAATTAAAAACTTTAAATTAAATAAGGAAATATACATAAATAGCCCACCAAGTTACATAAATAGCATAAATAGGTCTTAAAGGAATTAACCAAAAATTAACTTTTAATTAACAAAAATACGAAATGTTACACACTGCCATCGTCTCAAGCTCAGCAAGTCCAGCACAAGCATCTACTTCAGGGTTCAAAACGCCAGGGTCATCGGGTACCCAGTATATTATACCTAAAGCCAATGCAGCAAAACTGAAAACCGATAACTTCGGTAACGTGACTGTTGAGGTGGCCAAAGAACACATGGACCTCTTAGCTGTTGTAGCCCACTCCTATGATGGACTAATTGCTAGAAAGATAGGAAATTGTCACCTAGCAGATGAGGACTATCAACAGGTGGACGAGATGGAGTTGGAACGAATGGACATAATGTGGGCTTTGGCAAGTGCTGTCCGACGAGCTAAAAAGTTTGTCAAAAAGACTGGACAGAACTTGGTTTCAACCAAGGACATGACCTTTGGCTTCGAAAAGTGAAAGGTAACTTGTTACAACTGTGGTGAGAAGGGGCACTTCAAGTGAGAGTGTGTGAAGCCAAAGAAGACTGGTAATAGCAATCCTTTCTCGTCCTTTAATCGTTAGGACAAGGCCACATCTAGCAGTTCTACTTCATCAAGAAAGGACCCTAAAGCCATGACTGCTAATGAGGATAAAGGACAGGACTGGAGCTTTCAGTTTGTCTCACCGGGAGAATCCAACATAGCTAGTGTTGAGGACATTGATGACGATTCAGCCAGTGAGGGAGATATAGTAGTAGAGCTCGCGATGTCAAATTCTAAAGATACTGCACATGTAGTCAACCAACTACCTGGGGAAGAAAAATCTGTATCAACGTCAGAATCACTAGAACCAGAGACAACAGATTCTGTGCTCATGGCTGATTCCTCTTCGACATCTCAGGTAAGTACTACTGACCAGTTGTTTAATAATCATGCTTGTTTAGATTGCAATAAATTTAGAGAAAGTATAGATCTGAAATTTTCTAGGTTAATGGATCATAATGATAGCTTAGTAAAGGATCTGGAACTGTGCACTGAGGCAAATAGAGTATTAAAACAAAATGAGCACAGTTACACGGAAAAGATAGACCTATTGAACAAATAGCTTAGGGAAACAGAAGTAGTTTCCTTTAACCAAGCAAATGACATTAGGTACTATCTTAACTCCCTAGAGGAAACTAAGAAACATAAAGCAGTTTAGAAGTAGAAGTCAACTCCTTAAAACAAAAAATGCATAGTTGGACAAGCTCATCTCATATTGTCAAACACTTAGTGAGAGAGAGAAATAATGGGGATGCATTGGGATATAAAGTGGCTCCACCACCATCTGAGACCTTGATGAACACCAAAAGTAAACCGATTAACAATAACCCCATCAGGACCATGTGGTGACCACTCCTCTTGTTGGTGACTCAGATTCCACAAATAAATCAATTGTATCTGGCACTACACAAAAGGAGTCCACTTCAAAGGCAAAAGGAAAAATTGTGGGGACATTAACCGGTTTATCAAAGCTCATATAATCTGGTATTATGTGAAAACGCAGCGGAATTTAGGTTTTAAAACATGTTAATAATCTGGTTATTAAACCCATTTAATAAGCAACCCCAAACCATGGATCATTATACGAATATCATACAAAGTAAAGAACATAAGAAGGTAAAAGGAACAACCTTTAGGGCTGCTGGAAAACGAGATTGAGGAGATAATAGGATGAGTTCTTATGGCTGAAACTTCAATGTAGAAGCCTCAAGATGACATACCCCAAGTCTCAACAAACACCCTCTTGCTAGGCTTTGAACACCAACTTGTAGTCCTCTTCTTCTTGTGGAATTTCAGTCAAGAACACTTCTTGTATGCTGAAAATCGTTTCTTTGCTTCAAAGAACCGAGATTTGAGAAAGAGAGAGAGAGAGAGAGAGACTTTCTTGTGTGTGTTGATGGAGTGTAGAATGGAAGAGTGTAGTGAGGAATGGATTGCATGTACTTGGAACAAACAAAAGGAGGTTCCCAATACAATTTTAAAAGGGGCGGCCGAATGGCTCCCCTTTTGTCCCTTCTCCATTTTAATTGAAATCTTTATTTTCCATATAATACACTCTAGCATTCCACCTTTTAAAAATTAAACCATTTTAATTTTATAGCACATACACACTGTCATTTGTCATTGTTTAACTAATTTTAAAGAATGAATAAGTAATCCCTCATGAACAAATCAATATATAAATGATGTTCATCTACAAAAGCAATAATTTAGAAAATCCAATTTTCTAAATTGGTGTCATTACTTATTGTATGATCTTATCAACAAATAAATTATCTTTCGGTGTTTGTTTGGCTTGTTATTGGGTATGACCCGACTTGGATCATATCACACTAGCCACATCAATTTAATATGAATCTTGGGCAGATCAATGCCTTCAAAAATGTCTTGTATTAACCTGGAAAAAGAATTTAAAAGGTTAATTTAAAGTCATGTTCAAACAATATCAAATTAGAACCAAGAAAGACTGTTAAGCCTAATCAATCACGAGTATCATGTCAAAGTCCAGGTAAAAAAGAAATAAAAGATGTAAAACCTAGTAAAGCAATTGAGTTTGTAAAATCCGATCATACATCTAACAAAGAAGTGTCTCAATCTAAACAAAATAAGGTCGACCGTGTGACATCTACATCTCTAGCAAAACATATAAACCAAAAAGTTGAAAGCAGATCCTGCTATAATTGTGGAGAGTACGGTCACATAGCGTCTCATTCTCCTTATTATCAAACACCGAGGAGGAAAGTTGAACTTCCTATATCTAAACCTAGCTCTTTTAAGAGGAACTCAATGACGCCTCCTAAAAGGGATAGTGAACCCAAAGTTCAACCTATCAGCAGTCGTCTGTTTATCACAAACAGACCCTACACAAAGCTGGCCTGTGGAAAGAAAAATCTGCCTCAGCGTCTGAAAATGAGAACAAACAGAAATCTGGACTTCCCTCAACTCGAATGGTCAATGGGTTGAGTTTATGATGCGTGATGCCTCGGGAAAACCCAAGCCGGTGAAGGCTTGGGTTCCTAACATGAACTAATGTTTTCATTGAATGTGCAGGGTGTTCGCTATAGTGATGAGACTAACATGTGGATTGTAGATAGCGGAGCATCCAGGCACATGACGGGGAATAGAGCTCTCTTATCAAATGTTAGGCAAATCAAAAGATGGCATGTTTCATTTGCTGGAAACAAAGGCAGGTACATCACAGCCCAAGGGGAAGTAGGAAATCAGAAAGTTAAGTTCGACAAGGTAAACTATGTCCAAAAATTACAAAATAACTTACTTTCTGTTTCTCAAATATGTGATAAAGGCTTCAAAGTAGTATTTGACAACAAGAAATGCTATGTTCTAAAGAAGGACTATATGATCGCGGAGGACCAAGTCCTAATGTCACCTTCAAGATATAATGATCTTTATGTCTTGGATCTTTCAAAGGCCTCCACAACGGATCGTGAAGTTTAGTGCTTCTTGTCCAAAGCTACTGAGAAGGACTCAATCTCCTGGCATAGGAGAATGGGACACATAATCCAAGGAAGATGAATCACTTGATCTAGAATGATCTAGTGAGGGGAGTAAACACCAAAAACTTCCAACTCCCGGATTTCTGTGTTGCGTGCAAGAAGGGCAAACAGACAAAGAAGTCTTATAAGGAAAAGAAAGTTCATTCCATAGAACTACCTCTTGAGCTTCTTCACATGGATCTGTTTGGTCCAATCAATACAAGAAGCATCGCAAGCGACTTGTACTACTACGTAGTTACTGATGACTACTCAAGATTCTCGTGGGTAATGTTTTTGAAGTCCAAATCAGAAACATTTGAATCCTTCAAGGAATTAGTAACCACACTGGAATCCTTATACAAGCTGAAGGTACGACTAGTGCGCTCAGACAACGAAACGGAGTTCAAGAATCAGTGGATGGAGGCCTATTGCAAGGAAAAGGGAATTGTGCATCAATTTACCTCTGCCTACACTCCTTAGATGAATGGTGTTGCTGAACGAAAGAATCACAGCTTGATAGAAACCGCATGAACAATGTTAGCAGACTCGAAACTACCTATTCAATTCTGGAATGAGGAGTTACTGGTAGTCAAACGCCATGGAAAAATGCCATGTTTAATGCTAGCAGACTCGAAACTGCCTATTCAATGCCAGCAGATGAATGGCAGTTGCAAATGCATGTTATACGCTCAATCGAGTTCTGGTAGTCAAACGCCATGGAAAAACATGCTACGAGTTACTACAACGACGTAAACCTAACTTAGAGTATCTCGAGCCGTTTGGTGCTCCTGCACCCTGCTGAAGAAGACTCAGGAGGGTAAATTCAGCAAGAAGGTTGATGAAGGGATCTTTCTAGGATACAAGATACCAAACAAGAGAGTTTACAACAACTCAACGGGTCAAGTAGAGGTGTGGTGTAACGTTGATGTTCAGAGATACACCACACCACCTGCTGGAAAAGGGCCTGCTTACTTCTTCGACTATGATGGATTCTTCAAGTCCTTCAACATACCTCTCTCTGCTTCAGAAGACGAGTTGGCAAACAAGATGATGTATGATGTCTTGAACACATCGTCTCAAGATTCAACACCATCCAGTTCACAAAGTCAATCAACTACCAACTCAGGGGGAGCACTTGATGTGAGTGACTCTTCCTCTGATGAAGAAAATGTGGAAAATGATTAGAACAACCAGGATGTATAGGTTCCGCCTACCACAAGTCCATAAGCATCTGATAGTGATGCTTTTGTGCCTTCTGAACCTCAGAGTCCTATTGCCTCAGATCCAGAACCAAATTTTCACAATCTTGATTCTGAGGTAGTTGTTCCAATAACTCCTGGTTCACGTCTAAACGTATATCATCCTTTGGACAATGTTATAAGAGATGTGAGATCAGGATTTCAGACCAAAGATCAGTTGTACTCAGCTGATTATGCCTCTGTGACGGAAAAAGGATACCTTCACGATGGCGCTTATTGTTGCTTTATGTCTCAGTTTGAACCAAATTATGTTAGTGAAGCCCTGAATGATGAGGCATGGGTGAGTGCCATGCAAGAAGAACTTCATCATATCAAGAAGTTGGGCGTATGGACACTAGTGGATAGACCTAAAGGTGCTAAGTTCATTAGCACCAAATGGGTCTTGAAATGCAAGAAAGATGATCAAGGAGTGATCATAAAAAACAAGGCTCGGCTTGTTGTTCAGGGATTTCGACAAGTTGAGGGTATTGACTACAATGAAGTGTTGCAGCCGTAGCAAGAATGGAGGCAATCCGCATCTTCCTTGCCTATGCATCTTATAAATATCAAAGTTTATCAACTAGATGTGAAGAGTGTGTTCCTTCATGGTGAGATCAGAGAGACAATGTACGTTAGTCAACCCAAGGGATTTGAGGATCCATATCATCAGGATAGAGTTTACAAACTCGACAAGGTGCTATACGGGCTTCATCAAGCTCCAAGGGCCTGGTATGAGAAACTCTCGACTCATCTTGTGAAACACGGTTTTCGCAGGGGAGTCATTGACTGTACATTGTTTATCAAGGAAAAAGATGGAGACTTACTGCTGGTACAAATCTATGTTGATGACATAATCTTCAGTTCCAAGAATGAAGAATTCTGTAAAGAGTTTGAAGCAGTAATGAAGGCGGAGTTTGAGATGAGTGCAATGGGAGAGATGAAGTTATTTCTCGGGTTAGAGGTTGATCAGACACCAAATGGAATTTTCCTACATCAGACCAAGTATGTAGGTGATATTCTCAGTCGTTTTGATATGGAGAATGCTTCTACAGTTGGAACTCCACTTGCTACAAACCATGATGTAGCACCCGACGAGAATGGTGATCTGGTAGATGCCACTATGTACTGAGGGATGATTGGATCTCTCATGTATCTCACTACCTCACAACCTGAGATCATGTATGCTACATGTTTATATTCACAATATCAGGCAAAGCCTAAAGTGAACCTTCTTATTGGGGTCAAAAGGATTTTTCGTTATCTGAAGGGTACACCCACACTTGGGTTGTGGTATCATCAAGATGATGACTTTGAGCTTACAGCGTATAGTGACTCGAATTATGGTGGCTGCAAGATGAACTACGAGTCTACATCAGTAGGGTATCAGTTCTTTGGGAGAAGATTAGTAACCTGGCAGTGTAAGAAGCAGACCTCGGTTGCATTGTCAACCTATGAAACCGAATATGTTGCTGCTGCAAGTTGCTATTCACAAATCATATGGATTCAATAGCAAATGCAGGATTACGGTTTGAAATTCTCATCTACTCCTATCTTTACTAAAAACCCGGTCCAACATCCTAAGACCAAACACATCGAAATTAAATATCACTTTATACGTGATTGCTTTGAAAAGAACTTAATCGATGTGGTAAAAATAAACACGGATTTTCAGCGCGCTGAACCCTATACAAAGGCTTTTGACAAACCATGTTTTCTATATCTGTTAGAGGTCAATGGCGTTAAAAAGAAGGTGAGGTCATTCCTGAAGATGAGCATGTGTAGTCTGATGCGTCTTGTAAATTTTCTTTTTTTTTCAATTTTATTTTATTTGCTTAAGTTTAGGTAGTTTAATTAAAATTGGTCTTATTTTTTTGCCTATGAAAATCCTAAAATGCTAATCCATTACTGTTTTAAAAATTTAGGGGGGGATAGGTTTAGGAAAAAAAACGAGGGAGGAGGAGAGCAAGTTGATAAAATTAAGGTCGTATGTGTGATACCAATTCAATCTTTGGAATATGATAGTATACAGGAGCAAACCATCTGGGGACTTTAAAATGTAAGTTGAAAAAAATGCAAAGCTCAAGTATAAGTCTGTGTAGTTTGAGCGATATAAAAGGAAATATGATAGATAAACTAGCTACTACTAAGGTAACACAAAGAATGTAGACCTAGAGGTTGCTAGACCACAGATGATATGTAGGTAGATTCAACACAATAGATGACTAGACCTTTTTGGTGATCTCAAGATTAAATTAAAATATTTGACTAGCTGTGGGTAACACCTTATCCCTGGTTAACACAATCAACAAGATTCCAATAAGGGGTGACGAGCAGAATAACACCATAAATGTGTGCGTAAGACCAAAGCATGAGCAAAAGCACATAAAAAATGCAAATACAATCAAATGATAACCTACGTTGTTGGTGAGATCTGTGAAAAAAAGAATGAAATTTAACAAGAAGATAGCTTATGTGCCTCTCTGCTATGCGGTGGCACTGACCTGAGGATAAGCATAACCTATATATTCTAGAACTCATTGTTGTTTGCCGCCTCTCTGCTGTGCGATGGCACTGACTTGAGGATTGGCTTCTCTTTGAAAGTTCTAAGAATAGTTTCTTCTTGAATACTACCCTAAGACTGCTCAAAAATCTCCTGAAGAATGTTGATTACCATATAGGTGTGGGATCCACAAATGCTTGTTGAAATAAACAAACCTTAAACGATCGCCAATCTGTGTTGAAAGTCTGTGTATGGATTTAAGAGGACAAATATACTCACAATCATTGTGGACAATTCTTGAAAGTTCAAATCAGTATGGGGACCTAATAGTACTAGTATGATTTTCTAAATTTGCTAAATGACTCTAGATGAAAAACAAGAATAGAGCATCAAAGTTTTAGGTAACTGGTCCCGAATGATTTGAGTATCCTGTATGATTCCAAATTGAATTGGTTCATGTATGGTTTAAATTATTGAAGATGCTTTCTTAGAAAAATTATTTCTTAGAATTACATCTTAGGAATTAACCCTCACAAAAACACAAAAACAAGTTTGAGTTTTAAGTTTCAGTTTTATTTTTTTTATGTATAAAGTTTGTCAATTTCAGTTGGTTTAGTATCAGACTATGTCAAGGAAGTTGATAGGGAACCTTATCATCTAAAAGGACACGTCTGAGGTGACCACACATGCTTTCAAATAAAAAATGGGTCACGTCTGAGGTGACAAAATGTTTTAACATGATCATGTCTGAGATGTTCAAATGCTCATAACGTTTATTCAAAAGTTAAAAGGGTGTAAAATGTAACATGGTCATAAAGTCAAAAACCATGAGTATGATTCATTCGCACGACTGGACCATGAGCATGGACCAGTCGTACGATTGGAGGATACGAATGTGCCCAATCGCACGATTAACCCACATGTATGGGACATACGTGCGATTGGACAGAATGGACACCTAAAATGTGCTAATCGCATTGATAAAGGTGAACGAATGACACAGTCGCACGACTGACTTCTAGTCGTACAACTGAAGGTGACCGACTGTGCCAGTCACACGACTGAAGATCAGTCGCACGAAACAACTGTGCGACTGGGCTCAGTCGCACGACTGAAGATCAGTCGCACGAAACAACTGTGCGACTGGGCTCAGTCGCACAATGAAGGGAACCCTAGTATAAATAGAGAGGGAGTCAGTCGTAGTCATTCATCACCCCTAAAATCGCCCTAATTCGCACGACCCGTCATTACTCTACCAATTTTCGTTTGATCCTTCTATACGATTGATTATTGTGTATTGACGATTCCCACTGATTATACATGTATAATGCGGTGCAATCCACTCGTATAATACGATTCCCACTGATTTTCGGCCCTAACCAAGAACCGAGAGTTGTTTTGGATGAATAACCTAATTAAACTAAGTAAAATATTGAAATTAAATTTATTAGGTGCTAAATAGAATGATTGCGAGTCCAAGGAACCAAAACACGATGTCTAATCTTAAGAATTGGTCAGAACTTGAATTTGAATTGAACAGCAGTCTGTCATGCGAATGGATAGTTTGATGAACTTCAGTCACACGACTGAGTAGTGCGAATAGCTAAACCGCACGACTGAACCATGCGTATTAGTTCAATCGCACGACTGGTGTAAACGCATAAGTTTACATTCGTATGACCCTAGTCATATGTTCAGTCGTACGTATCAGGTCATTCGCACGACTAGATCTTAGTCGCACTACTCATTTGCACAATTAGATCTTAGTCGCACAGTCTCATTCGCACGACAGAACAGGAAGAATTTCAAGTCCAAATGAATCAAGTTATTACACATCGACGGATGCTCACGTTTATATTCATTGTGTAATAGATGGCTAGTCGGTGGACTATGAGCACTAAGCACAACATCTGTGCTCATCTGGATCTGACATCCAGGAATGCTTTAGACTTTTCTGGCATTATTACTTTTCTGCGGAGGTCGGGGATCTTCCATGCCATATAAACTCCTTGTACACCATATTGCTCGATTCAACAGGCCTTCTTGGAAGGCGCAGTTGTTGATAGATCCTCAGAGCCCTATCGCATCAGAAGTTTGATATCTGGAGAGGCTATAGAGATCACCGAGGATGATCTTCGAATGGTGCTACAGTGCGGGGATGATGCTGACTGTCCCACTTGATTACACCCCCTTACTGTTCAAGGATGTTTCATGCGAGCTAAGTACTTTAGGGACATCAACGCAGGGGTGCTCAACAAGAGCAACCTATGCCACCAGTTCAAGTACCTTGCGCATGTGTTGCTGAAGTGTATTGCTTCTCGGAAGGGAGGGTTTGACGAGCTCTCAGATCAGATACAGAACGCTTATGCAGTGTGGTGCTGAACCACCCGTTCAGCTTCTCCAGGATGATCTTCACCTACCTGGTGGACAACATTGAGGGGAAAGGGAAGGAGGGCTTCTTCATGTACCCTCGATTCATGCAGATGATCATTGACCATAAGCTCCCTTCCTTGCCGAAGTTGAAGGAGGATGCAGTGGTACTTGAGGTGATGGATGACACCACACTGGGTCGTATGAAGGTCTACAGGAGAAAGCAGGTGAAGCCCCCTGTGAGGAGATTGTTCGGGCATCTGGCCCAGGAGGATACATGGTGCCAACAAGGCGTAAATGGCATCACATAGATAGTGATTCAAAGGCTGAGCAGTTACAGCTCCCGGAGGATGACTCCGACAACGATGACAATAGTGAAGGTGGAGATGCAGGGCCCTCTCAACCAAGGGCCCCCACTGCTGACAGAGCATCTCCGGCATCTACCCATGATGGAGCAGCAACTGCAAGATTCCATCAAGACTTCATACCTGATGAGGAGTAGGATACAGATGAGGAGCCTCTAAATCGGACTATTGGCAGTAAAACTGTTGCCACAGAACGAGGGCTCCGGGTAGTTGGTGAACGCCCTGGCGGTCGGGAGAGACTGACATTGATCCTACATATGCTCCCGATCAGCCAAGCCGTGTTCCAGGGGGAGCATCCTCCTCGAAAGGATCGAGGAAGAAAAGGATGGCTCAGCCCCGTGGCTTGAAGAAGAAGAAGAGAAGACTAACCTTCATCACCACCACTACTACTACACCTACCACCACCACTCCACCTACCACCTCTACAGCCACACCATCTGCCACCACATCTTCCACACCCACACCGCCACCACCTTCATCTATATTACCCCTAATCTCACCCCTACCACCACATCTGCCACACCCATTCCACTACCACCTCATCTATATTACCCCCAATCTTCACCACTGCCACCACTACAAGCCATCCAGCTGCACCATCATCCTTCCCTACCTATCCACTGGATCACCTCTACCTCTCATTGGGGTAGAGGAACAACTATCAGCGCTGAACCGTATGGTGATGCGCCTGTTAGCAGCTGATGATGAGAAAACTGCACAGATTTGTCAGTTAGTAGATCTTACTGCTGCACAATCTCAGTAGCTTTTTCAGCAGGCTCGATTGATAGATCAGTAGGCTCAGCAGATGTCTCAGCTCCAGGAGCAACATGCCAAGAAGATTAAGGAGCTGGAGGCTGCAAACAAGTCCATCCCACTAAAGCTCAAAGGTTCCAAAGAAGAGCCCTTGAAGATCGGAGAAGGAGACGGAGACGATGATGATGATGATGAGAGTGATGATGGTGATGATCACGAGGGTGATACACATGCTGATGGTGATGATGATGAAGATGATTCTTCTGCTGCGGGTGCCATATCTTCGAGCGAACAGAGGACCAAAAGGACTCAAGATCAGAGTGCCTCCACATCCGCCCCGGTAGCAGAAGAGCTGAGGATACAGGATAAGAGTGATGTTTAGTTATTTATGTATTGAAATCATATGTATTTGAATCTTGTACTAAAGTTATGTAATAATGTTTATCTTAAATGTTAATGTTTTTGTTTTGATTATTAACTAATGATTGTTGTGTTACATGTCTAAATCAAGCAGATCCAAACTTTCAAAGGGATGAATATGATGTTGCTCCCCTCCAACAGGTCAAGACTCAGCTCACGTTGATTCTTGATCTGCAGGGTATAGTCAGGAGATTTTTCATGTACATTGCTGAAGAGGGAGAGATCATTCACAATCTCACTAACGAGCAAATCATAGAGATGTTCGAACTAAATGCTGATGAGATTGTGAAAGACGCCCCGACTGTGCACGTGGATAGTGACGATGAGCTTCATGATGTCGACGAGATTGAGATTGAAGATGTCACTGCACAACATTATCCAGAGTACACTGACCACAAGGGAAATGTCATTCCTAATCTGGGAGACACTCTTGTTAGTGACACTTTTGAGACTCTGGACAAAATGGAACAAGAGTCGGAAAAGAATAAAGAGCAGGCCCAAGCCTCGGACATCGGAGTCAACACGAAAAAGGCTGAATGGGCAGCATGCTTTGAAGAAATAAGACCCCAACGTAACGCTACAACGTCAACTGTCTACACCAAGCTTTATAAAGTAAACAAAAATCACAAGGTGTCAGGCAAGATCATAGCATGGGCATATTTTGAAGATCTCAACGTTTACACTGTTAAACATTAGAAGGGGATTGAGTACTTTAGATTTCCACACGATCTGAAGTCTCTTCTAGGTTTTGAGCTTAACAGTTAGCAAAGTTGAAATTGCTATACGCTGACCCTCGTAAAATGTTAGCATGGTTTGAAGCTGCTCTAAAGAGAGAGTACCACACCAGATGGGTCAACTTCAAACCTTAACAACCAACGAGGTATATCAGATGATCTGAAGTTGACACCATAACTGGAAAGCCAAAGATCGTGCTAAAATGGAGTCCACCACGCACAATGTCAAGAATCCCTCTCAGCGAAATGCCACAGGACTTCACTCCACACTTTAAGTGGTGGTACTATGATTGGAGGACTGGAGAGGCGGTCATAGTCTTGAACAAAGAAGGAAAGATAGATACTATAAGAGTATTTGACCCGATATGGCTCACAAACTTGTCTACCGATGATGTATACACATTATACAAGTGGCCACTATTCTATGACTCTCCAGATATAGTACAAGCTCTACAGTTTCAAAATGTTATATGACTCTACTTGTATTTGAGATACACGCAAGAGTCACAAAAGAAGAGAAGTACAAGAAGTATGAAGAGGTTATGAAGAAGGTAAGACATTAGATAGATCTAGGTCCAAGGGGGAGTTTGTTGATACATATGTACCTAGATTCAGATCTTAATGTAATATGTCTTGAATGTCTTACACTTATGTAATGCTTGGGTATTTAATGAAATGAGATTGTTTGGTTGTGCTTTATAATGTTTAATATTTCATTAATGAGTTGTGATTTATAAGGTTGTAGTTGTTTGAATTAATATACATAATGTTATAATAATGAATACATTCAAACTTGGTTAAGTGAAGTTCTCATGCATCCGACTAGACCATGCGCCCCAACAGTGGTCATGCGTCTGAATGGCCATGCGATTGGGTATCCATGCGCCTAAATAGTTCATACGCGAAACAACTTCATGTGACTGACTCAGTCGCACGACTGAACACTCAGTCATGCGAATGGATCAACCACAGGGCTCAATCGCACGACTGAACCATGTTCATGGTTCAGTCACCCGAATGAGCAACCCTAACCTATAAATACCACCTAATTCATGGAAAAACGTAAGCATTGTATACACTTCGACTCCAGCGTACCCTAGCCGTCCAAAAGTCATCATACTCCAAGTTCATAGAATGCTGTAGATCGATTCCTAATCAATTCTTGACGTTAGATTCAATACATAATTGTTTCTATGTGCGTTCTCACTGATTAGATCGCCAATAAAATAGGATTCCACACTATTGGTTCGGTATACACGTAAATCACGCAGTATTTCATACAAAATACTTGATCCTAAAAAAGTTAGGTGTATGGACTCTGGTGGATAGACCTAAAGGTGCTAAGGTCATTGGCACCAAATGGGTCTTGAAATGCAAGAAAGATGACCAAGGCATCATCATCAGGAACAAGGCTCACTCATAGTTCAAGGATTTCGACAAGTCGAGGGAATAGATTACAATGAAGTGTTTGCACCCATGGCTAGAATGGAAGCCATCCGTATCTTCCTTGCCTATGCATCATATATGAAGATTAAAGTTTGTCAACTGGATGTGAAGAGTGCATTCCTTCATGGGAAAATCCGAGAGATAGTGTACGTCTGTCAACCCGAGGGATTTGAGGATCCATATCATTGGCACAGAGTTTACAAACTAGACAAGGCTTTATACGGGCTTCATCAAGGTCCCAGAGCCTGGTATCAGAAACTCTCTACTCACCTTGTGAAACATGGCTTTCGCAGAGCTGTTATTGATTGCACACTATTTATCAAAGAAAAGGATGGTGATTTACTGTTAGTTCATATTTATGTTGATGACATTATCTTTGGTTCCAAGAACGAGGATTTATGTAAAGAGTTTGAAGCAGTCATGAAGGCTGAGTTTGAAATAAGTGCCATGGGAGAGATGAAGTTCTTTCTCGGGTTATAGGTGGATCAGGCACCAAATGGAATATTTCTACATTAGACCAAGTATGTAGGAGATATTCTCAGTCGGTTTGACATGGAGAATGCTTCCGTAGCTGGGACCCACTTGCTACAAACCATGATGTAGCACCCAACGAGAATGGTGATCTGGTCAATGCCACCATGTACCGAGGAATGATTGGATCTCTCATGTACCTCACTACCTCAAGACCTGATATCATGTATATGACATGTCTATATTCAAGATATTAGGCGAAGCCAAAAGTTAACCATCTGATAGGGGTCAAAAGGATATTCCGTTATCCGAAGGGTACACCAACACTTGGGTTGTGGTATCCTTATCACGATGACTTTGAGCTTACGGCGTATAGTGACTCGGATTACGATGGCTACAAGATGAACTACAAGTCTACATCAGTAGGATTTCGATTCTTAGGGAGGAGATTAGTGACCTGGCAGTGTAAGAAGCAGACCTCGGTTGCTTTGTCAACTTGCGAAGCCGAATACGTTGTTGTAGCAAGTTGCTGTTCACAAATCATATGGATACAACAGCAAAAGCGGGACTACGGTTTGCATTTCTCTTCTACTCCTATTTTTGTTGATAACACTCCTGCAATTGCTGTAACTAAAAATCCGGTCCAACATCCTAAGACCAAACACATCGGCATAAAACATCACTTTATACGTGACTATTTTGAAAAGAACCTAATCGATGTGGTTAAAATAAATACTGATTTTCAACGTGCTGACCTCTGTACAAAGGCTTTTGATAAACCACGTTTTCTATATTTGTTAGAGGTCAACGACGTTAAGAAGAAAAGTGATGTAATTCCAGAAGATGACCATGTTTAGTCCGATGCATATAGTCTATTTTTCTTTTACTTTTATTTTCTTTACTTATTTTATTTTATGTTTTAATTAAATTGATGTTATTTCTTCGCCTATTAAAATCCTAAAAACGCAAATCATTTATGGTTTTAAAATTTTAGGAGAGAATAGGTTTAGTTAACAACATTAAAAAACCAGAGAGGAGGAGAGGCTAGCTGATAGAAATCAAATCGTATGTGTGATACCGGTTCAATAACTTAGGAAAATGATAGTACACAGGAACAAACCATTTGGGACTTTTATAAGAGTAAATTGAATTAGATGCGAAGTTCAAAGTATAAGTCTGTGTAGTCTGAGAAATATAAAAGTAAAAATGATAGTAAAACTAGTTACTACTAAGGTAACACAAAGAAAGTAGACCTAGAGGTTGCTAGACCACAGATGAAATGTAGGTAGATTTAACACAATAGATTATTAGACCTTGTTGGTGATCTGAAGAACAAACTATGTTGTTCAACAAACTGTGGGTGATCAGTTTATCCTGGTTAACACAATCAACAAAATTCCAAAAAGGGGTGACAAGCAGAATAAATGCCACAAATGTGTGCGTATGACCAAAATATGACCAAAAGCAGATGATGAAAAAATGTAAAAGCAATCAAACTAATAACCTATGTTGTTGGGGAGATCTATGCAAAAAGAATAAAAATGCTCAAACAAGAAATAGGTTATGTGCCTCTCTGCTGTGCGGTGGCACTGACCTGAGGATAAGCATAACCTATATATTTTAGAATTCATCGTTGTTTGCCGCCTCTCTACTATGCGGTGGCACTGACATGAGGCTTGGCTTCTCTTTGAAAGTTCTAAGAACAATTTCTCCTTGAATACTACCTTGAGACCGCTCAAAAATCTCATGAGGAATGTTGATTACCATATAAGCGTGGGATCCACAAAACCTTGTTGAAATAATTAAACCTTAAACTATCACCAATCTGTGTCAAAAGTCTGTGTATGGATTTAAGAGGACAAAAATACAAACAATTATTGTGGCTACAACTCTTGAAAGTCCAAATCAATGTGGGGAACTAATAGTACTAGTATGATTTCCTAAACTTGCTAACGACTATTGATGAAAAACAAGAATAGAGCATCAAAAGGTTTTGATAACATGTTTCGAATGATTTGACGTACCTGTATGATTCCAAACTGAATCGGTCCACTTATGATCAAAATGAATTGAAGTTGCCCTTTCAGGAAATCTGGTAGATTTCTATCTTTGGATTTCCACACCTCACAAAATCACAAAAACAATTTTGTTTTGTAGGTAATTTTTGCTAGTTTAAATTTATTTAGTCATTTTAGTTGTATGTGTTGGACTATGGCGTGAAATTCAATCTGGAATTTAATCATGTAAAAGAGTCACGTCTGAGGTGACCACACATGTTTCCAAATGTAAAATGAGTCGCGTTTGAGGTGAAAAATTGTTTTAAAAGGATCACGTCTGAGGTGATCAAAGGTTTTTAAAGTTAAACGGATCATGTACGAGATGATCGAATGATAAAAATGTATAATCAATAAGTTAAAGGGTGTAATATGTCAAATGGTCATAAAGTCAAAATCATGAGTATAACTCATACGCACGAATGGAGCATGAGTATGAACCATTCACCCGAATGGCTTACAAGATTGAGCCAGTCACCCAAATGGAGCTGTGCAAATGAGTCAATCGCCCAACCGAAACCAAGTCGGACGACTGAATGTGATAGGCTGAACCAATCGCACGACTGAGGTCCAATCACCTAAATGAACAGAGCGAATGGGTCCAGTCACCCGATTGAAATCAAATTCTGTATAAATAGGGCCATAGTCGATCGCATAAACTCATCACCCCTAATCGCCCTAAAATCGCATTCTGTACCATTACTCTGCCGAAATTTCCTCTGACCAAATTTGACACCTTATTTCGATATTCTGATGATCTCTAGTTGTTATATAGGTACAATGCAGTGCTATCTAACCGAAATTCATTTGAGTTGAGCCCTAATTTACAACTTTCGGCCCTTGCAAGAACCGAAACTGTTATTGGACAAATAACCTAACTAAACTAAGTAAAATGTTGAAATCAAGGTTATTAGGTTATTAGTATAGTGATTACCAATCTAATGAACCAAAACACTACGTCTAATTTCAAGATTTGGTCCAAATTCTAATTTCAGTTGAACGAATAGTGGGTCATGCGACTAGACACCGGATGAACTACATCGCGCTACTAAGCTAGATGAATGACTCAATCGGCCGAATGGATAAAAAAATGCACTCAGTCAGCCGAATGAACCAATCGCAGGCTCAGTCACCCGATTGAACTCAGTCGCATGCTCAGTCACCCGATTGAACTCAGTCGCATGCTCGGTCACCTGATTGAACTCAGTCGCATGTTAGGTCAACCGACTGAACACAATCGCATGGTTCATCGCATGATTGAACCAGACTGAGTTTAACCAGGTTAATTTGAACTGATTCTTGTTGTGTGGTGATCTAATGTCTATGTGCCTTGTATACATATCTATGGCTGATCGGTGGGCCGTCAACCCTAAGCACAACATCTGTGCTCATTTAGATGCCATAACTTGGAACGGTGCCGAGTTTGCTGGGATCATTGCATTCCTAAAGAGATCCGGGATCTATAGGGCTATATCCAAATCGTGCACTCCTTATAGGTCTTTATAATAGGCCTTCTAGGAGGGGGCATCGGTTGATCGAGCACATGAGCCCTACCGCATCCGTAGTACTATTATTGGTCAGGCTATCGAGGTCACTGCTGATGATATCAGGCGAGTACTTGGTCTGGTGACGATGCAGACCACCGTACCAGACTACACCCTCTGACAGTGAGAGGGTGCTTCCTCAGGATGAAGTACGCTGGGGATATAAATGCAGGTGTGCTGAACAAGAGCAACTTGTGTTCCCAGTACAAGTACTTAGCACATGTGATACTTAAGTGCTTAGCTTCGAGGAAAGGTGGCTTTGATGATCTCTCAGACCAGATTCAGAATGCCTACATGGCATTGGTGCTGAACCACCCTTTCAGCTTCTCAAGCATGATATTCTCCTACCTTATAGAGAACCTTGAGGCCAAGGGCAGGGAGGGCTTTTGCATGTATCCAAGGTTCTTGTAGATGATTATTAATGAGAAGCTGCCGACCTTGCCCAAGGAGAGCCACGATGCTGTATCGCAGGAGATTATGGATGATACGACCTTGGACCGCATGAAGGTCTACAGGGGGAAGCAAGTCAAGCCCCCTGTGAAGAGACTCTTCGGACATTTCGCCCAGGCCAATTACATGGCGCCGGGTAGGCGAAGGTGGCGCCACACGGAGAGTGATTCAGATGTGGAGCAGATTGCCCTCCCTTCTGATGACTCTGATGACACTGGTGGAGATTCTGGACCCATTTCTACTAGGGGCCCCACAACCCATGCTACACCACCACCACCCACTAGTGAAGATACCACCACTGCCAGCTTCCATCAGGACTCCTGCCCACCTGATGAGGAGGAAGATAGTGATGGCGAGCCACTAACCAGGACAGTGGGTAGTTGTGTAGTTGCAACATAGCACGGGCTATAGGCGGTTGGAGGATGCCAAGCTACGTCTGGGGAGACCACTACTGATCCCACATATACCCCAGACTAGCTCCGCATCCTAGGGGGAGCATCCACCTCAACGGGTTCAAGGAAGAAACGGATGGCTCAGCCCCATGGGATGAAGATGAAGAGGAGGAGGATGATGTTTATCACCACCACCACTACTACCACCACTAACACCACTCCACCTACTACCACCACTACCACCACTCCACCTACCACCACCACTACCACCATTCCACCTCTCACTATTACCCACATCCCATCCACCACCACTACAGCTCATCCACATCCACCCACATCTATACCACCCCCAATCTTCACCTTCGCCACCACCACCACCACTAGCCACCAAGCCAGTCCATCATCCCACCTTACATTTCCCATAGGTTCATCTCTACCCCCAATTAGGGTAGAGGAACAGCTATCAGCACTCAACCTTATGGTGCTGAAGCTGTTAGCTCCTGATGAGGAGAAGACTGCACAACTACGTCAGCTTGTGGAGCTAAACGCTACCCAAGCACAGCAGATCTCACAGCAAGCTGAGAAAATCGCCCCAACTCCAGGAGCAAAATGTCCACTCATCAAAGAGGATAGAGGAGTTGGAGGCATCAAACAAGACCATCATGCTCAAGCTCAAAGGATCCAAAGATAAGCCACTAAAGATCAGAGAAGGAGATGGAGATAATGGTGATGATGTGGACAGTGATGGTGATGATGATCAAGGTGACAATACAGACGGAGGTGATGATGTTGATGCAGGTGATGATGATGATGAAGGAGAATGAAATACATCTGCTACGGGTGCCAAATCAGAAAGTGAAAGGAGGACCAAGAAAGCTCAAGACCAAGGTGCCTCTACATCAGCCTCGTCAGCAGAGGAACACATGATACAAGACAAGAGTAATGCATAGTTGTTTATGTCATTTAAAATCTTGTGTATTTGAATATTGTATCAAACTAATGTACATAATGTTTATATTTTGTCAATGTGTTTTTGTTTTGATTATTGACTAATGGTTGATGTGTTACATGTTTGAAATCAAGCAGATCCAAATTTTCAAACAGATGAATACAATGTTACTCCCCTTCAGCAGGTCAAGACTCAACTCACAATGATTCTTGATCTGCAAGGGATAGTCAGGAGATCTGTGAGTTACACTCCTGAAGAAGGAGAAATAATTCATGATCTCACTGATGAGCAATTGGCCGAAATGTTCAGCCTCAATCCTGATAAGATCATGAATGATGCTCCTATGGTAAACGTGAAAAGTGATGATGAGCTATATGACATAGATGAGATAAAAAATTGAAGATGCATAGACCAACATTATCTAGAGTATGCTGACAACAAAGGAAATGTCATTCCGAATCTGGGAGACACCCTTGTTAGTGATACTTTGGAAACTCTAGATAAAATGGAGCAAGAGTCGGAGAAGGACAAAGAGAAAGCCCAAGCGTCAGACGTTGATGTCAACATCAAAAATGTTGAATGGGCAGCATGTTTTGCAGAACTTATAGCCCAACGCAATGCTCCAAAGTCTACTGTCTACACCAAACTCTATAAAATGAAGAAGCATCACAAGGTGTCAGGAAAAATCATAGTGTGGGCCTATTTTGAAGATCTTAAAGTTTATACTGTTAAAAGAGAGAAAGGGATCAGGTACTTCAGATTCCCACACGATCTGAATACTCTTTCAGGTTTTAAGCTTAACCAGCTAGCAAAGTTGAAGTTGCTATACGCTGACCCTCGTAAAATGTCAGGCTGGTTTGAAGCTACTTTAAAGAGAGAGTACCACACCAGGTAGGTCAACTTCAAACCGCAACAACCAACGAGGTATATCAAAAGATCTGAAGTTGATGCCATTACTAGAAAGCCAAAAGTAGTGCTGAAGTGGAGTCCTCCGCGCACGATTTCTAGAATCCCTCTACGGGAAGTGCCACAGGACTTCACTCCACACTTCAAGTGGTGGTACTACGATTGGAGAAAAGGTGAGGTGGTCATATTGCTGAATAGAAATGGAAATATGGAAACTATCAGGGTATTTGACCCTATGTGGCTCACTAACTTGTCTGCTGATGATGTTTACACCTTATACAAGTGGCCACTGTTCTATGACGAGCAATATATTGTACAATCCCTCCAATTCCAAAATGTGATCAGACTATGCTTTGTATTTGAAATACATGCATGAGTTACAAGAGAGGACAAGTACAAGAAATATGAGGAGCTTATGAAGAATGTAAGACAATAGATGAACCTAGGTCCAAGGGGGAGTTTGTCGATACATGTGTACCTAGGTCATGAACTTAATGTAATATGTCTTTATTGTCTTACACATATGTAATAGATTGGGTACTTAATGAAATACAATGTGTGGTTGTGCTTATAATGTTTATTATTGCATTAATTAGTATTTTAACGCTTATTGAACTGGCCATATAGGTTTGTGGTTGTTTGAATTAATCTTAGTAACGTAATGATTAATAAATATATTCAATCTTAGTAATATAAAGTTCTCATGTGAATGGCCCATGCTAATGGACCATACGCATGAACAACTTCATGCGAATGACTCAGTCGCACGACTGAACCAGGAGACTGGATTAGTCTCACGAGTGTAACATGAGATTGACTAAGTCGCACGATTGAACATTCAGTATACGAATGGATCAACCGCATGCCTCAATTGCACGACTGAACCATGCTAATGGTTCAGTCGCCCGAATGAGAAACCCTAACCTATAAATACCACTTAATTCGTGGAAAAACATAAGAATTTAGAACACTTCGAATACATACGTACCCTAGCCATCCAGAGACCTCTAAGAACCTGTTCCAAGTTCATAGATTACACTAGATCGATTCCAAATCGTTCTTAACGTTTAGATTCAATCTACAATTGTTTCTACGTGCATTCTCACTGATCGGATTGCCAATCAAATAGGATTCCGCACTATTAATTTGGTATACACGTATATCAGTTAGTATTTCGTTCGATACACGATCCTAACATGTAGTTTCTTGGGTTTGGCGGGCTACTACAAGAGGTTCATTTAAGACTTCTCTAAGATTGCTTCTCCATTAACCAAGTTAACCCAAAATATGTGAAGTTCATATAGGTCAAGCTCAAGAGAAGGCGTACGAGGAATTAAAAGTGAGGTTGACTCAAGCTCTTGTTCAGCCATTACCCGATGGAAGTGAAGATCTGGTGGTTTATTCTGATTCTTCCTACTCAGGGTTGGGGTGTGTGTTAATGCAGAGGGGAAAATTTATAGCCTATGCATCCCAACAGTTGAAGGTTCATGAGGTCAACTACCATACTCATGACTTGGAGCTAGCAGTCATGGTGTTTGCGTTAAAGATTTGGAGGCACTACCTATACGGAACGAAGTGCACCATATTCACCGACCACAAGAGCTTGAAGTACTTCTTTGAGCAAAAATATTTGAACATGAGGCAGAGAAGATGGTTGGAGCTTATAAAAGATTATGATTGTGAGATCCATTACCATCCGGGCGAAGCCAACATGGTTGCAGATGCCCTTAGCCGAAAAGAGAGACCCAAGCCAATCCGGGTGTAAGCGTACCAGCTGATCATAACCTCCGATGCGATGAGGCAAGTCATAGAGTTTCAAGATGAGGCATTCAAATAAGATCATCTTAACTCCGAAAGAATGAGATATCTGATTGCGGAATTGGGTGAACACACACTTGGTGTTAGAACCCAATTGGATGAATATGGATTCCTCGTTTTCGGGATCTACGAATGAAGATCATGGATGAAGCTCAAAAGACTCGATACTCCATTCATCCTGGTTCCACAAAGATGTATCAAGATATGAAGAAAGATTATTGGTGGCCGGGTATGAAGCGTGATGTGGTGGAGTATGTGAGTAAGTGCCTTACTTGCTTGCAAGTGAAGGCGGAGCATCAAAAGCCATATGGAAAGATCCAACCTTTGGATACACAGGAGTGGAAGTGGAAGCACATCACCATGGATTTTATTACGAAGCTGCTGCGTACCCCGAAAGGGTATGATGCCATATGGGTGATAGTTGACCGTTTGACGAAGAGTGCTCACTTCCTACCGATCCGTGAGACATATTCATCTGAGAGGTTGGGTGATCTATTCATCAAGGAAATTGTAACTCGTCATGGTGCGCAGGTGTCTATTGTGTCTGGTCGTGACACCAGGTTTACATCAAAATTTTGGAAGAAATTCCACGATGCTATGGGAACGAGGTTGCATATTACCATGGCTTATCATCCTCAGATAGATGGTCAGTCGGAAAGGACCATTCAAATGCTAGAGGATATGCTCCGTGCATGTGTCATCGATTTTGGAGGAGGATGAGATAACCACTTACCGTAGTTGAGTTCTCATATAACAACAGTTATCATGCCAGCATTGGTATGCCCCCTTATGAGATGCTATACGGTAGGAGATGTAGAACACCCGTTTGAAGGAAGCCAAAGATAGACAGAATTCATATGCTGATAAACGACGCAGACCAATTGAATTCCAGGTGGGTGATAGAGTTATGCTGAAAGTCTCGCCTTGGAAGGGTATCATTCGGTTCAGAAGGTGGGACCAAGTCTCGCATTTTCGAATCAGTGCTCGAGTAGGAGAGGTTGCCTATAGACCTGAGTTACCAGAGGAGTTAAGTGGAATTCATCCGGCATTCCACGTATCTCATCTAAGGAAATGTTTGGCAGATGAAGACGTGATTGTTCCACTGGAGGATATCGAAGTAGATGAACGGCTTAATTATATGGAGCAACCAGTGGTAATCATCGATCGAAAGGAGAAGAGGCTGAGGAATAAAGTGGTTCTTCTTGTGCGTGTACAGTGGAAGCACAGGAAGGGATCTGAGTCTATGTAGGAGACTGAGGAAGAGATGAGGCAGCATTACCCACAATCTAAACAGGTTTCGGGGATGAAACCTATATAAGGAGGTGGACTTGTAAAAACCGGTTATTTTTTTAGTCAAAGAATGAAGAATAAAGTGAAGAATAGAAAGAAAAGATATTTTACCCAAGTTAAGGGGTATAAAAATGTCAAAATGACAACTTTGAAAAAGTTAGTGAATAAAGGTGATGGCCGCCCACTCTTGCACATCACCTTTCTGCTTACAGATTCTAGAGAGAGAAAGTGTAGAGTTTTCAGGTTTTGAAGAAGAACAAGCTGAGAATTTGATTCAAGGTAAGAATTCTTGGTTTATTGGTGTTCTTAATTGGCCTTGCCTTGGTTGCATGCTTATGTGTGTTTGTGTGTTCGGTTGTGTGTGTTTTTAGTGGGTTTCTAGGTTGTTGAACTCATTGCAAACGAGTTTGGAAGAAGCCATACTCAAGAGCTGCTAAGGTGAGTTCTAGAACCCCTCTATTTACATGTTTTAACTGATTTTGGGGCTGGAAATGCATGGATGTATGTTTTTTATAAAACTGGGTTTTGTACTGGTATGTTTGAATGTGTGTATGATGATGTTATGGTGTGATTCTGGACTGTGTACATGATTTGATGTTGTTTTGATTGTGTTTCTAAGGCTTAGAATGTAAGAGTTAAGCTTAGAACATGAAAGATGAGAATTGGGGACTGAATCTGATGAATAGTGTGCCCTAGGTTGCTCATCTGCCTAAATAGTAGTTCATACGCCTAAGTTTAAAAAAATGCTTAAGTGCTGGCAAATGTGGATGTAAGTCAATGCGGATGAAAGTCAATGCGGATGAAAGTCAATGCGGATGAAAGTCAATGCGGATGAAAGTCAATGCGAATGAACATTGACTAAGTGTGGGAAATGCGGATGAGCATTGACTAAGTATGGGAAATGCGGATGAGCATTGACTAAGTATGGGAAATGCGGATGAACATTGACTAAGTGTGGGAAATGCAGATGAGCATCGACTAAGTATGGGAAATGCAGATGAGCATTGACTAAGTATGGGACATGCGGATGAACATTGACTAAGTAAGGGAAATGTGGATGAGTAAAGTCAATGCGGATGAACTATAACAAATGTGGATGAAGTAAAAGAAATGCGGATGAACTATAACAAATGCGGATGAACTATAACAAATGCGGATGAACTATAACAAATGCAGGTGAAGCAAAACAAATTCGGATGAACAATAACAAGTGCGGATGAAGTAAAAGAAATGCGGATGAACTAAGACAAATGTGGATGAACACTTAGAATATTTCTGACATTTTGGAGAAAAGTGTAATTTAGGCTTTGACTTGGGAGATTCCGGGGGGCTATGTAAGTTGACTTTTTGAGGTCATAGATATTATGTTGGGCAGGTTATGATGTTTGATGCTTTGGCATGATATGCATGATGGTATGCATGATGTGTATGATGTATGTTATGTATGTATGATGCCCTGTATGATGATGTTGACTGTTTATGTTGGCAGGTTATGATGTTTGACGTTTGGCAGGTTATGATGCTTTGGCAGGTTATGATGTTTGATGCTTTCTCATGGCTTTATGTTGTATGTTAATGAATCAAATGAAAGTATTATGTAACATAAAGTGGATGATAATGAAAAGAGGAATGGAGTGAAAGAATGCATGTATTAATGAATGAACGAACGAAAGAAAGGCTTGCAAGCAATTCTATGGAGGTTCACGCTCAATGTGGAGTGTTAGCTCAACCGTGTGTGGGTTAGCTACCCCATGAGGATACACACTGGGGCTTAATCCGTGTGATTAAGCAAATGTATGAAGGTTCACACCCATTGAGGACTTGCCAGCTCAACTGTGTGCAGGTTAAATACCCCATGAGGATGCACACAGGGGTTCAATCTTTATGATTGACCATATGTACGGGGTTCTTGTCGCTTAACCCTAGATGAAATGCTTGGTGCTCTAGAGGGGGGTTAAGAACATGACAGGACCTAGATGAAAACGAAAGATAATTAATGTACGAAACGAACGATGATGAAGATAATAATGATATTATCTACGTGTACGTAAGATGTGTGATCACATGTTAACGTAAAGAACGGTTCTAAATGAAAGATTGAGCATGTTTTATTATAAAACTAGAACTCACTCAGCAACGCTGACTTTTTATGCATTTTCCAGTTGGTAGGTGAGCATTGCTGAGGATGGCGCGGGGCAACTACTTGGCTCTTTTTGGATGGCATCCATTTTTATAATGCTTTTGTGATGTAATGCAACAAGTATTTTGTAACCTGATAACGATGTATTATTTTGCAAAATCCTTTACAATGAAATGAAATGTCGGTTTAAATGTTTCCGCTGCAATGTTTATTTAAGATAAATGTGAATATATGTTTTATGTGTAATGATTTTCTAGCCGTGAGAATCCTGGGAACGAGGACTTACACACTATTGGGGCGCATGGGCACTATTCGGGCGCATGGGCACTTTTGGGGCGCATGGCCAACACTTAGGCGTCTGGGCACATTTCTACGTGCATGGGCACTATGCAGGCGCATGTGTGCCTTGGCGAAAGGGCTTTCTGGGCGCATGGACGATTAGTCAAATTCAGCCTATTTCTAGGCGCATGGTTACTATTTGGGCTCATGGGAACACTTAGGTAGTTATGAACCCTTTAGTGCATGCGCCACTATTTAGACGCATGGGCAGCCAACTTACACTAAACAGCATATTTCAATCCCCAATTCATCATCTAACATGTTCTAAGCTTAACACTAGCATTCTAATCCATAGAAACACATTCACAACATAATCATAACCATATTAACACCCAAATCAAACCCCGCCCGCAAACACATTCATAAACATACATACGGTGTAAACCCATTTTTATAAAAATTAACAAACATGCATTTACAGCCCTAAATCAGTTTAAAACATATAAAAAGGGGGTTCTAGAAGTCACCTTATGCCACTTTCAGATGAACTTCCTCAAACCCGAGTGCACTTTTGAGTTCAAGCACCTAAAACTCACCAAAACACACAATCGAACACATATAAACACACAACAGAGGCATAGGCCGGTTAAGAACATCACAAAACCAATGATTCTTACCTGAATTCGAACTTCTTCTTGTTCTTCTCTCTAAAACCTGAAACTTCAGCTTTTCCTCTTTCTTTGTCTAGAAGATCTGACTGAAAAGGTGAAAGTAACATGGCATCGGTGGCCATGTTGCTTTTGTACAAAATTATATAAAGTCTTGTACCTTTTACACATTTAACCCTCTACTTGGGTCTTATTGTGTTCTTTCTTTTTCTTTGCTTTTATTCTTCTTTTCACATCTTTAAAAATATCCGGGCGTTACAACTGGTTAGTATGACCAGATGGGTTTTGGTATCAAGAACATAATGATACGTTTCTCGGTGAGTGGACAAGGCGTGCCACTTGGTAGAACATGTAATTGATATAAACTAGACAAATAAAGATGCTATTTTTGTTAATCGAATTCACTTGGTTTACTACTTTATAGTTTCGAGCTTTATTTGTGTGTTTAATGTATGCATGATAGGTTTGCCATTATTTTATTGTTTTGATTTTTAATGTAATATTGATTAGAAAAAAATGAATTCGCTTCAAACAACCTAAACTTCTTTAGAAAGAACTTATCAATGAAATCTATCTTTTCACTTTAGAAGTGTACATGAAACTAGATAAAAACAATGTAAAGTGCATTTGGAATATACCTAATTAGAAAATTTTAACATAAAAGTGAAAATATTCTGATAGGTTCAAATGGATCGATCCGTGTGTATGATATCATGCAATTGACAATTATATAAACAAAGTGCTCAACAGATGCAATGATCAGAAAAATTCATAGAAGTTTCATTGATATTTGCAAAGGATTACAATGTACATAGAGGGAGTTCTCAATGTTTAAGTATATGCGTACCTGCACAAATTACATATAATCCTATTTATACTAATAAAGAAACTAAGGGAACATAAATTTATAAAATGAATCCTATACTATGACAAAAACTAAAACATAAAGACTAATGCTAATCTTGAAAGAGCTCCAACAATACTCCCCCTAAGATTTCCATAGGTCTTCAAGCTCTTCTTTTACTTTGAACATGGGCTTCTTTTTGTACAGTACCATTCGCATAATGCTTTCTTTATTGATGCTTTGAATTTCTCTACCAAATCCCTTGCTTGGGCTTTGAATCATTCATCTTAATCTTCATGACCTCCATCACCATAAGTGTTTCTTTAGATAGATCGGATATATCCACATTGGCATACATCTTAATTCGACTTGTATTGTCTTTTGTATAGAACTCTAACACTCCTTTTCTTGAGATTCTCATGAACTCTATGTTGTTTATGTTCTTTACAATGTTTGTGTACGCCATTGCTTTCCTTAATGAAATTCACTCCATTGCTGCATTCATTACTTTTATGATTGTCATGAAATTTTTCTATCATGTTCAGCATCAACAGAAGATACTTGTACAAACCTTTGATTGAACAAAAATGATGTGTAGCTTGGGTGAAGAAGTTTTAACTCAAATACTCCAAATAAACTAATCAGATCTTTGTCCCAGACGTCTTCATTTCTAACCAGCTTAAGGTGAAAGTCTGTAGAGTCATAGAACCATCTCAGGATTGGTTTAGACGTATGAGTACCATCAATTACTTTCAATCCTAGATTAGTAACTTTATCAAAGTACTTACCACCAAATGCCTCCAAGTAATCTTCTTCTATTGATGTACTTGTATATCATGTCTTTCTTCTTCTCTTTAAAGTATCAAAATACATCTTGTCTTCTTGATCATATCTTGTTTGCAAAAACGATGGCATTCTTGAAATTCCTCTGTCAAGTAGTTGTACAAAGTTCTCTCCCCTAGCAGCTTAGAAGGGGTTATGAGAGGTAACATATGCAATTCTTTTAAGTCTTGGACAGTGAGTGTTATGATGCTTGAATAAAAGTGATAAAAATCACATATAACATTAACTCTTCTTATCAAAAATGCATCAAACACCTCATCATACTTCCATGCCACTCTCTTCAATTCTTTTGTCTTATCAGGAACAATCATAGCATTTAACAACTCTAAAATTAATTGTCTTGTCTGAAGCACGTTCCTTACTAAATCTCTAGCTGATCTTGCTTTGTTCCAAAGTTGTTTCTGATCTAAATCAACTTTATAAGCATGTTTCTCGGAATTAGGAAACATACTCATCAATTTGTCTCTCTTCTCGTGAGTACTTCATACTAACTCAATTGATTTAATCTCTTAAGGTTTTAGGATTCTAGTTCTCTTTGTAATCTTAAGATATTGTGGATTATCCATGTCCATATGTTCATCTTATTGTACATCTTCTTCGTCTCTTGAAAGCTCTTGACTAACCTTCTTAAAGATTCACCTTGAAGTCTATTTAGCCTCTTCCTTGGATAATTCCTTGACTGCACCATGTCCTTAGAGCTGGAATACTCATATATTCAGAATCTGCATTGTGCAACTCTGTCACAGGAATATCATCTACATTTAAAATTTCACTGATAGGATCCCATTCACCATGTTCTAAGTTTATCTCTTTAGGATCAACCGGTGGTGACAACACTACAATCAGACACTTTTCATATTCTTCATTTATCTAAGTCACAATTAGACCATCAAGAATACTTTGTTATACTTCTTTTTACAAGATAATTGTATCTGGCTTCAAAATCTATTGGAATATCACCTTATACATTAGTGATAGGAGAGTCAATTACATCACACACATCTTCATCTTCCCAGACTTCATCATACCATTCATCTGGTAGCTCTGAATGAATATCATCAAGTGCTTCTCTTTGCTCTTGAAGATTTTATTCCTCAACCATCTCATCTTCATCATGAGTCTTTTGAATCTTTGATGAAATGGTAGATGTTTCAATTACATCATCTACCTTCCTTTTTCCCTTCTCAGCTTCCGAAACCTTTACATTATCAACTTCTTGATATTTTTTCTCAATTACTTTCTCAATAACAATCACTTATGTTCCTTTTTCTTTTTCAATCAGACTTTCTTTTAACTTCTCCATTTCTTCAAACAATCTTTTAACTTTATATTCAAGATCATTAATCATAAGTTCTTTCTTTTCATCATTTGCTCTTAACACAGCACTCTTTCTTGTAGTCTTTTTATTATCTCATCTTGATCTACGATCTTTGCTTTTAGCTCATCTATTGTTTCATCATCAATATCAGTCTCTGTTTGCACACATATATCATTGGTTTGCTTTATTTTTGATTCATTCACTCCAGTAGTCTGTTTTTCTTCTTCTTGTAATGGTTCATCCTCCATTACATTCTGTGTAACTGGTTCAGATAAAATAGTATTGATGAACTCAAAGTCAAAAGTTTGATTATGATCCAAAATTGTCTCAACATCATTAGTCACATCAACATTTTCTACATGCTCATCTCCACTTTCTTGATCATTAATTTTAGTTCCCGCTTCGTGATCATCATCTCTAACATTTTCAACTCTATGATCAGAAATAGGTTTCTCACTATCCATCTCTTGAATAATATCTCCAACATTTCCTCCAGATGCACCACCTTGATCATCATCATTTTGATTGTCCCCATCATCACTAGAATCATCATCAGAAGAACTATCATCATCATCACTAGAAGAACTATCACGTTCATCTTGTTCTTTTTATTTGCTTCTTCAGCTTGTTCTTCTTCAATCACTTCTTCCATTACATCCTCAATTAAATCATTTGGATCTATAGGCACATCCTCTATCAAATGAAAATGTTGTTGGTCAAGATCAACACCATCCATAGCTAAATTTCTCATGTACTCAAATAATGGAACATTTCAAGTTCAAGTCTATCTCCTTCTACTCCATGCACATATAGATCTGGATGATCTTCATTGATGATCAACAATAGAAATCTTGGATACATCAAATACTTATATCGTTTTCCTTTCTCTAGGTTGAATATGAATCCATTCATGATTCATTAAGCCATATTAAATCTCATGTTCATGGTTAAGGCAATGATTGGAGATGCAATGTCCACTAGGAATGAGTTCCATCTAGCACTTTTCTTGGACATGTAGTTTTGAAATATGTAACAAAGTAACTTCCAATGATTGTACACCCTTGCCCTGAAGAATTGTTTCTTAGGGAAGTTGTCTGGGTGACCCATTATCATAAAGACTTCTCTACATTCATAAAATGTGTACTCAGCTAACTCTTGAGGATCATTATCATCCAATCTATGAGCTACCATGATTGCTTCCTCAGAGATCTTTATCATTCTATCTCTGATCACAAATGCTCTTAGTACTTTATTCCCTTCATCATCTCTTTCTATCTTAGTTGTTCTCCAAAATCTCTTTATCAATCTAGCATTGATAGCTGGTCTTGCACACATGGCATAAACATACTTTATCCTTAGAAGAAATCTAGTAATGTTTTCATAACTAGCTACTTCTCTAACCTTTTCATTTAGATAGGCTGCCATATTATGCTTTGGCTCGAACTATAACTCAACCAGCTATAATACACAAAGAAACAAGAATTAGTAAAGATATAATATCAAAAAATGATAATAAAATATTTTGTCAATTTTATTTTCAAATACTAGAAAATATTCTAAGTGTTTTACATACTTGATTTCTCAATAGTATTCAATAAAAATCAACCATTATGATGATCTTTGAACAATTATGTAACAAGTTAATCCTTCATTAATATTAAATTTTACTAAATAGATTTTATATTTCAAAGTTTGATAATTTTTACTAAAAAGTTCCTAAGTGTTAAACACTCAATGATTTTTTAAGTCAATTAAATTTTAAAATATACTATCAATCAAGTAACTTGTTTTTTTGATAATTTGTATCAATTTAGTTGAGATTTGAAGATTAACATATAAGATTTATTTGAAAATTTATTTGTCGATTTATTTTGGTACACATTTTTTAGTATTATTTTTAACTGATAAACTCAAGAATCATTAAATATTTTTTGTGATGAAATTCAAATTGGTTGATGTTAAACATGTCGAAATCATGTATTAACAACATTTTCATGTTCAATTTTGAACATTCAATTACATTTAATCATCAAAAAGCAGATTATTCAAGTTCATAGGTTTTGAACGCCTAAATAGGGATCAAACGCCCGTATGAATGTGATGATTATGGACAATGATTTGATGAACTACACTCAATTAGATGTTTATAATCGCCTATTATTCCTTTGTAATGCACTAATCCTTAATAATCAGTCTAAACAAGATGAAATGATGTTTAGTGAGTATACGAGAGTATGAACAGAGAGTACACAAGAGTATGAAAATGGTCAAATGAAGTGAAATCGGCCAAGTGTTGAATTTATATAAGTGTGAAAACCCCTAGACGCATTAGCACTGTTGATATGTATGTCCCTAGTTTATGTGTTTAATGTAGAAGTCTGTCATGGCTTACATATGTGTAATGAAACAATTTAATAATATATGATTTGTGCTTTGATGTTTACTTATATCTGATTCATATATATAATCTTATTATATAGTTTTGAAGTTGTTATATGATGATTCATGCTAATGGACCATACGCATGAATACATCATGCTATTGAACCAGTCGCACGACTGAACCAGACGACTGGATCATTTGTACGAGTAAGACATGAGATTGACTCAGTCGCACGACTGAACTTTCAGTCTTGTGTATGATTCAGTCTCATGGGTCAGTTGCATGAATGAACCATGTTAATGATTCAGTAGCACGAATAAGACTACAAATCTATAAATACCACTTAATTCGTGGAAAAAACGAGACTTTTGACACATACTCATAACCTAGCCGTCCAGAAAGCCTATTCCAAGTTCATAGTTCGGATCTACTCTTTTTCTACTCATTCTTAACATTTCTTTAATCGTTGGATTGATCTAGATTGCGTTCTCACTAATTGGATCGCCAACCAAATAGGATTCCGCACTATTTGATCTAGTTTCACGCATAATCAGTTAGTACTCCGTACGTACACAGTCCTAACAAGTGGTATCAGAGCCATTGGATGGAGGCGTTCTGCAAAGAAAAAGGAATTGTACACCAGTTCACATATGCCTACACTCCACAAATGAACAGAGTTGTTGAGCGAAAGAATCGAAGCTTGATAGATATAGCAAGAACGATGCTAGCAGACTCGAAACTGCCTATCCAATTTTGGAACGAGGCAGTGGCCAATGCATGTTACACCCTCAATCAAGTCTTGGTGGTCAAACATCATGGTAAAACGTGTTATGAGTTGCTCTAGCGATGTAAACCTAATCTGGAGTACCTCAAACCATTTGCCACACCATGTATGCTGCTAAAGAAAATTCAGTCAGGGAAGTTCAGTGAGAAGGCTGAAGAAGGGATCTTTCTAGGATACAATATACCGGACAAGAGAGTTTATAAAAACTCAACGGATCAGATAGAAGTGTGGTGTAATGTTGATGTCCAGAGATACACCAACCCCTGTTGGAATGGGACCCTCATTCTTCTTCGACTATGATGGATTTTTTAAGTCCTTAAACATCCCTCCCTCCCTTCCTAATGATGAGTTATCGACCAGAATGATGTACGATGTCTTAAACACACTGTCACTAGACTTGACAACATCAGTTTCACAAGGGTGAATCTTCTAGTCCTTTAGGGGGAGCACTTGATGTAAGTGACTCCTCCTTTGACGATAAAGAAGTCGAGTCTGAACAGGTGGACCAAGAGGAACAGGTTCCTGCTACTAAAAGTACACAAGCATCAGATGTCGATGCCTCTGACACTTCAAAACCTCACACTCCAATGGCTACAGATACTAAACCAAGAATTCAAAATCTGGATCCAGAAGTAGTTGTTCCCACCACTCCTGAATCTCGAATAAATGTATATCATCCTCTGGACAACGTCATAGGGGATGTACAATCGGGAGTATAGACACGAAATCAGCTCTACTCAGATGATTATGCCTCAGTCATGGAAAATGGTTATCTTCATGATGGTGCTTATCAATGTTTTGTGTCTCAATTTGAGCCAAAATATGTAAGTGAAGCCCTAAATGATGAGGCATGAGTTAGTGCCATGCAAAAATAACTCCTACAATTCAAGAAGCTAGGAGTATGGACACTGGTGGATAGACCAAAAGGTGCTAAGGTAATTGGCACTAAATGGGTATTGAAGTGCAAGAAAGATGACCAAGGGGTCATAATCAGAAACAAGGCTCGATTTGTGGTTCAAGTTTTAGACAAGTCGAAGGCATTGATTACAATGAAGTGTTTGCACCTGTGGCTAGAATGGAAGCAATCCGTATCTTCCTAGCCTATGCATCTTACATGAAGATTAAAGTTTATCAACTAGATGTCAAGAGTGTGTTCCTTCATGGTGAAATCTGTGAGACAGTGTATGTCAGTCAACTTGAAGGATTTGAGGATCCTTATCATCGGCACAAAGTTTACAAGTTGGATAATGCTCTCTACGGGCTCCATCAAGCCCCTAGAGTATGGTATGAGAAACTCTCAGCTCATCTGGTGAAACACAATTTTCGCAGAGGAGTTATTGACTGTACACTGTTCATCAAAGAAAAAATGGCGACTTACTGCTGGTACAGATTTATGTTGATGACATAATCTTTGGTTCCAAAAATGAAAAGTTATGTAAAGAATTTGAATTTGTAATGAAAGCAGAATTTGAGATGAGTGCCATGGGGGAGATGAAGTTCTTTCTCGGCTTATAGGTGGATCAGACACCAAACGGAATATTTCTACATCAGACCAAGTATGTAGGAGATATCCTCAGTTGGTTCGATATGGAGAATGCTTCTACAGATGGAACTCCACTTGCCATAAACCATGACGTGGCACCCGACGAAAATGGTGATTTGGTGGATGCCACTATGTACGGAGTAATGATTGGATCTCTCATGTACCTCACAGCCTCACCACCAGATATTATGTACATGTCGTGTCTTTGTTCCAGATATCAGGTGAAACAAAAAGTCAACCATCTCATAGGCGTCAAAAGGATTTTTCACTAGCTGAAGGGTACTCTAACACTCGTGTTGTGGTATCCTCATGATGACGATTTTGAGCTTAGAGTGTATAGTGACTCGGACTATGGTGGTTGCAAGATGAATTACAAGTCAACTTCTGAAGGTCATCAAATTTTTAGTGGATGGTTAGTCACCTGGCAGTGTAAGAAGCAGACATCGGTTGCTCTGCGAACTTCTGAAGCTGAATAAATTGTTGCTGTAAGTTGTTGTTTGCAGATCATTTGGATTCAACAGCAAATGCGTACGGTTTGTAATTATCTAACACTCCTATTTTTGTTGATAATTCTGTTGCGATTATTGTCACCAAAAATCCAATCCAACATCCTAAAACTAAACACATCGGTATTAAATATCACTTTATATGTGACTATTTTGAAAAGCAATTAATCGATGTGGTTAAAATAAATATGGATTTTCAACATGCCGACCTCTACACAAAAGCATTTGAAAAAACCAAGGTTTTTATATCTTTTAAAGGTTAATGGGGTGGAAAAGAAAAGTTATGTGATTTTAGAGGAAGAAAGTGCATAGTCCAACATGTTTTTTTCGTTTCTTTTATTTAATTTATTTTCCTGTTTATTGAAATCTAAAAACACAAAAATATTTTTGGTTTTAGAATTTTAGGGGGAGAATAGGTTAGATTAGTATTATATTAGTTGATTTATTTAATTACTTAAAAAACGAGGGAGGAGGACAGCTTGGCTAAAAGGAATGTAATCAAATCTGTGATACTGATTCAACGTTTATGGAAAATAATAGTACACATGGAATAGATTGTTTCGGACATTAAAATATTTTAAATGATTAAGATGCAAAATTCAAAGTATAAGTCTGAAAAGTCTAAGCAAAATAAAAGGAAAAATGATAGTAAACTAGTATGCTACCAAGGTAACATAGAGAAAGTAGACCTAGAGGTTGCTAGTTCATTATAAGATGTGTCGGTAGATTCAACACAATAGATGAGTAGACCTCATTGATGGTTTAAAATTCAAACTAAGTTGTTCAACTCACTGTGGGTTCCATCTTATCCCTAGTTAACACAATCAACGCAGTTCCAATAAGGGGTGAAGAGCAAAATAAACGCCACAAATGTGTGCGGACAGCCATAAATTGAGCAAAGCACATGAAAAAATGTAAAATGCATTCAAGCTAATAACTTATGTTGTTGGTGCGTTATATGAAAAAAGAAAATAAATGCTCTAACAAGATGATAGGTTGTGTGCCTCTCTGTTGTGCGGTGCACTGGCCTGAGGATAAGCATAATCTAAATATTCTAAAATTCATTGTTGTTTGCCCCTCTCTGCTGTGCGATGGCATTGACCTGAGGTTTGGCATCTCCTTGAAAGCTCTTAGAGTAGTTTCTTCTTGAAATATACCCATAGAAAGCTCAAAAATATCATGAGAAAACGTTGATTACCATATAAGCGTGGGATCCAAAAATGTTTGTTGAAATAATTAAACCTTAACACATCACCAATGTGTGTCAAAAATCGGTGTATGGATTTAAGAGGACAAGTATACTGACAATCATCGTGAGTTGCAGTTCTTGACAGTCAAAATCATTGTGTGCATCTTATAGCTCTAGTATGATTTCCTAAAATTGCTATTGACTATCACTCAAAACAAGAAGTTAGCATCAAAATAGTTTATTAAAATGTCCCAAATGATTCTGATATACCTATATGATTCCATAATGAATCGTACCAGATATGATAAAATAGAATTAAAGCTGTGATGTCTAGGAAGTAAAATCAGTTAGAAGTACTCTAATAGGTTTAAATCCATCTCCAATCAAAAATACAAAAATATATCTTGTTTTGTTTATAAATTTCTAGTTGTTTTATCTAACTTTTAGTTATTTGTTAGGTAAAAGTCAGACTATACATCTTGATTCAATGTGTGAATCACTCACTAAAAGAGGTCACGTCCGAGGTGACCAATTGGGTCTTTAATTTAAAAGGATCACGTCCGAGGTGATCACATAAGGTTTAAGTTAAGATGATCACGTCTGTGGTGATCAACAATGCTAAATCAATATTTCTGATTCATTGAGCTTGGATCTTAGGATTCATCATGTTTAGATCTAGAAATCAAAATTAAGATGGGTGGACGTGTGTGAATCATAGAACAAAGAGATGGATAATAATAATGTTATGATTTCATTGATGTTGATAAACAAGTTACAATGAGAATCATAGATGGCTGGTGAAATCAACCCACCCAAAGGAGAGGATTACTCCTTGGATGGTGATTTACACCTTGAGAAACACACACACAAAAGCCACACTTGCATAAATGCACTAGTGGGTCTATTTCTACTAATATTACAACAGGAGCTAATTTTGACTTTCTAATTGTCTTGATGTTGACTTTGTCATGTTGAATTGTCTTGTTTTGTTGTAATCAACTTGGTCTCTAAACTTGTACAATGAGATCTTCAGTTGGATGTATTTATGATTTGGTAAGCTTCAGTTTATTCCATTGTTGAATCCCAACAATACTCCCCCTAAACTGATGCTTGCCAAACCTTGAATTTGAAGATCTTCTCTGTCACATGTCTTGTTGATCAATTGATTTTTTGGCACAATTCATTGATGTTCTCCCCCTCAGATTAAGCTCCTCCTAATATATTTCTTCAAAGGTTAGAATCTCTTGAGAATACTTCTTGGTATTGGATATGGGTTGTATCACTCTTGGATTACAGTTCATATCACAACTCAAGGATTAGAATGTACTAGGCATATGGTGAGGCTTTAAACAACAATAAACAACATCAGGAACATGAATCAATGTTGAACACACTACCACTCTTTTGAAATAACTTGATAAATGGCATTCTTCTGATAATTAGTACTCCCTTGATTAAAGTCCAGCTAACTATCCGCTCAGTAGCCAGACACGGGTGCAAAACATCATCAGAAAAATGTGAGCCCAAGTACTTCAAAAAGGGCATCTGATAGTTGTACAAGTCCTTGGATGAATCTATGAAAAAGTGACAAAAGTTGATTTCTAAACTTTTTTTTTGCTTTCATGATCATAATGGACGTGCCTGTTGGTTGCAGTCATCCATGTTCATGTTTTTCTATACTTTTTGAAGTCATATTCATCAACTGTTCATAAGCATTTCTTTGCTAATCCGCATTTGTTTGCAAAGCATCCGCATTTTTTTGCAAGGCATCCACATTTGATTTCAATGCATCCGCATTTAACTTCAAAGCATCCGCATTTGTGCTTAGAGTACCTGCATTTGTTTATAAGTCAACCACATTTGGTGTCAAGGCATCCGCATTTGGTGACAAGTCATCCACATTTGGTGACAAGTCATCCGCATTTGTGACAAGTCATCCGCATTTGTGACAAGTCATCTGCATTTGTGACAAGTCATCCGCATTTGTGACAAGTCATCCGCATTTGTGACAAGTCATCCGCATTTGTTGCCAAGTCATCTGCATTTGGTGACAACTCATCCGCATTTGTGTATAACACATCCGCATTTGATGAAGCTTCATCCGTATTTGTTTTTGTTCATCCGCATTTGTTTTCAGACTTGAACAAAAACGATTTCGCACTGCAGTGCAAGTCGGGAAATCAGCAGTAGCTTCCATTTCTTCATCTTTTCTTTGTTTTTAATGATGATCGTGTTCAATTGCATCGAATTTTGAAGGAATAATCCAGTGAATGGTTATATTTCTTCAAATCGTACCATATTAGAACAGATCTGTGATTTTTCTTCTTGATTTTTGAGATGAACAAATGTGTTTTTTTTTTTGATATTAATCTTGTTCAATTGCATCAAATTTTGAAGGAATAATCATGAGCATGTTCAAGATTCTTAAAATCGTACCATAGTTGAACAGATTTGCTGGTATTTCTTCTGATTTTGGGTATGAACAGGTGGGTTTTTGATGAACGGAGACTTTGTTTTTCATTTTTCTTCTTTTCTTCATTGTTCTTGACATCATTAAAGATGAAATCAGATCTGAAAACTAGATAAATCCAGCAACCAACAGCTCTGATACCATTTTGCTAAATCAATATTTTAGATTCATTGAGCTTGGATCTTAGGATTCATCATGTTCAGATCTAGATATCAAAATTAAGATGGGTGAACGTGTGTGAATCATAGAACAAAGAGATGGATAATAATAATGTTATGATTTTATTGATGTTGATAAACAAGTTATAATGAGAATCATAGATGGCTGGTGAAATCAACCCACCCAAAGGAGAGGATTACTCCTTGGATGGTGATTTACACCTTGAGAAACACACACACAAAAGCCACACTTGCATAAATGCACTAGTGGGTCTATTTATACTAATATTACAACATGACCTAATTTTGACTTTCTAATTGTCTTGATGTTGACTTTGTCATGTTGAATTGTATTGTTTTGTTGTAATCAACTTGGTCTCTAAACTTGTACAATGAAATCTTCAGTTGGATGTATTTATGATTTGGTAGGCTTTAGTTTATTCCATTGTTGAATCCCAACAAACAATTTTTCAAATTAAAAGGTCATGTCTGAGATGATCATCGGTCATAATGTCTTATCAATAGTTAACAGGTTAAGTGTTTGAAAGTTTGATGTATTGCAGCACTTGGAGAATTTGGTCTAGGCCTGGGAAGCTCAAACAGTTGATCATTAGCAGCAGCATCAACATCATTTTGAGCACCTATTCCAACTGAAACATTCTCACAAGAGGGTTTAGAATAGTTTGGAAACAATTCTAAATCAAAGATGTGATCAGGTCTATTCCCCCTAACACAAGGAGTGTGCTTATTAACAACTAAATTGGATGACTCCTCAAATTGTTGATTCTTAATGTTGTATACTCTATAAGCTTTGGAGCTAGAAGAGTATCCAACAAAGATAGCATCATCTGACTTTTCAGCAAATTTTGCTAAATTGTCCTTTGTGTTAAGTATGGTAACACCTGCTACCAAAGGACCTTAGAAAGCCAATGAACGGTGGCCTCTTGTTCCATAGCTCATAAGGGGTTTTTCCATGGGGCTTAACTACAAGAACTCTATTCTGCACATAGCATGCAGTGCTGACTGCCTCTGCCCAGAATGTTAGAGGTAGCTTTGAATCAGCTAACATAGTTCAAGCAGCCTCAATAAGTGTCCTATTCCTCCTCTCAGCAACACCGCTTTGTTGAGGAGTTCCGGGAGCACTATATTGTCTGGCAATCCCTTTTGAGTTATAGAATGAGTCAAGAATGAAGTTCATAAACTTAGTCCCTTGATCACTTCTAATAGTTTTAACCTTGTGATCAATTTGATTTTCTATTTTAAGAATAAAAGATTTTAATGTTTCAGCAGTTTCATCTTTAGTTCTTAAAAAGAATACCCATGTGAATCTTGTAAAATCATCAACTATCACAAGGCAATATAATTTCCTTCCAGTGCTCATTATACTTGTGGGACCAAAAAGATCCATGTGCAACAAGTGCAATGGAGTAGTGATAGAGTTAACACATTTGGATTTATGAGACATCCTGTGTTGTTTCCCTTTCAAGCATGCAATATAGTTGTTTTTGCAGAAAAACTCCTTTTTAGGCAAACCATGTACCAAGTTGTTTTTAGCCAATTTATTCATTGTCTTAAAATTTACATGACATATACGTTTATGCCACAGTGTTGACTCATCACTATCAGCTTTGGAAAGAAAGCATGATACTTCACCCATTGGGGAAGCATTGTTCATATCAAGCTTGTACATATCCCCTTTCCTGGGAGATCTAAGAAGCACCAATTCCGGAGGAATTGTCATCCCTGGTTTGAGGATAATGCACTCATGTTCTGTGAAAAGCATTTGGTGCTTTTGATCACAGAATTGAGAAACACATAACATATTGTGTTCAAGCTGTTTGACAAAGTTAACTTTGTCAACTGTTAACATACCATTGGATATACTCCCTCTGCCAGAAATATATCCTCCGGCCTCACCTCCAAACTGGACAGGACCTCCATCATAATGTTGAAATTGTTGAAGGAGATATCTGTTCCTTGTCATGTGCCTGGAACATCCACTATCTACAATCCAAATGTTTTTATTCTTGTCATATGGATGTCCCTGCACATAAGATGAGATGATTAGTTTTGATTGGAAACCCAAGCTTTATTGGTCTTGGGTTCTTCCAAAGATAATGACATAATTGAATCAAAATTTATGCATGGGGGTTCAATGGATGTCTTTGAAGAAGAGGTTTGGGCTACAACATCTTCCTTGATCTTCCATTCCATCCCTTGGTTGATCATGGAGGATGAGCTTGTTGAAGCTTTTGTAACTTGACATTCTTCGGAAGCTTCTTTCCTTTCGGAAGAAGCCTTCACCACCTTTTCTTCCGAAGCAGTCTTCTTCTCGGATGGTTTCAAGGGGACTCTTTTGTTCTTCTGAGTCCTAACAGCTTTAGCTTCTTAAGCCTTTTTCCTTTCGGAAGAAGAATCTTCTTCCGAAAGCAGCCTTGCTTCAGAAACAAGCTTTGCCCTTTTCATCACTTGAACCATTTGATATGGTCCAAATGAGAAACCTTCCCTGACTCCTTCCTTTTTAACATTATTTGCATAATGTGTGCTAGCAGGATTGTAGTAACAATCTTTGGCCATGTGGTTTTGCAGACCACACATTATGCATGCAATGTTAATCTTTTGGGGATTTGAGGATTGCTGTTTCTTGTTCTTTTTATCTTCATCAGCAACTTTTCCCTTTAAATTCTGATCATTTGGTAGGACAGGAGTGCTGGTACTACACCCCTTTCCTAAATCAGAGTTTCCAACCACCTGGAATCCAGCTGAGATGAATATACCCTTTTGCTTTGGGTCTATCTTTAGCTTGGACTCAGCCACTTTCTTGGTAGTTTTTCTCGCTGCCTTAGCTCTGCTTCTTCTGGCTTTGGTGGTCAGGGTTTGATCATCATTGATAGGGGAGGGCATAATTACCTGGTTATTCCCTGTGATGGTCTCCATAGTTGCATCATTCTTTGACTCATGAGAAGGTGGGTCAGCAAATGGAACCTCTTGCTCTTCAGTACCACACCTTGGTTGTCTTATAGACTCATAAGAGTGTGGTGGAGCAATTTCATTGGTTCCCAACCCTCCTTTGTTTTGGTAGCAAAGTTTTGAGTGAGAGGATGATACAAGAAAGGCTTGGAAGTTTTGCTCGGAAATAGCATACTTCCTGGCTTGAGCCTCAGCTGTGATAAGCTAGGCTTGAGCCTCAGTCAATTTGGATATTAAATCCTTTATCTGAGTCTTATAGTTTGTGTGTTCATGTTTTAATAGGGACACAATTTTCTCTAACTCCTCAATTTTTCTTTGGTAGTCAGATCCAGCCCTTTTAAAGTCAGATTTCAAAACATTTAAAGACTCAATATCAGATTTAATCTCCATATTGTAGTCCTGATACAATTTAACCTTAGCAATACAGGCAGGAGTACAGAGATGTTCATATACCTTATTTTCATCTGTTCCGACCATGAGTGCTTGAGCAGGAGACACATCCTATACCATGAAGCTCCAGTCATCTTCTTGAACCATTGCAGCTGTTTCAGTTGACTTTCCGGTGGGCTTTGGTGTAGAGGGATGTGTGGAGGCCTGTGAGGTTCTCGGGTTGGACTTGGGAGCCTTGCATTCCCTCGCAAAATGACCAAGTTGGTTACAGTTGTAACATTTGCCCTTGGTTTTGTCAAACCCAAATTTGCTGTTGACTGGGTTCTGGGGAAATTGCCTTCCAGTTCTCTTAAAGAACTTCTTTGCTCTGTAGGTTAGAAGAGCCATTTGTTGGACTATGTCCACATATTCCACGTCATCCGGGCTAAAACACTCTAGATCATCAAAGCAGTATTGATAATCACTTGAGTGTCAACTTCCTGAGACAAAAGCACAGTTGTCCTGAAAGGAGCTTTGCTGAGCTTGTTGAGACCTTGGAGTCTCGGGAAATGTGATGTATGGCCTAGAAGAGCAAGGTGGCTGCTGGGTGTAAGTCAGGTATTGTTGAGGCTGGGAGATTCCTAAGCCTTCAGCAACCATTAAAGCGTGCTAGCAGGAAGACTCAAGGGTCTGCTTGTCTGATGACCCCTCTTACTTTCCATTTCCAAACGGTAACCATCAAGGATCCTATAGAGTTCAGTCATGGTGAGTGTATTCAGATTTTATGTTCTCTTGATAGAGACACAGTAAAATGTCCACTCATTGGGTAATGCACTCATGAACTTTCTTGTAAGGTCTCTGAGTTCATGAGCAATTCCCACAGATTGAAGGGAAGAAATGAGATCCATGTACCTAAAATATTGCTGGCTAAAAGTCTCTCCAGCAACATGGGTGAAGTTCTCGAACTGCTACTTCAGTGAATCCTTCTTGGAGTCATTTGAGCTTGAGTACATTTGAGCAAGCGCATCAAACAGTTCTTTGGCAGACTTGCAGTGCTCAAACCCCACCATGATAGAGTTTGGAAGTGCAGTCATGAGAACAGTCATAGGGTTGCTGTCAATGTCAAGCTTCTTCCTGTCTTCATCAGAATAATCTTCAACAGCTTTCTCGATCATGGCACCATTTCCACTAGCTACTTTTGGCTTATACGGGCCATTGACAATGGATTGCCACATTTTGTTGTCTTGATATCTGATGAAGCCCTCCATTCTTCTGCTCCAGGACCTGAAGTTTTCAGGGGTGATGATGGGTGCTTTGGTCATCGTCCCCATCTCTACTTCAGATTTGTTGAGGGCCATTTTGAGTGAGGTATAAGGAGGAATGAAAAATAGGTTGATTAGGATGGTAAGATCTCATAATCAAGAGCCTATAAAGCTCTGATACAAATTGCAGGATCGGGTTTCTCTCAAACTCACTTATAGAAACACTCAATTCAGATGAAGTAAAGTCTTTTACTAGAGTTGATAATAATATAATAAGTAGTAAAGGAACACAAAGAAATAAATTTTCAAGGCACTTGTATATATTACTTCTCAACTCAAGATATTACAAGACTCTTACAAGCATGATATATGAGTTACAATGAGAGACTATATATACTAGATCCTACAGCCGGATATACTTTGATACCAGCTGGAAACCTAAGACTAAAGCATATACTATAATGCTAAAGTTAAGGTATCTTAGATAAAGTATTATCTAAGATATGGTAGTCATAACATGTCCATGACTTACCTTTTGTCACCAACTAAAGATGGCAACTATACTAACATAAAAGGTAAACAATGGATTAAAGTATGGTCAACTGCATGGCTTTTGAGCAAACGCCATGTAGTATCTCAGAGATTTGCAGTGGAGTGTCAGGAAGGCCATACTTATGTCCACTAGATAATAGCAGTGTTTTCCGAAGGTAAGTTGGCTTCGGAAGAACAAGTTCTTCCGAACCCACTTATACTTCGGAAGAGGCTTCTATACTTCCGAGGCTTGAGGACTTCTGTACTTCAGAAGTTGACTTCAGATTTTTCTTTCTAAGTCTTGAACTTTGGAAGTAGGTTCTTTATCTTCGGAAGTTGGAACTTTTCCTTCGGAAGTAAGCTTTACACTTTGTCTTCGGAAGATCTCCTTTTTTCCTTCAGAAGTTCCACACTTGGCTTCGGAAGTCCTTTATTTGCTGTACCAAAATCTTCTAAGTGACTTGGTTTTGGTTGCGTCAGCCTTTCTAGATCCAACAAAGCTCACTACCTCTATCATTATGGGGTTTCGCATTGCTCTTCATGGCTCGTATTTTGAATATGACCCGGACCAAGAAAGTGGATTCGACACCTTTTGAAAAATGGCATGGAAGAGTTCCATTGCTATCATATTAAAAGTATGGGGTTGTGAAGCTTATGTTAAGCTAAACACCCAAACAAATACGAAAGTCGATCCACTAAGTGTATATTTGTTGGATATCCTAAAGATTGTTTTGGATACTAGTTCTTTGATCCAATAGAGTAAAAGGTATTTATTGCTCAAAAGGTAGAGTTCTTTGAAGCTATGTTCCTTATGGAAGGAATAACGTATAGAACAGTGGAATTTGATGAGGATCAAGATCCATAAGCCAATACACGTTTAGTTGACACTAGCACTCAACAAGAGGTTGTTGATGATGATCAAGAGGTTGATCAATACACACAAAACGTTCGTTGATCTGGTAGTTTTACCATTCCACCTGAAAGATATGGATCTTTCATGAATGGATGCTATGTGGTAGACTCGAATGAGCCCACTACATACCATCAAGCAATGTCCAATTCGGATTGTGACAAATGGCTGGAAGCCATGAACGTTGAGATGCAATCAATGTGTGACAATCAAGTTTGGGAATTGGTTGACCCTCCACTTAACTCCAAACTGGTTGGATGCAAGTGGGTTTCAAGTAGAAAATAGATATACATGGAAACTTGGATACTTACAAAGCAAGACTTGTAGAAAAAGGTTTCACTCAAACTCAAAGGGTTGATTATGATGAAACTTTCTCGCCTATGGCAATGCTAAAGTCAATTAGGATATTATTTATATTAGCTGCATATTACGACTATGAGATTTGGCAAATGGATGTCAAAACCGCTTTTCTTAATGGACATCTCGACGAGACTGTCCATATGGCCCTGCACATATAATGCCTTAAAATATTATTTAAGGTTCATGTGTGCATTGATAAGATTCAAAGTATAAGAATAAGCACATAAGGCATATAATCACATAATCAAGTATAAACACATAAGGCACATAAAATCCTATCTAAGCATATAAAATTTACTTGGGTTGTGTAAGAGTGATATTCTTACCATGAATCGAATATGATAATCAAGTCTTGGGTTGAGTAAGAGTGATATTCTTACCATGAATCGAATATGATAATCAAGTCAATGATTGAGTGGCGGAAACAAACAATCAAAGAACATTCAAAGCAAGAAAGATACTCATAAATGCTGCTTGTATTGATATATGAAAGTTGATAAATTACAGAGAATGATTACAACAAAAATTCTCTATCTATCAACCGTCACCTCAGTACGAGGTCAACTATTCTATTTATAGGCAGACAAGATGCCTTTACAAAAATGACTAAACTACCCCTGACCTATTACATCAGAAACTAGTCTAAGTCTTGATCCGCATCTCTACTTGTTCATCCGCATAACAAATGTGGATGAGATAATCTTGATCAGCATCTCCACTTGATCATCCGCATTAGTAAGTTGGTCATCTGCATTGGTTAATGCGGATGAAAAAATACTTATGCGCATTTAGTCGGTCATCCACATTTGTCAATGTGGATGAGCAAAGTCTTGTCCGCATCTTCTTTTGTTCTTCCGCATTAGTCAATGCGAAGAGTAACTTGTTCAGCATTAGTATTATGTCTTCCACATTAGTCAATGCGGAAGAGTAAACACTTGTCCGCATCAGAGTTATGTCTTCCGCATTAACAAATGCGGAAGATAACACTTGTTATTTTCCTTACAGATCTTCATCCGCATTTCTTCTTGGACTTGTGGGATTCCAGGTGAGCAATCATCGATTCACCCATTAAGTTGGCATGTATTATCCTTTCAGGGTGCAACAATACTCCCCCTAAGGATTATACAGCCTAGTTTTCCTCAATGTTTGGGAGGTGATTGATGTTGTGATGATTCAGCTGGGTCTTTTGATGATACAAAAGGTGCAGCTTGTCTTGGATCCAGAATTGCTTTGATCATGTTGACAAAATCTTGAGCCTCTGATATTTTATCCTTGCTCAGTACATGAATCTTCATTCTGCTCATATTATGGATTGCTTCAAGTGGTAGCTTCTTCAAAGAAATAGGTTCCCAAATAGAAACTGTTGAAAGTCCATCTCTGTGAATCAATAGGGAACCATCTACATCAACTTCAAGCTTGACAATGTTGCCCAATTGGAGAGGTGTCTTCTTCTTATTTCTTTTCACTCTTTTTGCACTGATCTGATCATAGGCCATCTTTAGTAGTTTGATACACTTCAGAATGAAATGTAGATCTTCTTCACCCAGTTTGTTTGATATCTCTCTGAAGTGTCTTGTATAGATGTATTGAATGTATGATTGATCCAGTAATCTCACTTCATAACTACTGAATAATCTGATCTCAGCACCCTCTTTTCCACCCTATTTCCTCTTAATCACTAACTCATATGTATTCTTATCATAAAACACATTTGAAATTGGAATTTAGGAATGTGTACCAGCTATCATTTTTCTTTTCAAGGCTTTAGTAGGTTTGACTTTAAGTTCAGGGAATACAACTTCTGCAGCTGGTTTTGTTTGTTTCTTTTCCAGTGGATTCTTGATTTTTTTTTTCTTTCATCATGCATGTAGCTTTCAAAGTGTTGAAGTTGTTTGTTCTTTTGAACATTTTGAGTATTCCTTCAAATTCATAGCCTCTGTACATTGCATTGTGGTTGAAATGCTCTAGGTTGGCCGGTTCTTTCAAGTCATGAATCTGAAGTGCATTTAGCAAAGCAAAGTACTCAGTAAAGAATTGCACTAAGCCAGGGATCCTTTTGACCATAAACATGCTCCATGCACTATCATACTTCCAGGAAATAAATTTTTGATCTGTTTTGCCTTTTGGAGTAGATATTCCTCTGATTATCTTAGTAGTGGTCAACCCTTCTTGAAGCTTCAGTTGAGAGGGTTCAGCAAACCACTCTGGTTATCTATGAATGACAGGTGCAAGATAATCTTGATCTTTGTGAGTAAGACTCATGTCATGTGCAGACACTCTTACTCTTGGTTTCTTGTTAAGCACCACTTCTTCTAACTGCTTTAATTTTTCTTTCTTCTCATTTATCATCTTGAGAGTAGAAGCTCTTAAAGAATTTGTCTTCATGTTAGCCAACTTTCTTTTGGTGAAGCCTTGTTTTGTGAGGTAATCCTTCATTTCCTTATCAATCATACTACAAGGATCAGGAAATAGTGGCTCATGAATTGGAGATGATCTTTTTATTGATGATAGCTTGGATAGAGGAGTCTGTCTTGGCAATGGTCTATCATACCCAGATATTTTCTTCACAGAAGAACCTTTATGCATAGTAGTATCTTGAAGATTGCCTTTTCATACTCAGTTTCAATTGTTGGATCAAGCAACCTTTTTACTTTCTCTTCCTCCTCCTTCATGCCTTCATAAGTCATTCCAACACTTCATCAGGCTCATAACTTTGATTGATTAGAAACATGGCTTTAATCATCGAGTCATCAGTTTGTGCTTTTGATACCATGTCTTCCACTGCCTATTCTGCTTTAATAGGACTGTCCATAAGAACATCATTTTCAGCTTCTTATCCACCAGCAATCTCACCTTATTCTAAATCAATTGCACCAGCCAATTTCTTCAATTGAGCTTCGGCCTGCTCATATTCTTCCAAAAATTCAGCAATTGTTGCTAGACTTTTGGGGTCATCTTTTTGTTTCTTGACTGGTTATTCTTCAACTATTGGTTTCTTACCCTTAGCCTTTTCAGCTAAGTATTTTCTTTTTCATGAGTAAGTTTGAAGTTGAGGGCTTGAAGCTTCACCCTTTTCTATTACTTCAGGCATTCTCTTGGGTGTTGTTTGTACTTGTTCATCCATATTCATTTCTTGCTTTTCTTTTTCTGATTCTTTTCCTTTCTCTCTTTCTTGTTCAACCATTTCTCTTATTCTTTCTTTTTGCTCTTGAGTTAGAGACACTACGGAACAATCTGCATGTTCAGCTCTTTCTCCAAAGGTTCTGGAGATTTTGGAATGAACACAATTGGTTCAAAATTAGCTTTTAGGTTGTTTACAAAGTCTCAAAAATCACTATCAATACTGAATTCTTCAAAAGTAAAGTTCTCTAGTGTGCTGAAAAGTTCTTCAAACTCAGCTTTTTCAATATGATCAGCAGAGATTTCTCCAGAATAAATCACCATTTCTAAAGTGTGTTCCTCATGCTCTGTCTGACTTGTATTACCCTCTTGTTCTTCATTTTCATCAACGGACTAGTTGTCATCAACATCAACCTTTTGTTCTTCTTCTCATCATCATCATCCACTTCATTTATTTGGATCTTAATCATCATTTCAAGCTCATATATCCTTTTGTTCTTGCTATCAATTTCTTTTTCAAGTTTGGAGATGATATTAGCTTGTTCTTCTATATATATTCTTGTTCCTCCATTGCTATTGTTTGAATTTCAAGTGTGTAAATATGTCCACTGACTTCTTCTCTTGAGTGATTAAGGGTAGCCTTTACAACTTCAATTTCCTTATCTTTCTCAGTCAATTCAGCCTTATTTTTATCTTTAAGATCTTTCAGCTCCTGTTCCTTCTCATCTAGTTCCAGAATTCTATCATCTATGATTCTTGCCCTTCTATTTAGAATTCTCTCCATTCTTTCAATCTTTTGCATCAATTTAGTAATCAGTCCATCCTTCTCATCTGGTCTATTAACATTTGAATCAGCAAAACTCTTTGAGGGAGTAGGCTCCGAAGTTGCTGTTTTTGCAGGCATATGAGTGTGATGATCCTCCTCATCAGAAGATGATTTGGAAGCTTTGGAAGCACTGGTTGATCCTCCTACATCAGCAGGGTAATCTTGTAATGGCACAGGTTGAAAAGGGGATATAGGTGATTGTTGTGCTGGTGATATTGGAGATTGATGATGAGGTGATATAGGTATAGGTTGAGGGGTTGTTTGTGGTGTTGGTTGTGGTAATGTTTGTGTAGTTGAAAGTGGTGGTGATTGTGGTGGTGGTATTGGTGATGGTATCGGTGATGGTTGAGCAGTAGGTTGTGGTGATTGTATTGGTGATGGTTGAGCTGTAGGTTGTGGTGATTATATTGGTGATGGTAGTGGTGATGGTTGAGCATCATGTTGTGGTGATGGTTGTGGAGATAGTTGTGCTTCTTGATTTATTTGTTGTAACATCCAAGGCAGAAGAGGAGTGTGAGCCCCATTATAAAAGTGTCTAGGGTCTCTCTTCTTTATATACTTATATGATCTTGCATCATAATATGGAATGTTAAGCACTGGTCCTTCAGTTGCAATGTTAGGAAATGATTCATTGATTAGACATTGAATGAATCTGGGATACATCAGAAACTTGTATCTTAATCCTTCTCTAATGTTTGAAACCAGGCCATTGAAAACATATGCAGACATATTGAATGGCCTGTTGGTGCATAGAGCACAGATAGCTGATGATGTGAGGACTGGAATGTCATTCCATCCTGTCTTTCTCTTTGACAAGCAGTGCTGAAACATATGAATAATGAATCACCATGGTAAATCAACCAAACCCTTAACAATCTGCTTAGCTTCATGACATCCTTCATAACCAATTTCAGCAAAAAATGTGGTTATGTCTTCATCACTCAGTTCCAAAGGAGTATTGCATCATCACCAAACCTTAGACATCTTCTAACTGACTCTTCACTAAGATCAATGTGTGTTCACTATCAATTCTCCCAGTGAGTGTTCGAATGCCATCAGCTTATACAACCTCAGTTGTGTTCCAGAAAGACCTTATGAGATTCTCATAGATAGTTGGTCTGATTGTAATGGCATATGCTATCCTTGTGGTATTGATGAATCTGATGATGTCTCTCAGTCCTTTTGCTTCTGGGACATCAGGGTTTAAATAACCACTAACGTTATGGAGCTTGCTCCATGTAAGATTTGCCATGTAATCTGCACAAGAGACATTATCAGTTTCGACTTTAAATTAACAAGGAAGACTGCTTGTTATTTCTGTTGAATTGTTATAATGGAAAATGGTGAATTTGTCATTTAACAATCATAGTTTCAATGTTTGAACGATTAGAGAGGTATTGTTTTATTGATTTGTTTCAAATGTGTAATTTCAACATGCTCTGTTCTTACAACAAACATGAATATCAAGATTTTCATGGTGACAATAATTTCTGTTGGTTTTCATGTTCATTGAAGTCAAAATGTATTATGGTATATCAACGAAACATGTTTTTGTGTTCTTCCTTATCATTTGGTTCTTGACTGATTTAGGTTTATAATTCTGAAACTTAGGTTTTGATTAAACTTCTTATGAAAATTTCACCTTATTTCTGATCCGAATGTTGTTTCAGAATCGATATCAAAAGTCGATTGAGAAGATTCACATGAAAATCTTTGAATGTTTATGATGATGATGATTGAAGATGGTGTACTATATGTTTGCGCTCGTCTCACTATAAAGTCTCTCAAATTTGAAAAGTATTAAATGACCCGTTTGAATTCCTTTAAATAGTCAAATAATACAATTTGAAAAATTTTACAAGTTTAAAAGCAGATACAGTCACCACTGTAGCAACTGCTGAAGTTAATTTGTTTGACTTTGGGTCATCCGCATTTGTTAACTGTAGCAAATGCGGAAGACAAACTTTTGACATTGACAGTCCGCATTTGGCTACTTTTGTTCATCTGCATTTGTTGACTGTAGCAAATGCGGAGGACAATTTTTTTGACTGACTGTCCGCATTTCACTACTATTGCAAATGCAGAAGATTTGTTTCTTAATTTTTTATTCTTTCCGCATTTGATATTGTTGCAAATGCGGAAATAAAATTGAAACCTTTGGCTATCCGCATTTGTGTTGTAGTAAATGCGGAGGAATAACTTGTGATTGTGTTATTCAGCATTCACTGTAGCAAATGCGGTAGGGTTACTTGTTTTATCCTATCCGTATTTGTACACAGTGGCAAATGCGATAGAACAATTCAATCAGCATTTGTGCAATTATATCAAATGCGGTTGACAACATTCAACATTGCACTGTAGCAAATGCAATAGAGACCTGTTCATCCACATTTGTTAACTGTAGCAAATACGATAGAGTAAATTCCACATTTACTTCACACACTAATGCGGTAGAGTAAAACCATTGTCCGCATTAATTGCACTTGAAAATAAATTTTATTACCCGCATTAGTTACATGCATGGGTTACCTTCACCCGCATTAACTAATGCACTTACCTGCTTTAACTTTTGAACTTAATCAAAAGTTAATGTGATTGAATTGATTATTCATCTTATGAAGAGGTGTCCTTGATTGATTTTTCTTATGAAGTTGGCTGTTGAAGTTGTCAATTCTTGCTTGGATTGACTTGTATGTCACAATTATACAAGTTTCCAATTTTGACAGATCTTGGACTTATCATGCTTCTAAGAATCTGCATAAGCTGAGCCATAATGGTATGACTTTTTGCAACAACACCAACCGAAATCCTTTTTGTTTTGTTTTGCAAAAGTAAGTTAATAAACAAAAATTTAGACTTACTCAAAAATTTTAAATTACTCCACCTAAAGTTTTATGTCCATTTGGAGAGAAATTTTAAAGATTAAAAACTTTTTGAATATTATTTTGATTAATATTAATAATGAAGAGAAAGATCTCTTTGTTGGGATCATATCAGTCTTACATTACACTTATGCATCCTTTATGATTAAATAGACATGATTATGAACTTGAAGATTAAGGTATGTTTGTCCTCTTAAACCCATACCTGGTTGATATTTTGATGCAAATGCCTTTTATCATGTTTTGGTTGATTTATTATTCAATGTGTACCTCACACACATAAGCATGAAATGATCAACCCTTCTTATACAATGCATGGTAGAACTTTTTCACAAATTTTCTTACCAGGTTACTTAAGTCATGAAATCTCATTTTCACTGATCCTCATTGGGATTCTTTTAATTTATCCTTTTTCATGTTGATCCACATTGGGATTCTTTTCACTTCACTTTCGAAGGTGATCCATTATAGGATTCTTTTGTTCATTCACTTGGAATGTATTACTTTGTTGATTCATCCAATTTTGGATGTGTTCCACATTGGGAATCTTTTGGATCATGACATCTGCACTATGTGCAAGTTTCATTAGGTCTTTGCTCAGCAAAACAAAGATGAAACATGATGTGGTGAAAGAGATTCATAAAGTATAATTACCTGGTGTGTTTAGGCTACTACACACACATGCATTCACATAAGCCAATACATACCTGTACTTTGTGATGAGTGTTTCACAATTGAATATGTCTTTAATTCATCACTGCGAGAATCTTTTCTTCCAAGTTGAGCCTACCACATATCTGTAAGTCATTTTAGTCTTTTACATTTTGAAATTAAGCACAGTGAATGATATAACGATTGTAATTATATCATTTCCCATAGAATTTTTTCTTCATCAAATTGATTTCTTTTTGTGGTTTTATGATGTTTGAAATTATTTTTGATGTTTTTCATAGTTTTTACTCAAGGTTAATCATGCCAATTGACTAAACCAAAAATTCAAACCTACTAGGTTCAAATGCCTTGGTAAACAAATCAGCTAATTGATTTTCAGATGGTACTTGAATCAATTTGATTAAACCCTTTTCAACACAGTCTCTCAAAAATGATATCTAATCTCAATATGTTGTGTTTGTGTGCTGGACTGGATTATTAGTTATAAAGACATCAACTGTGTTGTCAATAGAAATTGGTGTGTGCAAGAGAAGTTAAAACCATAATAAGCATCTAGTTTTGAATCCAGAGAACTTGAGAGCAACATGCTGATGCAACAATATACTCAGCTTCTGCTGTGGACACAGACACATTTGTCTACTTCTTGCATTGCCAGGATACTAGTCTAGGACCAAGAAATTGACAACCGCAGAAGTGGATTTTCTGTTGAAGTTGCATCCTCCTTAATCACTATTTTGTGTAGGCATAGAGATTAAATTCTCCTTCCTTTGGATACCATAACCCAAGAGCTGGCTTGCCCTTTAGATATTTAAATATCCTCTTGACTGCATTCACATGTGATTCTTTTGGATCAGCTTGATATCTGGCACACACACAAACACCAAACATAATGTTAGCCTACTAGCTATTGGATATATAAGTGAATCTATCATTGATTGATAGTTAGTCTGATCCACTGATTTGCCTTCAGGGTCAGGCCCAATCTTCACTTTAGTATCCACAGGAGTTCTGATAGACTGACAGTCAGCAAAGTGAAATTTCTTCAACATGGTTTCTACATATTTTGATTAGTTGATGAACATTCCATCTGCTGTTTGTTGGACTTGCACCCCTAGAAAGAAGGTGAGTTCTCCCATAGCACTCATTTGGAACTTTGAATGCATAAGGTCTTCAAATTCTTTGCAGGGTTGCTTGTTTGTCGAGCCAAATATAATGTCATCCACGAGATCTGGACTAACAACATGTCTTTTCCTCTTTTCTTCAGAAGAGAGTCTAATCAATCTTTCCTCTTTCATACCCATGTTCAAGAGAAATGATGATAATGTCTCATACTAGTTTCTTGGTGCTTGATGAAGACCATACAGAGCTTTGTCAAGCTTGTAAACTCTATGAGGGAAATCTAGATCTTCAAAGCCAGGTGGTTGACTCAGATAGACTTCTTCAACAATCTTTCCATACAGGAAGGCACACTTTACATCCATTTGATAAACAGTAAATTTCATGGACACAAAATATGCAAGAAAGATTCTGATTGCTTCTAGTCTGGCAACAGGAGCAAACACTTCGTCATAGTAGATTCCTTCTTCCTGAGTGTATCCCTGTGCCACTAGTCTTGCTTTATTTCTAATGACTATCCCTCTATCATCAGCCTTGTTCCTATACGGCCATCTAGTACCAATAGGGTATTGTCCTTCGGGAAGATCTACCAGCTGCCATACTTCTTGCTTCTTGAATTGGAGCAATTCTTCCTACATTTCTTCAATCTAACTATTGTCTTGAAGTGCCTCTTTGATGTTTTTGGGTACTGTTTGACATAGAAAGCATGAGAACAAATAGATGTTTGCAATACTAGACTTGCTTCTTGTCACCCTCTCAATAAGATCACCAATAATGGTTTCAACTGGATGTTTCTTGTGTATTCTTGTGGTTGGAAATGTGTCACCAGCAATAGTTACATCAAGATTGGAGACATTCAGTTCATTATGGTCAGAGGCACATTCATCTTGTATTGTTGTTGAATTATGAAGATTGTCAACTTCTATTTCAGTAACTACTACATCTTCAGCAACACTGAGGTTTCTTCCATCATTTGATATACCTTGTGTTTCTACTGGATGAGAGGCCTGTTTTTTTATTTCTGATCTCATTTGACAAGTCATCTGAGTAAGATGGTACCAGGCTGGGACCTTCTTTAGAAGAAACACTAAGGTTTTGTGACAGATGTCTGATGGGGTCAGCTTGAAGAGGAACATCTTCATTCATATGTTCATCAAATGTAGGTGGAATCAATGGATAATTATCTTTCTTTCTACTGTTGATGAAGTATCACCTGAATGTATATTTCCTGCATCAGACAAGTGAAATTGGTCAAATGATTTTGTAAATGTGTCAATATCAAACAACTAGTCAGGACCATTTGTAGATTTGGGAAATGAATGTTCTTTGAATTGAACATTTATAGATTCATCAATAATGTTCAGTCTAGGATTGAACACTCTATAAGCCTTTGAGACAGAAAAATAACCTATAAAGAATCCTTATCAGACTTGGATGAAAATTTTCCCAAATGATCATGGGTGTTTAATATTGAGACTGGACAACCAAATGATTTGAGGAATCCAATGAATGGTTTCCTATGAAAGATCAGTTCATAAGGTGTCATGTTACTTTCTTTAACAATTAGAGTTCGATTTTGCACAAAGCACGATGTGTTAACGGCTTCTGCCCAGATGGTGATTGGCAGTTTAGCATCGGCTAGCATCGTTCTTGCTGCTTCAATCAGTGTTCTATTTCGCCTTTCAGCTACCCCATTTTGTTGAGGAGTTCTAGCTGCACTAAATTGATGAGCAATGCCTTTGGTTGCACAAAAGGAACTCATATTTTCATTTTTGAACTTTGTACCATTATCACTTCTTATTATTTTGACCTTAATAGCAAGTTGATTTTCAATTTTAGTGATAAATTCTGAATGATTTGGGATGCTTCATTTTTATGAAGTAAGAAGAACACCATGTGAATCGAGAAAAGTCATCAATGATTACTAAACAATATTGTTTCTTTCCCATACTCATTACATGAGTTGGTCCAAAAAGATCCATGTGAAGTAACTTCAATGGAGTATTGTTAGTGTTCACCAGCTTGGTTTTGTGAGACGATTTGTGTTGTTTTCCTTTGAGGCACGTTGAACATGATCAACAAAATTGAATTCTTATTTAGGAAGACCAATGACATGGTTTCCTTTGACTAACTTGTTCATATTTTTAAAGTTAGTGTGCCCCAAACGTCTATGCCAAAGCTGTGACTCATCAAATGATGCTTTAGACAAAAGACATGTTTCTTCCTTAGGTGATATAGAACACAGGTTTAAGACATGTATTATTCTTCCTCGGAGTCTTTAAGACAACCCATTCTTCAGGGATATGAAATCCAGGTTTCAGAATGTAGCAGTGAGTGTCTGTAAAGTGAGTGGAATATTTTTTGTTGCAGATCTGAGACACGCTTAGCAGATTGAAATTCAGTTATTCTTAGTAATTCACTCTGTCAAAGCTCAGCATCCTGTTTGTCACAGATCCTTCTCCTGTAATTCTACCACCTTTTGAATATCCACCGAATGCCACAGTAGTTCCTTGTATGTACTTGAAATCATGAAGGAGGGAACGATCTCCAGTCATGTGTCGGGAGCATCCACTGTCTATGTACCATAGGCTATTAGACCTGTGTGGATGAACCTACAAGCAAAAAGAACTAATTAGAATAAGGAACCCAAGCCATGATGGTCTTGGGTTTCTCGTTTCTATTCATGATGGTCACCTCCTGGTATTTCCCTCTGAATTGTGATTCGAATGGAGGTGTTCTGGGAGACTTTTGATGATGAATTGGTCGAGTCATCTCATCAATATCTATTGAGGATTCAAATGAATAATGAAATCATTGGTCTTTATTTCTTTGTAATAATTTAGCTCGAGTTTCATTATCAAAGGTTGGTTTTTGCTTAGGAAGGTCAAGTTTGTGTTTTATTGTGAGATGATTTCTTTGACCCTTCCTTAAATCCTTCAAGTTATTTCTATCATTTGTTGATCTAGGTGTCCTAGATTAAGTATTATGAAGATGAGGTCTGAAAGAGTGCATCACAGTAGATGTTTTTGAGATGGGCTTATGTTGTGGAATTCTCAACCCCTTCTGATTAAAGTAACAATCAGATGTATTGTGATTGTTCATGTCACAAATTGAACAATACTTATTGAAATAGCAATTTTTGGTGGAGTGATTATTCATATCACAGATAGAACAATATTGATTGAAGAAGCATTTATCTGTCTTGTGATTGAACATGTCACAAATATCACAATACATTTGTTTGTTTCTTGAATCAGATTTTTCCTTGTGTGACTCAACTGATACTTTCTTTTGATGAGTTACTTTATTTTCTTTAGGTGATGAATCAGAATCAGCCCTTTTAGTAGGTTGCTTCATAACACTACTTATGTTCACTTGTCTGGTCTGTTTTTGTTTCTTCAACCTATTTCTCACTTCTTTCTCAAACTGGTCAACATGTTCATTGTTACAGATATCAAACCCAACTCCCTGCCTTAACCTTGATGACTAAGGGTCTGATGTAGTTTTATGTGTTGAACTCAGTTTTACAATTTGTTTCTTTTTTAGTGAAACCTTTTCTGATTTGCTTGAATTTGTGGAGATATAATCTCATTGTCAGAACTACTCTTAGTAGTAGGTTTCACTGTCTTGACATATTTCTTTTTGCCTTGTAAAACAGATGGTATGAATTTTATAAAAGGTACAACTAATTTTACAGGGCTTGATGGTTTCATGACACTCACTGTCTTGTCTGAACACTCTTTGATTTTGATTGGGTGACCTAACTTGAGTTATCCTCATTGGTTTCAAAATAAACATCAGGTTTCTTTTGAGTATTTGTCACTTGTTTCACTACTGATTTAGGTTCCATAGTTTTAGGTCCAATTGATTCAGAGAGTGAGATAGAGTCTGGCATGACAGTGTAATTGTCATTGTATGGTGGAGGACATGAATTATACCCAATCCCTGACATGTCCTTTGGATCCTTTTATGAATCCAGCATCTCTTGCAGCTTGACTGAAGACATTTGAAACTTTTCAAGTTTCACTTCAGTCATAGATTGTTGAGCTTTAGCTTGAGCTAACTCTTTAGTAAGTAGCTCATTTTCAGCTGCAAGAGTGTATTTCTCACCATGCAGTTTTTCTATGTCAGAAATAAGAGATTTGATTTTGATTTCAAAACTATTTAGTTCCCTCTTCATCATTTTGAACTTCACTTTTTCTTCTTTAATTTTATCTGCCAGATTATGGTTATGTTCCCTATACTCTTGTAATTCATTAATGCATTTTTCACTACAAAGGTTAGTTTTTACCTCAGTAGGCATTGAAGATGGTCCATCGTTGATATGAGTCATAAGAGCATGATTTTGGAATTGAGGCTTGACTTCCTTAGCATACATACTCCAGTCACATATCCCGTCTTGTTTAATCACAAGGGCACTGGTAGAAGGCTGACTGCTTTCATGGGCTTGATTTGTTAGCTGTGGTTGATTCTAGTATGTTTGTTGATGATGAGAATGATGATACTGTTGTTGTTGATTGTTGGAGTGATAGCTTGTGTTGGGCTGTGATGATGATTGGCCTGGAGAGTTCCTTTGATAGTTGTTTCTTTTGGGGGCATTGCACTCTCTCGAGAAATGGCCAGTCATGCCACAGTTGAAGCATTTCACCTTGGATTTATCATATCCATGTTTTGTGTTCTCATTTAGGCTCAGCTTTCTTCTTTTCTGAAGAATTTCTTGGCTCTCATGGCAATAATTTCCATTTGCCACTATAGATCCATTTCCTCAACATCATCAGGATCCATTTCTTCCAAATCTTCCTTAATTAGGTGGGCAGAAGTGAGTCTTCCCCCTAGGTATGCTTTAAAGCTTGCAACAAAGGCATTGTAAGTTGCCTTTTGCTCTTCTGATCTTGAGTCTTCAGGAGAGGTTGAGGATCAGTGGAGACTTTTGGTGCTTATGATGAAGTTTAAGGATGATTGAATGGTGGAGTTGCAATGAACCCAGTATTGTTCATTTGATCTCTTAATGAGATGAAATTATCTTCCTTAGTGATGAAAGCATTTTCAACAGAAGGAGATTCTGAAGGAAATTTGTAGGCCTCAATCACTCTTGGTCCACTCAGTTTCTGCTTCGTTCATCAAGTTCCAAAGCTTCAATCTTGGCTACCATAATGTGTAGAGTGGTACTCTCAAGATCAAGAGTATTTTCAGCATGGTGACATTTTGCTTCCAGCATTCAGGGAGACTGTGAAGCATTTTCTTGTTAAGTTCTTTAATATTGTAAGAAACTCCCATGATTTCCAAATCATTTACCAACTGTACAAATCTATGCAGTTGTTTTGATATGGATTCTCCTTTGGTGTGGTGGAAGGTTTCATACTGATTGACCAGCTTGTCTTTGTTAATTTCAGCAACCTCACTGCTTCCTTCACATATAATTTTCAGTGCATCCCAAATAGCTTTAGCAGTTCCATACTTTTCCAATCTTTTCAGCACATCCATCTTGAGTGCTTGAGTCAAAATTGAGTATGCTTTGAGATCAATTTTGATTTTCTTATAGTCATCTTCATCCAGAGTTAAGTCTTCAATTGGTATTCTAGCAATCTTGTAAAGTGTAGCTTGAGCTGTTGATAGAGTAACAGGAATGTGTGGACCCTTACATATTGAAATCCAAAAATCAGGATCTACACCTATGATATAATTTCTAACCTTATTCTCCACTATTTAAACTCATATTTGTGTTTAAGCATGGGAGGTTTAGGTGTATGACCAAGTTCAGAATAACTGTTAGAATCCATGTTGATTTGTATAAGTATAGATTTAGTTGATTTTAAGATTGATTATGTTTGATGAGTCCAACTTGTTCAAGCAGTTCTTTCGAGGTCAGAATGAGTTCTGTAATGATTTTCTTGCTGTTTGATAGGAGTATTCATGTTGTTTACTAAGTAGAGATGATGATATGCACTACTAGCAACTTGATTACCAGATCAATCGAGTTCTATTCAGTCTGTGTACAGATCTGAAAGAGAATCGAGAGCCAAAGCTCTGATACCAACTGACTAGGGTTGAGTAAGAGTGATATTCTTACTGTGAATCGAATATGATAATCAAGTCAATGATTGAGTGGCGGAAACAAACAATCAAAGAACATTCAAAGCAAGAAAGATACTCATAAATGTTGTTTGTATTGATATATGAAAGTTGATAAATTACAGAGAATGATTACAACAAAAATTCTCTATTATCAGCCGTCACCTCAATACGAGGTCAACTATTCTATTTATAAGCAGACAAGATGCCTTTACAAAAATGACTAAACCACCCCTGACCTATTACATCAGAAACTAGTCTAAGTCTTGATCTGCATCTCTGCTTGTTCATCCGCATTGACAAATGCAGATGAGATAATCTGATCAGCATCTCCACTTGATCATCCACATTGGTAAGTTGGTCATCCGCATTGGTTAATGCGGATGAACAAATACTTATGCGCATTTGGTCGGTCATCCGCATTTGTCAATGCGGATGAGCAAAGTCTTGTCCGCATCTTCTTTTGTTCTTCCGCATTAGTCCATGCGGAAGAGTAACTTGTTCAGCATTAGTATTATGTTTTCCGCATTAGTCAATGCGAAAGAGTAAACACTTGTCCGCATCAGAGTTATGTCTTCTGCATTAACTAATACGGAAGATAACACTTGTTATTTTCCTTGCAGATCTTCATCCGCATTTCTTCTTGGACTTGTGGGATTCCAGCTGAGCAATCATCAATTCACCCATTAAGTTGGCATGTATGATCTTTTCAGGGTGCAACAAAAATACAGGAAAGGACTCATGTATAAGGGTACTTAGTTATAGTCTAAGCCAATCCATTTCTAATAACCTAAATCCCTATAACCATGGCTCTAATACCAATCCGTCACACCCCGACCGACGACGGAATCATCAGGGCGAACGAATGTGAAACAATTGTTCATAGCACATGGAACTAAATAAGTTGTAATAATATTAATTATCATTATTCATTGAACATTACAAGACAAATAAATCCATACAATACAAAAGTTCAAACCAAGAAATAAAATATTTAGTTAAACTAGGTCTAAGTCTTATATGAGCACGAAGATAATCCTCAAGTATCAAACCTGAAACATGTTAAAAATAAAGGTCAACTTTGAAAGTTGGTAGTTCCCATGGGTAAAACACATGCATATATATATATATATATATATATATATATATATATATATATTGTTAGGATCAGTGATCTAAGTTTGATTAATTAGAGAGTATTGCAGCGGAATTCGAACAATGAATTAAACAATTCACAAGAACACATTGATATTCAATATAACAGTAAACGGTATAGAAAGAGAGAATTCTGCAAAAGAAATATTTCATTCATATGCTTTCGTGGTGGCTCATGTCACACGTTACAACTAGGTCAACATTCCTTATATAGGAAATGTGACGTCTGATGATGTCACTTGATAGTGACATCTATAGAATATTCAAACTACTGAAACTATGGAAACTACTGAGAATGTTCTCAACTACTGATTACATCTCAGAAATGCTTAAGTACAAAAACATAAAACTACTGAACTACAACTACTGAAACTATAACTACTGAAAAGTAAATTACAAGTACTGAAAGGAAACCATCACAACTACTGAAGTTAATTACTTTAGCTGTTATGACAACTACTGATCACTTTGGGTCTTCGGTCTTTGTCTTCAGTCTTTGTTCTTCAGTACTTTACTTTCAGACTTTGTCTTCAGCTGATGGCTTCAGACTTTGTCTTCAGACCTTGTAATCAGCTAATGTCTTTAGCTGTTATGATCTTCTTCAGCAGTTGTAATGTTGTGACTTAGAGGTTTTTCTGATCAGGCTCATTGGTTATTTTGGTCCAACAAACTCCCCCTGAACCAATGCAGCCAAAACCTCTAAACTTATTGATGATCCCACTTATTCTTGCAGAAACACCCTTTTAATCAGCTTCAGAGGTAATCAGTTAAGCACAGGCAGGGAAAGGTTTCTAATCTTTTGATTGGCTAAGTATGGAAGGGACTCTGTCTTGGGGAAACTGGACACAGAGTCTTGTCCCAACCATGAAATCTAATTCCCATTAATGAGTCTATAAGACTCACTAGCATAGGCCTCAAGGAGAACAACTTGTTCCCCTTGGTGAGTTCTTCTGCTTCTCCCTCGAAGAAGAACTCTGGGCCATAATACTCAGACAGGTATCTCACTGTCTTTCCATTTTTCAACTCCACAGTTTGTCTCTCTGTAAGCAAATTGATCAGGGTGAGAGCCTTCAAGCAACAACTGGAGTTCACTCTTCTGAAGATCTTCAAGTCTTTTGTATAACAACCCCTTCTTGATCATTTTGTTCTCAAGAATAGATTGAGGGGTTGTCTTGGAGTTGTGAGCTCTCTTGAATTCTTCAATGATTTCCCAGGTGAGACTACCATGGCCAACGTAATTGCAGCATTCAAGGTCTTCTTCACTTGGCCATGATATCTACTTGGTATATTCTTCTTATGAATTCTAGAACTTACCCTGGGGTCTGCCAGATCCGCACTCTTTCTCTTTGATGTTGAAAAGTATGTCTAAGAGTGTACAGCCTCAAAGCTTGTTTCTTCATTTCTTGAATGGATGAGGACTGACGGAAATCCTTTTCAACCATCTTGAGAAACTGCTCATCGTGTTGCTTCTGCTGTTCTGCTTCTTCAATCTTTACCTTCACCATCTGCATTTGCAAGTCAGGTGTAATCTCTTGTTGACTTCTGTGCTCAGTGTTTTAGGTTGAGAACAGCAGAGATTGACAGACAATCTTCATCATCATCCTCTTTTTCATCTTCTTCTACCCTCAACACCTTTCTCCTCCTTCTGGGTGTATCACTGGGTAAGGTTTGAGGTGGTTTTTGGGGTAAGGATTGGTTTTGTGGTTTGAGTTATGGGTGGCTTTGGTTTAGGGATAGATTTGGGAGATTTTAGAGATAGGGTTGTGTTTGAGTGGGAGTGTGAGAAAATGACTTAGCATTTTGGTGTGAGTTTGGCTTTGGAGAGCTTTGCCATTTCAGTTCTCTTCCCTGCACCTGCTTCATCCAGTGCTTCGATGATCAACCCTTTATTATAGCCTTTAGCAGAGCAAATTTCTTGGTTATCTCCAAGATACTGTCTCTGGACCAGGCCTTTATCTCTATCAATGATCTTCCAAGGTATTTGGAAATGAATCTGATCATTATCTCCAATCTTTCCCTTTTCCAACACACTATAACCAGCCCATCTAGCTTGAATCTCTTCTATTTCCAGCCTTCTGATCTCAGTGTCTAGTGTGGATGTGTCATGAACTTGTCGAAAGAGCTGATCTATAATTTTATCCATGGATCTGTTGTGAGCTTCATCAGCATCTTTGACAAGATCTTCTAAGGATTTATCTTCATCAGCTTTTGACTCAGCACTTTTCTTTCTTTTATATGTGATCAGCTGATCTTCCTTCTCTTTATCTGTGATCAGCTGTTCCGAGATCAGTTCTTTCTCCACCTCCTTCTCTTTTGCAGGTTCTTTCTCATCATCAACTCTTTTTCTTTTCTTTTCTTTCACTGCCTTAGACTTGGAAGTCTCCCCCTTTTCGTTGCATTGGGATCAGGGGCTTGAAGGCAGAAAGAGATTTGTGAACAGCATCATCAATGAGGGTTTGTAGATTTGAGGAGATCCTCTCATCAATGGCTTTATGCACTATGTCAGTGATGATGGGAGTGATGAGAGGTAAGGAGTTTTGAAAGATAGAAACCATCTGCTTAGTGGGGTTCTGTCCCTGAGAGGTGGTGCCAAAAGTAGTGGCTGGTGGCTCAGTTAAGTGTGTAGGCTCAGTGTTTGGTGAACCTTCAATTAAAGGTGCCATCTGTGGGGTTTTTGGGGTAGATGGACTTTGATCCTGATACATTTTGGCTAGCAGCTCTTTGAGTCTGCTCACCTCAGTCTCTAGGATGGTATTATGGGCTAATACATCATAGAAAGAGCCCAGGTCATCATCATTCTGTGCTGAATCACCTGACCTCCTGATTGAATCAGGATGTACATGCTCTGAGTGTAGATCAGTAGAAGCATGTGCCCCTTGTTCTTGGTACTGGGGACTTCCTCCTCAGGACTGTGTCCTTCATTGGCAGTTGCCTCTGGTAAGGTCTTATAGATGGTTACCAACTTCATCCTGATCATTTGCTGAATCAGTAGAAGTGGCAGCCTTACCAGATGTTCTAACTCCGTTTCTACACTTGGAGATTGAACATTGTAACCCTATGTTGTGGGTTATCAGAAGCATTTTGGTCCTCCCCCTCAATGGTTGAGGTATTCCCAGTGTGTTTGTTTCTGGGGAGGGGGTGAGGAATGCAACTGACTTAGCACTTTAGCAACTATCAGTGTTGGGCTTTGAGGGGCGGTTGCATGTGGAGATTGGTCCGAAGCATTGCACCTGGGGTGAGAGGTGCTCTTCAATGGTAACCCTCTCAATTGAGATAGGTTCAGAATGTGGGATCCCCAATATGGTTGCAACAGGATCCTGTTGAGAGGATACCTGTGCGGCTTCAGCAGGTTGAGTCTTGGACATAACTGGGGGTTAGAACCAGTATGTATTTCCTGTGTTTGTGGTACAGGGGCATCCTCAGGGGACTCATCTCCCTGAGTAGCCTTTTTGGGCTTTTTGGATTTGGGTTTGGTGGGGACTTTGGATCTGGAAGTGGAGGCTGTGGGTTCCCTCTGCTTGGGTTTTAGCATCCGGGCAGCCCCTTTTAGAGTAGGGTCTGAGTTATGTCTGGAGTATACCTCAGCTAAAACAGCTGGAGCAGGGACTCCAAGACCAACAAGGCCATCAGATTTTAATTGATTCAAAATTATGGCCATCAGAAACCTGGGATAAAGTAGCCATCTGTTTGCCACAGGTTTCTGAGCCAGATCCTTTAGTTCCATGAACACTATCTCAGAAAAATTTAGATTTTGGCGTTCAAAGATAGAGTACAATACCTGTTGCCATCGGGAAGACATCTGATCCCAAGAAGATGTCTTTGATGCAAGGCAGACATTCACCATATGAAAGATAAGTCGTTCAGCATCATGGAAGTGCTTTTTAAGTATGGTTGTAGCACTTAAGTCCCTTCATACCCGTTATTGATGAAAGACATATCAGTGGTGCCTTTCGGGTATTCTTTAACATAGGTGCCATCATGCAAATTTAGGGTTTTGCGAATGATGTCGGGGGTGATGAGCACCTGTTTCTGGTTCACCAACGACTGGAGAGTGATTGGCTATCATTCTCACCGTTATTACAGAGACGTTGGTCCAGAACTGGGTTAAGGAATCAGGTATATGGTAGGATTCAGAAGAAAGGTTCTTCGGTATTGGGAATCCACCATAAAATCGATGGCATTGTCAAACTTGTTCCAGAAAGCCGATTTCGAAAGGCAAACACAGTTGTGTCGGGGTTTGAGTTTCATGGTCGCCATTGTTGAGAGAGAAAAGGTTTGAAAACGGCTAATGAAACGTTTGGCTATAAGTGCAGGTATTTATAGGTTAAGAAAAGGCTGAAAAAACGACTGAAAGTGTTGGTGTTGGCATCAGTTGTTATGAAAACAACTGAAGACTTGGTTTTAACTATCAGACGTTTGAAAACAACTGAAGACTTGGTTTTAGTCATCAGTAGTTTGAAACTACTGAAAACCTTGGTTTTGTCTTCAGCTGTTTTAACAACTGAGGACTTGTATAGTCATCAGTAGTTGTGAAACTACTGAAGACATGGTTTTGTCATCAGCTGTTTAGGGTGAAACAGCAGTTTGTGGAAACAACTGAAGAAAAATTCTCATCAGTAGTTTTCGTCAATTCTTAGCTTTTCAGCTGTTTCATACTGTCCTCAACACTTACTTATTAGACTTTTAGCTGTTTTCAGTTGTTTCATAGGACATCAGTACTTATCTGTTTTTACTGACATCAGTAGTTATAACTACATCAGTAGTTGTAACTGCATCAGTTTCTTTTACAGATTAGTACATATTTGTGACATGTTACTAATGATCATCAGTACTTGTTTACTGAGATCATCAGTAGTTATCACTTCTAGCTGCAGCATACCAAGCCTTAACACAAGGTTTTGGAAAGTTGAACTATCCAAAGGCTTAGTAAAATATCTGCAAGCTCATCAGCACTAGGCACAAACTTTGGATCAATCAGACCTTTTTCAAAACAATCCCTAATAAAATGGTGTCTGATCTCTATATGTTTGGTCCTAGAGTGCTGGACTGGATTCTTGACAATACACAGAGCTGAAGCACTATCCATTAATAATGGAGTCTTAGTCTCTGTAATGCCATAATCCAATAATTGGTTTGAAGCCAGAGTACCTGAGATGTACAACTTGCAGCAGCAATGTACTCTGCTTCAGCAGTGGATGTAGCAACAAATGTTTGTTTTTACTCTGCCAAGAAATCAAACAGTTGCCTAGGAATTGACATCCACCAGAAGTTGACTTTCTGGTTAACTTACACCCTGCATAGTCACTATCAGAAAAAGCAACTAATTTGCATGAGTGTCCAGTGGAATACCAAGACCTAGAGATTGTGTACCTTGCAGATATCTAAAGATCCTCTTGACTGCAATCAAATGAGACTCTTTAGGAGCAGCCTGAAATCTAGCACAAACACAAGTTGCAAACATGATATCTGGTCTAGAAGCTGTTAAGTACATCAAGGACCCAATCATACATCTGTAAAGTGTTTCATCAACAGCTTTACCTTTCTGATCTGCATCCAGTTGTGTGGTGTTGCACATGGGAGTAGAACAGGGCTTACAATTTTGTAAATCAAACTTATTCAATTCTTTTGTATATTTTGATTGATGAATAAAGGTTCCATCAGCCTTTTGTTTGATTTGCAAGCCTAGAAAGAACTGTAATTCTCCCATTGCACTCATTTCAAACTTTTGTTTCATTAAACTTGTAAAATCATCACACAACTGGGGATCAAAGGATGCAAAAATATATCATCAACATAAATTGAACAAGTAGCTTATGCTGATCCACTTTCTTAATAAACAAAGTTTTATCTATGGAGCCTCTAGTGAAATTATTTTTAAGAAGAAAATTTGAAAGTGTTTCATACCAGGCTCTAGGAGCTTGCTTCAACCCATAAAGAGCCTTATCAAGTTGATACACCCAATCAGGATGTTTATTGTCCTCAAACCTGGTGGTTGACACACATAAACCTCTTCTTTTATTTTACCATATAAAAATGCACTTTTGACATCCATTTGAAAAACTTTAAGATTGTGGAATGCAGCATAGGCTAAGAACAATCTAATTGCCTCTAGTCTGGCTACAGGGGCAAAGGTTTCATCATAATCAATACCTTCTTCTTGTGAAAACCCTTGTACAACCAGTCTAGCCTTGTTCTTGACAATAAGCCCATTTTCATCAGTTTTATTCCTAAACACCCATTTAGTGCCTATTGCACACTTACCTGGGGTAGAGGAACCAGTTCCCACACTTGCTGCTTTTTGAACTGAAGTAGCTCAAGCTGCATGGCTTCAACCCATCCATTGTCTCTCAAAGCAACATGATAGTTCTTTGGCTCTAGCTGACTGATGAAGAGAGCATAGAAGCAGAAGTTAGACAATTGACTTCTGGTTGAGACACCAGCATTGATATCACCAATGATTTGAGACATGGGGTGATTCTTCAGCTCTTGGTATACTATAAGATCAGTGCAAGTGTTTGTAGCCGGTTCAGCAGCAGCAGATGGTGATCCAGATTCTTGAAACCAAGTATTAGATGGCAAGTCAAATGATGTAGAGGAGTCAGAAATCTCATCAGCATTTGTTGTGGATGGAGCTACAGAAGCTACAGGAACATCAAGTTTAGCAGACTCAGGCAGTTGGTCACTAAACTTGAAAAGGTGAGTACTGATATCATCATCATCTTCAGTACCACCAGGTGGAAGACTTGCTGCAGAAGATGATTTATCCACATGCTGCAACAGCTGGAGGTTGATAAGGAACATATTGCAGTATGTCCAGATCAAACAACTCCACAGGGTTTTGTGGAATTTTATCCTTAGGAGATTCATTGAATTTCACATGCAAGGTTTCTTCAACTATCTTTGTTCTGCAGTTGAAGACTCTGTAAGCCTTGCATGTGGATGAATAACCTACAAAATACCCTGCATCCACCTTAGGATCAAATTTGTGGAGTTGATCCTTTGTGTTGAGAATGAAACAAGGACACCCAAAGGCTTTGAAGAATGAAATAGAGGAGCCAAATGATGTAGAACTTCATATGGAGTCTTCATCAACCTCTGATTTACTAACACTCTATTCTGCACATAGCAAGCTGTGTTAACAGCTTCAGCCCAAAAGGTCAATGGCAAACCAGAGTCAGCCAACATAGACCTTGCAGCTTCAATTAGGGTCCTGTTCTTTCTCTCCACTACTCCATTTTGTTCTGGAGTCCTTGGGATGCTAAACTGCCTCTTGATTCCTTTTGATAGATAAAAATCATCAAGTGTATGGTTTCTGAATTCAGTTCCATTATCACTCCTTATACACTTGACTGATAGGGAATACTGCTTCTCAACATACAACACAAAGTTTATAATCGTCTGAGCAACCTCAACCTTTGAATGCAAGAAGAAAGTCCATACAAATCTGGAGTAATCATCCACAATTACCAGACAGTATTTCTTCTTTGCCATGCTCATCACTCTCACAGGACCAAATAGATCCATGTGCAGTAACTGCAAGCAGGCAGTGGACTTAGGTTCTTCAATAGGAGGGAATGAGACTTTGTGTTGTTTTCCTTTAAACAAGCAGTGCAGGTTTCATCACAGTGGAACTCCTTTATTGGTAGACCTCTCACTAAACTATTGTGGATCAGCTGATTCATGTTTTTGAGATTAACATGACCCAGCCTTCTATGCCACAGTTTAGATTCCTGAGGAGAGGCTTTGGAGAACAACAAGGATGACCCTTCAAATCAATCTTCTTTGACAAATCCAAGGCATATACTCTTCCAATCCTGTTGGCCTTCAGGAGAGTATGATCATCCAATACCTTGTCAATCAGCCTCAGAACTTGGGAAGACAGAATCCTGCAGTTCTGGCTTGTGAAAAGTGCAACATGCCCTTTATCACACATCTGACTGACACTCAGTAGATTATACTTGAGATTCTCCACATGGTTAACATCATCAAATCTGATATCTCCATTAGACACATATCCTTTCCCGATGATGTAACCCTTGCATCATTTCCAAATGAAACAAATCCCTTCTTTCCTTGAGAGTAGTCATTAAGAAGAGAACTGCTCCCAGTCATATGCATAGATCCTCCACTGTCTACATACCAGATGCTCCTTTGGCATGCTGAAGAACCTGCATTTATCATAAAGAACTAGTTAGGTTTTGAGACCCAAACCTTTTGGTTTTGGGTCTGTTTTCATCAACAGATTTAACCATAACTTGTTTCTTATGATTAACAGCTGATGAAGAAGGAGATGGTGCTGAAATGGATTCCTTGGATTTGGGCTTGGAATGCCTTTTCAGTGGTTTGATCACAGGTGCATCTAGTTGGTTAACTCTCCCCAACAAATGCTGAACCATCATAACAAGTTTTGTTTGATTTGTAGCCAAAGCTTTCAGCTCTTGTGACATATCAGTACTTGTGTATGATGAGTTCCTGTGGCCCACCATTTCCTCCTTGAAATTCACAGACTTAGTCTGATGTTTATCATGAGGAGCACTATCAGCTGTTTTATGATAACCCTATCCTTCTTTTTGGATTTGGATGAAGGCTTGGGTTTATCACATTGGGATGACTGTGGTACAAACTTGGTCTCAAACTCATTTTTCATTTCATCCATCTATTTTAATGAGCTTATCTCTGTTGAGTTTGGAACCCTTTCTGTACCAACATTCATCAGAAAGATGATTGAATTTACCACATATTTCACATGGCTTATTCTTCATCTTGAATTGATCAACTGCTGATGTGGAAACTACTGAAGGTGTGCTCTTCAGTACTTTCCTCCTTTCAGTACTTGTGTTAGTACTGAAGGATCTGTAACAACTGAAGACTTGTTCTTCAGCTGTTCTCTATCAGCAGTTGTTAATCCTTTTATTTCAGCTGATTTGAAATGCTTTTCAGATGTTGTGTCTTTCCCTTCAGTGCTTGAGGTACTTTGAGGGACAACATCTGAAGTACTCAGCTTCATGTGCTTATCAGTAGTTGACCCATCAGGCAATTGATTTGCTGAGGTATCAACACTGATTTCATCTTGTGATTTTGGGTGATCACTTGAGGATGATGCACATGATGATGTGGTTTGGAAATTACTTTCACCTTCAGGTTTTACTATTGATTTTGGAGTAAAATCTGTAGGTGGTGCAATGTGGTTGTAACCTATTCCAAACTTCACATTCGAAGCAGATTGCTTGCTGAGCAGCATTTCAAATCCCTTGCAGGATGATACCCAGCGGTCACACTCAACTTGGGTAACTGCAAGTTTTTCTTTGAGTTCTCTATGGTTCTCAAGAATGACCTCTAGCTTAGCCTTTTCATCATTTAATTGGCATTTAAGCTTATAAATCTCATCATCTTTATCCTTAAGGACAGACTCATATTCAGCTTTTCTTTTGGAAATAGTTTGCTCAAGCTCAAGATTTTGATTTATTAAAGCTACATTTGCCTCTCTAATAGAGATAAATGCAGCTATGCAAGATTCAGAACATAGCTTGGCCTTAGCCTCAGAGGATACCTGGGTTATCTGTGATGAAGATGCATTGGAATGAACTCTCAGTAGACTCCAGGGCCATGAGAGCTAGATTCCAAAAGGATGTTCACCACCATGTTGACCATCACCAGCAAATAATTGCTCATTACCAGAGAGATCATCTGGTAAACTGCTCCAGTCAACAACACCAGGGGTGAAGAAGCTGTGATGAGGTTGTGATTTAGATGATTGAGATGGTAGAGGCTCAGGTAAGGCTTGAGGTTGTTGTGCATAGGAACTTGAACTTGATTTGGCTGAGGCATGTAATAGCAGGGATATGGATATGACATTGGACCCTGAGGGACAAAATATGCAGGAGATATAGGTTGTGAATGATGACCAGAACTAGCAGGATGTTGCCCTCTGTTTTGTGGACTATTGCTTGGAAAAGTCACAAAGGGTGCAGAGGAGTTAGATCCAATTGATCTACACTCTCTTGCAAGTGTCCAAGCCTGTGGCATTTGTGACACCTCAACTTACTCTTGTCAAAACCAACTTTGGTTTTGACAGAGAGTCCTGGAAATTTCCAACCAGTTCTCTTGTAGAACTTTTGAGATCTGATATTAATCAAGGCCATTTGGCTTAGAATATCCATCTCTTCTAAGTCATCATCAGCAATACCCTTTAAATCATCCATAATGAAACACAAATTGTCACTATTACAGCCTGACTGACTGTCAACACTAACAAATGCATGATCTAAACTGTTTGAAGAGAAATCTATATGCTCATCATAATTGCTTTCTGATGCAGCATATTCTGACTCATGACCAACCAAGGCAGTGTTCCCTGGTACAAAGTCATCAGTGAGCTTTCCTGATGATGCCAGTTTCCTTTTCTGCTCTATCTCTCTTTCAAATGTAAGCAGTTTCCCATGGAGTTGGGTGAGAGATAGGCTATCCAGATTTGCACTGGAGCGTAGGACAATGGTATATGTGTCCCATCTCTCAGGCAGTGATCTGAGAATCTGTTGTTCATCTGACTATTAGTGTATTCATGTTTGACTATTTTCAGCTCAGAGATCAAACAGGAAAAACGCTCAAACTGTTGAGTCAGTGACTCACCCTTCCTAT